>CM061749.1:67335515-67935515 GCA_030979885.1 Lolium multiflorum | reverse complement strand
TGCCTTGCATGGTATTGTATTGTAACTTGTTTTGTCTTAGTTTCAACCTGCAAATAAAGCTGTAATATCAATAGGGACAACCTCTTTCAAGTGTTGCGGTTATTTCACAGAGCAATAGTGACAGTGGCACATGCTCTCATTGGTCCACTGAGTTCAGTACACCAACCGTTCTAGAAGAAATAGATGTATGAGGCTCTACTTTTGATTTCCTGCTATGTTATATCAGGTCAATGATTCTCTTGAAACTAGAGGTCTTTTATCGCATCATATGATGTTGTAACTTGGTATCTAAATTTCAGGCTTCAAATAAAGCTACAAAGCCAGAAGCAAGGGCCCTGCCTCAAGTATTGATGTTTCACAAAGCAGCAGTGATAGTGCATATTGCTCGCATAGGCCCATGGTATCTATTGGTCAACTTAATCCGGCACGAAGAGATTTGGGGGTTGCACTCCAAGAGACAATTGATATATTAAGGAAGGAAAACAACACTACAAGAAAAGTTGCCATGGCCGACGAAGTTGAAGTCGCGCCGTGGTTGCTGGTGCACCATGACCGACGATTTTTGGTCTCTCCGTGGTGCATGTCAAAACTTTTTTTCTCGTTTTGAGGCCACCTAGCCCGATGAAATAGTCCAAAACATCGCGTATGGTGGTCCGGGACGTGGTGCATCAAGAATTCTCGGGTTCGCCGGCCGAGTCAACGCAAATCCGCATCGCCGAGGGATGTAGGGCCCATATGGCAGCCTCTCTAGCATTGTTTTTTTTCTCGATCACGCCATCTCATTCAACGCTCTCCGATCGAGCCGTTTACGATGCAGTATCATAGGTCCCACATGTCATCCTCTATGAATGAAAATTCTTTCTATTCTTGGATTTTCTGACCCCCTGATTTCTGGATACTTCTTTTTTATTTTGATCCTGTGCCGCCTTGGAAACATTGAGACCGCTGCTGCTAAATGGGACCCGCATGTCATCCTCTATGTGCAATCAACTTTCTTTTCTTGGAGTTTTTTTGGCACCTCATAATTGGTCACTTGCCTTTTTCTTTCGATCCCGTGCCGCCTCTCAAACGGTGATACCGCTGCTAAATGGGACCCGCATGTCATCCTCTACGTACTATAAAACTTTCTTTTCGAGTTTTTGGCACCTCATAATTGGTCACTTGCCTTTTTCTTTCGATCTCATGCCACGTTTGAAACGATGAGAAACCTGCTGGCTCATGGGACCCGCATGTCATCCTCTATGTGCTATAAAAGTTTATTTTCTTGGATTTTTTTCACCCTCTGATTTTTGGCTATTTTATTTTTCTTTCGATCCCCTGCCGCCTTGGAAACGTTGAGTAAGCTGCTGGCTCATGGGACCCGCATGTCATCCTCTATGTCCATCAACTTTCTTTTCTTTGATTTTTTTGACTCCCTAATTTCTGGCTTCTTTCTTTTTCTTTTGATCTCAAGAAGCATTTAAAACGTTGGGACCGCTGCTGCAAAATGGGACCCGCATGTCATCCTCTATGTATAATAAAAGTTTCTTTTCTTGGATTATTTTCCACCCTCTGAGTTTTGGTCACTTGCCTTTTTCTTTCGATCTCATGCCGCCTTTGAAAACATTGAGGAACCTGCTGGCTCATGGGACTGTTATCACCGGAATTTGGTCAAGCCAGAGGTGGGCCGCGATCAGGATGGACTTGACGATTTATGCGTGGAGAGAGATGCGAATCGGCCTTGTTTACCAAGTTTGGGCTAGTTAGCCCGTGTATCTTTATAGTAGGTTATGTAGAAGTTAGAATTTATCTCGTGCACGGTTTAGTGCACGCCCACATTAGAAAGTCCCCTGGACTATAAATATGTATCTAGGGTTTATGGAATAAACAACAACCAACGTTCAACACAAACCAATCTCGGCGCATCGCCAACCCCTTCGTCTCAAGGGTTTCTCCGGTAAGCACCATGCTGCCTAGATCGCATCTTGCGATCTAGGCAGACGAGCCCGCCCACGTTATGCGTTGCTCGTCTGAAGCCTTTTTTATGGCGAGCAACGTAGTTATCATAGATGTGTTAGGGTTAGCATTGTTCTTAGTATCATATGCTGTCGTAGTGCAACCCTTGCGCATCTAGCCGTCCTGTACCTCATCATGGGTGCGGGCACCCCGCTTGATCGTTATTTAGTAGATCTGATCCGTTACGATCGCTCCTTGATTTATCAAGGATTAGTTTAATATCTGCAATAGTTAGGCCTTACAAAGGGTTGGAGGATCCAGGCGTGTAGGGTGTAGTTTGCTGGCCCTAGACAGGATGTTCCGAGGATCAACCTCATGTTGGTTTTTAGGCCTTGTCTAGGGTTGGCTTACGATCACCGTGCGCGAGCGCGAGGCCCAATCGTGAGTAGGATGATCCGATTATGCGGTGAAAACCCCATCGTCGTGGATCTCATATGCTTTATCTTGATCAAGCAGGACCACCATATATTCGGCCACCTTGGACGAATCATGGGTGGATCGGCTCCATGAGCCGATTCACAGATAACCCGAGAGCCGATCGAGGCTCGTATTTAACGTGTACGTGTGTGCCCTGCAGGAAACTAAGCGAGGCATCATCCACACCTTCCCGAGGTATAGGTCAGGTGGCACGCCTGCAATTTGCATCGGCGCGCGACCAGGAGGCTTTGCGGGCCGTCGCTCGAGGGCGGGGCCAGCCGCAGCCCTAGTTGTTCCGGCTCTACGGTGTTGGCCGCCTTGCCCGTCGGTGGGTTTCTGACGTCAACACATTCTGGCACGCCCGGTGGGACCATCTCCAACATCCACCACATCGCCATCTACATCTGAGATGGCGGAAAGCACTCCGGTCAAGTACGAGGGCCTAGCTGACAAATTCAAGCATAACAGGGTCAAGGCGGTCCTCGGAACCGAACTCGTCGGCTCCTGTGGGGAGACCCGTTCGCACGGCATCAAGCTCGACGGAAACACACGTCCATTGCCTGGTGTCAACATGGTCGACCTCAGCCACTCCATAAGGGAACCAGGGTTCTCTTTCGATGCCAATATGGCGGGGTTCGTGATTCGCCATGACGCGGACAAAGCAGAGAGCAGCCACGCTCGTGGCAAAGAAAAAGAGGAGGCCGTTCCACGTGACCGGCCCCAAGACGGCGATAAACGGTGCCTGACTGAGGAGGAGGTGAGAGACATACGGCGTCCACGCCCATCATCCGAGCATCTCCTCAGCAAATATGAACAGCAGTATGACCGACGTCGCCGCTACGACGGAGACGAGCAAAGAAGTCATCGGTCCGATGCAGAGGACGGGAGGTACCGTCAGCGTGACGGAGGCAACGACGGGTACGAACGTCACGCCAGAAGAGGGTCAAGGGGGCCGGACAACGTGGATAGGCACTGGGACTGCCCTTCTTCGACACCGCTGGGATTCCGGATGAGCCGATTACCAACGATCGGCAATTGCCCAGAATGTAAACAAAGGAAGAAGGGTACAGCTAAGGTGTCCGTGTTCGAGCGTCTAGGGCCTCTCCCGCCTTGGAGCAAGCATGCTGAGTCCGTTCAGATGGAAGATCGCGAGGAGCTAGAGGACGATGATGAAGAAAACAAGTATCATCGGCTAAGATGGTGTCCGGATGGGCTCAGCCACTCCCAAAAACGAAGGGTTCAGCACGACTCGTGAAGAAGAAGAAAGGTTATATCTGCACGCGTTGAGGAAGGCACGGCCTGACCTGGCCGCCAAAATTCAGCGAACCCTGATGATGGGGTCGGCAACAAAAAAAGAGTGGCGCCTAAGCAAAGGAAAGCCGATGATGAAACATCGGCTGGCACAAACATGGTCTTCATCCTTCCCGCAGAATTTAGCGCTCCAAGGTTATATGAAGCACCTGTGGCACAATTGGACTGCGGCCCACGGCCGGTCATCTTCGAGAAGCGCGAGAAAGGAGTTACAGGCATCTGAAGGCCCTGTACTTACGAGGTTACATCAATGGGCAGCTTGTCAATAAGATGTTGGTGGACACCGGAGCGGCAGTCAACATTATGCCATACTCCATGCTACGGCGGTTGGGACGCTCCAGCTCGGATTTAATCAAAACCAATGTGACATTGAGCGATTTCAACGGCCAAGCATCCGACGCGCAAGGTGTTCTAACGTGGATCTGACCGTAGGAAGGAAGACTATCCCTACGACATTCTTCGTTGTCGACAGCAAAAGCACCTATGCTGTAATATTAGGGAGGGATTGGATCCACGCCAACTGTTGCATCCATCCACGATGCACCAATGCCTAATAGTGGGATGGAGATGAAGTAGAGGTCGTCCACGCCGATGATTCAGCCGAGATTTCAACAGCCGGCATGGGCATTTGGGAGGCATCAGGTCAGGAACCGCTCTCGGGCATCAATTTGGACGACTGCGAACGCATCGATGTGACAAAGAACGGGGTAAGGCTGGTTCTATCCACCGGACTGACCGTATAACGAGAACAGCATCGATGGACAAATGTGTCGAGGCTGATCCTTGCGATCGGCCCCAAAAATTTGTGGAGGAACATTATAAAACCTCCACCGAGCAAGCAACGTGGAGGCCGATTCCAGCAATCGGCCAAAATTATCCCCACCATCTATTTTGCCTGGGATCGACATTTGACCCAGCAGGGACTACCTAAAGAGCCGATCCCATCAATTCTCTTGACAGAATCGGCTCGGGGGCATCTAGATGGATTAAATACATATGAGGCAAGCATTGGGGCCGGCGCACAAGTCGGCCGTGAAAAAATTGAAAATTTTTGGGCACAGCCGATGCATGGCCATCGACTCAAGGAATACAACTGTTGCAAATGGAAGCCCAGGGCCACTTTAGTTGGCAGGTTACTCTCATCAGGACAACGATCAGCCAATGATCAGGGCGGCAATTTCAGCAACACTCTCGACATAAAGCTCCCGCTTTGAACCAAAGAAGCTCGGGGGGCAACTCACCCTGAAGGTTCTTTGCTCTTGAAAGCCGGTCTGGTTAGAATCGGTTGGTTGCTGCATTACAACTTGGGGACTCTCAAAAGAGTTGGAGAGCCGCTACATTTGGGGGCCTCTTGGCCCAAGCCTTGTTTGGTTGCATCGGCTCTTTGGATGAAAGTTTTTTCTGCTACATTGATGAAAACTGAAGAAGCTCGGAGGGCAGTTTGCTCCGGAATACCATGAGAAGCCGATTTCGTTCGGATCGGCTGTTTCTGTAGTATAACGAGGAAGCCAATGCTGACGTATCTGGTTGGCTCATTACGATTCTCGCCTTGACTGAGGCTCGGGGGGCAACTCGCCCTGAAAGGTCTTTCGTTCTGAGGAGTCAATCTTGTTGGAATCGGCTGTATTACAGTTTGGTCAAAGATGGCGAAATTCTTACAGAGTAGAACCACTAATTCGAAGAGGAAGCCGTCATAATCGACAGGCTTTGGACCAGTTTGTTGCTGCAAAGAACAGAGCGTCGCAAGAAAGACATAAGCGGTCAAGATTTGCAGCAGTGGTCCTGAAATTCTCCTGAAAGCGTTGACTCCAGAGTCTTGCCGATTTAAGCTAACATTAAGCTCAGGGGGTTTGGATCTCTGAGGTTTAAGGTTTGCGCGACTACGGTTTGGTCCTGATCGACGGGAGTCTTGGGTCTGAATTGATCTATTTCGAAATTTCTCATAAGAGTCCGGTGCGTTGCCATCGGCTCATGGAGCATGGGTCAGGATAGTAGTCGGCAAAGCTGAATGAGGAAGAATTGGCTAAATTAACATACAAGGAATCGGCAAAAATCAGATTAAGGAGAATTCTTCATTGATAGCCAGATTCTTACATAAAGAGCTAAAATTGCTCTGAAAAGGAGGTGCTAGGGGCTACAGTGCCCTATTTACTACTGCGGATCCTAGTCTAAGGATCCCATCTATGGGCCATTGCTGCCCTCGCGTCGCCGTCATCACCGGTCTGCGCTCTCCCTGCCGGCTCTTCGTCGCTGCTCCGCGGCCGCCGGCGGGCCTTCGTTGTCTTCATCCTCCTCGTCGTCGTCGTCGCTGTCGAAGTCGCTAAGGCCCCCGCCAGGGGCAAAATCGTTTGGCCGGGGGCTGTCGGAGGAGCTCTCCTCCTCCTCCTCCTCTTCCTCGGAGGTGGTGAAGTCCGCCCAGGAAAGGCGGTCGTCGTCGCTCTCCTCCTCCGGGTCCCCGTCAGCAAGGAGGAGGGGGTCACTCTCCCCGTTGGTCAGGGATTTGTCATCCGACTCCACAGAGAAGTCGTGGTCCTCTCGGTCCCACGCCGTTGGGGCAAGAATGTCGCGCCGCAGGCCCCCACTCAGTCGTCGACTCCGGATGGGGGAGGACGCATAGGAAGGATCCGATGAGGAGGAAGACGGCGAAGACATGGTGGCAGAGGAGGGTTTTTCGAAGGCTAATGCGAAGGGGATGAGGAAGAGAACTGTTTGATGGTTAAATAAAGGGGATATAGTGGAAATTTAATGCCCAAGCAGTTCCGAGGACGTGGTGCCAGAACCGTCAAATCGCAAGACGTGGTGCCAGAACGTCAAATCACAGAGAAGGCAGGAGGCAAGACGTCATCATGAAGCATACTGCGACGGCTCTGCCACGACATGACCCGACGAAAGAAAGCGTAATGATTTTGGAAATGTCATTTCCAAAACCAAGGGGCATGTGTTATCACCGGAATTTGGTCAAGCCGAGGTGGGCCGCGATCAGGATGGACTTGACGATTTATGCGTGGAGAGAGATGCGAATCGGCCTTGTTTACCAAGTTTGGGCTAGTTAGCCCGTGTATCTTTATAGTAGGTTATGTAGAAGTTAGAATTTATCTCGTGCACGGTTTAGTGCACGCCCACATTAGAAAGTCCCTGGACTATAAATATGTATCTAGGGTTTATGGAATAAACAACAACCAACGTTCAACACAAACCAATCTCGGCGCATCGCCAACCCCTTCGTCTCAAGGGTTTCTCCGGTAAGCACCATGCTGCCTAGATCGCATCTTGCGATCTAGGCAGCACAGCCTGCCACGTTGTTCATGCGTTGCTCGTGCTGAAGCCTTTTTGATGGCGAGCAACGTAGTTATCATAGATGTGTTAGGGTTAGCATTGTTCTTAGTATCATATGCTGGTAGTGCAACCCTGCGCATCTAGCCGTCCCTGTACCTCATCATCATGGGGCGGCACCCCGCTTGATCGTTATTTAGTAGATCTGATCCGTCGATTATCCTTGATTTATCAAGGATTAGTTTAATATCTGCAATAGTTAGGCCTTACAAAGGGTTGGAGGATCCAGCGCGTGTAGGGTGTAGTTTGTCGGCCCTAGACAGGATGTTCCGAGGATCAACCTCGTGTTGGTTTTTAGGCCTTGTCTAGGGTTGGCTTACGATCACCGTGCGCGAGCGCGAGCCCAATCGTGAGTAGGATGATCCGATTATGCGGTGAAAACCCCGGATCGTCGTGGATCTCATATGCTTTATCTTGATCAAGCAGGACCACCATATATTCGGCCACCTTGGACGAATCATGGGTGGATCGGCTCCATGAGCTGATTCACAGGATAACCTGAGAGCTGATCGAGGCTCGTATTTAACGTGTACGTGTGTGCCCTGCAGGAAACTAAGCGAGGCATCCACACCTTCCTGACCAGGTATAGGTCGGTGGCACGCCCTGCAATTTGCATCGGCGCGCGACCAGAGGCTTTGCGGGTCGCTGAGGGACTGGGGCCAGCCGCAGCCCTAGTTGTTCCCGGCTCTACGGTGTTGGCCAGTCACTGCCCGTCGGTGGGTTTCTGACGTCAACAGGGACCCGCATGTCATCCTCTATGTACTATAAAAGTTTTTTTCTTGGATTTTTTTCACCCTCTGAATTTTGGCTATTTCCTTTTTCTTTTGATCCCCTGCCGCCTTGGAAACGTTGAGTAGGCTGCTGACTCATGGGACCCGCATGTAACCCTCTATGTACAATCAACTTTCGTTTTCTTTTGATCTCAAGCCGCATTTGAAACGTTGAGACCGCTGCTGCTAAATGGGACCCGCATGTCATCCTCTATGTACAATAAAGTTTCTTTTCTTGAATTATCTTTGGCCCGATATTTTGTCACGTGCCTTTTTCTTTCGATCTCATGCCGCTTTGAAACGTTGAGTAAGCTGGGCTCATGGGTCCCGCATGTCATCCTCTACGAACAATAAAAAAGTTTCCTTTCTTGGTTATTTTGACCCCTAATTTCTGGCTATTTGCCTTTTTCTTTTGATCTCCGCCCCTTTGAAACGATGAGGACGTGTTGGCAGGTCGGTCCCACATGTCATCCTCTATGAACAATAAAAGTTTCCTTTGATGGATTTATTTTTGACCCCTAATTAATTTCTGGCTATTTTTTTTCCCTGTCGCCTTGGAATCGTTGAGGATGCTGCTGCCTCATGGGTCCCGCATGTCATCCTCTCAGAATGGGAAATATTGCTTTTCTTGGATTTTATTTACCAACTGATTTTTGGCTTATTTTTTCTTTCGATCTCCTGCCGTCTTTAAAATGTTGTCGACGCTGCTGGCTCACGGGTCCCACATGTCAGCCCTATAAACTATAAACGTTGAGGTTGCTGCTGCCTCATGGGTCCCGCATGTCATCCTCTCAGAACGATAAATGTTTTCTTTTCTTGGATTTTTACCAACTGATTTTTGTTTTTGTTTTATTTTGATCCCCCGCCTTTTGAAACGTGGACGCTGCTGGCTCATGGGTCCCGATGTCGCCTCCCCGTACAAGAAACATGTGATATCTTGATTATTTTGCGACAATAAATGGTGTATTTCGCTCTGAGCTATTGCAAACGGATAAATTAAATCTTTATTTTTCATAAACAAACTTATATGTTGAATCTCCTTTTTTTGTTTTTGAAGCATAGGACTTTCCTGTTTTTTTTTGAGAAAATCCGAACTTTCCTGTTTTGGAGTGGGCTGAAATTGTACGAGTCAAAAGGCCCAAAGGATAGTTCGAAGGCCAGATGTCCAGATACAACCCAATTGAAATCTTTCTTTTCTTGGATTTTTTCACCCCCCGATTTCTGGCTACTTCATTTTCTTTTGGTACCGTGCCGCCTTGGAAACGTTGAGACCGCTGCTGCAAAATGGGACCCGCATGTCATCCTCTATGTATGATAAAGTTTCTTTTCTTGGATTATTTTTGGCTCCTGATATTTGGTCACTTGCCTTTTTTCTTTCGATCTCATGCCGACTTTGAAACGTTGAGCAAGCTGCTGGCTCATGGGTCCCGCATGTCATCCTCTATGAACAATAAAAGTTTCCTTTGTTGGATTTATTTTTTACCCCTAATTTCTGGCTATTTGCCTTTTACTTTTGATCCCCTGCCCCCTTTGAAACGATGACGATGCAGCTGGTAGGTCGGTCCCACATGTCATCCTCTATGAACAATAAAAGTTTCCTTTGATGGATTTATTTTTGACCCTACTTTATTTCTGGCTATTTCCTTTTTTTTGATCCCCTGCCGCCTTGGAATAGTTGAGGATGTTGCTACCTCATGGGTCCCGCATGTCATGCTCTCAGAAAGGTAAATGTTTCTTTTCTTGGATTTTATTTACCAACTGATTTTTGGCTTATTTTTTCTTTCGATCTCCCGCCGCCTTTAAAACATTGACGACGCTGCTGGCTCATGGGTCCCCAATGTCAGCCTTCCCGTACTGCAAATCCTCTTTATGCAAAGGTTGAGGATGATGCTTGCTGCGGCGTGGAGGCATCTCCTTGTGACGGTAAAGCACACGTCCGTTGGGAACCCCAAGAGGAAGGTATGATGAGTACAACAGCGAGTTTTCCCTCAGTAAGAAACCAAGGTTTATCGAACCAGTGGAGATGAAGGCCACGTGAAGGTTGTTGGTGAAGGAGTGTAGTGCGGCGCAACACCAGTGATTCCGGCGCCAACGTGGAACCTGCACAACACAATCAAACTAGTTTGTCCCAACTTAACAGTGAGGTTGTCAATCTCACCGGCTTGCTGAAAACAAAGGATTAAACGTATGGTGTGGAGAATTATGTTTGCTTGCAGAAAACAACAGAGAACAATGATTGCAGTAGGTATTTCAGATGTAAAAGAAAGGACCGGGGTCCACAGTTCACTAGTGGTGTCTCTCCAATAAGATAAATAGCATGTTGGGTGAACAAATTACAGTTGGGCAATTGACAAATAGAGATGCATATACATATCATGATGACTACTATGAGATTTACTTACATAGACCGCCATCCAGCATGCATCTATGCCTAAAAAGTCCACCTTCAGGTTAGCATCCGCACCCCTTCCAGTATTAAGTTGCAAACAACAGACAATTGCATTAAGTGCTGTGCGTAATGTAAACAATACAAATATCCTTAGACAAAGCATTGATGTTCTATCCCTAGTGGCAACAACACATCCACAACCTTAGGGGTTGCTGTCACTCCCCCAGATTCAATGGAGACATGAACCCACTATCTAGCATAAATACTCCCTCTTGGAGTCACAAGTATCAACTTGGCCAGAGCCTCTACTAGCAACGGGGGCAAGAACATAAATAACACATATATGATAGATCAATAATCAACTTGACATATTCATCGGATCCCAACAAACACAATATGTAGCATTACAAATAGATGATCTCGATCATGATAGGCAGCTCACAAGATCTAAACATGATAGCACAGGAGGAGAAGACAACCATCTAGCTACTGCTATGGACCCGTAGTCCAAGGATGAACTACTCACGCATCGGTCCGGAGGCGGACATGGTGATGTAGAGCCCTCCGGTGATGATTCCCCTCTCCGGCAGGGTGCCGGAGGCGATCTTCTGAACCCCCCGAGATGGGGTTGACGGTGGCGGCGTCTCAATAACTTTTTCCGTATCATGGCTCTCGGTACTAGGGTTTTCGCGACAGAGGGAATAAATAGGCAAAGGGGCAGCGTCGGGGGGCGCCCGAGGGGCCCACCCCATAGGCCGGCGCGGCCAGAGGCCGCGCCGCCCCATGGTGTGGCCGCCTCGTGGCCCTTCTCCGTCTCCTCTTCGTGTTCTGGAAGGCTCGTGGAAAATAGGACCGTGGGCTTTTGTTTCGTCCAATTCCAAGAATATTCGTAAACTAACTTTTCTGAAATCAAAAACAGCAGAAAAGGCACTGCGACATCTTGTTAATAGGTTAGTCCCGGAAAATGCATAAAAACATTATAAAGTATGACTAAAACATGTTGGTATTGACATAAAACTAGCATGGAACATAAGAAATTATAGATACGTTGGAGACGTATCAAGCATCCCCAAGCTTAGTTCCTACTCGCTCTCGAGTAGGTAAACGATAAAAATAATAATTTCCGAAGTGACATGCTACCAACATAATCTCGATCAACATTATTGTAAAGCATATGAGATGAATGAAGTGACTCAAATCAATGGTATATAGATTGCTAACAAAAAGATAATGACTAAACAACTGAATCATATAGCAAAAACTTTTCATGAATAGTACTTTTAAGACAAGTATCAAAAAGTCTTGCATAAGAGTTAACTCATGAAGCAATAGATTCTTAATAAGAGGTTTTGAAGCAACACAAAGGAAGATTTAAGTTTCAGCAATTGCTTTCAACTTTCAACATGTATATCTCATGGATAATTGTCAACACAAAGTAATATAATAAGTGCAATAAGTAAGCATGTAACGACACAATTGACACAAGTGTTTGCTTCTAAGATAGAAAGAAGTAGGTAAATTGACTCAACATAAAGTAAAAGAAAGGCCCTTCGCAGAGGGAAGCAGGGATTACTCATGTGCTAGAGCTTTTTATTTTGAAAACATGGAAACAATCGTGTCAATGGTAGTAATAATTCATATGGGTTATGCATAAAACTTCCTATAAGTTGCAAGCCTCATGCATCGAATACTAATAGCGCCCGCACCTTATCCTAATTAGCTCGGATTTCCATGGATTATCATTGCATTACATGTGTTTCAACCAAGTGTCACAAAGGGGTACCTCTATGCCACCTGTACAAAGGTCCAAGGAGATAAATCGCATTTGATTTCTCGATTTAGATAGATCTCAACTTGAGGACATCCATACCAGGACAACATAGAAAACATATAATGGACTCCTCTTTTTAATGCTTTAAGCATTCAACAACAATAATATTCTCATAAGAGATTCTGAGGATTAGTGTCCAAGCTAAAACTTCCACCATGATACATGGCTTTGGTTGGCGGCTCAATGTTCTTCTCTAACAACATGCATACTCAAACCATTAAACTCATGGCCAATCTCCCTTACTTCAGACAAGATGAACATGCATAGCAACTCACATGATATTCAACAAAGGTGTGACAGGTTGATGGCGTCCCCAAAACATGGTTACCACTCAACAAGCAACTTATAAGAACTAAGATACATAAGCGACATATTCATTACCACAATTGTTTTTTAGGCTACTTTCCCATGAGCTATGTATTGCAAAGACAAGGAATGAAATTTTAAAGGTAGCACGCAAGCAATTTACTTTGGAATGGCAGAAAATACCACATATAGGTAGTTATGGTGGACACAAATGGCATAGGTTTTGGCTCAAGGTTTTGGATGCACGAGAAGCATTCCTCTCGCACAAGGCTTTGGCTAGCAAGGTTGTTTGAAGCAAACACAAGTATAAACCGGTACAGCAAAAACTTACACAAGAACATATTGCAAGCATTATAAGACTCTACACTGTCTTTCTTGTTGTTCAAACACTTTTACCAGAAAATTTCTAGACCTTAGAGAGACCAATCATGCAAACCAAATTTCAACAAGCTCTACGGTAGTTCTTCACTAATAGATTTAAACTACATGATGCAAGAGCTTAAACATGATCTACTTGAGAGCTCAAAACAATTGCCAAGTATCAAATTATTCAAGACAATATGAAGCATTTTCTGTTTCCAACCAAATAAATAAGTGCTGCGGCTTTCAGCTTTCGCCATGAATATAAAAAACGAAGAACACAAGTGTTCAAATGAAAAAGCGGAGCGTGTCTCTCTCCAACACAAGGATTGCTAGGATCCGAATTTATTCAAACATAAACAAAAATAAAAACAAACAGACGCTCCAAGTAAAGCACATAAGATGTGACAGAATTAAAATATAGTTTTACTAGAGGTGACCTGATAAGTGTGTTGATGAAGAAGGGGATGCCTTGGGCATCCCCAAGCTTAGACGCTTGAGTCTTCTTGAAATATGCAGGGATGAACCACGGGGGCATCCCCAAGCTTAGACTTTTCACTCTTCTTGATCATATCATATCATCCTCCTCTCTTGATCCTTGAAAACTTCCTCCACACCAAACTCAAAGCAATCTTATTAGAGGGTTAGTGCATAATCAAAAATTCACATGTTCAGCAAGGACATAATAATTCTCAACACTTCTGGACATTACCCAAGGCTACTGAAATTTAATGGAGCAAAGAAATCCACTCAAACACAGTAAAAGAGACAATGTGAAATAAAAGGCAGAATCTGTCAAAACAGAACAGTCCGTAAAGACGATTTTTTTCGAGGCACTTAACTTGCTCAGATCAGAAAACTCAAAACTAATGAAAGTTGCGTACATATCTGAGGATCACGCATGAATTTTCGCAGATTTTTTTGATTCTTCTACAGAGAGAAAACGCGAATTCGTGACAGCTAAGAAATCTGTTTCTGCAGAAATCCAAATCTAGTATCAACCTTCTATTAGAGACTTTACTTGGCACAAAAATACATGAAAATAAAGATACAAAGGTATTGCTACAGTAGTAACAAGCACCTTGACTCAAATATAAAACAAAAATTGCAGAAATAAAGCAATGGGTAGTCTCCCATAAGCACTTTTATTTAACGCCTTTCAGTTAAGCGCAGAAAGTGCAAATCAAGTAACATCAAGAGAAGAAGCATTAACATTATTACCACGGGCTTTACGCCTACCTTTCTTACCCTTTGGTCTAGGGAATACATGACCGCATCCGGGTGTAGAGGTGAAATTTAGAGTGCCTTTTCCCACATCTATGGTTGCTCCCAATAGTTTCAGCAGGGATCTTCCAAGTATGATTTGTCCTGTCCCTACACATTCAATAACGAGATAATCAGTGGATATTGTTATTCCAAGAAAGGTGGAGAACACACCTTCAGCTATCCCCTCAGGAGTTATAACAGAATTATCAGTAAGAGTTATTCCTTCTCCTCCTTCAGTAAGTCCCCAAAGTGTCAAAGATTCATAAATACTTTTAGGCATAAGGCAAAACTCAGACATAATATCACAACGGGCATAAAAAGTTTCACCACAAATAGCAACCTTAATAGTAGGGACCCACATTGAAGGTTCAAAGCTTACTGGAACATAATTACAATATTCATGAATCTGATTATACCCTTCTTTTAAACAAGATATATTTGTCTCGAGAGTGTTTAGTATATTATGAATGCTAGCAAGAGATGAATCAAATTTATTGGCTGAGCTAGATGCAACCAATTTTTTTATGGCATTAAAAGCTTGATCCCCATCGCAGGAAGGAAATCTCCTCCCACTACAGCATCCAAAGCATATCTATAGCGAAGAATAAGCCCAAAATAAAAGTTACTAAGTAGCAAGCTTAGAGTCATTTTAGGTTCAGTTTTACCATAAGAATAAAAAATTCTAGACCAAGCATCTTTAAAACTCTCCTCATCCCCTCGTTTAAAAGTAAAGATCAATTCCTCAGGTGACGAAGTAACAAGTACAAGACTAGACATGATAATAAAATAAATTAAATGCAAGTTACTAATTTTTGTGTGTTTTTGATATAAAGAAAGCAAACAAGATAGAAAATAAAATAAAGCAAGACAATAAACAAAGCAAAGAGATTGGATGTGAGAGACTCCCCTTGCAGCGTGTCTTGATCTCCCCGGCAACGGCGCAAAAGCTTGCTGCGTGAGGCTCCTTGTGACGGTAAAGCACACGTCCGTTGGGAACCCCAAGAGGAAGGTATGATGAGTACAAAGCTAGTTTTCCTCAATAAGAAACCAAGGTTTATCGAACCAGTAGGAGATGAAGGCCACGTGAAGGTTGTTGGTGAAGGAATGTAGTGCGGCGCAACACCAGTGATTCCGACGCCAACGTGGAACCTGCACAACACAATCAAACTACTTTGTCCCAACTTAACAGTGAGTTTGTCAATCTCACCGACTTGCTGAAAACAAAGGATTAAACGTATGGTGTGGAGAATTATGTTTGCTTGCAGAAAACAACAGAGAACAATGATTGCAGTAGGTTGTATTTCAGATGTAAAAGAAAGGACCGGGGTCCACAGTTCACTAGTGGTGTCTCTCCAATAAGATAAATAGCATGTTGGATGAACAAATTACAGTTGGGCAATTGACAAATAGAGATGCATATACATATCATGATGACTACTATGAGATTTACTTAGGGCATTACGACAAAGAACATAGACCGCCATCCAGATGCATCTATGCCTAAAAAGTCCACCTTCGTTAGCATCCGCACCCCTTCCATTATTAAGTTGCAAACAACAGACAATTGCATTAAGTACTGCGCGTAATGTAAACAACACAAATATCCTTAGACAAAGCATTGATGTTCTATCCCTAGTGGCAACAAGACATCCACAACCTTAGGGGTTGTTGTCACTCCCCCAGATTCAATGGAGACATGAACCCACTATCTAGCATAAATACTCCCTCTTGGAGTCACAAGTATCAACTTGGCCAGAGCCTCTACTAGCAACGGAGAGCATGCAAGAACATAAATAACACATATATGATTGATCAATAATCAACTTGACATAGTATTCAATATTCATCGGATCCCAACAAACACAACATGTAGCATTACAAATAGATGATCTCGATCATGATAGGCAGCTCACAAGATCTAAACATGATAGCACAAGAGGAGAAGACAACCATCTAGCTATTGCTATGGACCCGTAGTCCAAGGATGAACTACTCACGCATCAGTCCGAGGCGGGCATGGTGATGTAGAGCCCTCCGGTGATGATTCTCCGGCAAGGTGCCGGAGGCGATCTTCCGAATCCCCGAGATGGGGTTGACGGCGGTGCGCCTCTGGAACTTTTTCCATATCGTGGCTCTCGCTACAGGGTTTTCGTGACGGAGGGAATAAATAGGCGAAGGGGCAGCGGCGGGGCGCCTCAGGGGCCCACCTATAGGCCGTCGCGCGAGGTGGGGCCGCGCCGCCTATGGTGTCCGCCTCGTGGCCCTTCTTCGTCTCCTCTTCGGTGTTCGGAAGGCTCCGTGGAAAATAGGACCGTGGGCTTTTGTTTCGTCCAATTCCGAGAATATTCGTAAACTAACTTTTCTGAAATAAAAAACAACAGAAAACAGGAACTGGCATTGCGTCATCTTGTTAATAGGTTAGTCCTGGAAAATGCATAAAAACATTATAAAGTATGACTAAAACATGTTGGTATTGTCATAAAACTAGCATGGAACATAAGAAATTATAGATACGTTGGAGACGTATCAATGCTGCCTCATGGGTCCCCCATGTCATCCTCTCAGAACGATAAATATTTATTTTCTTGGATTTTTTACCAACTGATTTTTGGTTTATTTTTCCTTTCGATCCCCAGCCGCCTTTAAAACGTTGACGACGCAATGGCTCATGGGTCCCCGATGTCAGCCTCCCGCACGAAACATGTGATATCTTGATTATTTTGCAGACAATAAACAATGTATTTCGCTCTGAGCTTTGCAAACAGATAAATTAAATTTTTATTTTTACATAAACAAACTTATATGTTGAATCTCCTTGTTTTTTGTTTTTGCGAAACATAGGACTTTATTTTGGAGTGGGCTGAAATTGTACGAGTCAAAAGGCGTCCAACACGATTTTTCGAAGGCCCAGATGGTCAGATGCAGCCCAATTGAAATATTTATTTTCTTGGATTTTTTTGACCCCCTGATTTCTGGCTACTTCCTTTTTCTTTTGATCCCGTGCCGCCTTGGAAACCTTGAGACCGCTGCTGCTAAATGGTTCCCGCATGTCATCCTCTATGTACAATATTTTTTTTCTTGCATTATTTTTGGGTCCTGATATTTGGTCACTTGCCTTTTTCTTTCGATCTCATGCCGTCTTTGAAACGTCGAGGAAGCTGCTGGCGCATGGGTCCCGCATGCCATCCTCTATGGACAATAAAAGTTTTTCTTGGAGTTATTTTTGACCCCTAATTTCTGGCTACTTCCTTTTTCTTTTGATCCCCTGCCGCCTTTGAAACATTGAAGACTTTGCTGGCTCATGGGTCCCACATGTCAGCCTCTATGAAAAATAAACATTTCCTTTCTTGGAGTTATTTTTTACCCCTAATTTCTGGCTATTTGCCTTTTTCTTTCGATCCCTAGTCGCCTTGAAACATAGAGGGAAGCTCGCTCATGGGTCCGATGTCACCTCTATGAACAATAAACCTTTCCTTTGTTGGATTTATTTTTCACCCTCTGATTTTTGGCTTTTTTTTTTTTTTGATCCTCTGCCGCCTTGGAAACATTGAGTAAGCTGCTGACACATGGGGCCCGCATGTCATCCTCTATGTACAATCAACTTGCAAGATCTTGGAGCGAAAGAGCTTGTATTAGTGGGACCCATATGTCATCCTCTATGTACATAAAAGTTTCTTTTCTTGGATTATTTTTTGCTCTTGATATTTGGTCACTTTCCTTTTTCTTTCAATCTCATGCCGCCTCTCAAAGTTGAGTAGGTGCTGGCTCATGGGACCCGCATGTCATCCTCTATGTACAATAAAGCTTCTTTTCTTGGATTTTTTTACCCCCTGATTTTTGGTCACTTGCCTTTTTCTTTCGATCATGTGCCGCCTTTGAAATTGAGGACGCTGCTGGCTCATGGGTGATGCGCGTAGATGTACACGTCCGTTGGGAACCCCAAGAGGAAGGTATGATGCGTACAGTGGCAAGTTTTCCCTCAGAAAGAAACCAAGGTTATCGAACCAGTAGGAGCCAAGAAGCACGTGAAGGTTGTTGGTGGAGGAATGTAGTGCGGCGCAACACCAAGAAACCGGCGCCAACGTGGAACCTGCACAACACAATCAAAGTACTTTGTCCCAACGTAACAGTGAGGTTGTCAATTGCACCAGCTTGCTGAAAACAAAGGATTAAGCGTATCGAGTGGAAGATGGTGTTTGTTTGCAAAGAACAGTAAAAGCAAGAGAATGTATTCAGATGTAAAAGAATGGACCGGGGTCCACAGCTCACTAGTGGTGTCTCTCCAATAAGATAACTAACATGCTGGGTGAACAAATTACAGGCGGGCAATTGACAAATAAAGATTCAATACATATCAACGATGATTACTATGTGATTTAATCAGGGCATTACGACAAAGTACATAGACCACTATCCAGCATGCATCTATGCCTAAATAATCCACCTTCAGGTTATCATCCAAACCCCTTCCAGTAGTTGTAAACAACAGATAATTGCATTAAGTATGGGCGTAATGTAATCAACACAAATATCCTTAGACAAAGCATCAATGTTTTATCCCTAGTAGCAACAGCACATCCACAACCTTAGAACTTTCCGTCACTGTCCCGATTCAATGGAGGCATGAACTCACTATCGAGCATAATTACCCCTCTTGGAGTTACAAGTATCAACTTGGCCAGAGCCTCTACTAGCAACGGAGAGCATGCAAGAACATAAACAACACATATATGATAGATTGATAATCAACTTAACATAATATTCTATATTCATCGGATCCCGCCAAACACAACATGTAGCATTACAAATAGATGATCTTGATCATGTTAGGCAGCTCACAAGATCTAAACAATGATAGCACAAGCGGAGAAGACAACCATCTAGCTACTGCTATGGACCCATAGTCCAAGGATGAACTACTCACGCATCAATCCGGAGGCGGGCATGATGATGTAGAGCCCTCCGGTGATGATTCCCTCTCCGGCAGGGTGCCGGAGGCGATCTCCTGAATCCCCCGAGATGGGATTGGCGGCGGCGGCCTCTCAGTAATGTTTTCCGTATCGTGGCTCTCGGTACAGGGGGTTTCGCGATGAAGGCTATTTGTAGGCGGAAGGGTAGGTCAGGGGGCGACGCGAGGGCCCACACAACAGGGCCGCGCGGCAGGGCCAGGCCGCCCCGGTGTGTGGCCACCTCGTGGCCCCACTTCGTCTCCCTTTCGGTCTTCGGAAGCTTCGTGGAAAAATAGGCCCGGGCGTTGATTTCGTCCAATTCCGAGAATATTTCCTTACTAGGATTTCTGAAACCAAAAACAGCAGAAAACAGCAACTGGCACTTCGGCATCTTGTTAATAGGATAGTGCCGGAAAATGTATAATAATGCTGTAAAGTATGTATAAAACATTCAAATATTGTAATAAAAGTAGCATGGAACATAAGAAATTATAGATACGTTTGAGACGTATTAAGCATCCCCAAGCTTAGTTCCTACTCGCCTCGAGTAGGTAAACGATAACACAAATAATTTCTGAAGTGACATGCTACCAACATAATCTTGATCAACATTATTGTAAAGCATATGAGATGAATGGAGGATCTGAACAAAAGATTGCTAACAAAGATAATGACTAAGCAAATGAATCATATAGCAAAACTTTTCATGAATAGTACTTTCAAACAAGTATCAATATGAGTTGCATAAGAGTTAACTCATAAGCAATAAATTCTAAGTAGAATGCATTGAAGCAACACAAAGGATGATTAAGTTTCAGCAGTTGCTTTCAACTTGTAACATGTATATCTCATGGATATTTGTCAACATAGAGTAATATAACAGGTGCAATAAGTAAACATGTAAGAATGAATGCACACACAGTTAACACAAGTGTTTGCTTCTAAGATAGAAAGAAGGGTAAACTGACTCAACAATAAAGTAAAAGAATGGCCCTTCGCAGAGGGAAGCATGGATTACTATTTTTGTGCTAGAGCTTTTTGTTTTGAAAACATAGAAACAATTTTGTCAACGGTAGTAATAATTCATATGTGCTATGCATAATATTTCCTACAAGTTGCAAGTCTCATGCATAGAGTACTAATAGTGCTCGCACCTTGTCCTACTTAGCTGGGAAGACACGGATTATCATCGCATAACATATGTTTCAACCAAGTGTCACAAAGGGGTACCTCTATGCCGCCTGTACAAGTGTCTAAGGAGAAAGCAAGCATTGGATTTCTCGCTTTGATTATTCTCAACTTAGACATCCATACCGGGACAACATAGACAATAGATAATGGACTCCTCTTTTAATGCTTAAGCATTCAACAACAAATAGTATTCTCATAAGAGATTGAGGTTGTATGTCCAAACTGAAACTTCCACCATGATACATGGCTTTAGTTAGCTGCCCAATGTTCTTCTCTAACATATGTGTAACACCCCAGAAATTCAAAACAAAATAAATAAATTTCCCTAGTTCCAAATTTTGGAACCAACAAAAACTTTTATTAAACTAAGTTTGATGCATAGTGGTCTTGCTTAATTCTTGTGCTATTGCCATGATCGCTTGTTATTAGTATTTGAAATAATCTTAAACCCTAAAACCCCACCCCTCTTTTTATCTTCCAAGTTAAAATAAAATAAAAGGAAGTTAAATAAGAAAAAGGCATATGTGCCTATGGCTATTTTTATAAATCTTTACCCTAAACTCCTTTACTTTGTTTAGTGGTTTGGAAAACCATTATACACCCTATCTAGTAAATATTAAACCTAATTCAAGTTGTTTCCAAAGAAAATAAAAAGAAACTAAAAATGCCATAGAGGCATATGAGAGTAAAATAGCAAATCTGTGAATTTGAGAAGATTGACCCTAGGACTTTTTGTGAATGGTTGGATCACCTCCATATACCATTTCAACAATCAACAAAACCATTTGAATCCAACCAAGTCAAAATAAAATTTAAATGCACCATATGCATAGAGGCATATGTGACACATAGCCATTTCACCAAACCATGCCTTATGACTTTAAACCTTGACCAAATGATGGGAAACCATCTCTCACCCTAATATAACTTTAAATTGACCCTAACCCATGCCCAAGTAGATCAAGGGGAACCACTTACAAAAATAATGAAATTTGACACATCATCTTTATGTGTTATGGCCATTTTTGCAAATCTTTGAACAAGACCATTTGAAATGGTTTCAATGGTCTTAAAATGTTTCTAAACTAATAAGAATCACATTAGAGTTAAGAAATATCAAATCAAATGAAGAGAAATTAAATAGGGAGAAAATCCCCAAAATTCACTCACATACACATTATGCCAAATTGCAAATCTTCACCAAAGGCCACCATTGCTTGATCTCTTGCTTGTATAATACTTAAATATGATAAACTAACACACTTGCATCCTTGGATCAAGAATCAAACACAAGGAAATCAAGATTTCATCATACATATGATAATGGTCATATGGCCCAAAAATAATTTCTTCACTACTTTACCCCTCTGGTTTTCTCAATTCTAAAACAAACTTAGTCAACCAATGCCATGTCATCCAAGACCATGTCAAGGTCTACAACTTTCATGTTGACCATCAGGGTTAAAGTTGACCAGGTTGACTAGTAGAGATTTGACAAGTGGAGACTTTGAAACTATGTGAAGATAACCCCAAATTTGAAATCTCACAAACCTTTGCCAAAATGACCACCACCACCATTCTTTCTCTTTAATTATATAAATAAGATTCACCAAAAAGAAAACCAAAATTCAACCAAAAGTTTCATGCGGCCATTGTGTCGAGCACCTTGCAGGCATGATTCTGGTTTTGGCATACATGCTATTATCCTCTGGTTCTTAGCCTCAACTCCTTTCCAATTGTGATCATCAACCTCCTTGTACCCCCTCTGCATCATCCTATGCACTGCAGCCCTACAAAATTGGTGCCATGATCAAAGCTTTGGCCATGCCATGTACCATGCCGGCCACCCTTGCCATTTCTCTCTGGCTCTCTCTCTCTTTCACCATGTCATCGAGCTTCTATGTACTCCCTAAGCACGCCTGTACCAGCCCTACGCAAAGAGACACACACATTTGTCCAGAACACGCGCGCCCGCACGCGCCAAGGCGTGCCAGCACGCGGTGAGGCCATCGAACGCCCGGACGCGCCAGAGACGCCATCGCCTGGACTCCTCGACCTCCTCTCCCTCCCATTGGCACACATGATCACCACGCCTACGGCTACCTCCTAGACAACCTCATAGGCTCGCGCAAGCCCGTCGACGTCGCCATGATCGCCACCCCGCCGCCTGGTACCGGCCCCTCGAGAAGCTCCCAGCGGCCGTCGTCCCCTGGACGCGCCAGCTACGCCTGCAGCCTCGCCTAGACGTCGCCTACAAGATGCTGCCCTCGCCCCGACCTTTCGCACGCCGGAGCGGCCGCGCCATGAGCGACCCCTCTCAGCACCCGCGGCACCACCCCTCCCACTATAAATAGAGGAGCTCCGGGCACCATCTCTTCACAAGATCTCCTCCCCTCTCACCACTGGTTCTCCTCGCATCAATAGCTAGTCCGATTAGCACCTCCACCGCCGGAATTTCAAGATCGGAGCCGCCGGAGGCTGCAGCTCACCATCGACGATCCACGCCTCCTCCGCTCCGCCACCACGTGAGCCTCTACACCCTCTACAACATCGCTCGACCCTCTCCTCGACCGCCGGCGACCTAGCGCCCTCCGACCCCCTACCCGGCGCAGCAAGCTCCTCTCCCCCGTCGACAACGACGACGCTCGACCGTCGATCGTCCATCTAATCCAACCGCTCTCAGTAACAGGTACCGATTCGGTATTTAGGAGTCACTGACACGTGGGACCCCATGTCAGGCGGCCCGCGGCGTGGTCAGCGCTAGTTGGGCCAGCCCAGTCCCTCTCCTCTCGTTTCGGCCCATTTGCTTTCCCGCCTAAGCCCACAATTCAAATAAAAGAATTTCGAAATTAATTATTTTCTTCTCAGATGCTGTTGTGAAAATTAAATAGAATAAAATCTACCAAACCAAATTGAACAAAATTTATATATTTGGAAACCTTGTTAAATTATCTAAACAATGCCACTGGCCTCATGTCCAAATTCGTAATTAAATTCAAATGATAAAAATAACAAGGAAGGGCCTTTTCTAACTTCAAATAAATATTAAAAATTACCTATAAATGATTTTAAGTTGATTCCAACTCTAATAAATCACATTTGACCTAATCTAATTGTTTATGCAAAAATATAGCATAGTTGTTTTGCATGATCATGGACTAGAGTCAAATAAGGACTATGGAGCCATTTCTAGCCCATTTAATACATACACCTAAACTTATTTAAATGGTATGGGGCCTTCTCTCTCATTTAAATTGTGATCCTAAGTAATTCAACTAGAGGTACTGACCTTGGTCAAATAAGTCTCATGCTTGGTTACTTAGAGATTTTTAAATCATTTAGATGATAGTTTAACTTATATGAGGTATAGATTCTCACCTAAATCATTACTCCAAATGGTTTAATGAGAATTGATAACACAGGTATTAATAACCCATAGGTTCCTATTTGAAAATATTAAATCATTCTCATAAGTAGTATTTAAATTGTTCAAACCTACTTATTAAGTCATATGAGATGTGTTGATCCCATTTAACCCTTGTCTCAACTAATTTAATAAGAAGTAGAAACCATGGCCAATTAAAACTCATCATTAAATTAGTTGATGATATTAAATCATTGCAAAGATTAATTAAATAACATGAGATGATGAATCTCATTTAACTCACTTTTCTCAAATACTAAGTGTGAAGTGTTGACCTTGGTCAACATGGGATCATCCCTGGTTATTTAAGAATATTAAATCACCTCAATAGTAGTCTTGTGAATTAGTTACAACTATGTGTTAAACCATATGAGAGGTGTTCCTCTCATTTAAATCTTGTTCTCAAGTAATTCAACATGAGGTAGTGATCATGGTATATGTAATCTCATATTGAATTATTTGGTGGCATTAAATCACTACCATGTTAGTATTAAATTGCATGAGGTATGGAACCTCATTTAAATCCTTGTCTCAAATGGTAGTATGAAGAGGTTGACTTTGGTCAACCTAGGTCATATATTATTCATAAGACAAATTAAATCTTAAGAAGATTCAATGGGAGGAAATTATTTTCTCACAAACTAAAGAGAAACCCTAACTCCATTTTCAATGAGAAGAAATTATTTTCCTATTACTAAATAAGGAAATCCTAGCATAATCTTGTAATAAATGTTAAGTAGTGATGCTAGATCATTGTGTGAGCCACTAAGGCTAATTAAGAGTACTTAAGTATTGTTTGGTGATTGTATCCTCGTATTCGTTTATAGACGCTAGTACCGGAGACTATCAAGAGGAGGAGGTATTCTACCAAGAGGAAGAAGAAGAACACTTTGATCACCT
This sequence comes from Lolium multiflorum, assembly GCA_030979885.1. Lineage (NCBI taxonomy): Eukaryota > Viridiplantae > Streptophyta > Magnoliopsida > Poales > Poaceae > Lolium > Lolium multiflorum. Next base: position 67,911,073 of record CM061749.1, on the reverse strand, counting down.
AACCAATCAAGGCAAGCTAATATTAATGCCAGCTATGACCAGTGCAAGCTAATATTCTTGCAAGCTAGACTAATGCAAGCTATTTTGTTTGCAAGCTAATAAACTTGCTAACCATCATGGTGCAAAGCTCTACCAGAGCAAGGCATCATTACATTTTACTTTATGAACCTATCCCAAAGTTTTTACTTTACAAGCTTTACTTGATTTTATTTATCAAAGTTATTTTTTTGGTTATGATTCACTTGGTTGAATTATAGAGTAGTACAAGAGAATCACACCTAGCCTAGCAAGCTCCAAGATACATAGCACCCCTCATGAAGTAGTTGCTAGTGCTAATCAATCAAAAATTGGACTACTCTAGATGGGAACATGTGACTTTGAAATGAAGTTGAAACCTTGGAATGATGGTTCATCCATTGAATGACTTTGAAGGTGAATATGACCAAGAGAAGATGGTGATTTTTGATATAAACTGATGGTTGGGTTCGGATGCGATACCATTCCAATTTTGAAAGTACCCCCACAATACCCAATATGGGTAAGGGCTTAACTAGAAATTTATGTGCTTTAGTATGGGTTCCCTCTAAACAAGCGTCATCGGGGTTATGCCAAGGGCTGCCTCCAAAGAAATATGAGATGATGTAAAATGACGTGAAATGAGGTGAATGTCCTCCCAAGCCCTGTGCAGTTGGTTGACGGTGTGTCTTCACCGGGAGGCCAAGCTCATGGGGAGAGGTGCCTATACTAGGGTATGTAAGTGAAAGGTTATGGTTGGTAGTCCGCATACGGAGTATGATAAATCAGGGCCAGCTAACCCTGACGGATTATTGCAAATATTGTGGCACAAGTGTACGACCTCTGCAGAGTGTAGAACTATTCGAATAGCCGTGTCCACGGTTACGGACGATTGGAAAGGCCATACTGTTCCGTCATCGACCATTTTCAAAAATGTGACATATGACTGGTGACTTGAAGTTGAAAGGTGAATGGTGACTTTGAATTGAATCACAACAGAGTTGTGGGAATGACACTAATGTTCCCACTTGAGTTAGTCTAAGGATTCAAGCATCTTTACTAAATGTTTATGAACTAAACTTGGCTTTATGCAAATAAACCTAGAGCTTAGTATCCCCTTACCAAGATTGATAGTACTTACATAAGTATTAGTTTGCGAGTACTTTAAAAGTACTCACGGCTTTGTCCCTGGCTATTCAAATGGCCAGACTATGAAGGTGAACAGCTGTACGAGGAAGATGGACAGCAGAACGTCTACGACAACTAGGACTCTCCTGACGTCAAGCGTTGGCCTGTGGACTAGATAGCCACTACTACTTCGCTCCTTTGTGATGTTCGTTGATCAATCGATCAACTACTATTGTAATATTGGATCATGTGATCCATTTGTAAGACGATTATGTGTTGTAATAAATGATGACTCTATGATATTCAACTATTATGTCTCGCAACAACAATATTCCTGGGATTGCGATGTACGGCATAATAGGCATCTGGACTTAAAAATCCGGGTGTTGACAAGTTGGTATCAGAGCCATTGTTTGACCTTAGGAGACCCTAGTTAGAATGGACGTTCGGAAAATTTTAGTTTCTAAAAACAAATGAAGTGAGTATTTGTGAAAAACTTATTCATTTTCTTCTCTACCAGCTCTTCTTAAAAATAATAAGCCATGCACCTCCTTATAAATCCATTTAAAATTTTGCCACACTTGTACACATCTCTAACTTACTCCTCCATTTCACTTTCAGATGGAGTACTATGACCAGACGGAGTCCTACGAGCTGGGAAACGGAGGAAGTCTGGTGTTTGAGCGCGACTTGTACCTAGTGTCCGAAAAGCTCGAACGCCCACCTCCCAGGTTCCACGGAGTCCGGATCCACAACACCCCCGCTGGGGAACAACAGTGGATGATCACCGCTGACTTGAAGGGAAGCCCGGAGCCTCCCATCTCGGAGAGGATTTGTTCTCCTTCAAGGCATGCAACTGGGTGGACGGGCTTGCTCACGCCCTTCAGGAGGGACTTGCCCGGGTGTGCGACAAAACATCGCCGCACTCCAGGGAAGCCGCTTCGCCCACTTCGCGAGGCATGACACCATGGGGGAGCCCATGGCACCTCTTCGCACCCGGTGCTCAAGATTCATGTGGAGCATTTGGACTTTATGCTTCATGAGACCCGCAAGGACCTGGAGCTGACGCGTGTCCACGCCCACCGTGCCCAGATGGCTTTGGCTCATCATGCCGACGCCATCAGGCTACTCGCCAAGGACCGCCGGTCACTCCGCCTGCAGCGCGCCAAGAATGTCGCTACTATCACCCGTCTTCGCGAGAAGATTCGCACCTTGGAGGTGACTGTCCGGACCCAGCAGGACCAGATCCAGGAGATGGAGGAGAATGGAGAAGACATCCAGGGAGGCGATGACTTCCTGAGCGACGACAATGACTTTGAGGATGATGAGTTCACCGATGAGGAAGACTACGAGTTTCTGGAGCCCGAGGAGGATGGGATCATTCCCATCGATGTGGATGAAGACGATGAGGAGTAGTTGCACTAGCCTCACTTACGTAGGTGTGAGTTGTACCCCGCACCATGTATCGTAGTTTGTGGAAGAAGGGTTCTTAAAACCCTTGGTGTTTTAACTTGTAATGTGTGATGTTTGTTGTGAATAAATAAAGTGTGTGCTATGTTCATCACAAAAATATTTCAAGTTTTAAGTTTAAACCTAACTCAAAATAAGCCATAGAAAATTCCCTCTTACCTCATGATTATCTACATGATCAGATGGCCCCACCAACCCGCAACGCCACCCAGGATGCCATGATGCAACTACTGCAGACGATGATGGCAGACCGAGAAGCCGAAAGAGCTGAACGCCAAGCCAACATTGCTGCACAGATAGCTCAGAACAATCAAGGCCATGGAAACCACGATCACCCTGGGTCAAAGCTGAAGAATTTTCAGAACACCAACCCTCCAATGTTCAGCAAGACCGAAGAGCCACTTGACGCCGATGACCTGGCTCCAGACAATAGAGAACAACCTTGAAGTTGCGGGAGAAGCCGCAGAAAAGTACTGTTTGCCACCCACTACCCGTCAGGACCTGCCAGAGCCTGGTGGACAAGTGCCCGTGCAATGAATGCGGGATGATGATGACATGGGAAGACTTCAAGCTGAAGTTCAGCAAGTACCATGTGCCCCAAGGACTAATCAAGAAAATGAGAGACGAGTTCCGTGAACTCAAGCAAGGAAGAATGTCCGTGGTGGAATACCGCGACAGGTTTCTCACTCTGTCAAGATACGCCCCGGACGAGACCGACACAAATGAGAAAAGAAAGGAAAGATTTCTGAACGGACTACACGACGAGATGCAAACGGTGTTAGTGAATATTCCGTTCGCTGACCTCGGGTAGACTCAGCCATACGATGGAAGGAAAGCCGCATCAGGCCAATGAGAACCGCAGCGCAGAATGATGAATCAGAGTGGACCCCACCATACCCAGAAGCACCGCAATAACTCCTCTGGAGGATTCACCCCCGAAACAACAGGCCACCTGCTCAGACTTATCGCCCCAACTACACCAACAACAACGGAGGACCCCCGAAGCCCGGAGGCAACAACAATAACAACAGCCACCACAACAACAACAACCACAACAGCAACAACAACAATGGGAACAACACCAACACCAACACTGGCCCGAGGACTGGAAGCAATGCCATCCCCGTCACCCCGAAGGACAAGTCAACTGTAAACTGCTATGAATGTGGAGTTGTGGGCCACTACTCCAAGGAGTGCCCCAAGAAGCTTGCCAAGATCGCCGCCAACACCGCTGCACCTGCCCAGCAACAGCGCCGCTTCGCAGGTAGAAGGAACCAGAACAACAACAACGGCCGTTTCTACCACATGACTGCCACTGAAGCTCAGGAAGCACCCCAGACCCTGACAAGTATGCCTTCCTGTTAATCAAAATGCTCAATCTCTCTTAGGAACCTAACTTTTCTTAAAATCTCGGGACGAGATTTGTTTAAGGGGGAAGGGTTTGTAACATCCCAGAAATTCAAAACAAAATAAATAAATTTCCCTAGTTCCAAATTTTGGAACCAACAAAAACTTTTATTAAACTAAGTTTGATGCATAGTGGTCTTGCTTAATTCTTGTGCTATTGCCATGATTGCTTGTTATTAGTATTTGAAATAATCTTAAACCCTAAAACCCCACCCCTCTTTTCATCATCCAAGTTAAAATAAAATAAAAGGAAGTTAAATAAGAAAAAGGCATATGTGCCTATGGCTATTTTTATAAATCTTTACCCTAAACTCCTCTACTTTGTTTAGTGGTTTGGAAAACCATTATACACCCTATCTAGTAAATATTAAACCTAATTCAAGTTGTTTCCAAAGAAAATAAAAAGAAACTAAAAATGCCATAGAGGCATATGAGAGTAAAATAGCAAATATGTGAATTTGAGAAGATTGACCCTAGGACTTGTTGTGAATGGTTGGATCACCTCCATATACCATTTCAACAATCAACAACACCATTTGAATCCAACCAAGTCAAAATAAAATTTAAATGCAACATATGCATAGAGGCATATGTGACACATAGCCATTTCACCAAAATTTGCCCTATGACTTTAAACCTTGACCAAATGATGGGAAACCATCTCTCAACCTAATATAACTCTAAATTGACCCTAACCCATGCCCAAGTAGATCAAGGGGAACCACTTACAAAAATAATGAAATTTGACACATCATCTTTATGTGTTATGGCCATTTTTGCAAATCTTTGAACAAGACCATTTGAAATGGTTTCAATGGTCTTAAAATGTTTCTAAACTAATAAGAATCACATTAGAGTCAAGAAATATCAAATCAAATGAAGAGAAATTAAATAGGGAGAAAATCCCCAAAATTCACTCACATACACATTATGCCAAATTGCAAATCTTCACCAAAGGCCACCATTGCTTGATCTCTTGCTTGTATAATACTTAAATATGATAAACTAACACAATTGCATCCTTGGATCAAGAATCAAACACAAGGAAATCAAGATTTCATCATACATATGATAATGGTCATATGGCCCAAAAATAATTTCTTCACTACTTTACCCCTCTGGTTTTCTCAATTCTTAAACTAAACTTGGTCAACCAATGCCATGTCATCCAAGACCATGTCAAGGTCTACAACTTTCATGTTGACCATCAGGGTTAAAGTTGACCAGGTTGACCAGTAGAGATTTGACAAGTGGAGACTTTGAAACTATGTGAAGATAACCCCAAATTTGAAATCTCACAAACCTTTGCCAAAATGACCACCACCACCACCATTCTTTCTCTTTAATTATATAAATAAGATTCACCAAAAAGAAAACCAAAATTCAACCAAAAGTTTCATGCGGCCATTGTGTCGAGCACCTTGCAGGCATGATTCTGGTTTTGGCATACATGCTATTATCCTCTGGTTCTTAGCCTCAACTCCTTTCCAATTGTGATCATCAACCTCCTTGTACCCCTCTGCATCATCCTATGCACTGCAGCCCTACAAAATTGGTGCCATGATCAAAGCTTTGGCCATGCCATGTACCATGCCGGCCACCCTCACACTTTTTCTCTCTGGCTCTCCCCTCTCTCTTTCACCATGTCATCGAGCTTCTATGTACTCCCCTAAGCACGCCTGTACCAGCCCTACGCAAAGAGACACACACATTTGTCCAGAACACGCGCGCCCAGACGCGCCAGAAACGTGCCAGACACGCGGTGAGCGCGCCCAGACGACGCCCTGGACGCGCCAGAGCACGCCATCGCCTGGACTCGCTCGACCTCCTCTCCCTCTCCCACTTGCACATGATCACCACGGCCGCTACCTCCTAGACAACCTCATAGGCTCGCGGAAGCCCGTCGACGTCGCCATGATCGCCACCCCGCCCAGTACCGTCCTCGTCGCAGAAGCTCCCGAGCCATCCCGTCGTCCCCGGACGCGCCAGCTACGCCCAGAGCCTCGCCTAGACGTCGCCTACAAGATGCTGCCCTCGCCCCGACCTTTCGCACGCCGGAGCGGCCGCGCCATGAGCGCCCCCTCGCAGCACTCGCGGCACCACCCCTCCCTCTATAAATAGAGGAGCTCCGGGCACCATTTCTTCACAACATCTCCTCCCCTCTCACCACTGGTTCTCCTCGCATCAATAGCTATTCCGATTAGCACCTCCACAGCCGGAATTTCAAGATCGGAGCCGCCGGAGGCTGCAGCTCACCATCGACGATCCACGCCTCCTCCAGCTCCGCCACTGTACCAGGAGCCTCTACACCCTCTACAACATCGCCTCGACCCTCTCCCTCGACCGCCGGCGACCTACCGCGCCCTCCGACCCCCTACCTCGCCGGCGCAGAAGCTCCTCTCCCCGTCGACGACGACGACGCTCGACCGTCGATCGTCCATCTAATCCAACCGCTCTCTTATCAGTACCGATTCGGTATTTAGAGTCACTGACACGTGGGACCCCATGTCAGGCGGCCCGGCGTGTCAGCGCTAGTTGAGCCCAGCCCCTCTCCTCTCTTTCGGCCCATTTGCTTTCCCGCCTAAGCCCACAATTCAAATAAAAGAATTTCGAAATTAATTATTTCTTCTCAGATGCTGTTTTGAAAATTAAATAGAATAAAATCTACCAAACCAAATTGAACAAATTTTATATATTTGGAAACCTTGTTAAATTATCTAAACAATGCCACTGGCCTCATGTCCAAATTCGTAATTAAATTCAAATGATAAAAATAACAAGGCAGGGCCTTTTCTAACTTCAAATAAATATTAAAAATTATCTATAAATGATTTTAAGTTGATTCCAACTCTAATAAATCACATTTGACCTAATCTAATTGTTTATGCAAAAATATAGCATAGTTGTTTTGCATGATCATGGACTAGAGTCAAATAATGGCTATGGAGCCATTTCTAGCCCATTTAATACATACACATAAACTTATTTAAATAGTATGGGGGCTTCTCTCTCATTTAAATTGTGATCCTAAGTAATTCAACTAGAGGTACTGACCTTGGTCAAATAAGTCTCATGCTTGGTTACTTAGAGATTTTAAATCATTTAGATGATAGTTTAACTTATATGAGGTATAGCTTCTCACCTAAATCATTACTCCAAATGGTTCAATGAGAATTGATAACACATGTATTAATGACCCATAGGTTCCTATTTGAAAATATTAAATCATTCTCATAAGTAGTATTTAAATTGTTCAAACCTACCTATTAAATCATATGAGATGTGTTGATCTCATTTAAATCTTGTCTCAACTAATTAATATGAGGTAGAGACCATGGTCAATTAAAACTCATCTTAAATTAAATAATGATATTAAATCATTGCAAAGATTAATTAAATCACATGAGATGATGAATCTCATTTAACTCACTTTTCTCAAATACTAAGTGTGAAGTGTTGACCTTGGTCAACATGGGATCATCCCTGGTTATTTAAGAATATTAAATCACCTCAATAGTAGTCTTTTAAATTAGTTACAACTATGTGTTAAATCATATGAGAGGTATTCCTCTCATTTAAATCTTGTTCTCAAGTAATTCAACATGAGGTAGTGATCATGGTCTATGTAATCTCATATTGAATTATTTGGTGGCATTAAATCACTACCATGTTAGTATTAAATTGCATGAGGTATGGAACCTCATTTAAATCCTTGTCTCAAATGGTAAGTATGAAGAGGTTGACTTTGGTCAACCTAGGTCATATATTATTCATAAGAGAAATTAAATCTTAAGAAGATTCAATGAGAGGAAATTATTTTCTCACAAACTAAAGAGAAACCCTAACTCCATTTTCAATGAGAAGAAATTATTTTCCTATTACTAAATAAGGAAACCCTAGCATAATCTTGTAATAAATGTTAAGTAGTGATGCTAGATCATTGTGTGAGCCACTAAGGCTAATTAAGAGTACTTAAGTATTGTTTGGTGATTGTATCCTCGTATTCGTTTATAGACGCTAGTACCGGAGACTATCAAGAGGAGGAGGTATTCTACCAAGAGGAAGAAGAAGAACACTTTGATCACCTCACCAATCAAGGCAAGCTAATATTAATGCCAGCTATTAACAGGGCAAGCTAATATTCTTGCAAGCTAGACTAATGCAAGCTATTTTGTTTGCAAGCTAATAAACTTGCTAACCATCATGGTGCAAAGCTCTACCAGAGCAAGGCATCATTACATTTTACTTTATGAACCTATCCCAAAGTTTTTACTTTACAAGCTTTACTTGATTTTATTTATCAAAGTTACTTTTTGGTTTATGATTCACTTGGTTGAATTATAGAGTAGTACAAGAGAATCACACCTAGCCTAGCAAGCTCCAAGATACATAGCACCCCTCATGAAGTAGTTGCTAGTGCTAATCAATCAAAAATTGGACTACTCTAGATGGGAACATGTGACTTTGAAATGAAGTTGAAACCTTGGAATGATGGTTCATTCCATTGAATGACTTTGAAGGTGAATATGACCAAGAGAAGATGGTGATTTTTGATATAAAACTGATGGTTGGGTTCGGATGCGATACCATTCCAATTTTGAAAGTACCCCCACAATACCCAATATGGGTAAGGGCTTAACTAGAAATTTATGTGCTTTAGTATGGGTTCCCTCTAAACAAGCGTCATCGGGGTTATGCCAAGGGCTGCCTCCAAAGAAATATGAGATGATGTGAAATGACGTGAAATGAGGTGAATTGTCCGGCCCAAGCCCTGTGCAGTTCCCAGGTGTGTCTTCACTGGGAGGCCAAGCTCATGGGGAGAGGTGCCTATACTAGGGTATGTAAGTGAAAGGTTATGATTGGTAGTCCGCATACGGAGTATGATAAATCAGGGCCAGTTAACCCTGACGGATTATTGCAAATATTGTGGCACAAGTGTACGACCTCTGCAGAGTGTAGAACTATTCGAATAGCCGTGTCCACGGTTACGGACGATTGGAAAGGCCATACTGTTCCGTCATCAGACCATTTTCAAAAATGTGACATATGACTGGTGACTTGAAGTTGAAAGGTGAATGGTGACTTTGAATTGAATCACAACAGAGTTGTGGGAATGACACTAATGTTCCCACTTGAGTTAGTCTAGGATTCAAGCATCTTTACTAAATGTTTATGAACTAAACTTGGCTTTATGCAAATAAACCTAGAGCTTAGTATCCCCTTACCACAATTGATAGTACTTACATAAGTATTAGTTTGCGAGTACTTTAAAAGTACTCACGGCTTTGTCCCTGGCTATTCAAATGGCCAGACTATGAAGGTGAACAGCAGACGAGGTGGACAGCAGAACGTCTACGACAACTAGGACTGCTCCTGACGTCAAGCGTTGGCCCGTGGACTAGATAGCCACTACTACTTCGCTTCCGCTCTTTGTGATGTTCGTTGATCAATCGATCAACTACTATTGTAATATTGGATCATGTGATCCATCTTTGTAAGACGATTATGTGTTGTAATAAATGATGACTCTATGATATTCAACTATTATGTCTCGCAACAACAATATTCCTGGGATTGCGATGTACGGCATAATAGGCATCTGGACTTAAAAATCCGGGTGTTGACAATATGCATACTCAAACCATTTGATCATGAAATCGCTCTTACTTCAGACAAGACGAACATGCATAGCATCTCACATGATATCCAACAAAGATAAAAAGTTGATGGCGTCCCCAGAAACATGGTTACCGCTCAACAAGCAACTTATAAGAATTAAGACACATAACTACATATTCATCACCACAATAGTTTTTAAGCTATTTGTCCCATGAGCTATATATTGTAAAGGTAAAGGAATGAAATTTTAAAGGTAGCACTCAAGTAATTTACTTTGGAATGGCAGAAAAATAGCACATAGTAGGTAGATATGGTGGACACAAATGGCATGGAGTTTGGCTCAAGGTGTTTGGATGCACGAGAAGCATTTCCTCTCAGTACAAGGTTTGGGCTAGCAAGGTTGTTTGAAGCAAACACAAGTATGAACAGGTACAGCAAAACTCACACAAGAACATATTGCAAGCATTATAAGACTCTACACTGTCTTCCTTGTTGTTCAAACATTTCACCCGAAAATATCTAGACTTAGAGAGACCAATCATGCAAACCAAATTAAACAAGCTCTACGGTAGTTCTTCATTAATAGATTAAACTACATGATGCAAGAGCTTAAACATGATCTATGAGAGCTCAAACAATTGCCAAGTTGCCAAACCATATGCAGCATTTTCCGATTCCAACCAAATAGCAATTTAACGAAGCAATTAGCTTTCGCCATGAACATTAAAGCACAATTAAGAACACAAGTGTTCCATATGAAAAAGCGGAGCGTAATATCTCCAATATAAGAATGGTGGGATCCAACTTTATTCAAACAAAACAAAAATAAAAACAAACCGACGCTCCAAGTAAAGAACATAGGATGTGATGGAATAAAAATATAGTTTCACTAGAAGTGACCTGATAATGTTGTCGATGAAGAAGGGGATGCCTTGGGCATCCCCAAGCTTAGATGCTTGAGTCTTCTTAAATATGCAGGGATGAACCACCGGGGCATCCCCAAGCTTAGACCTTTCACTCTTCTTGATCATAGTATATCATCCTCTTCTCTTGACCCTTGAAAACTTCCTTCACACAAACTCCAAGCAAACTCATTAGAGGGTTAGTGCATAACCAAAAATTCACATATTCAGAGGTGACACAATCATTCTTAACACTTCTGGACATTTCACAAAGCTTCTGAAAGTTAATGGAACAAAGAAACTCATTCAACATAGCAAAAGCGGCAATGCGAAATAAAAGACAGAATCTGTCAAAAACAGAACAGTCCGTAAAGATGAATCTGGAAGGGGCACTTAACTTGCTCAAATGGAAAAACTCAAAACTAATGAAAGTTGCATACATATCGGAGGATCACGCTCGTAAATTTGCAGATTTTTTCGATTTTTTTACAGAGACTTCTGCGATAATTCGTGACAGACAGCAATGCTATTTCTGCGCAGCGATCCCAAATATAGCATCAACTTTAACATAGAAACTTTACTTGGCACAAAAACATGATAAGGAGAGGTTGCTACAGTAGTAAACAACTTCCAAGACTCAACAATACAGTAAATAAAATAAAACATGGGTTATCTCCCAAGAAGTGCTTTTCTTTAACGCCTTTCAGCGCAGAAAGTGCAAATCAAGTAACATCAAGAGAAGAAGCATCAACATCATAGCTTGTTCTAATAATAGAATCAAAAGGCAACTTCATTCTCTTTCTAGGGAAGTGTTCCATACCTTTCTTGAGAGGAAATTGATATTTAATATTACATTCCTTCATATCAATAACAGCACCAACAGTTCGAAGAAAAGGTCTTCCCAACACAATAGGACAAGATGCATTGCATTCGATATCCAAGACAACAAAATCAATGGGGACAAGGTTATTGTTAACCGTAATGCGCACATTATCAATCCTCCCCAAAGGTTTCTTTTTAACATTATCAGCAAGATTAACATCTAAATAACAATTCTTCAATGGTGGCAAGTCAAGCATATCATAAATCTTTTTAGGCATAACAGAAATACTTGCACCAAGATCACATAAAGCATTACACTCAAAGTCATTGAATTTCATTTTAATGATGGGCTCCCAACCATCTTCTAACTTCCTAGGAATAGAAGCTTCAAGTTTTAATTTCTCTTCCCTAGCTTTAATAAGAGCATTTGTAATATGTTTTGTAAAGGCTAAATTTATAGCACTAGCATTGGGACTTCTAGCAAGTTTTTGTAAGAACTTTATAACTTCAGTAATATGACAATCATCAAAATCTAAACCATTATATTCTACAGCAATGGAATCATTGTCACCAATATTTTGAAAAATTTCAGCAGTTTTATCACAAACAGTTTTGCAGGCAATTTTGTACGCTTTGCACTAGGAGTAGAAACATTGCCAACACCAATTATTTTACCATTGATAGTAGGAGGTGCAGCAACATGTGAAGAATCAACATTACTAGTGGTGGTAATAGTCCATACTTTAGCTACATTATTCTCTTTAGCAAGTTTTTCTTTTTCTTCTCTATCCCACCTAGCATGCAATTCAGCCAACAATCTAATATTATCATTAATTCGAACTTGGATGGCATTTGTTTTAGCAAACCTAGCATCTTTAACTTCCTCAGGCATAACTTTCAATTTTAAAAGATCAACATCAAGAGCAAGACTATCAACCTTAGAAGCAAGAATATCAATTTTACTAAGCTTTTCTTCAACAGTTTTATTGAAAGCAGTTTGTGTACTAATAAATTCTTTAAGCATCACTTCAAGACCAGAGGGTACACTCTTATTATTGTTGTAAGAATTACCATAAGAATTACCATTATTAGAAGGATATGGCCTAAAGTTGTTGTTACCATAATTATTCCTATAAGCATTGTTGTTGAAATTATTACTCTTAATGAAATTCACATCAACATTTTCTTCTTGAGCAACCAATGAAGCTAAAGGAACATTATTAGGATCAATATGAGATCTACCATTTGCAAGCATAGACATAATAGCATCAATCTTATCACCCAAAGAAGAGGTTTCTTCAACAGAATTTACCTTCTTACCTTGAGGAGTTCTTTCAGTGTGCCATTCAGAGTAATTGATCATCATATCATCAAGTAGTTTAGTTGCGGCGCCCAGGGTGATGGACATAAAAGTACCTCCAGCAGCTGAATCCAATAGGTTCCTCGAGGAAAAATTCAATCCTGCATAAAAGGTTTGGATGATCATCCAAGTAGTCAGTCCATGGGTTGGGCAATTCTTTACCAAAGATTTCATTCTCTCCCATGCTTGAGCAACATGTTCATTATCAAATTGTTTAAAATTCATTATGCTACTTCTCAAAGATATAATCTTAGCAGGAGGATAATATTTACTAATAAAAGCATCTTTACACTTAGTCCATGAATCAATACTATTCTTAGGTAAAGATAGCAACCAATCTTTAGCTCTTTCTCTTAATGAGAAAGGAAACAATTTCAGTTTTATAATATCACCATGTATATCCTTATACTTTTGCATTTCACAAAGTTCAACAAAATTATTAAGATGGGCAGCAGCATCATCAGAACTAACACCAGAAAATTGCTCTCTCATAACAAGTTCAGTAAAGCAGGTTTAATTTCATAGAATTCTGCTGTAGTAGCAGGTGGAGCAATAGGAGTACATATAAAATCATTATTATTTGTGCTAGTGAAGTCACACAACTTAGTATTTTCAGGAGTACCCATTATAACAGTAATAAAGTAAACTAAGCAAATAAAGTAAAGACAAGTAACTAATTTTTTTGTGTTTTTGATATAGAGCTAGTAAATAAGACAGAAAGTAAAGTAACTAATTTTTTTGTGTTTTTAGATATGAAGCAAACAAGACAATAAATAAAATAAAGTAAAGCAAGACAAAAACAAAGTAAAGAGATTGGAAGTGGAGACTCCCCTTGCAGCGTGTCTTGATCTCCCCGGCAACGGCGCCAGAAAAACAGCTTGATGCGCGTAGATGTACACGTCCGTTGGGAACCCCAAGAGGAAGGTATGATGCGCACATCGGCAAGTTTTCCCTCAGAAAAAACCAAGGTTATCGAACCAGTAGGAGCCAAGAAGCACGTGAAGGTTGTTGGTGGAGGAATGTAGTGCGGCGCAACACCAGTGAAACCGGCGCCAACGTGGAACCTGCACAACACAATCAAAGTACTTTGTCCCAACGTAACAGTGAGGTTGTCAATCTCACCGGCTTGCTGAAAACAAAGGATTAAGCGTATTGATATGTCTCAAACGTATCTATAATTTCTTATGTTCCATGCTACTTTTATTACAATACTTGAATGTTTTATACATACTTTACAGCATTATTATACATTTTCCGGCACTAACCTATTAACAAGATGCCGAAGTGCCAGTTGCTGTTTTCTGCTGTTTTTGGTTTCAGAAATTCTAGTAAGGAAATATTCTCGGAATTGGACGAAATCAACGCCCAGGGGCCTATTTTTACACGAAGCTTCCAGAAGACCGAAAGGGAGACGAAGTGGGGCCACGAGGTGGCGACACACCAGGGCGGCCTGGCCCCTGGCCGCGCGGCCCTGTTGTGTGGGCCCCTCGTGTCGCCCCTTGACCTACCCTTCCGCCTACAAATAGCCTTCGTCGCGAAACCCTGATGTCTACTCACGCTTCTTTTCCTGTAGACAGTGTTGGGCCTCCAAGAGCAGAGGTTTGTAGAACAGCAGCAAGTTTTCCCTTAAGTGGATCACCCAAGGTTTATCGAACTCAGGGAGGAAGAGGTCAAAGATATCCCTCTCATGCAACCCTGCAACCACAAAGCAAGAAGTCTCTTGTGTCCCCAACACACCTAATAGGTGCACTAGTTCGGCGAAGAGATAGTGAAATACAAGTGGTATGAATGAATATGAGCAGTAGTACGGCGCCAGAAAATAGCTTACTGGCGTGCAGTTGATGGTAGTAATATTGTAGGAAGTAAACAAGCAGTAGTAACGCAGCAGTAATAACGCAGTAAAACAGTAAACAAGCAGCGATAGCAGTATTTAGGAAAAGGCCTAGGGAATAGACTTTCACTAGTGGACACTCTCAACATTGATCACATAACAGAATAGATAAATGCATACTCTACACTCTCTTGTTGGATGATGAACACATTGCGTAGGATTACACGAACCCTCAATGCCGGAGTTAACAAGCTCCACAATTAAATGTTCATATTTAAATAACCTTAGAGTGCAAGAAAGATCGACACGACTAAACCAAGTACTAACTTAGCATGCACACTGTCACCTTCACGCCATGTAGGAGGAATAGATCACATCAATACCATCATAGCAATAGTTAACTTCATAATCTACAAGAGATCATAATCATAGCCTACGCCAAGTACTAACACGATGCACACACTGTCACCATTACACCGTGCAGGAGGAATAAAACTACTTTAATAACATCACTAGAGTAGCACATAGATAAATTGTGATACAAAACACATTGCAATCATAAAGAGATATGAATAAGCACTTCACTACGCCATTCATAACAGTGAATAAGTATTCTGTGAAATATAGCCTAAGAGACCCACACGGTGCACACACTGTCACCTTTACACACGTGGGACAAGGAGTCTCCGGAGATCACATAAGTAAAACCCACTTGACTAGCATAATGACATCTAGATTACAAGCATCATCATATGAATCTCAATCATGTAAGGCAGCTCATGAGATTATTGTATTGAAGTACATAGGAGAGAGATGAACCACATAGCTACCGGTACAGCCCCGAGCCTCGATGGAGAACTACTCCCTCCTCATGGGAGACAGCAGCGGTGATGAAGATGGCGGTGGAGATGGCAGCGGTGTCGATGGAGAAGCCTTCGGGGCACTTCCCCGTCCCGGCGGCGTGCCGGAACAGAGACTCCTGTCCCCCAGATCTTGGCTTCGCGATGGCGGCGGCTCTGGAAGGTTTCGCGTACGTGGCTTATTTTTCCAGGGTTTTTAGGTCAGGGACCTTATATAGGCGAAAGGGCAGCCTCGGAGGGTCAACGATGCGACGACACAATAGGGGGGCGCGGGCCCAGCCTGGCCGCGCCACCCGTCGTCCGGCCCACAGGCCTCCTCTCGTGGCTCTCGGGTGTTCTGGATGCCGGGCAAAATAGGAACCCGGCGGGATTTCGTCCAATTCCGAGAATATTTCGTTACTAGGATTTCTGAAACCAAAACAGCAGAAAACAGAACTGCACTTCGGCATCTTGTTAATAGGTTAGTTCCAGAAAATGCACGAATATGACATAAAGTGTGCATAAAACATGTAGGTATCATCAATAAAGTAGCATGGAACATAAGAAATTATCGATACGTCGGAGACGTATCAGCATCCCCAAGCTTAGTTCTGCTCGTCCCGAGCAGGTAAAACGATAACAAAGATAATTTCTGAAGTGACATGCCATCATAATCTTGATCATATTGTAAACATATGTAATGAATGCAGCGATCAAAACAATGGTAATGACATGAGTAAACAACTGAATCATAAAGCAATGACTTTTCATGAATAGTACTTCAAGACAAGCATCAATAAGTCTTGCATAAGAGTTAACTCATAAAGCAATAAATCAAAGTAAAGGCATTGAAGCAACACAATGGAAGATTAAGTTTCAGCGGTTGCTTTCAACTTGTAACATGCATATCTCATGGATAGTTTTCAATGCAAAGTAATATAACAAGTGCAATATGCAAGTATGTAGGAATCAATGCACAGTTCACACAAGTGTTTGCTTCTTGAGGTGGAGAGAAATAGGTGAACTAACTCAACATAAAAAGTAAAAGAATGGCCCTTCGCAGAGGGAAGCATTGATTGCTATATTTGTGCTAGAGCTTTTATTTTGAAAACATCAAGAGAGTATAAAAGTAAAGTTTTGAGAGGTGTTTGTTGTTGTCAACGAATGGTAGCGGGTACTCTAACCCCCTTGCCAGACAAACCTTCAAAGAGCGGCTCCCATTTTATTTTATTTTTGGGTGGCACTCCTTCCAACCTTTCTTTCACAAACCATGGCTAACCGAATCCTCGGGTGCCTGCCAACAATCTCATACCATGAAGGAGTGCCTTTTTATTTTAGTTTTATTATGATGACACTCCTCCCCACCTTTGCTTTCTCAAGCCATGGCTAACCGAATCTTCGGGTGCCGTCCAACAATCACATACCATGGAGGAGTGTCTATTTTTGTTAATTAATTTGGGACTGGGAATCCCATTGCCAGCTCTTTTGCAAAATTATTGGATAAGCGGATGAAGCCACTAGTCCATTGGTGAAAGTTGCCCAACAAGATTGAAAGATAAACACCACATACTTCCTCATGAGCTATAAAACATTGACACAAATAAGAGGTAATAACTTTTGAATTGTTTAAAGGTAGCACTCAAGCAATTTACTTTGGAATGGCGGAGAAATACCATGTAGTAGGTAGGTATGGTGGACACAAATGGCATAGTGGTTGGCTCAAGGATTTGGATGCATGAGAAGTATTCCCTCTCGATACAAGGTTTAGGCTAGCAAGGTTATTTGAAACAAACACAAGGATGAACCGGTGCAGCAAAACTCACATAAAAGACATATTGTAAACATTATAAGACTTTACACCGTCTTCCTTGTTGTTCAACCCAATACTAGAAATTATCTAGACCTTAGAGAGACCAATTATGCAAACCAAATTTTAGCAAGCTCTTTGTATTTCTTCATTAATAGGTGCAAAGTATATGATGCAAGAGCTTAAACATGAGCACAACAATTGCCAAGTATCACATTATCCAAGACATTTTAGAATTACTACATGTAGCAATTCCAACCATATAACAATTTAACGAAGAGGAAACTTCGCCATGAATATTATGAGCTAAGAACACATGTGTTCATACGAACCAGCGGAGCGTGTCTCTCTCCCACACAAGGATGAACTTATTCAGAGAACTAAGATAACAAAACAAAACAAAAATAAAAGCACACAGACGCTCCAAGTAAAGTACATAAGATGTGACTGAATAAAAATATAGTTTCACTAGAAGAAACCTGATAAGTTGTCGATGAAGAAGGGGATGCCTTGGGCATCCCCAAGCTTAGATGCTTGAGTCTTCTATGCAGGGATGAACCACCGGGGCATCCCCAAGCTTAGACCTTTCACTCTTCTCGATCACATTATATCACCCTCTTCTATTGACCCTTGAAAACTTCTACACACCAAACTTCAAGCAAACTCATTAGAGGGTTAGTGCATAATCAAAAATTCACATGTTCAGAGGTGACACAATCATTCTTAACACTTCTGGACATTGCACAAAACTTCTGAAAGTTAATGGAACAAAGAAACCCATTCAACATAGCAAAAGCGGCAATGCGAAATAAAAGGCAGAATCTGTCAAAAACAGAACAGTCCGTAAAGACGAATTTTAAAATGGCACCAGACTTGCTCAAACGGAAAAAATCAAAACTAATGAAAGTTGCGTACATATCTGAGGATCACGCACGTAAATTGGCAGATTTTTCTGAGTTTCCTACAGAGAAATATGCCCAGATTCGTGACAGATAGAAATCTGTTTCTGCGCAGAAATCCAAATCTAGTATCAACCTTCTATTAGAGGCTTCACTTGGCACAACAAAACACAAAACTAAGATAAGGAGAGGTTGCTACAGTTGTAAACAACTTCCAAGACACAAATATAAAACAAAGTACCGTAGTAAAAAAACACATGGGTTATCTCCCAAGAAGTTCTTTCTTTATAGCCATTAAGATGGGCTCAGCAGTTTTAATGATGCGTAAGAAATAGTATTTGAAGCAAAAGAGAGCATCAAGAGGCAAATTCAAAACACATTTAAGTCTAACATGCTTCCTATGCATAGGAATCTTGTAAATAAACAAGTTCATGAAGAGCAAAGTAACAAGCATAGGAAGATAAAACAAGTGTAGCTTCAAAAATTTCAGCACATAGAGAGGTGTTTTAGTAACATGAAATTTTTTACAACCATATTTTCCTCTCTCATAATAATTTTCAGTAGCATCATGAGCAAACTCAACAATATAACTATCACATAAAGCATTCTTATCATGAGTCTCATGCATAAAATTATTACTCTCCACATAGGCATAATCAATTTTATTAGTTGTAGTGGGAGCAAATTCAACAAAGTAGCTA
The DNA here is from genome assembly GCA_030979885.1 of Lolium multiflorum. Lineage (NCBI taxonomy): Eukaryota > Viridiplantae > Streptophyta > Magnoliopsida > Poales > Poaceae > Lolium > Lolium multiflorum. The sequence goes on along the minus strand of CM061749.1, from coordinate 67,892,273 downwards.
TCATTATTATTCTCATCATCAAATATAAGAGGCAAAGTATCATCAAAGTAAATTTTCTCCTCAATGCTTGGGGGACTAAAAATATCATGCTCATCAAAACCAGCTTCCCCAAGCTTAGAATTTTCCATAGCATTAGCAACAATGGTGTTCAAAGCATTCATAGTAATAACATTCCCATTAGCATGCATATAAAGTTCCATGGGTTTCTTAATTCTTTCTTCAAACACATCATGTCCTAATTCAAGATAAAGTTCATAAAGATCTCTCATATTTTTGTTGTTTTCCATTATGCCTAACTAGTGTAAACAAGAAACAAAAAGATGCAATTGCAGGATCTAAAGGAAATAGCTTCGAGTACTTACAATGGCGCCGGAAAATAGCTTAGTAGCCGAGATCCGGAGTGTGAGTACCTTTTACCTTTCCTCCCGGCAACGGCGCGTAAAAATAGCTTGATGTCTACTCACGTTTCTTTTTCCTGTAGACAATGTTGGGCCTCCAAGAGCAGAGGTTTGTAGAACAGCAACAAGTTTTCCCTTAAGTGGATCACCCAAGGTTTATCGAACTCAGGGAGGAAGAGGTCAAAGATATCCCTCTCATGCAACCCTGCAACCACAAAGCAAGAAGTCTCTTGTGTCCCCAACACACCTAATAGGTGCACTAGTTCGGCGAAGAGATAGTGAAATACAAGTGGTATGAATGAATATGAGCAGTAGTACGGCGCCAAAATAGCTTACTGGCGTGCAGTTGATGGTAGTAATATTGTAGGAAGTAAACAAGCAGTAGTAACGCAGCAGTAATAACATAGTAAAACAGTAAACAAGCAGCGATAGCAGTATTTAGGAACAAGGCCTAGGGAATAGACTTTCACTAGTGGACACTCTCAACATTGATCACATAACAGAATAGATAAATGCATACTCTACACTCTCTTGTTGGATGATGAACACATTGCGTAGGATTACACGAACCCTCAATGCCGGAGTTAACAAGCTCCACAATTAAATGTTCATATTTAAATAACCTTAGAGTGCAAGAAAGATCGACACGACTAAACCAAGTACTAACTTAGCATGCACACTGTCACCTTCACGCCATGTAGGAGGAATAGATCACATCAATACCATCATAGCAATAGTTAACTTCATAATCTACAAGAGATCATAATCATAGCCTACGCCAAGTACTAACACGGATGCACACACTGTCACCATTACACCGTGCAGGAGGAATAAAACTACTTTAATAACATCACTAGAGTAGCACATAGATAAATTGTGATACAAAACACATTGCAATCATAAAGAGATATGAATAAGCACTTCACTACGCCATTCATAACAGTGAATAAGTATTCTGTGAAATATAGCCTAAGAGACCCACACGGTGCACACACTGTCACCTTTACACACGTGGGACAAGGAGTCTCCGGAGATCACATAAGTAAAACCCACTTGACTAGCATAATGACATCTAGATTACAAGCATCATCATATGAATCTCAATCATGTAAGGCAGCTCATGAGATTATTGTATTGAAGTACATAGGAGAGAGATGAACCACATAGCTACCGGTACAGCCCCGAGCCTCGATGGAGAACTACTCCCTCCTCATGGGAGACAGAGCGGTGATGAAGATGGCGGTGGAGATGGCAGCGGTGTCGATGGAGAAGCCTTCCGGGGCACTTCCCGTCCCGGCGTGCCGGAACAGAGACTCCTGTCCCCGATCTTGGCTTCGCGATGGCGGCGGCTCTGGAAGGTTTCGCGTACGTGGCTTATTTTTCCGGGGTTTTTAGGTCAGGGACCTTATATAGGCGAAAGGGCAGCCTCGGAGGGTCAACGAGGCGACGACACAATAGGGGGGCGCGGGCCCAGCCCTGGCCGCGCCACCCTGTCGTCTGGGCCCACAGGGCCCTCCTCGTGGCTCTCGGTGTTCTGGATGCTTCCGGGCAAAATAGGAACGGGCGTTGATTTCGTCCAATTCCGAGAATATTTAGTTACTAGGATTTCTGAAACCAAAAAGCAAAACGGAACCGGCACTTCGGCATCTTGTTAATAGGTTAGTTCCAGAAAATGCACGAATATGACATAAAGTGTGCATAAAACATGTAGGTATCATCAATAAAGTAGCATGGAACATAAGAAATTATCGATACGTCGGAGACGTATCAAACCCCCTGTACCGAGAGCCACGATACGGAAAACATTACTGAGAGGCCGCCGCCGCCAATCCCATCTCGGGGATTCAGGAGATCGCCTCCGGCACCCTGCCGGAGAGGGGAATCATCACCGGAGGGGCTCTACATCATCATGCCCGCCTCCGGATTGATGCGTGAGTAGTTCATCCTTGGACTATGGGTCCATAGTAGTAGCTAGATGGTTGTCTTCTCCGCTTGTGCTATCATTGTTTAGATCTTGTGAGCTGCCTAACATGATCAAGATCATCTATTTGTAATGCTACATGTTGTGTTTGGCGGGATCCGATGAATAGAGAATACTATGTTAAGTTGATTATCAATCTATCATATATGTGTTGTTTATGTTCTTGCATGCTCTCCGTTGCTAGTAGAGGCTCTGGCCAAGTTGATACTTGTAACTCCAAGAGGGAGTATTTATGCTCGATAGTGGGTTCATGCCTCCATTTAATCTGGGACAGTGACAGAAAGTTCTAAGGTTGTGGATGTGCTGTTGCTACTAGGGATAAAACATTGATGCTTTGTCTAAGGATATTTGTGTTGATTACACGCACCATACTTAATGCAATTATCTTGTTTACAACTTAATACTGGAAGGGTTCGGATGATAACCTGAAGGTGGATTATTTAGGCATAGAAGCATGCTGGATAGCGGTCTATGTACTTTGTCGTAATGCCCTGATTAAATCACATAGTAATTGTCAACACCCGGATTTTTAAGTCCGGATGCCTATTATGTCATTCATCGCAATCCCAGGAATATTGTTGTTGCGAGACATAACAGCTGATATCATAAGTCATCATTCATTACAAACCATCATTGTCTTACAAAAGGGGATCACATGATCCAATATTACACAAATAGTTGATCTATTGATCAACGAACAACATAGTAGCGGAAGCGTAATAGGAGTGGACTATCTATTTCACAGGCCAACGCTTGACGTCAGGCGACTCCTAGTTGTTGTAGACGTCCTGCTGACCGTCATCCTCATACTGCTGCTCTTCTTCATATTCTGGCCATTTGAATAGCCAGGGACACAGCCGTGAGTACTTTAAAGTACTCGCAAACTAATACTAATTAATCACTATCTATTTTAATAAAGGGTACTAAGCTCTAGTTTTATTTGCATAAAGCTAATTTTAGTTCATAAGCATTTCATATGGACCATTCATAAATTAACTAACTCAAGTGGGAACATTAGTGTCATTCCCACAACTCAGTTGTGATTCACCATTATTCATCATTCATAATTTCAGATTCTAATACTGGAAACTAGATGGCCTTTCCAACCGTCCGTAACCGTGGACACGGCTATTCGAATAGGTTTACACTCTGCAGAGGTTGCACACTTGTGCCACAACATTTGATTCCATCCGTCGGGATTTCCCCGAATCATCGTATCACAGTACGCGGATCATCAACCATAACCTTTCATTTACTAACCCTAGTATGAGCACCTCTCCCCATGAGCTTGGCCTCCCAGTGAAGACCAACTGTCAACCTGGGAACTGCACAGGGCTTGGCCGGACAGTTCACCTTAATTCACATCATTTCTCAACAACGGAGGCAGCCTCGGCATAACCCCTATGATGTGTGTTCAGAGGGAACCCATACTAAGATACATAAACTTCTAGTTAAGCCTTACCCATAATCAGGTATTGTGGGGGTACTCAATATTGGAAAGGTATCGCATCCAAACCAACATTAGTTTTTAATCAAAAATCACTATCTTCTCTTGGTCTTATTCACCTTCAAAATTTCTTTCATAATTTCACCATCATCATCTCATATCACCATGTTCCCATCTAGAGTAGTCAATTTTAGGTACTTAGCACTAGCCACTAGTCATGAGGGGTGCTAACTTAGCTTGATTGCCATAGACTAACTTTGATGATATTGTTCTACTCTAGATCAAGTGAATCATGAACCAAAAAGTAACTTTGATAATAATAAAGTAGTAAAACTTGAAAGCATAACTTGTAATAAAACTGGGATAGGCTTAATAAAGATAAAAAAATGGTGGGGTGCTTTGCTCTTGGGAGCTTTGCACTTTGCAAGTGTATTAGCTTGCCTTGATTGTTGTACTGATCAAAGTGGTCCTCCTCTCCTTGAGTGTACACCTCCTCCTCCTCGGCGTACTCCTCGGTACTAGCGTCTAAATACGAGTATGATACACACAATCACCACACCACTCAAATACTAAACTAAGCACACATATGAATCACTCTTACTAAGCTATCATAACACATGCTTATTATGTGAGTTGATTTAATTATTATTCTTAAGAAAAATAATTTCCTCTCATTATAAATATTAATTTAGGTTTCTTTTTATTTCTTGAGAGAAAATAATTTCCTCTCATTAAGTCTTATTAAGATTTAATTTCCTCAATTAATATCATATGACCTAGGTTGACCAAGGTCAACCTCTTCATAATTATTATTTGGGAAAAGATTTAAATGAGGTTCATCACCTCATGCCTTTTAATAACTCATGATCAATGATTTAATATCATCAACTAATTTAATATGAATTTAACATGACCATGGTGTCTTTCTCATATTAACTTAGTGTAGACAAGATTTAAATGAGAGAGATGCTCTCATACACATTAATAAGAAATAGGCTCATTTAAAAAGTACTTTAAATAGCCTTAGGGCCAATTTTTAAACAAGGACATGATCATGCAAACAATGATACAATATTTTTACATATTCTGATAGATATATTGAAATATGATTTTTGAGAGTTGGTTTTAACTTAATAGCATTATTATTCAATTTTTAATAATTAATTGAAGTGGCAAAAGGCCCTGCCTTGTTTATTTTCTCAGATTAATTCGACAAATAATCTAAGGTTGGGACCAGTGTAGTTTTGTAGATATTTTCACAAGGTTTCCAAATATATAAAATTTGTCAAATTTGGTTGGGTAGATTTTATTCTATTTAAATTTGAAATCAGCATCTGAGAGTAATTAACAAAATTCGAAATTTAATGTTTGAATTAAATGGGCTGGCGGGAAACGCTAACGGGCTAAGCAGGGAAAGGGAGAAGTGGGCCGGCCCAGTAACGCATCCAACGCCACGGGCCAACTGACAAGGTGGGGGCCACCTGTCATTGGGTTTTAAAACGCGAAACGGTACGAGGGACAGAGGCCGTTGGATCAGAGGCTGATCGGACGAACGACAGACGTCGTCGTCTCCGGCGAGAAGGGAGCTTACGGGCGGCGCAGGTAGGGGGTCGGAGAGCGCGTCGGAGCTCCGGCGAGCGTCTGAGTGGTGCGCGGCGACGTTGTAGTGGATGAGGAAGCGCCTGGAAGCAGTCTCGTCTCCAGGGGTGGCCTCCTTCTCCGGCGGGCTCCGTGTACTGGCGGCGGCGTCGAGCTCGCAATTGGGGCTACTCCGGCGAGAAGAGGTGAAATTGGATGGAGGAGAGGGTTCAGGGCAGAGAGGGGAAGGTTTGTGTGAAGGAGGGAGAGCTGAGGGGCGCTATTTATAGCGGCCGATGGTGGCCGCGGCGTGCTGTGAAGGGGCAACCATGGCGACGCGGCTACAGGGCAGCTCGGGGACTGGCGATGACGCACGCGGATAGGCGACGTCCTGGCGGTGACGCAGCGCTTGACGGCGTTGAAAATGAGGCAGGGGAGAGGACAGGCGCGTGACGGAGGCTGGCAGTACCGCGGCGGACGTCGTCGGCGTGGGCGTGGCGCACGGCGTTCCCGCGGACCAATGGCGGTGTCTGGGCGTCTCACCGTTGCGTCGTGAAGCGCTTGGCGCTGGAGGCAGGGGCTGGGGTCAACGGAGCGAGCGGGGCGACGTGGTGCTCTGCCGTGCTCCGCATGGCGATGCACGCTCTGGCGCGCGCGTGATCGTCTGGGCGCGTCTGGGCTTCGCTTGCCTGGGCCAGTGCACCATTTTGTCGAGCATCGAGTCCGGCACGTCAGGGAGGGTGGAGGAGTTAGTTTGACATGGTTGGTCACGGAAAGGCCAGAGAGGGGAGTGGCATGATTGAGGTCATGCCATGCCACGGCATGGCATGCCTTGGTCACTTTGGTGATGATCAGGGGTACCTTGGCTTGTCCATTCTGCTTGTCAATGTTGGGAGGATGAGGGTATGGGAGACCTAGGGTCTGTTGGACAAAACCAGGATTTTACAATGCATGAGTTGGAATGTTGCTGGCAAGGTGTTCGACACAATGCCCGCAAGAACTCAAACTTGGAATTTTTGAATGAAATTTGTAGGGTTTGATTTATATATTATTTGCAGTAGAGTGGTGGTGGTGGTGGTCAAAATGAAGGTTGTTTGCAAAAATTCAAATTGGGTATGATCTTCACATTGATATAAAGTCCTCACTTGTCACCTCTATTCTGGTCAACCTAGTCAACTCTAGCCATGGTGGTCAACATGAAAGTTCATCACCTTGACATGGTCTTGGATGACATGGCTTTGGTTGAACAAGTTTAGTGTAAGAAATGATTTAACCAGAGGGGTAAAGAGGGGATCAGGTTATAAATTGCATAATTGACCATCATCATATGTGAGATGGTTTTGAGTTCAAATTTGATTCAATTTTGGTTTCTTTGATGCATTTAGGTTTGTTTGAGTTATATAATCATTTTAGAAACAAAAGATCAAGCCATGGTGGCCTTTGGTGATGGTTTGCATTTTTGACCTATGTGTATGTGAGGGTTTTGGCTCACACTTGGCATTTTCTTTTATTTCCTCAAAGAGGGTTATTATGATCATATGTTAGGGTTTATTAGCAAGTGATAATCATATCAACACTCATCATGGCAAATGCACCAAAGATAATCACTCATATGCATGCACTTGTATGTGACACACTATGCATATAAAAAGTTTTTGTTTGTTGCAATTTTTGAGTACTTGATCTCTCCTTGATTTCATTATTGTTAAAACTTGGGATGTTACAAACCCTTCCCCCTTACAAAAGATCTCGTCCCGAGATCTTAAAGAAAACTAGGTGCTAAAGAGATCTGGGTATTCCTTCTTCATGTCTTCCTCTCGCTCCCAGGTGGCTTCGTCTTCAGTGTGATTGCTCCACTGAATCTTCAGGAACTTGATACTCCTGGTGCGGGTGGTTCTGTATGCTTCTTCCAGGATACGAATGGGCACTTCTCGATACGTCAAGTCTGAGTTGATGTCCACCGATCTGTGATCAATATTCTTGAACACTTCAGTCTTCTCCGGTACTTCAAGGCACTTCCGGAGCAGTGAGATGTGGAACACATTGTGCACAGCCGCCATTTCTTCCGGTAGTTCCAGTTGATAAGATACTTCTCCGCGGCGACTCAGAACCTTGAAGGGTCCGACATATCGGGGCGCGAGCTTTCCTTTCACCTGGAATCTCTGCATTCCTTTGAGGGGTGACACCTTGAGATAAACAAAATCTCCAATCTCGAATGTCATCTCTCGGCGTCTCTTGTCGGCGTAGCTCTTCTGTCTTGATTGCGCAGTCTTGAGGTACTCGCGAATCTTGTGCACCTTCTCTTCGGCTTCTCGAAGAACATCCGGTCCAAAGACTTGGCTTTCTCCGACTTCTGACCAATTCAGAGGGGTACGGCACTTCCTTCCGTACAGGGCTTCAAAGGGGGCCATCTGTAAGCTGGCTTGATAACTGTTGTTGTACGAGAATTCTGCGTAAGGCAAACAGTCTTCCCACTTGGATCCATATTCCAGTACACAGGCTCTCAACATGTCCTCGAGTATCTGGTTGACTCTTTCAGTCTGTCCAGTCTGGGGGTGATAAGCGGTGCTGAAATTCAGCCGGGTTCCAAGTCCTTCATGTACTTTCTGCCAGAATCTTGAGGTGAACTGCGATCCTCTATCTGACACTATTGACTTGGGTGTTCCGTGCAGGGCGACTATTCTTGAGATGTACAACTCTGCTAGCTTCGGGCCTTGATAAGTGGTTTTGACGGGGATAAAATGGGCTACTTTGGTTAATCTGTCTACCACTACCCAAATAGAATCATTTCCTCTGCTAGATTTGGGCAGTCCGGTGATAAAGTCCATTCCGACTGAGTCCCACTTCCATTCCGGAATCTGTAAGGGTTGCAACAGTCCGGCGGGTCGTTGATGTTCTGCCTTGACTCTCTGACAGATATCACACTTAGCTATGTAGCTCCCGATTTCTCGCTTCATCCCATGCCACCAAAATTGTTCCTTCAAATCTTGATACATCTTGGTACCTCCGGGGTGGATAGAGTATAAGGTGTCATGGGCCTCCTGCAGTATGACTTGCTTCAATTCTGAGTCTGACGGCACACATAGGCGACCGTTGTACCAAAGTACTCCTTCTTCATCTTCCGTGAATCCCGGTGCCTTTCCTGCTGCCATTTGGCTCTTGATTCCGGCAATGCTTGCATTTCCCTTCTGGGCTTCCTTGATTTGACCAATCAAAGTAGGTTGCAGCTCTATGCTGGCTAGGTACCCTTCACTAACTAGCTCCAACCTAAACTGTTCAAACTCTTCATGCAGGCTAGGTTGTTCTGCTGCGATCATGGAGTTCAGCTGACACGGCTGTCTACTCAAAGCATCTGCTACCACGTTGGCCTTGCCGGGGTGATAGTGGATTTCCATATCATAATCCTTTATCAGTTCCAACCATCTTCTTTGCCTCATATTCAGCTCTTTCTGTGTGAAGATATACTTTAGGCTCTTGTGATCTGAATAGATCTCGCATCGATTACCCATGAGGTAATGACGCCAAACTTTCAATGCTAACACTACGGCTGCAAGTTCGAGGTCATGGGTTGGGTAGTTTTGCTCATGTTGTTTCAACTGCCGGGACAGATAAGATATCACCTTTCCTTCTTGCATCAACACACATCCAAGACCAATCTTAGATGCGTCACAATAGACGTCAAAGGGCTTGGTGATGTCCGGCATGATTAGGATGGGGGCTGTGGTTAGTCTGGTTTTAAGTTGCTGGAAGCTGGCTTCACATTTATCAGTCCATTCAAACTTCTTATCTTTCTTCAACAGTTGTGTCATTGGCCGGGCAATGCTTGAGAATCCCTCAACAAATCTGCGGTAATATCCGGCTAATCCAAGAAATGCACGGACCTCGGTCTGGGTGGTTGGGGTTTTCCATTCTTCAACGGTTTTGATTTTGGCTGGGTCTACAGCAATTCCTCCTGCAGACAAGATGTGTCCCAGGAATCCAACTTCTTTCAACCAAAACTCGCACTTGCTGAACTTGGCGTACAACTTGTGCTGCCTAAGGGTTTCTAGGATAACCTCCAAATGTTGCTCGTGTTCCTCTTCGGTTTTGGAGTAGATAAGGATGTCGTCGATGAAGACAACGACAAACTTATCCAGGAAGTTCATGAAAATCTTATTCATGAGGTTCATGAAATAGGCAGGGGCATTGGTTAATCCAAATGACATGACATTGTATTCATACAACCCATATCTGGTGGTAAAGGCAGTCTTGGGGATATCCGATGCACGGATCTTCAGCTGATGGTAACCAGTCCTAAGATCAATCTTAGAGAACACTGTGGCACCGGTCAACTGGTCAAACAGGTCTTCTATCTTTGGCAAGGGGTATTTATTTTTGATGGTGACATCATTAAGTTTACGGTAATCCGTACATAACCGGTTGGCACCATCCTTCTTATCCACAAACAACACTGGTGATCTCCAAGGCGACGCACTTGGTCGAATCAGACCTTTGAACAACATATCATCCAGTTGCTTCTTCAGCTCTACTAACTCTGCTGGGTTCATGCTATAAGCTCTTTGGGCTATAGGTCCGGTTCCAGGGATTAACTCGATGATAAACTCGATATCCCGATCCGGGGGCATACCGGGTAGATCATCCGGAAACACATCAGCGTATCGACATACGACCCTGATCTGATCCAGAGTTGGCTTGGCTTCACTTTGGTTGCAGGTGAAATTTCTGGGTAGTTTCTCAGACACATGTTCTATGGTTATTCCGGTGCTACTAGTCATGGTGATGGCCTTCTTGGCGCAGTCTATCAATCCATGATGTTTCGCCATCCAATCCATACCCAGTACTACTTCCAATCCTTTTGTTCCCAGAACAATTAAGTTTGCGAAAAACACTATTTCTTGAATTCTTATGGGTACTTCTTTGCAAAATTTTCTAGCTTTAGTGGTTGATCCAGGTATTTGAACTATCATGACATGTTTCAAGCTGATGGGTTGAATCTTACTAGTGCTCACAAAATCTTCAGTAACAAATGAATGCGATGCTCCTGAATCAAACAACACTCTTGCTGGTATTGAGTTAACAGAGAACATACCCAGCACCACATCTGGTGCTTCCTGGGCTTCCTCGGCGTTCATGTGGTAGAGGCGACCTCCACGGTTGTTCGGGTTGTTGGGGGCGAACTTCTTGCCGGTGGAGACACGGCGCTGCTGCTGAGCTGGTGCAGAGGTGTTGCCGGCGAGCTTGGCCAGCCTTTTGGGGCACTCGTTGGAGAAGTGTCCCACAACTCCACATTCATAGCAGGTGATTGTGGACTTGTCCTTGGTTGCGACAGGGATAGCATTGCTTCCTGTCCTGGGTGCAGTGTTGGTGTTGTTGTTGTTATGGTTGTGGTTGGGGGTGCGCGGCGGAGCGCGGTTGAAGTTGCTGTTGTGGTGTACATAGTTATTGTTGTGGTGGGGGCCTCCTGGCCTTGGGTTTCCTCCGCTCCGGTTCTGAAAACCGGGGCGCGACATCTGGTTTTGGGGCTTGGTGTTGCGGGGGTTGAAACCACCGCTTGAGCTGGGGCGAAACCGGGGTGTATTGCTGGGCCCACTTTGATTCATCATGCGGCGTTTGCGGTTTTCATTTGCCTGATGCAGTTTGCCTTCCATCTGGATGGCAGAGTCCACGAGGGCTTCTAGGTCGGCGAAGGGGATGTTGACTAAGACTGTCTGCATCTCATCGTGCAGACCGTTGAGGAATCTCTCTTTTCTTTTCTCTGTGGTGTCTGTTTCATCGGGGGCATACCTTGACAGGGTGAGGAACCTGTCGCGGTATTCTACCACCGACATTCTTCCTTGCTTCAGCTCCCTAAACTCATCCCTCATTTTCTTGATCAAACCTGGTGGCACATGATACTTGCTAAACTTGAGCTTGAAATCAGCCCAAGTCATCATTTGTCCGGCATTTAATGCACGGGCGCTTGTCCACCAAGCTCTGGCTGGTCCGGCTAGGTAGTGCGTAGCAAACAACACCTTCTCGTTTTCCTCCACTCCGGCTACCTCCAAATTGTTTTCCATGGTTTGCAGCCAATCATCTGCATCTAAGGGTTCTTCCGTCTTACTGAAGACAGGTGGGTTGGTGTTTTGGAAATTCTTAAGTTTAGATCCAGGATGATCATGGTTTCCATGGCCCTGATTGGCGATCTGCTGCAGTGCTGCGTTGGCTTGGCGTTCAGCTCTGTCATCTTCTGTCGGTCTGCAGCAATTGCATCATTGCTTCTGGAGTCACATTGCGATGCGGACGAGCCATCTGAACAGGTAGATAGATCATGAGATGAGAGGGAATTTCTATGGCTTATTTTGGGTTAAGTTTAAACTTAAAACTTGAAATACTTTCATGATGCACATAACACACATTTTATTTATTCACACAACATTACACATTACAGCTTAACACACTAAGGGTTTTAAGAACCCTTCTTCCACAAACTACGATACATGGTGCGGGATATAACTCACACCTACGTAAGTGAAGCTAGTGAAACTACTACTCATCGTCTTCATCCACATCGATGGGAATGATCCCATCCTCCTCGGACTCCAGAAACGCGTAGTCCTCCTCATCAGTGAACTCATCATCCTCAAAGTCGTTGTCGTCACTCAGGAAGTCATCGCCTCCCTGAATGTCATCTCCATCCTCCTCCATCTCCTGGATCTGGTCCTGCTGGGTCCGGACAGTCACCTCCAAGGTGCGGATCTTCTCGCGAAGACGGCTGATAGTGGCATCCTTCTTGGCGCGCTGCAGGCGGAGTGACTTGCGGTCCTTGGCGAGCATCCGGATAGCTTCGGCATGGTGAGCCAAAGTCATCTGGGCACGGTGGTTGTGAACACGCGTCAGCTCCAGTTCCTTCCGGGTCTCATGAAGCATAAAGTCCAAATGCTCCACATGAATCTTGAGCACCGGGTGCGAAGAGAGTGCCATGGGTTCTCCCATGGTGTCGTGCCTGGCGAAGTAGGCGAAGCGGCTTCCCCGGAGTGCGGCGATGTTCTGTCCGCACACCCGAGCAAGTCCCTCCTGAAGGGCGTGAGCAAGCCCGTCCGGCCAGTTGCATGCCTTGAAGGAGAAAAGGATCCTCTCCGAGATGGGAGGCTCCGAACTTCCCTTCAAGTCAGCGGTGATCATCCACTGCTGTTCCCCGGTGGGGGTGTCGTGGATCCGGACTCCATGGAACTGGGGAGGTGGGCGTTCGAGCCTCTCGGACACCAGGTACAAGTCGCGCTCGAACACCAGACTTCCTCCGTTCTCCAGATCGTAGGTCTCCGTCTGGACGTAGGGCTCCATCTGAAAGTGAAATGGATGAGTAAGTTAGAGATGTGACTAAGTGTGGCAATATTTTAGATGGATTTAAAATAAGGGGCATGGCTCATCATTTTTGAAAAGATCCTGTAGAAGAGAACATGAGTAAGTTTTTCACAGATATTCATTTCCTTGGTTTTATAAACTAAATTTTTCAGAACGTCCATTCTAAACTAGGGTCTCCTAAGGTCAAACAATGGCTCTGATACCAACTTGTCAACACCCGGATTTTTAAGTCCGGATGCCTATTATGTCATTCATCGCAATCCCAGGAATATTGTTGTTGCGAGACATAACAGCTGATATCATAAGTCATCATTCATTACAAACCATCATTGTCTTACAAAAGGGGATCACATGATCCAATATTACACAAATAGTTGATCTATTGATCAACGAACAACATAGTAGCGGAAGCGTAATAGGAGTGGACTATCTATTTCACAGGCCAACGCTTGACGTCAGGCGACTCCTAGTTGTTGTAGACGTCCTGCTGACCGTCATCCTCATACTGCTGCTCTTCTTCATATTCTGGCCATTTGAATAGCCAGGGACACAGCCGTGAGTACTTTAAAGTACTCGCAAACTAATACTAAAGTAATCACTATCTATTTTAATGAAAGGGTGCTAAGCTCTAGTTTTATTTGCATAAAGCCAATTTTAGTTCATAAGCATTTCATATAGACCATTCATAAATTAACTAACTCAAGTGGGAACATTAGTGTCATTCCCACAACTCAGTTGTGATTCACCATTATTCATCATTCATTCATATTTCAGATTCTAATACTGGAAACTAGATGGCCTTTCCAACCGTCCGTAACCGTGGACACGGCTATTCGAATAGGTTTACACTCTGCAGAGGTTGCACACTTGTGCCACAACATTTGATTCCATCCGTCGGGATTTCCCCGAATCATCGTATCACAGTACGCGGATCATCAACCATAACCTTTCATTTACTAACCCTAGTATGAGCACCTCTCCCCATGAGCTTGGCCTCCCAGTGAAGACCAACTGTCAACCTGGGAACTGCACAGGGCTTGGCCGGACAGTTCACCTTAATTCACATCATTTCTCAACAACGGAGGCAGCCTCGGCATAACCCCTATGATGTGTGTTCAGAGGGAACCCATACTAAGATACATAAACTTCTAGTTAAGCCTTACCCATAATCAGGTATTGTGGGGGTACTCAATATTGGAAAGGTATCGCATCCAAACCAACATTAGATTTTAATCAAAAATCACTATCTTCTCTTGGTCTTATTCACCTTCAAAATTTCTTTCATAATTTCACCATCATCATCTCATATCACCATGTTCCCATCTAGAGTAGTCAATTTTAGGTACTTAGCACTAGCCACTAGTCATGAGGGGTGCTAACTTAGCTTGTTTGCCATAGACTAACTTTGATGATATTGTACTACTCTAGATCAAGTGAATCATGAATCAAAAAGTAACTTTGATAAAATAAAGTAGTAAAACTTGAAAGCAAACTTGTAATAAAACTGGGATAGGCTTAATAAAGATAAAAAAATGGTGGGGTGCTTTGCTCTTGGGAGCTTGGCACTTTGCAAGGGTATTAGCTTGCCTTGATTGTTGTACTGATCAAAGTGGTCCTCCTCTCCTTGAGTGTACACCTCCTCCTCCTCGGCGTACTCCTCGGTACTAGCGTCTAAATACGAGTATGATACACACAATCACCACACCACTCAAATACTAAACTAAGCACACATATGAATCACTCTTACTAAGCTATCATAACACATGCTTATTATGTGAGTTGATTTAATTATTATTCTTAAGAAAAATAATTTCCTCTCATTATAAATATTAATTTAGGTTTCTTTTTATTTCTTGAGAGAAAATAATTTCCTCTCATTAAGTCTTATTAAGATTTAATTTCCTCAATTAATATCATATGACCTAGGTTGACCAAGGTCAACCTCTTCATAATTATTATTTGGGAAAAGATTTAAATGAGGTTCATCACCTCATGCCTTTTAATAACTCATGATCAATGATTTAATATCATCAACTAATTTAATATGAATTTAACATGACCATGGTGTCTTTCTCATATTAACTTAGTGTAGACAAGATTTAAATGAGAGAGATGCTCTCATACACATTAATAAGAAATAGGCTCATTTAAAAAGTACTTTAAATAGCCTTAGGGCCAATTTTTAAACAAGGACATGATCATGCAAACAATGATACAATATTTTTACATATTCTGATAGATATATTGAAATATGATTTTTGAGAGTTGGTTTTAACTTAATAGCATTATTATTCAATTTTTAATAATTAATTGAAGTGGCAAAAGGCCCTGCCTTGTTTATTTTCTCAGATTAATTCGACAAATAATCTAAGGTTGGGACCAGTGTAGTTTTGTAGATATTTTCACAAGGTTTCCAAATATATAAAATTTGTCAAATTTGGTTGGGTAGATTTTATTCTATTTAAATTTGAAATCAGCATCTGAGAGTAATTAACAAAATTCGAAATTTAATGTTTGAATTAAATGGGCTGGCGGGAAACGCTAACGGGCTAAGCAGGGAAAGGGAGAAGTGGGCCGGCCCAGTAACGCATCCAACGCCACGGGCCAACTGACAAGGTGGGGGCCACCTGTCATTGGGTTTTAAAACGCGAAACGGTACGAGGGACAGGGGCCGTTGGATCAGATGCTGATCGGACGAACGACAGACGTCGTCGTCTCCGGCGAGAAGGGAGCTTACGGGCGGCGCAGGTAGGGGGTCGGAGAGCGCGTCGGAGCTCCGGCGAGCGTCTGAGTGGTGCGCGGCGACGTTGTAGTGGATGAGGAAGCGCCTGGAAGCAGTCTCGTCTCCAGGGGTGGCCTCCTTCTCCGGCGGGCTCCGTGTACTGGCGGCGGCGTCGAGCTCGCAATTGGGGCTACTCCGGCGAGAAGAGGTGAAATTGGATGGAGGAGAGTGTTCAGGGCAGAGAGGGGAAGAGTTTGTGTGAAGGGAGGGAGAGCTGAGGGGCGCTATTTATAGCGGCCGATGGTGGCCGCGGCGTGCTGTGAAGGGGCAACCATGGCGACGCGGCTACAGGGCAGCTCGGGGACTGGCGATGACGCACGCGGATAGGCGACGTCCTGGCGGTGACGCAGCGCTTGACGGCGTTGAAAATGAGGCAAGGGAGAGGACAGGCGCGTGACGGAGGCTGGCAGTACCGCGGCGGACGTCGTCGGCGTGGGCGTGGCGCACGGCGTTCCCGCGGACCAATGGCGGTGTCTGGGCGTCTCACCGTGGCGTCGTGAAGCGCTTGGCGCTGGAGGCAGGGGCTGGGGTCAACGGAGCGGCGGGGCGTGGTGCTCTGCCGTGCTCCGGTGCATGGCGATGCACGCTCTGGCGCGCGCGTGATCGTCTGGCGTGTCTGGGCTTCGCTTGCCTGGGCCTGTTGCACCATTTTGTCGCATCGAGTCGGCACGTTCAGGAGGGTGAGAGCAGTTTGACACGGTTGGCCACGTTGGAAACGACCAGAGAGGGAGTGGCATGATTGAGGTCATGCCATGCCACGGCATGGCATGCCTTGGTCACTTTGGTGATGATCAGGGGTACCTTGGCTTGTCCATTCTGCTTGTCAATGCAAGGAGTCAATGAGGGTACTGAGGATGACCTAGGGTCGATGGTTGAGTCGATGATCCACTGGATTTAGCAATGCATAGAGTTGGCAGAAGGTTGCTGGCAAGGTGTTCGACACAATGCCCGCAAGAACTCAAACTTGGAATTTTTGAATGAAATTTGTAGGGTTTGATTTATATATTATTTGCAGTAGAGTGGTGGTGGTGGTGGTCAAAATGAAGGTTGTTTGCAAAAATTCAAATTGGGTATGATCTTCACATTGATATAAAGTCCTCACTTGTCACCTCTATTCTGGTCAACCTAGTCAACTCTAGCCATGGTGGTCAACATGAAAGTTCATCACCTTGACATGGTCTTGGATGACATGGCTTTGGTTGAACAAGTTTAGTGTAAGAAATGATTTAACCAGAGGGGTAAAGAGGGGATCAGGTTATAAATTGCATAATTGACCATCATCATATGTGAGATGGTTTTGAGTTCAAATTTGATTCAATTTTGGTTTCTTTGATGCATTTAGGTTTGTTTGAGTTATATAATCATTTTAGAAACAAAAGATCAAGCCATGGTGGCCTTTGGTGATGGTTTGCATTTTTGACCTATGTGTATGTGAGGGTTTTGGCTCACACTTGGCATTTTCTTTTATTTCCTCAAAGAGGGTTATTATGATCATATGTTAGGGTTTATTAGCAAGTGATAATCATATCAACACTCATCATGGCAAATGCACCAAAGATAATCACTCATATGCATGCACTTGTATGTGACACACTATGCATATAAAAAGTTTTTGTTTGTTGCAATTTTTGAGTACTTGATCTCTCCTTGATTTCATTATTGTTAAAACTTGGGATGTTACAGTAATCATCGTTGATATGTATTGAATCTTTATTTGTCAATTGCCCGCCTGTAATTTGTTCACCCAGCATGTTAGTTATCTTATTGGAGAGACACCACTAGTGAACTGTGGACCCCGGTCCATTCTTTTACATCTGAATACATTCTACCGCTTTACTGTCCTTGCAAACAAACACCATCTTCCACTCGATACGCTTAATCCTTTGTTTTCAGCAAGCCGGTGAGATTGACAACCTCACTGTTACGTTGGGACAAAGTACTTTGATTGTGTTGTGCAGGTTCCACGTTGGCGCCGGTTTCCTGGTGTTGCGCCGCACTACATTCCTCCACCAACAACCTTCACGTGCTTCTTGGCTCCTACTGGTTCGATAACCTTGGTTTCTTTCTGAGGGAAAAATTGCTGCTGTGCGCATCACACCTTCCTCTTGTGGTTCCCAACAGACGTGTACATCTACGCGCATCAAGCTCTTTTTCTGGCGCCGTTGCCGGGGAGATCAAGACACGCTGCAAGGGGAGTCTCCACTTCCAATCTCTTTACTTTGTTTTTGTCTTGCTTTATTTTATTTACTACTTTGTTTGCTGCACTTAAACAAAACACACAAAAAATTAGTTGCTAGCTTTACTTTATTTACTATCTTGTTCTCTATATCAAAACACAAAAAAATTAGTTACTTGCATTTAGTTTACTTTTGTTATCATGTCTAGCTCTGTACCTGTTACTTCTTCACCTGAGGAATTAGTCTTTACTTTTAAACAAGGGGATGAGGAGAGTTTTAAAGATGCTTGGTCTAGAATTTTTGATGCTTATCGTAAAGCTGATAATTCTGTTATAATTCCTAAGGGAATAGCTGAGAGTGTGCATACAACCATTCTTGGAAGAACGGTATCCACTGATTATCTTGTTATTGAATGTGTAGGAACTGGACAAATCACACTTGGAAGATCCCTGCTGAAACTATTGGGAGCAATCATAAATACGGGAGAAGGCACCCTAAAAATCATACCGGGAGGCCGACATGTATTCCCTAAACCAAAGGGTAAGAAAAAGAGTAAGAAGGGTAGGCGTAAAGCCCGAGGTAATGTTGATGCTCCATCTCTTGAAAATACTTGATTTGCACTTTCTGCGCCTAGCTGAAAGGCGTTAAAGAAAAGCACTTCTTGGGAGATAACCCATGTTTTATTTTATTTACTGTATTGTTGAGTCTTGGAAGTTGTTTACTACTGTAGCAACCTCTCCTTTATCATGTTTTTGTGCCAAGTAAAGTTTCTATGCTAAAGTTGATGCTATATTTGGGATCGCTGCGCAGAAACAGCATTGCTGTCTGTCACGAATTCTCGCAGAAGTCTCTGTAAAAAAATCGAAAAAATCTACAAATTTACGAGCGTGATCCTCAGATATGTACGCAACTTTCATTAGTTTTGAGTTTTTCCATTTGAGCAAGTTAAGTGACCCTGCCAGATTCATCTTTACGGACTGTTCTTTGACAGATTCTGTCTTTTATTTCGCATTGCCGCTTTTGCTATGTTGAATGAGTTTCTTTGTTCCATTAACTTTTAGAAGCTTTGTGCAATGTCCAGAAGTGTTAAGAATGATTGTGTCACCTCTGAATGTGTGAATTTTTGGTTATGCACTAACCCTCTAATGAGTTTGCTTGGAGTTTGTGTGAAGGAAGTTTTCAAGGGTCAAGAGAAGAGGATGATATACTATGATCAAGAAGAGTGAAAGGTCTAAGCTTGGGGATGCCCCGGCGGTTCATCCCTGCATATTTTAATAAGACTCAAGCATCTAAGCTTGGGGATGCCGAAGGCATCCCCTTCTTCATCGACAACATTATCAGATCACTTCTAGTGAAACTATATTTTTATTCTGTCACATTCTTATGTTCTTTACTTGGAGCGTCGGTTTGTTTGTTTTTTTTTGGTTTGAATAAAGTTGGATCCCACCATTCTTATATTTGAGATATTACGCTCCGCTTTTTCATATGGAACACTCACTACAAGAAAAGTTGCCATGGCCGACGAAGTTGAAGTCGCGCCGTGGTTGCTGGTGTACCATGGCCGACGATTTTTGGTCCCTCCGTGGTGCATGTCAAAACTTTTTTCTCGTTTTTGAGGCCACCTAGCCCGACGAAAGCGGCCAAAACGTCGCGTATGGTGGCCCGGGACGTGGTGCATCTCGAAATCTCGGGTTCGCCGGCCGAGTCAACGCAAATCCGCACCGCCGAGGGATGTAGGGCCCAGATGGCAGCCTCTCTGGCATTGTTTTTTTCTAGATCGCGCCATCTCGTTCAACGTTCTCCGATCGAGCCGTTTACGATGCAGGATCATGGGTCCCGCATGTCATCCTCTATGAACCAAAATTCTTTCTATTCTTGGATTTTTTTGACCCCCTGATTTCTGGCTACTTCCTTTTTCTTTTGATCCTTGGAAACGTTGAGACCGCTGCTGCTAAATGGGACCCGCATGTCATCCTCTATGTGCAATCAACTTTCTTTTCTTGGAGTTTTTTTGGCACCTCAAATTTGGTCACTTGCCTTTTTCTTTCGATCCCCTGCCGCCTCTCAAACGGTGATACCGCTGCTGCTAACTGGGACCCGCATGTCATCCTCTATGTACTATAAAACTTTCTTTTCTTGAATTATTTTTGGCACCTCATATTTGGTCACTTATTTTTCTTTCGATCCCCTGCCGCCTCTCAAACGGTGATACCGCTGCTGCTAAATGGGACCCGCATGTCATCCTCTATGTACTATAAAACTTTCTTTTCTTGAATTATTTTTGGCCCCTCATATTTTTTTCACTTGCCTTTTTCTTTCGATCCCCTGCCGCCTCTCAAACGGTGATACCGCTGCTGCTAAATGGGACCCGCATGTCATCCTCTATGTACTATAAAACTTTCTTTTCTTGAATTATTTTTGGCTCCTGATATTTTTTCACTTGCCTTTTTCTTTCGATCTCATGCCACGTTTGAAACGTTGAGGAACCTGCTGGCTCATGGGACCCGCATGTCATCCTGTATGTACTATAAAAGTTCATTTTCTTGGTTTTTTTCACCCTCTGATTTTTGGCAATTTCTTTTTCTTTTGATCCCCCGCCTCTCAAACGGTGATACCGCTGCTGCTAAATGGGACCCGCATGTCATCCTCTATGTACTATAAAACATTCTTTTCTTGAATTATTTTGGCTCCTGATATTTTTCACTTGCCTTTTTCTTTCGATCTCATGCCATGTTTGAAACATTGAGGAACCTGCGCTCATGGGACCCGCATGTCATCCTCTATGTACTATAAAAGTTCATTTTCTTGGTTTTTTTCACCCTCTGATTTTTTGGCAATTTCTTTTTCTTTTGATCCCCTGCCGCCTCTCAAACGGTGATACCGCTGCTGCTAAATGGGACCCGCATGTCATCCTCTATGTACTATAAAACTTTCTTTTCTTGAATTATTTTTGGCTCCTCATATTTTTTCACTTGCCTTTTTCTTTCGATCTCATGCCACGTTTGAAACGTTGAGGAACCTGCTGCTCATGGGACCCGCATGTCATCCTCTATGTACTATAAAAGTTTTTTTTCACCCCTGATTTTTGGCTATTTCCTTTTTCTTTTGATCCCTGCCGCCTTGGAAACGTTGGGTAAGCTGCTCATGGGACCCGCATGTCATCCTCTATGTACAATCAACTTTCTTTTTCTTTTGATCTCAAGCCGCATTTGAAACGTTGAGACCGCTGCTAAATGGGACCCGCATGTCATCCTCTACTTACAATAAAGTTTCTTTTATTGGATTATCTTTGGCTCTGATATTTTGTCACTTGCCTTTTTCTTTCGATCTCATGCCGCCTTTGAAACGTTGAGTAAGCTGCTGGCTCATGGGTCCCGCATGTCATCCTCTACGAACAATAAAAGATTCCTTTCTTGGAGTTATTTTTACCCCTAATTTCTGCCTATTTGCCTTTTTCTTTTGATCTCCTGCCCCTTTGAAACGATGAGGACGCTGTTGGCAGGTTGGTCCCACATGTCATCCTCTATGAACAATAAAAGTTTCCTTTGATGGATTTATTTTGAACCCCTCATTAATTTCTGGATATTTCCCCTGCCGCCTTGGAATCGTTGAGGATGCTGCTGCCTCATGGGTCCCGCATGTCATCCTCTCAGAACGGTAAATGTTTATTTTCTTGGATTTTGTTGACCAAACGATTTTTGGCTTATTTTTTATTTTGATCACCTGCAGCCTTTAAAACGTTGAGGACGCCGCTGGCTCACGGGTCCCACATGTCAACCTCTATGAACAATAAACGCTGAGGATGCTGCTGCCTCATGGGTCCCGCATGTCATCCTCTCAGAACGAAAATGTTTCTTTTCTTGGATTTTTTACCAACAGATTTTTGGTTTATTTTTTCTTTCCATCCCCTGCCGCCTTTAAAACGTTGACGACGCTGTTGGCTCATGGGTCCCCGATGTCAGCCTCCCCGTACAAGAAACATATGATATCTTGATTATTTTGCAGACAATAAACAATGTATTGCGCTCTGAGCTATTTCAAACGGATAATTAAATCTTTATTTTTACATAAACAAACTTATATGTTGAATCTCCTTGCTTTTTTGTCTTTGCGAAGCATAGGACTTTCCGTTTTTTTAGAAAATTCGAACTTTCCTGTTTTGGAGTGGGCTGAAATTGTACGAGTCAAAAGGCCAAGCAGGATAGTTCGAAAGCCCAGATGTCCAGATGCAGCCCAATTGAAATCTTTCTTCTTGGATTTTTTTCACCCCGTGATTTCTGGCTACTTCCTTTTTCTTTCGATCCCGTCTCAAACGGTGATACCGCTGCTGCTAAATGGGACCCGCATGTCATCCTCTATGTACTATAAAACTTTCTTTTCTTGGATTATTTTTGGCTCCTGATATTTGGTCACTTGCCTTTTTTTCTTTCGATCTCATGCCACGTTTGAAACTTTGAGGAACCTGCTGGCTCATGGGACCCGCATGTCATCCTCTATGTGCTATAAAAGTTTATTTTCTATGGTTTTTTTTCACTCTCTGATTTTTGTCTATTTCCTTTTTTCTTTTGATGCCCTGCCGCCTTGGAAACATTGAGTAAGCTGCTTACACATGGGACCCGCATGTCATCCTCTATGTACAATCAAGTTTCTTTTCTTGAATTATTTTTGGATCCTGATATTTCGTCACTTGCCTTTTTCTTTCGATCTCATGCCACGTTTGAAACGTTGAGGAATCTGCTGGCTCATGGGACCCGCATGTCATCCTCTATGTGCTATAAAAGTTTGTTTTCTTGGATTTTTTTTCACCCTCTGATTTTTGGCTCCTGATATTTCGTCACTTGCCTTTTACTTTTGATCCCCTGGCCCCTTTGAAACGTTGAGTAAGCTGCTGGCACATGGGACCCGCATGTCAACCTCTATGTCCATCAACTTTCTTTTCTTGGATTTTTTTGACCCCTAATTTCTAGCTACTTTCTTTTTCTTTTGATCTCAAGCCGCATTTCAAACATTGAGACCGATGCTGCAAAATGGGACCCGCATGTCATCCTCTACAACAACAACAACAACAACAACAACAACCAAGCCTTTCAGTCCCAAACAAGTTGGGGTAGGCTAGAGTTGAAACCCATAAGATCTCGAAACCAAGTCATGGTTCCGGAACGTGGATAGCTAACTTCCACGCACCCCTATCCATGGCTAAATCTTTGTCGATATTCCAAACCTTCAGGTCTCTCTTAACGGACTCCTCCCATGTCAAGTTTGGTCTACCACGACCCCTCTTAACATTCTCATCACGCTTTATCCGTCCGCTATGCACTGGCGCTTCCGGAGGCCTCCGTTGGATATGTCCAAACCATCTGAGACGATGTTGGACCAGCTTCTCTTCAATCGGTGCTACCCCAACTCTCTCCCGTATATCGTCATTCCGTACCCGATCCTTTCTTGTGTGGCCACATATCCATCTCAACATGCGCATCTCTGCTACACTTAACTGTTGGATATGTCGTCTCTTCGTTGGCCAACACTCAGCGCCATACAACATCGCAGGTCGGATAGCTGTCCTATAAAACCTGCCTTTTAGCTTTTGTGGCACTCTCTTGTCACAGAGTACGCCCGAAGCTTGGCGCCACTTCATCCAACCAGCCTTGATTCGGTGGCCCACATCTTCATCGATATCGCCATCCTTCTGCAACATGGACCCCAAATATCGAAAAGTGTCTCTCTCCGGTACCACCTGCCCATCAAGGCTAACCTCTCCCTCCTCGTGCCTAGTAGAACTGAAACTGCACCTCATGTATTCAGTTTTAGTTCTACTAAGCCTAAAACCTTTCGATTCGAGAGTTCGCCTCCACAACTCTAACTTTCTATTAACCCCCGTTCGGCTATCATCGACTAGCACCACATCATCCGCAAAGAGCATACACCATGGGATGTCTCCTTGTATATCCCTTGTGACCTCATCCATCACCAAATCAAAAAGATAAGGGCTCAAAGCTGACCCTTGGTGTAGCCCTATTCTAATTGGAAAGTCATCAGTGTCGCCATCGCTTGTTCGAACACTTGTCACAACATTATCATACATATCCTTGATGAGGGTAATGTACTTTATTGGGACTTTGTGTTTCTCCAAGGCCCACCACATGACATTCCGAGGTATCTTATCATAGGCCTTCTCCAAATCAATGAACACCATATGAAGGTCCTTCTTTTGCTCCCTGTATCTCTCCATCAGCTGTCGTACCAAGAAGATGGCTTCCATGGTAGACCTCCCAGGCATGAAACCAAATTGGTTTTTGGTCACGCTTGTCAACCTTCTTAAGCGGTGCTCAATGACTCTCTCCCATAGCTTCATAGTATGGCTCATCAGCTTGATTCCACGGTAATTAGTACAACTTTGAACATCCCCCTTGTTCTTGAAGATTGGTACTAAAATACTCCGCCTCCATTCTTCGGGCATCTTGTTTGACCGAAAAATGAGGTTGAAAAGCTTAGTTAGCCATACTATCGCTACGTCCCCAAGGCCTCTCCACGCCTCGATGGGGATACCATCAGGACCCATCGCCTTGCCGCCTTTCATCCTCCTTAACGCCTCCTTAACCTCAGACTCCTGGATACGTCGCACAAAGCACATGCTGGTATCATCAAAGGAGTCGTCTAGCTCAATGGTAGAGCTCTCAGCCTCTCCATTGTAAAGGTTGTCAAAGTACTCCCGCCATCTACGCTTGATCGCCTCATCCTTCACAAGAAGCTGATCATCTCCGTCCTTGATGCATTTGACTTCGTTGACATCCCTCGTCTTCCTCTCCCTAAACTTGGCCATCTTATAGATGTCCCTTTCGCCTTCCTTCGTGTTTAAACGTTGGTAGAGGTCCTCATACGCCCGACCCCTTGCTTCACTCACCGCCCGCTTTGCAGCCTTCTTCGCCACCTTGTACTTCTCCATGTTAGCTGCACTCCTGTCCAGATATAGGCATCTGAAACAGTCCTTTTTCTCCCTAATAACCTTCTGGACCTCATCGTTCCACCACCAGGTATCCTTAGCTTCCCTTCTACTTCCCTTAGTCACCCCAAACTCCTCTACAGCGACCTTCCGCAAGCAGGTCGCCATACTCGTCCACATCATGTTTGCATCGCCTCCTTCCTCCCAAGGGCCCTCCTTAATAACCCTCTCCCTGAAAGCCTGGGATGCCTCACCCTTGAGCTTCCACCACTTTGTTCTAGCGACTTTGGCGCGCTTACCCCGCTGGACACGGATCCTAAAGCGAAAGTCAGCAACCACCAGCTTATGTTGAGGGACAACACTCTCTCCAGGTATCACCTTACAATCAATGCAGGCGCGTCTGTCTTCTCTTCTAGAGAGGACAAAATCAATCTGGCTAGAGTGTAGACCACTACTGAACGTCACTAGATGGGATTCTCTCTTCCTAAAGAGGGTGTTAGCTACGACCATGTCATAGGCTAGAGCGAAGCTCAGGACATCTTCTCCTTCTTGGTTCCTGATGCCATAGCCAAAGCCCCCATGCACCCTTTCAAAACCTGTGTTAGATGTACCCACATGGCCATTGAGGTCTCCTCCTATGAAGAGCTTCTCACCAATAGGTACCCTCCTAACCAAGTCCTCCAGGCCTTCCCAGAACTCCCTCTTGGTGCTCTCATTGTGGCCTACTTGTGGGGCATACGCGCTGATAACATTGAGGACTAAGTCCCCAACAACCAGCTTGACAAGGATCATCCGGTCCCCTTGTCATCCTCTATGTACAATAAATCTTGGATTATTTTTGGCACCTCATATTTGGTCACTTGCGTTTTTCTTTCGATCTCATGCCGCCGTGAAACATTGAGTAAGCCTGGTCATCATCCCCCCTTCATCCTCTGTCCCTAAAATTTCCTTTCTTGGACATTTTTGACCCCTAATTTCGGCTACTTCCTTTTTCCCCCCCGCCTTTGAAACGTTGAAACCTTTCTTTTCTTTGATTATTTTTGGCACCTCATATTTGGTCACTTGCCTTTTTCTTTCGATCCCCTGCCGCCTCTCAAACGGTGATACCGCTGCAAAATGGGACCCGCATGTCATCCTCTATGTACTATAAAACTTTCTTTTCTTGGATTTTTTTGGCTCCTGATATTTGGTCACTTGCCTTTTTCTTTCGACCTCCTGCCGCATCTCAAACGGTGATACCGCTGCTGCTAAATGGGACCCGCATGTCATCCTCTATGTACAATAAAGTTTCTTTTCTTGGATTATTTTTGGCTCCTGATATTTGGTCACTTGCCTTTTTCTTTCGATCCCATGCCGCCTTTGAAACATTGAGGAAGCTGTGGCTCATGGGTCCCGCATGTCATCCTCTATGAACAATAAAAGTTTCCATTGTTGGAGTTATTTTTTACCCCTAATTTCTGGCTACTTCCTTTTTCTTTTGATCCCCTGCCGCCTTTGAACGTTGAAGAATCTGCTCGCTAATGGGTCCCACATGTCAGACTCTATGGACGATAAACCTTTCTTTTCTTGGAGTTATTTTGACCCCTAATTTCTGGCTATTTTGCCTTTTTTTTGGATCCCGTGCTGCCTTGGAAACGTTGAGGATGCTGCTGCCACATGGGTCCCGCATGTCATCCTCTCAGAACGATAAATGTTTCTTTTCTTCGATTTTTTTACCAACTGATTTTTGATTTATTTTTTCTTTCGATCCCCTGCCGCCTTTAAAACTTTGACGACGCTGCTGGCTCATGGGTCCCGATGTCAGCCTCCCCGTACAAGAAACATGTGATATCTTGATTATTTTACAGACAATAAAAAGTGTATTTCGCTCTGAGCTATTGCAAACGGATAAATTAAATCTTTATTTTTACATAAACGAACTAATATGAATCTCCTTGTTTTTGTTTTGTTTTTGCGAATCATAGGAATTTGACCAAGCCAGAGGTGGGCCGCGATCAAGGTGGACTTGAAGATATATGCGTGGAGAGATATGTGAATCGGCCTTGTGTATCAAGTTTGGGCTAGTTAGCCCGTGTATCTTTATATAGTAGGTTACGTAGAAGTTAGAGTTTATCTCGTGCACGGTTTGGTGCACGCCCACATTAGAAAGTCCCCTGGACTATAAATATGTATCTAGGGTTTATGGAATAAACAACAACCAACGTTCAACACAAACCAATCTCGGCGCATCGCCAACCCCTTCGTCTCGAGGGTTTCTCCGGTAAGCACCATGCTGCCTAGATCGCATCTTGCGATCTAGGCAGCACGAGCCTGCCTATTGTTCATGCGTTGCTCGTACTGAAGCCCTTTTGATGGCGAGCAACGTAGTTATCATAGATGTGTTAGGGTTAGCAT
Source organism: Lolium multiflorum (assembly GCA_030979885.1). NCBI lineage: Eukaryota > Viridiplantae > Streptophyta > Magnoliopsida > Poales > Poaceae > Lolium > Lolium multiflorum. Next base: position 67,865,235 of record CM061749.1, on the reverse strand, counting down.
TGTTCTTAGTATCATATGCTGTCGTAGTGCAACCCTTGCGCATCTAGCCGTCCTTGTACCTCATCATGGGTGCAGGGGCGGCACCCCGCTTGATCATTATTTAGTAGATCTGATCCGTTACGGTTGCTCCTTGATTCATCAAGGATTAGTTTAACATCTGCAATAGTTAGGCCTTACAAAGGGTTGGAGGATCCAGCGGCGTGTAGGGTGTAGTTTGCTGGCCCTAGACAGGACGTTCCGAGGATCAACCTCGTGTTGGTTTTTTGGCCTTGTCTAGGATTGGCTTACGATCACCGTGCGCGGCGCGAGGCCCAATCGTGAGTAGGATGATCCGATTATGCGGTGAAAACCCTAAATCGTCGTGGATCTCATATGCTTCATCTTGATCAAGCAGGACCACCATATATTCGGCCACCTTGGACGAATCATGGGTGGATCGGCTCCATGAGCCGATTCACAGGATAACCTGAGAGCCGATCGAGGCTCGTATTTAACGTGTACGTGTGTGCCCTGCAGGAAACTAAGCGAGGCATCATCCACACCTTCCTGACCAGGTATAGGTCAGGTGGCACGCCCTTGCAATTTGCATCGGCGCGCGACCAGGAGGCTTTGCGGGCCGTCGCTCTGAGGGACTGGGGCCAGCCGCAGCCCTAGTTGTTCCCGGCTCTACGGTGTTGACCAGTCACTGCCCGCCGGTGGGTTTCTGACGTCAACACATTCTGGCACGCCCGGTGGGACAATCTTCGACATCCACCACATCGCCATCTACATCTGAGATGGCGGAAAGCACTCCGGTCACCTACGAGGAGCTCACTGGCGAGCTCAAGAAGAAGTATGACGAGGTCAAGTCCTCCTCGAAGCCGACCTCATCGGCTCTTTCCACAGGACCCGCTCCCATGGCATCAGATGGAAGGGGTTCTCACCCGCGCTTGATGGAGTGGATCTATCCACCCCGTCAGAAGAACGCACCAGGTCGCTGCGTCAGGAGATCAACTTCATGGTGGCTCATTCGCTGCACCGCCATTCTGAGAGCCTGGTAAATACGTTGGAGCGCGTCGCTCTGCGCGTGATCCAGGAGATCATGAGCCGTCAATACTCTCTGTCAGGACCAGCGCTAGGGACTCACCAAGGAGAGTTGCCACTCCAGTCCCGTCCACCGCTGCCGTTCGCATTGGCAGCGCCCGAAGCGCCGAACTCATCGGCCTACGTCGTCTACAAGATTGGTGGTGACCCCAGTGACTACCAATTCCTACATGACGCGCCCAAGGAGATCCCGCACGGATACGCATGCGCATACGTGCCAGACTGCAGCACCTGGGCACCCTCGAACCAGGTTGCAACAGCGGGGACTTCTGGAACAACAGGAGGAACGTCGGAGGCAGACCCCGAGAAGCAGACGTGGCTAGCTAAATACGCCACCCCGACAAAACTCCAGAGCCCAGCTCCTGCAGTTGGCTCAGAACCGGAAAAACAAGCATGGCTGGTTAAGTACGCCACTCCGGCGAATCTTCAAGGTTCGGCACCTTCAGCCATCACCGCGGATCAGATTTGTACGATTCTGAAAGATCAGTTCGGCATGATGCCGAAAAGGAAGACGGTCGGCTATACCAAGCCGTACCCCAACGAGTACGAATTGATCCCGCTACCACCCAAATATCGGCTCCCGGACTTCACAAAGTTCAGCGGATCAGATGGTTCCAGCTCCATCGAGCATGTGAGCCGATATTTGGCACAGCTGGGCATGATCTCAGCGTCAGACGAGCTGCGCGTGAGGTACTTCTCACAGTCCCTCACAGGATCGGCTTTCGGTTGGTACACGTCGCTGCCACCGAACTCAGTCCAGACTTGGAAGCAGCTGGAAGAACGGTTCCACGAGCAATATCACTCAGAGGCTTCCGAGGCTGGCATTGCCGATCTGGCACAAGTACGACAGAAGCGCGGGGAAACAGTGTCAGAATACATCCAGCGCTTCAGGACCGTTAGGAACCGATGCTATTCGGTTCACGTAAGCGAAAAAGAAGCAGTCGAGTTGGCGGTGGTGGGTCTATCATCATCGATCAAGGATGTGGCCTCCCAAGCGGACTACCCTTCATTAGCACACATGGTGCAGAAGCTGTCAGCGTATGAACAGCGCCACCCAGATGTCTACCAGGACAAATTCAAGCGCGTGGTTACCATGGTTGACGCAGGCGAAGATGAAGGTGCTACGGGAGAACAAGAGGTCGCAGTGGCTGAGTGGACTCGAGCGGCAGGCCCAGTAACCTGCAAATGGGTGAAGCCACCAGGGCCTCCAAGAGGGTTCGACTTCGACGTGACGAAAACCGAGCAGATTTTCGATCTCTTACTCGCGGAGAAGCATATAAAGATACCCGAAGGCCACAAAGTTCCCACGGTGCAAGAGCTGAACGGAAAGCCATACTGCAAGTGGCATAACACGTTCACCCACACCACTAACGACTGCAGGGTGTGGCGTCAGCAGATCCAAATGGCAATAGAAAATGGGCGACTAATTTTTAACCAGTACGCCATGAAGGTCGACACACACCCCTTCCCCGCCGTCAACATGGTGGAGCTTACCCACCTTGGAGGGTGCCAGCCAGATTTCTCAGCCAACATCAACATGGTAGAGCTTGGACACCACTCTGAGAAGGACGGGGATGAGGGCAGCTGCTCTCAGAGCAAAGACACAGAGGGGGCCGCTCCATGCGATCGGCTCCGTCAAGATGGCAAGCGCTACGTCACAGAGGGAGAAGTGAAGAACATAAGATATCAACGACCCCTCTCTGATCACCTCCTCAACAAGTATGTGAGTCGGTATGACCAACACCGGCGACACGGCGACGATGATGAAAGAGATCGTCTGGCCAGAAACGACAGAAGGCATCGTCGGCATAATCACGATGAGGAGCGACAGGAGCGCCACGCCAGGGAGCAAGACGACACGGGCAGGCATTGGGACTGCCCCTTCTTCAGACACTGCTGGGATTCAGGAATGAGCCGATTACCAACAATCGGCAACTGCCCAGAATGCAACCAGAAAAAGAAGGAGGCAGCCAACGTGTCTGTGTTCGAGCGCTTAGGGCCTCTCCCACCACAAAGCAGACGTGCTGAGACCCCTCGGTTGGAAGATCTCGAGGATTCGGAAGACGAGGGGGAAGACGAAGAAGACAGGTACCACCGTCCAAGGTGGTGCCCTGATGGTCTCAGCCATTCACAAAAGCGCAGGGTTCAGCGATTGCGCGGTCTGGAGGAAGCCGAAAGGTTATACTTGCATACGCTGAGGAAGGCACGACCTGATCTGGCTGCGAAAGTCCAGAGGACCCTGGATGAGGAGGGACTGCCGCAAAGAAAAGAGTGGCGCCCCAAGCAAAGGAGAGCCGATGATGAAACATCGGCTGGCACAAACATGGTGCTCGTTCGTCCGGCGAAGTGTAGAGCTCCACGATTACACGATGCACCCGAGGTGGACAACAGCAAGCGCACCAACGTGATAAAGTCAGAGATTGGGCTGGTTTTATCCACCGGCCTGGACGAGTAGCAAGACTACGTCAATAAGCAAACATGGCGAGGCTGATCCTTGCGATCGGCCCCCCACTGAGCAAGCAACGTGGAGGCCGATTCCAGCAATCGGCCAAGATTATCCTCACCATCTATTTTGCCTGGGATCAACGTTTGACCCAACAGGGACTACCTGAAGAGCCGATACCATCAATTCTCTTGACAGAATCGGCTCGGGGGGCACCTAGGTGGATAAAACATGAGGATATGAGATAATACTATCAAGTATGGGGGCCGATACACAAATCGGCCTAAAAATTTTTAAAATTTTACAGCCGATGCAAGGGCATCGACTTTAGAATTGAGAAGTAGCCGATGCGCAGCCATCGACTCTAGTGGAATTATGCGATGTTTATCGAGTCTCCACCAAATTCAGGCCAGCGGTGGTGCCTTCTGTTGCTTCGAGGGAATAAAACAATGGAAATTTCTTCAGCTGCTTCGAGCCGATCTGGGTTCCTGAACCTTTTTGTCGAGGATTTCCAATCTTTGGGGCTAGTTCAGCTGGTTATCGGCTGTCTGAGGAAGAAAGGGGATCGGCTTTGGCACATTCTCTCTGACATTCTCGCCTCGAGTAAGGCTCGGGGGGCAGCAGGCCTGGTGGATACTCTGTTTTGCTCTGTTTAAAGAGCCGATTGGGATACCATCGGCTGATCCTTCATTGCAACCTTCTTCACAAATGATGAGTATTGAAGAGGATTATTGGGTTTGGTTGGAAAAGTTCAAAGGTTTTCCTGAAGATCCTGCATTTTCTGCCAGATTTAGAAAATCATCAGTTGAAGAAGGGAAGGGCGAATTTCAAAGGACCGATGCGGTGCTATCGGCTCATTACGCATTGGCAAAGGGGACGAATCGGCAAGGTCAGTAGAAGAGGGAATCGGCTCAATTAAACTCAGAAGAAATCGGCAAAATCAAATTGGGGAAAAGTTCTTCATTAATAGGCGAGATTTCTTACATAAAGAGCTAATTGCTCTCAAAAGGAAATACTAGGGGATACATTGCCCCATCTACTACTGCTGGCCCTATTCTAGAAGTCCTATCTACGGGCCATCACTGCCCTCGTCGTCGCCGTCGTCGCTGCCGTCGGCGCTGCTCCCGGCGGGCTCGTCGTCGCTCCAATGGCCGCCGACCGGGCCCTCGTTGTCTTCATCTTCTTCGTCAGCGTCGTCCTCGTCGCTGTCGAAGTCGCTAAGGTTGCCCGGCCAAGGGCAGAACCGCTTGGCCGGCGGCTCGTCGGAGGAGCTGTCGTCGTCGTCCTCCTCCTCCTCTTCCTCCTCCTTCACCCCCTCGGAGGAGGTGAAGTCATCCCAGGAGAAGCGATCGTCATCGCTCTCCTCCTCCGATTCCCCGTTGGCGAGGAAGCGGAGGTCGCTCTCCCCGTCCGTCGAGGACTGGTCGTCCTCGGACCAGATGGAGAAGTCATGGTCTGACTCCTCCCCGGCCGCAATGGCGCGGCGGATGTTGGCCGCGTGGACCTCTGCCGGGTTGTACTCCGGCGTCGGCTCACGGGATGTGGAGGACTGGCTGGAAAGATCCGATGGAGCAGAGGAAGAAGAAGACATTGTGGCGCAGGAGGGCTTTTGGAATGCTAATGCGAAGGAGATGCAGAGGAGAGCTGTTCGTAGCAGTTAAATAAAAGGGGATATAGTGGAAATTCAATGCCACAGCAGTTTCCGAGGAAGTGGTGCCAAAACTGTCAAATCGTGCGGAGAAGTTGAGAAGGCAAGTTATCATGATGAAGGACTCTGCGACGGTTCTGCTCTGCCACGACATGACCCGACGAGAGAAAGCGTAATGATTTTGGAAATGTCATTTCCAAAACCAGGGGGCATGTGTTATCACCAGAATTTGACCAAGCAGAGGTGGGCCGCGATCAAGATGGACTTGAAGATATATGCGTGGAGAGATATGTGAATCGGCCTTGTGTATCAAGTTTGGGCTAGTTAGCCCGTGTATCTTTATAGTAGGTTACGTAGAAGTTAGAGTTTATCTCGTGCACGGTTTGGTGCACGCCCACATTAGAAAGTCCCCTGGACTATAAATATGTATCTAGGGTTTATGGAATAAACAACAACCAACGTTCAACACAAACCAATCTCGGCGCATCGCCAACCCCTTCGTCTCGAGGGTTTCTCCGGTAAGCACCATGCTGCCTAGATCGCATCTTGCGATCTAGGCAGCACGAGCCTGCCTACGTTGTTCATGCGTTGCTCGTGCTGAAGCCTTTTTGATGGCGAGCAACGTAGTTATCATAGATGTGTTAGGGTTAGCATTGTTCTTAGTATCATATGCTGTCGTAGTGCAACCCTTGCGCATCTAGCCGTCCTTGTACCTCATCATGGGTGCAGGGGCGGCACCCCGCTTGATCATTATTTAGTAGATCTGATCCGTTACGGTTGCTCCTTGATTCATCAAGGATTAGTTTAACATCTGCAATAGTTAGGCCTTACAAAGGGTTGGAGGATCCAGCGGCGTGTAGGGTGTAGTTTGCTGGCCCTAGACAGGACGTTCCGAGGATCAACCTCGTGTTGGTTTTTAGGCCTTGTCTAGGATTGGCTTACGATCACCGTGCGCGAGCGCGAGGCCCAATCGTGAGTAGGATGATCCGATTATGCGGTGAAAACCCTAAATCGTCGTGGATCTCATATGCTTCATCTTGATCAAGCAGGACCACCATATATTCGGCCACCTTGGACGAATCATGGGTGGATCGGCTCCATGAGCCGATTCACAGGATAACCTGAGAGCCGATCGAGGCTCGTATTTAACGTGTACGTGTGTGCCCTGCAGGAAACTAAGCGAGGCATCATCCACACCTTCCTGACCAGGTATAGGTCAGGTGGCACGCCCTTGCAATTTGCATCGGCGCGCGACCAGGAGGCTTTGCGGGCCGTCGCTCTGAGGGACTGGGGCCAGCCGCAGCCCTAGTTGTTCCCGGCTCTACGGTGTTGTCGACCTCCTGTTTTTGTTTTGTTTTTGCGAAGCATAGGACTTTCTTGTTTTGGAGTGGGCTGAAATTGTACGAGTCAAAAGACGTCCAGCAGGTTAGAAGGCCCAGATGGCCAGGCAGCCCCAATTTATATCTTCCTTATCTTGGATTATTTTTTGATCAAAAGGCCCAGCAGGGGTACATCCTTTTTCTTTGGGTCCCAAGAGGAAGGTATGATGCGCACGTAGCAAGTTTTCCCTCAGAAAGAAACCAAGGTTTAATCGAACCAGGAGGAGCCAAGAAGCACGTTGAAGGTTGATGGTCGCGAAATGTGATGCGGCGCAACACCAGGGATTCCGGCGCCAACTAGGAACCTGCACAACACAACCAAAGTACTTTGCCCCAACGAAACAGTGAGGTTGTCAATCTCACCGGCTTGCTGTAACAAAGGATTAAACGTATCGAGTGGAAGATGTTTGCAAAGAAAACAGTAAAACAAGTAGATTGTATGCTATGTAAAGAATAGGACCGGGGTCCACAGTTCACTAGAGGTGTCTCTCCCATAAGATAAAGCATGTTGGGTGAACAAATTACAGTCGGGCAATTGACAAATAGAGAAAGGCATAACAATGCATATACATGACATGGTAAATATAGTGAGATTTAATCCGGGCATTACGACAAAGAACATAGACCGCCATCCAACTGCATCTATGCCTAAAAAGTCCACCTTCAGGTTATCGTCCGAACCCCCTCCAGTATTAAGTTGCAAAGCAACAGACAATTGCATTAAGTATGGTGCGTAATGTAATCAACAACTACATCCTTAGACATAGCATCAATGTTTTATCCCTAGTGGCAACAGCACATCACAACCTTAGAACCTTCTGTCACGATCCCAGGTGTCAATGAAGGCATGAACCCACTATCGAGCATAAATACCCCCTCTTGGAGTTAAGAGCAAAAACTTGGCCAGAGCCTCTACTAATAACGGAGAGCATGCAAGATCTTAAACAACACATAAACAATAGATTGATAATCACCATAATCATAGTACTCTCTATCCATCGGATCCCGACAAACACAACATATAGAATTACATATAGATGATCTTGATCATGTTAGGCAGCTCACAAGATCCAACAATGAAGCACAACAAGGAGAAGACGACCATCTAGCTACTGCTATGGACCCATGGTCCAGGGGTGAACTACTCACTCATCACTCCGGAGGCGATCATGGCGATGAAGAGTCCTCCGGGAGATGAATCCCCTCCGCAGGGTGCCGGAGGCGATCTCCTGAATCCCCGAGATGGGATTGCGGCGGCGGCGTCTCTGTAAGGTTTTCCGTATCGTGGCTCTCGGTACGGGGGTTTCGCGACGGAGCTTTAAGTAGGCGGAAGGTCAACGCGAGGGGCCACACGAGGGCCCAGGGGGCAGGTCGGGCGGCCAGGGCCTGGGCCGCGCCGGCCTCCCTCCTGGCCGCCTCGTGGCCCCACTTCGTTAGGTCTTCGGTCTTCTGGAAGCTTCGTGCAAAAATAGGACCCTGGCGAAAGTTTCGTCCAATTCCGAGAATATTTCTTTACTAGGATTTCTGAAACCAAAAACAGCAGAAAACGGCTCTTCGGCATCTTGTTAATAGGTTAGTTCCGAAAATGCATAAATATGACATATAATGTGCATAAAACATGTAGGTATCATCAATAAAGTAGCATGGAACATAAGAAATTATCGATACGTTGGAGACGTATCAGCATCCCCAAGCTTAGTTCTGCTCGTCCCGAGCAGGTAAAACGATAACAAAGATAATTTCTGAAGTGACATGCCATCATAATCTTGATCATACTATTTGTAAACATATGTAATGAATGCAGCGATCAAAGCAAAGGTAATGACATGAGTAAACAACTGAATCATATAGCAAAGACTTTTCATGAATAGTACTTCAAGACAAGCATCAATAAGTCTTGCATAAGAGTTAACTCGTAAAGCAATAAATCAAAGTAAAGGTGTTGAAGCAACACATAAGAAGATTAAGTTTCAGCGGTTGCTTTCAACTTATAACATGTATATCTCATGGATATTGTCAACATAAAGTAATATAACAAGTGCAATATGCAAGTATGTAGGAATCAATGCACAGTTCACACAAGTGTTTGCTTCTTAAGGTGGAAGGAGATAGGTAAACTGACTCAACAATAAAAGTAAAAGAATGGTCCTTCAAGAGGAAAGCATCGATTGCTGTATTTGTGCTAGAGCTTTTATTTTGAAAACATGAAACAATTTTGTCAACGGTAGTAATAAAGCATATGAGTTATGAAAATTATATCTTACAAGTTGCAAGCCTCATGCATAGTATACCAATAGTGCCCGCACCTTGTCCTACTTAACTTGGACTACCGGATCTTTGCATGCCATGTTTCAACCAAGTGTCACAAAGGGGTACCTCCATGCCGCCTGTACAAAGGTCCAAGGAGAATGCTCGCATTTGGATTTCTCGCTTTTGATTATTCTCGACTTAGACATCCATACCGGGACAACATGGACAACAGATAATGGACTCCTCTTAAATGCATAAGCATGTAGCAAAGTTATTATTCTCATATGAGATTGAGGATATATGTCCAAAACTGAAACTTCCACCATGGTTCATGGCTTTAGTTAGCGGCCCAATGTTCTTCTCTAACAATTTTGCATGCTCCAACCACTAAAATGATAGACCTTCAGACAAGACGGACATGCATAGCAACTCACATGATATTCAACAATAGTTGATGGCGTTGAAGCATGGTTATCGCACAACAAGCAACTTAATAAAATATAAAGTGCATAAGTACATATTCAATACTACGATAGTTTTTAAGGCTATTTTGTCCCATGAGCTATATATTGCAAAGGCGAATGATGGAATTTTAAAGGTAGCACTCAAGCAATTTACTTTGGAATGGCGGGTAAATACCATGTAGTAGGTAGGTATGGTGGACACAAATGGCATAGTAGTTGGCTCAAGGATTTTGGATGCATGAGAAGTATTCCCTCTCGATACAAGGTTTAGGCTAGCAAGGTTATTTGAAGCAAACTCAAGGATGAACAAGTGCAGCAAGACTCACATAAAAGACATATTGTAAACATTATAAGACTCTACACCGTCTTCCTTGTTGTTCAAAACTCAATACTAGATATTATCTAGACCTTAGAGAAACCAAATATGCAAATCAAATTTTAGCAAGCTCTATGTATTTCTTCATTAATGGGTGCAAAGCATATGATGCAAGAGCTTAAACATGAGCACAACAATTGCCAAGTATCACATTATCCAAGACATTTTTAGAATTACTACATGTAGCATTTTCCAATTCCAACCATATAACAAATTAACGAAGAAGAAACTTCGCCTTGAACATTATGAGTAAAGCCTAAGGACACATGTGTCCATATGCAACAGCGGAGCGTGTCTCTCTCCCACAAAGTGAATGCTAGGATCCATCTTATTCAAACAAAAACAAAAACGAAAACAAACCGACGCTCCAAGTAAAGAACACCAGATGTGACTGAATAAAAATATAGTTTCAGGGGAGGAACCTGATGATTTTGTCGATGAAGAAGGGGATGCCTTGGGCATCCCCAAGCTTAGACGCTTGAGTCTTCTTAAAATATGCAGGGGTGAACCACGGGGGCATCCCCAAGCTTAGAGCTTTCACTCCTCTTGATCTTAGTATATCATTCTCCTCTCTTGACCCTTGAAAACTTCCTTCACACCAAACTTCAAGCAAACTCATTAGAGGGTTAGTGCATCATTAATAATTCACTCATTCAGAGGTGACACAATCATTATTTTCACTTCTGGACATTGCATAATGCTACTGGACATTAATGGATCAAAGAAATAAATCCAACATAGCAAAAGAGGCAATGCGAAATAAAAGGCAGAATCTGTCAAAAACAGAACAGTCTGTAAAGACGAATTTATAAATGGCACCAGACTTGCTCAAATGGAAAAACTCAAAACTAATGAAAGTTGCGTACATATCTGAGGATCACGCTCGTAAATTGGCAGATTTTTCGAATTTTCTACAGAGAATTATGCCCAGATTCGTGACAGACAGCAATGCTGTTTCTGTGCAGCGATCCCAAATATAACATCAACTTTGACATAGAAACTTTACTTGGCACAAAAACATGATAAGGAGAGGTTGCTACAGTAGTAAACAACTTCCAAGACTCAATAAAACAAAAAATTGCTGTAGGTAAAAACATGGGTTGTCTCCCATAAGCGCTTTTCTTTAACGCCTTTCAGCTAGGCGCAGAAAGTGCAAATCAAGTAACATCGAGAGTAGAAGCATCAACATCATTATTCTTCATGCAAACACAACTTGTTGCAGGGGGTACTTTAGGTGTTCCATTATCTAGATTTTCTATGGTAGTGCTAGGGGTTTTAGCAATTTTAGGCCTATAATAATTCTTTTGTTTAGGCACCTTAGAGGCGTACATGAATTTTTGCTCTTTACCCACATAAGCTTTCTCATTATACTTGAGAGAAGAAAAGGTTGAACCCAAGGTTCCCATAGCTTTTTCAAGTTCATCAATCCTATTGGTTTGATTATCATGGACAACACAAGTTCCTAGGATACTAATTCTTTCATCAATTCCTCCTAAGGATTTATCAAGTTCATAAGTTTTGTCAAATAACATTCCCAATTTAGCTTCAACACTTGGAAAATTTTTCTCTATGGTTTCCAATTTTTTCATAACATCTTCAAGAGAGATTTCAATTTTAACTTCATTAACAGGTGGTATTCCAACTAGACTCTCAATGATGCAACTAGCTTCTAAAGCAGGAGTACCTAGGAAATTACCTCCCGAAAGAGTATCAAGAACATATCTATTCCAACTAGATAAACCAACATAAAAGTTCCTAAGAAGGATAGTGGTGGAGTGTTTCTTAATGCACCTTTGATGAGCATTACTAATTCTATACCAAGCATCTTTAAAACTTTCTCCACCCTGTTGCTTAAAAGAACGAACTTCAACTTCAGGATTACTCATGATAACAGCAATAAAGTAAACTAGGCAAATAAAGTAAAGACAAGTAACTAATTTTTTTGTGTTTTTGATATAGCAAACAAGATAGCAAATAAAGTAAAACTAGCAACTAATTTTTTTGTATTTTAATTTAGTGCAGCAAACAAAGTAGTAAATAAAATAAAGCAAGACAAAAACAAAGTAAAGAGATTGAGAAGTGGAGACTCCCCTTGCAGCGTGTCTTGATCTCCCCGGCAACGGCGCCAGAAAAAGAGCTTGATGGCGTGTAACTCACACGTTCGTTGGGAACCCCAAGAGGAAGGTATGATGCGCACAGTAGCAAGTTTTCCCTCAGAAAGAAACCAAGGTTTAATCGAACCAGGAGGAGCCAAGAAGCACGTTGAAGGTTGATGGTCGCGAAATGTGATGCGGCGCAACCAACAACTGGAACCTGCACAACACAACCAAAGTACTTTGCCCCAACGAAACAGTGAGGTTGTCAATCTCACCGGCTTGCTGTAACAAAGGATTAAACGTATCGAGTGGAAGATGTTTGCAAAGAAAACAAAAAACAAGTAGATTGTATGCTATGTATGCTATGTAAAGAATAGGACCGGGGTCCACAGTTCACTAGAGGTGTCTCTCCCATAAGATAAAGCATGTTGGGTGAACAAATTACAGTCGGGCAATTGACAAATAGAGAAAGGCATAACAATGCATATACATGACATGGTAAATATAGTGAGATTTAATCCGGGCATTACGACAAAGAACATAGACCGCCATCCAACTGCATCTATGCCTAAAAAGTCCACCTTCAGGTTATCATCCGAACCCCCTCCAGTATTAAGTTGCAAAGCAACAGACAATTGCATTAAGTATGGTGCGTAATGTAATCAACAACTACATCCTTAGACATAGCATCAATGTTTTATCCCTAGTGGCAACAGCACATCACAACCTTAGAACCTCTGTCACGATCCCAGGTGTCAATGAAGGCATGAACCCACTATCGAGCATAAATACCCCCTCTTGGAGTTAAGAGCAAAAACTTGGCCAGAGCCTCTACTAATAACGGAGAGCATGCAAGATCTTAAACAACACATAAACAATAGATTGATAATCACCATAATCATAGTACTCTCTATCCATCGGATCCCGACAAACACAACATATAGAATTACATATAGATGATCTTGATCATGTTAGGCAGCTCACAAGATCCAACAATGAAGCACAACAAGGAGAAGACGACCATCTAGCTACTGCTATGGACCCATGGTCCAGGGGTGAACTACTCACTCATCACTCCGGAGGCGATCATGGCGATGAAGAGTCCTCCGGGAGATGAATCCCCTCCGGCAGGGTGCCGGAGGCGATCTCCGAATCCCCCGAGATGGGACGCGGCGGCGGCGTCTCTCGTAAGGTTTTCCGTATCGTGCTCTCGGTACTGGGGTTTCGCGACGGAGCTTTAAGTAGGCGGAAGGTCAACGCGAGGGGCCACACGAGGGGCCCAGGGGCAGGTCGGCGCGGCCCTGGGCCGCGCCGGCCTCCCTCCTGGCCGCCTCGTGGCCCCACTTCGTTAGGTCTTCGGTCTTCGGAAGCTTCGTGCAAAATAGGACCTGGGCGAAAGTTTCGTCCAATTCCGAGAATATTTCTTTACTAGGATTTCTGAAACCAAAAACAGCAGAAAACAGCAACTGGCTCTTCGGCATCTTGTTAATAGGTTAGTTCCAGAAAATGCATAAATATGACATATAATGTGCATAAAACATGTAGGTATCATCAATAAAGTAGCATGGAACATAAGAAATTATCGATACGTTGGAGACGTATCAAGGCCCAGCAGGGGTACATCCTTTTTCTTTTGGTCCTGTGTGCCGCCTTGGAAACGTTGTGGACGCTGCTGCCTCATGGGACCCGCATGTCATCCTCTATGAACTATGAACTCTAAAAGTTTCTTTTTTCTTGGATTTTTTTTCACCCCTCTGATTTTTGGCTATTTCCTTTTTCTTTTGTTCCCCTGCCGCCTTGGGACCCGTATGTCATCCTCTATGTACAAAAAACTTTCTTTTCTTGGAGTTTTATTCCCCCTAATTTCGGGCTACTTTCGTTTTCTTTTGATCTCAAGCCGCATTTGAAACGTTGAGACCGCTGCTGCAAAATGGGACCCACATGTCATCCTCTATGTAAAATAAAAGTTTCTTTTCTTGGATTATTTTTCACGCTCTGATTTTTGGCTATTTCCTTTTTCTTTCGATCCCCTGCTGCTTGGAAACGTTGAGGATGCTGCTGCCTCATGGGTCCCACATGTCATCCACTATGAACAATAAAAGTTTCTTTTCTTCGATTTTTTTCACCCCAAGAGGAAGGTATGATGCGCACAGTGGCAAGTTTTCCCTCAGAAAGAAACCAAGGTTGAATCGAACCAGGAGGAGCCAAGAAGCACGTTGAAGGTTGATGGTCGCGAAATGTGATGCGGCGCAACACCAGGGATTCCGGCGCCAACGTGGAACCTGCACAACACAACCAAAGTACTTTGCCCCAACGAAACAGTGAGGTTGTCAATCTCACCGGCTTGCTGTAACAAAGGATTAAGCGTATCGAGTGGAAGATGATTGTTTGCAAGAAAATAGTAAAGAACAATTGCAGTAGATTGTATGCTATGTAAAGAATAGGACCGGGGTCCACAGTTCACTAGAGGTGTCTCTCCCATAAGATAAAAGCATGTTGGGTGAACAAATTACAGTCGGGCAATTGACAAATAGAGAAAGGCATAACAATGCATATACATGATATGATAAATATAGTGAGATTTAATTGGGCATTACGACAAAGTACATAGACCGCCATCCAACTGCATCTATGCCTAAAAAGTCCACCTTCAGGTTATCATCCGAACCCCATTCAGTATTAAGTTGCTAAGCAACAGACAATTGCATTAAGTATGGTGCGTAATGTAATCGACAACTACATCCTTAGACATAGAATCAATGTTTTATCCCTAGTGGCAACAGCACATCACAACCTTAGAACTTTCTGTCACTGTCCCAGGTGTCAATGAAGGCATGAACCCACTATCGAGCATAAATACTCCCTCTTGGAGTTAAGAGCAAAAACTTGGCCAGAGCCTCTACTAATAACGGAGAGCATGCAAGATCATAAACAACACATAAACAATAGATTGATAATCACCATAACATAGTATTCTCTATCCATCGGATCCCGACAAACACAACATATAGTATTACAGATAGATGATCTTGATCACGTTAGGCAGCTCACAAGATCCAACAATGAAGCACAACAAGGAGAAGACGACCATCTAGCTACTGCTATGGACCCATAGTCCAGGGGTGAACTACTCACTCATCACTCCGGAGGCGATCATGGCGATGAAGAGTCCTCCGGGAGATGAATCCCCTCTCCGGCAGGTGCCGGAGGCGATCTCCCGAATCCCCCGAGATGGGAGCGGCGGCGGCGTCTCTGGAAGGTTTTCCGTATCGTGGCTCTCGGTCTTGGGGGTTTTGACGGAGGCTTTAAGTAGGCGAAAGGGTAGGTCAAGAGGCGGCGCGAGGGGCCCACACCACAGGGCCGCGCGGCCAGGGCCAGGGCCGCGCCGCCCTATGGTGACGGCGCCTCGTGGCCCCACTTCCTTCCCTCTTCGGTCTTCTGAAGCTTCGTGCAAAATAGGACCCCGCGAAGATTTCGTCCAATTCCGAGAATATTTCCTTACTAGGATTTCGAAACCAAAAACAACAGCAACTGGCTCTTCGGCATCTTGTTAATAGGTTATTTCCGAAAATGCGTAAATACGACATATAATGTGCATAAAACATGTAGGTATCATCAATAAAGTAGCATGGAACATAAGAAATTATCGATACGTTGGAGACGTATCAGCATCCCCAAGCTTAGTTCTGCTCGTCCCGAGCAGGTAAAACGATAACAAAGATAATTTCTGAAGTGACATGCCATCATAATCTTGATCATACTATTTGTAAACATATGTAATGAATGCAGCGATCAAAACAATGGTAATGACATGAGTAAACAAGTGAATCATAAAGCAAAGACTTTTCATGAATAGCACTTCAAGACAAGCATAAATAAGTCTTGCATAAGAGTTAACTCATAAAGCAATAAATCAAAGTAAAGGTGTTGAAGCAACACAAAGGAAGATTAAGTTTCAGCGGTTGCTTTCAACTTATAACATGTATATCTCATGGATATTGTCAACATAAAGTAATATAACAAGTGCAATATGCAAGTATGTAGGAATCAATGCACAGTTCACACAAGTGTTTGCTTCTTAGGTGGAAGGAGATAGGTAAACTGACTCAACAATAAAAGTAAAAGAATGGTCCTTCAAAGAGGAAAGCATCGATTGTTGTATTTGTGCTAGAGCTTTTATTTTGAAAACATGAAACAATTTTGTCAACGGTAGTAATAAAGCATATGAGTTATGTAAATTATATCTTACAAGTTGCACGCCTCATGCATAGTATACTAATAGTGCCCGCACCTTGTCCTACTTAGCTTGGACTACCGGATCTTTGCATGCCATGTTTCAACCAAGTGTCACAAAGGGGTACCTCCATGCCGCATGTACAAAGGTCTAAGGAGAAAGCTCGCATTTTGGATTTCTCGCTTTTGATTATTCTCAACTTAGACATCCATACCGGGACAACATGGACAACAGATAATGGACTCCTCTTTAATGCATAAGCATGTAGCAATGATTATTATTCTCATATGAGATTGAGGATATATGTCCAAAACTGAAACTTCAACCATGATTCATGGCTTTAGTTAGCGGCCCAATGTTCTTCTCTAACAATTTTGCATGCTCCAACCACTAAAATGATAGATCCTTCAGACAAGACGGACATGCATAGCAACTCACATGATATTCAACAATAGTTGATGGCGTTCCCCAGAAGCATGGTTATCGCACAACAAGCAACTTAATAAAAGATAAAGTGCATAAGTACATATTCAATACTACGATAGTTTTTAAGGCTATTTTGTCCCATGAGCTATATATTGCAAAGGCGAATGATGGGATTTTAAAGGTAGCACTCAAGCAATTTACTTTGGAATGGCGGAGAAATACCATGTAGTAGGTAGGTATGGTGGACACAAATGGCATAGTAGTTGGCTCAAGGATTTTGGATGCATGAGAAGTATTCCCTCTCGATACAAGGTTTAGGCTAGCAAGGTTATTTGAAGCAAACTCAAGGATGAACCGGTGCAGCAAAACTCACATAAAAGACATATTGTAAACATTATAAGACTCTACACCGTCTTCCTTGTTGTTCAAAACTCAATACTAGATATTATCTAGACCTTAGAGAGACCAAATATGCAAATCAAATTTTAGCAAGCTCTATGTATTTCTTCATTAATGGGTGCAAAGCATATGATGCAAGAGCTTAAACATGAGCACAACAATTGCCAAGTATCACATTATCCAAGACATTTTTAGAATTACTACATGTAGCATTTTCCAATTCCAACCATATAACAATTTAACGAAGAAGAAACTTCGCCTTGAATATTATGAGTAAAGCCTAAGGACATATTTGTCCATATGCAACAGCGGAGCGTGTCTCTCTCCCACAAAGTGAATGCTAGGATCCATTTTATTCAAACAAAAACAAAAACAAAAACAAACCGACGCTCCAAGTAAAGAACACAAGATGTGATTGAATAAAAATATAGTTTCAGGGGAGGAACCTGATGATGTTGTCGATGAAGAAGGGGATGCCTTGGGCATCCCCAAGCTTAGACGCTTGAGTCTTCTTAAAATATGCAGGGATGAACCACGGGGCATCCCCAAGCTTAGAGCTTTCACTCCTCTTGATCATAGTATATCATACTCCTCTCTTGACCCTTGAAAACTTCCTTCACACCAAACTTCAAGCAAACTCATTAGAGGGTTAGTGCACAATTAATAATTCACACATTCAGAGGTGACACAAACATTCTTTACACTTCTGGACATTGCATAAAGCTACTGGACATTAGTGGATCAAAGAAATGAATCCAACATAGCAAAAGAGGCAATGCGAAATAAAAGGCAGAATCTGTCAAAAACAGAACAGTCCGTAAAGACGAATTTAAAGCTGGCACCAGACTTGCTCAAATGGAAAAACTCAAAACTAATGAAAGTTGCGTACATATCTGAGGATCACGCTCGTAAATTGGCAGATTTTTTCGGATTTTCTACAGAGACCTGTGCCCAGATTCGTGACAGACAGCAATGCTGTTTCTGCGCAGCGATCCCAAATATAACATCAATAGAAACTTTACTTGGCACAAAAACATGATAAGGAGAGGTTGCTACAGTAGTAAACAACTTCCAAGACTCAACAAAACAAAAATTGCTGTAGTAAAATAAACACATGGGTTATCTCCCAAGAAGTTCTTTCTTTATAGCCATTAAGATGGGCTCAGTAATTTTAATGATGCTCTCGCAAGAAATAAGAGTTGAAGCAAAAGAGAGCATCAAAAAGCAAGAAACATTTAAGTCTAACCCACTTCCTATGAAAAGGAATCTTGTACACAAATAAATTCATGAAGAACAAAGTGACAAGCATAGGAAGATAAAACACGAGTAACTTCAAAATTTTCAGCATGTAGAGAGGTGTTTTAGTACCATGAAAATTTCTACAACCATATTTTCCTCTCTCATAATAATTTCCAGTAGCATCATGAACAAACTCAACAATATAACTATCACATAAAGCATTCTTGTCATGAGCCACATGCATAAAATTATTACTCTCCACATAAGCATAATCAATTTTATTAGTTGTAGTGGGAGCAAATTCAACAAAGTAGCTATCATTATTATTCTCATCAAGTGTAGGAGGCATAGTATCATCAAAGAAAATTTTCTCCTCAATGCTTGGGGGACTAAAAATATCATGCTCATCAAAACCAGCTTCCCCAAGCTTAGAATTTTCCATATCATTAACAACAATGGTGTTCAAAGCGTTCATACTAATATCATTGCTACTAGCATGCAAATAAGATTCCATAGGTTTTTTAATTTTCGCAGCAAACAATCCATGTCTTAACTCAGGAAATAGAATAAGAAGCTCATTGTTGTCCATTATGCCTAACTAGTGAAAACAAGTACAGGACTAGACATGATAACAAAATAAATTAAATGCAAGTAACTAATTTTTTTGTGTTTTTGATATAGAGAGCAAGACGGTAAATAAAGTAAAACTAGCAACTAATTTTTTTGTGTTTTGTTTAGGTGCAGCAAACAAAGTAGTAAATAAAATAAAGCAAGACAAAAACAAAGTAAAGAGATTGAGAAGTGGAGACTCCCCTTGCAGCGTGTCTTGATCTCCCCGGCAACGGCGCCAGAAAGCAGGCTTGATGCGCGTAGATGTACACGTCCGTTGGGAACCCCAAGAGGAAGGTATGATGCGCACAGTGGCAAGTTTTCCCTCAGAAAGAAACCAAGGTTGAATCGAACCAGGAGGAGCCAAGAAGCACGTTGAAGGTTGATGGTCGCGAAATGTGATGCGGCGCAACACCAGGGATTCCGGCGCCAACGTGGAACCTGCACAACACAACCAAAGTACTTTGCCCCAACGAAACAGTGAGGTTGTCAATCTCACCGGCTTGCTGTAACAAAGGATTAAGCGTATCGAGTGGAAGATGATTGTTTGCAAGAAAATAGTAAAGAACAATTGCAGTAGATTGTATGCTATGTAAAGAATAGGACCGGGGTCCACAGTTCACTAGAGGTGTCTCTCCCATAAGATAAAAGCATGTTGGGTGAACAAATTACAGTCGGGCAATTGACAAATAGAGAAAGGCATAACAATGCATATACATGATATGATAAATATAGTGAGATTTAATTGGGCATTACGACAAAGTACATAGACCGCCATCCAACTGCATCTATGCCTAAAAAGTCCACCTTCAGGTTATCATCCGAACCCCATTCAGTATTAAGTTGCTAAGCAACAGACAATTGCATTAAGTATGGTGTGTAATGTAATCGACAACTACATCCTTAGACATAGAATCAATGTTTTATCCCTAGTGGCAACAGCACATCACAACCTTAGAACTTTCTGTCACTGTCCCAGGTGTCAATGAAGGCATGAACCCACTATCGAGCATAAATACTCCCTCTTGGAGTTAAGAGAAAAAACTTGGCCAGAGCCTCTACTAATAACGAAGAGCATGCAAGATCATAAACAACACATAAACAATAGATTGATAATCACCATAACATAGTATTCTCTATCCATCGGATCCCGACAAACACAACATATAGTATTACAGATAGATGATCTTGATCATGTTAGGCAGATCACAAGATCCAACAATGAAGCACAACAAGGAGAAGACGACCATCTAGCTACTGCTATGGACCCATAGTCCAGGGGTGAACTACTCACTCATCACTCCGGAGGCGATCATGGCGATGAAGAGTCCTCCGGGAGATGAATCCCCTCCCGGCAGGGTGCCGAGCGATCTCTGAATCCCCGAGATGGGATTCGGCGGCGTCTCTGGAAGGTTTTCCGTATCGTGGCTCTCGGTACTGGGGGTTTCGCGACGGAGGCTTTAAGTAGGCGAAAGGGTAGGTCAAGAGGCGGCGCGAGGGCCCACACCACAGGGCCGCGCGGCCAGGGCCAGGGCCGCGCCGCCCTATGGTGACGGCGCCTCATGGCCCCACTTCCTTCCCTCTTCGGTCTTCTGGAAGCTTCGTGCAAAAATAGGACCCTGGGCGAAGATTTCGTCCAATTCCGAGAATATTTCCTTACTAGGATTTCTGAAACCAAAAACAGCAGAAAACAGCTGGCTCTTCGGCATCTTGTTAATAGGTTAGTTCCAGAAAATGCGTAAATATGACATATAATGTGCATAAAACATGTAGGTATCATCAATAAAGTAGCATGGAACATAAGAAATTATCGATACGTTGGAGACGTATCATTTCTTTTCTTCGATTTTTTTCACCCTCTGCTTTTTGGCTATTTCCTTTTCATTTGATCCCCTGCCGCCTTGGAAACGTTGAGGATGCTGCAGCGTCATGGGACCCGCATGTCATACTCTATGTACAATAAAAGTTTCTTTTCTAGGTTTTTGGCTCCTGATATTTGGTCACTTGCCTTTTTCTTTCAATCTCATGCCGACTCTCAAAGGTACAATAAAAGTTTCTTTTCTTGGATTATTTTTGGCTCCTGATATTTGGTCACTTGCCTTTTTCTTTCGATCTCATGCCGTCTTTGAAACGTTCAGACCGCTGCTACAACATGGGACCCTATGTCATCCTCTATGTACAATGAAAGTTTCTTTTCATGGATTATTTTTTGCTCCTGATATTTGGTCACTTTCCTTTTTCTTTCGATCTCATGCCGCCTCGGCCCTCTGAAACGACGAGTAAGTTGTTGGCTCATGGGACCCGCATGTCATCCTCTATGTACAATAAAGTTTTTTTCTTGGATTTTTTACCCCCTGATTTTTGGTCACTTGCCTTTTTCTTTCGATCCTGTGCCGCCTTTGAAATTGTGGACGCTGCTGGCTCATGGGTCCCACATGCCAGCCTCTATGAACAATAATATTTCTTTTCTTGGATTTTTTTACCCCTGATTTCTGGCTATTTGCCTTTTTCTTTGGATCCCCGACCGCCTTTGAAACGATGAGGACGCTGCTGGCGCATAGCTCCCACATGTCAGCCTCTAAGAACAATAAACATTTCTTTTCTTGGATTTATTGTTGACCCCTAATTAATGGCTACTTCGCTTTTTTTTCGATCCCCAGCCGCCTTAGAAACGTTGAGGACGCTGCTGGCTCATGGGTCCCATATGACAGCCTCTATGAAAAGTAAAACATTTACTTTCTTGGATTTATTTTTGACACCTAATTAATGACTACTTGGTTCTTTTCTTTTGATCCCGTGACGCCTTTGAAACGTTGAGGGCCCTGCTGGCTCATGGGTCCAACATGTCAGCCTCTATGAACAATAAGAGTTTCTATTGTTGCATTTATTTTTGACCCCTAATTTCTGGCTATTTGCCTTTTTTCCATTGCCTGCCACCTTAGAAACGTTGAGGACGCTGCTGGCTGGGTCCCACATGTCAGCCTCTTTGTACGATAAAAGTTTCCTTTGCTGGATTTATTTTTGACCCCTAATTTCTGGCTATTTGCCTTTTTCTTTCGAACTCCACCGCCTTTGAAACGTTGATGACGCTGCTGCAAACTGGGTACAATATGTCAGCCTCTTTGTGCGATAAACCTTTCCTTTCTTGGATTTTTTGGACACCTGATTTCGAGCTACTTGCCTTTTTCTTTCGATCTCCTGCCCCCTTTGAGAAACGTCGAGAACGATGCTGGTTCGTGGGTCCCACATGTCATCCTCTCTGAATGATAAATGTTGGGGCCGCGGCTGCAAGATACGTCCCACATGTCAGCCTGACTGTTGAATAAACGTTTCCTTTCTCGAATTTATATTTGACCCCTGATTTCTGGCTACTTTGCCGTTTCTTTCGATCCCCTGCATGTCTGCTACTCCACCGAAAAACAGACCGGCATGTATTCATCACAATACTGGTAGCTAATTTAGGAAAAATGTGTTCATCACGGGATTCAAACAAAGATCTTCATCTCTGCTAAATTTTGATTTCACCAAAAACCGAACAGCGTGTGTTCATGACTTTAAGTTCACAAACACTATGGTTTCTCTATAAAATAAGGTCACCATCCGTTCCTTTATTGTAGGCATTTGCGAAAAGTGTCTTTGGCTAATGGGCACCAGTGCTCTGCTGTTTAAAAAAAATCAAATAGCATACATATTTGTTTCAAAAAAATCTGAAAATGAATGTAGACATAATAAATAAAGTAACCTACAAGCGTGTAAAATTTTAATATGACATTCTTTATATTGTAGACTACACAAAAAAGACAAAATCTGTTGAAATTTGGAGATTTGAAATATGCATACCCAGATCCACACGTTTGTTACTTTTGTGTAGCCCAGAATTTTTTGTATTTGAAACTGAAATTTTGCACGTTTATGGGACAATTCATTAGCTACTCCATGATTTTTTTTCTAATTTTTTGAACAAATAAATATATTTTTTATTTTTTTCTAAAATAGCAGGAGCACTGGTGCCCAAGAGCACCAAATCTCTTAATAGGCATTTGCGCCTAATAGCGTGAGCTTAGCTAATTTTTGAAGAAAAAAAAGATGTCCATTGTGGTATTCAGGACAAAGATCTTCATGTCTGCTACTGCACCAAACAACAAACCAGCATGTATTCATCACAATACGGGTAGCTAATTTGTGAAAAATATGTTCAGCACGGGATTCAAACAAAGATCTTCATCTCTGCAAAATTTTGATTTCAGCAAAAACCGAACAGCGAATGTTCATGAGGTTAAGTTCACGAACACTATGTTTTCTCTATAAAATAAGGTCACCATCTGTCTCTTATTTCTCAAGGAAAAACAGGTGGAAGTGTTGGGACGAACCACATGGGTGCTTCGGCTCTATGTTCAATCTTCTCTTTTTTGTACTGCAATCTTGAGCCTATGGCAGGACCTCCATTGACGTGCATTCTGCACCAATTTGGCCTTGGACGTATCCATGTATCACGGGCGCGATTGTGGGTAGCAAAGACACAGTCAGGTTTGAACAATTGGAAATCTGGTTCTGCAGCCTCTGCGTCGATTGGCGGGGGTAGCATGAAAATTGGGTGATTGAGTCCAAGAAATAAAGAACGCCCCTTCAAATTGTTCAATCTTTCCCACCTTGCCTCTTCTACAGGGTCCAAGGTATGGGCAGATCTCAAGAAAACGTAGCACCGTACCAAAGGATAAGACCTCAGCTTGTTACCCATATGTAATATTGGAGGACCGAGGATGGGCCGATAACCTTTAACCTGAATCCACGCGAGATCAGATTCACCAGTAATGGACTCTGCTCTCATTGGTGCCAGGAACCAAGTGCGCTGGTCAGAAAATCCAAGAAATACATCTTCATCTTCATAATTATGATTATCACCATCATCATCTAATTCTTCATCATCGAATTCGTCTTCTTCTAATTCTTCTTCTTCTAATTCTTCTTCATCAGCATCATTATCTTCATCGGCACCTCCATCGCCTTGAGCCACATTTGCTTCATCATCTTCCATGACAGCATCTCCCTCGATTTGAGCGAAAATTGCAGCCACTTCTGCTTCTTCATCTTCAATGACAGGGGCGTCAATGAGACGCGGGGCTGCATGTGTCCCTGCAATGCACAAAGATCAACCACAATGCAGCAAGTAGGAACTACACTGAAAATTATCTCTTCTCTTCTATCTTCTATTTTCTACTACTATAAGGCACCAGTTTTTAACAAGACATGTAGCAGCAATTCCAACTGTTGGTGTCCAAAATCTAACGGTTGGGATTAGAGGTATTCGCGTGAAAAAAATACCACACCAGTGTCCACGTGTTTCTAGAACCGTCATGTTTCCATTATGAAGAAAAATCAGAGCAGTCTCACACCGATATCACACGTCCCACTTGATAGTGATTAAGAAAGGTTCCAAATTTTTGTTCATATTTATAAACTGTATGCTCACACTTATTTTGATGGTATAACCAAATTATTAGTTGTATTGAAAGTTTGAACAACATTTAGAACGCAACTTTTATACATCAGTATTGCGAATCGTAATTGGTCCAACATGTGCAGCATGCCATTTACTAGTTAAGACATAAAACAAAGACTCACCACAGGTATATGGTTCCCAAACCAGAACATCTCCATACGGATATGTAACTGCGTATACACGATGTAGGTGTGAACTTGTACCATATCCAGGAATGCCCATGGCATCGACATAGCTGTTTCTATCAAAGAATTCAGGGTTTCTCAGGATATTCCACTCCTTTTCTAGGGGCGCTTGTAGGATAGCGATCAATTCGTCAAATACAACGATTACCTCGTAATGCCATGGCCCTGCTAGATCATCTTTGTACGGCCTCTTGACGATCCGTACTTTGAGCAGTTCCAAACTTTTATCTATTTTGTATTTGAACAGGAATGGTGGGCTGCCATGCCACCATTCACTAGTAGGGCCCAAAGAAATTCCTGCATCTTGCAGAGATGGAAGAGGTATAATAGTATCTGATATGTATATGTTGCGGATCGTCAAGTGCCCGTCCTGCTGGACAAATGCCACCCAGTCGCCGTTACAACCCACCCAGTGCATGGGTCCATGTCCATCCAGTTCCTCCTTGGTATGGATAAATGCTGGAACTGTCGGCTTGTCTAATGGCATCAGCAACGCGTGAATGCCCTGCAAATAGGATTTGTTTCAAAATTGTCTATGCATGCAAGGTATTCGACAGAATGAAGAGCGGATTGTGCAGAACTGAAGCACAGATGTAATGGATAAATAAAGCAATTCCGAAGAGTACATGTGCATAGTGAAGGCAGCAAACCTTACAGTACTCCCAAATCAGGTGATGATGTTGAGTCTAAATTCATGCATGATGTTTGGCAATAAGAAAAGTTGATTGAAAAAACACAAGCTGAAACGAGATGAGTAAATAAATAAATACTCTTACAGTATTGTCGCGGTCGTCTGGCCATGTCTCGGGGTCGCAGTGGAGCAGGCTCGGTAAACCGAACGGAACCTTATGCGCTCCGCGGATGGCATGCCGCATGCCGATCATGCCTCGAGCGAGGCGACCAGTGCTGAGGATATCCGCCCGCTCGGCTATGTTCTCCACCAGTGGGTAGTGGAGGTTGCCCCACCCCATGGACTGGTGGTAGCAATCAGGAATCTCCTCAACCTTACGCTTCTGCTTCATTGGAGTCGGTAATCCAATGCAAGGGAGAGAGGGGTGAACGGGAGAAAGAGACAGAAGAGGGTTTTTTTTGGAGAAGATGCAGTAGTAGTACTACGATACTAGGAGGTGGAGATGCGGGGCATGTTTCCGGGGGAGAGGAACCACTATTTCCCTTAAAAAAAATAACAGCACTTGCGCATTAGAACTTGGGGCGGGGATATAGCGGTAAGAGGTATTGACCAACTTTCCCTCACCTTGACCCCACGTGGTTGTGAACCCGAGATAATTCTTTTTGATGAACCCGATATACTTATTATAGTACTAAAATAGTACAAGTATATACCTTGTACTCCTATATACTAACATTACTATTTTAAGGACTTTTGTTCCATGAGCAACAACTTCCCCCACTCCGCTCATCCGAAATCCTAGCCCCTCCAACTTCAAGGACCAATCAACATAGCTATGGCCTTCTAATTTGGCTCAAGTCGCCGCACACATAGTCCTCCCGCCGACAAGGAATAGGAGCATCAGCCCTTTCGTCGCTTGTTGTTATACATAATCATATACAGTACCATATATATTTCAAATTTCCATATCAAAAAATAGTTCAAATCTGAATTTTAACATCTCAAGCTAAACCCTCGCTTGCTCTTAAACATAAGCATACCATAGTTCTACTTTTGTCTTCACCGAACAACAGAACACAATGTGTTCATCACAACATAGCCAACCGGAGTACCTAGTAATGTAACTAGAGAAGTGAACCTATAGTTGATCAAGCCTTCAACTTTAACACAATAATACCCCCACATTATGTGTTGAGGAGCCACACCCATATATTTAAGAGTACCATCATGTAGACCACAAATGCATCAATGAAGAGAGGGGTATACTTATAGACCACCTCTTTACAAAACAGTTGTAATTAGTAGACCACAATTGCCTCGTTCATTAGCTATGAAATTACATACTATCAGTAGCTACAATGGCTGCAGGCCCTGTTTCAGAATTAAACATCACACTTGTTCCAATCCGGGGCGTTGGCGAAGTTTGGGATGAACCAAAGCGGTGTCTTTACCAGGTACCTATCTTTTTTTGTTTTGCATGTTTTCTCCAAGGCGTTGGTTTGGAAACCAACGGCGCAATCTTCACGATTCAGACTGAATCGGCATATTTCAGGCAGCTGCGAATTGCGAAGCCATGCTTCATTCGGCAAGGTGTACACACAATTTCTTCTCGTCAGACATCCTGGGACAACATCTGCACCGCCTAATGGCAGCATAATCGGATAGTTCACTCCAAGGAAAAGAGAATATTCTCCAAGGTCATCAATCTTTTCCCATGGAATACCTTCATTTAACTTACTAGTGTCCTTCGTGAACACCAGGCAACCAAACCCAGAAGCATAGTTGCCAACAGTGCGACCATGATGAACACGACGATCAGAAGCAGTATGGCAAACTTTACAGGAATATTCCCTTTCATCAGCAATGCCCAGTGTATGGATCAGAAGAAGTCTAGAACCATCTATAGATCTTGCTAACCACCACATGCCATAATCGACCTCGTGATCATGGCCAAGAGCATCATCAAGTGCACACCGCCATTCAAACACAATGGGCGGTGGCTCTACGATCAGCGGAGGACCTGCTTGAAAACGAAATTACTGTTAAGAAGGGTATGTTTGGTTTGCACAAATCTGAAAACGTAAGAATTGGGAAAACGCATTAGGATTCAGATGGGATGATATAATGGCATTTCCATTCAATAATACAGCATATTGGTGTATTTGAGTACATCACATGGGAAACCAAAGGATTCATTTCAAGAAGTTCAAGTAGAGGTCAAAATCCAACATAATTCAATCTGAGAATAAAACTCCTAATTATACAATCCTCAAATTTTTCTATGGTAATCATCTCGAATAAAAAGTCTAAATACCAATGAAATTTCATCCGAAGCAAATATGCCCCAAGCCTCCAAGTCAGATCAGTCAGGTTCGAAAATTAATAAGTTTGTGCATTAAAATTATCTTTACAGCCATGAATAATGAAGCTCATCATACACTACTTACGTCCGGAGGAAAATTACCAGCTTGCTGAGGATTCCATGCGTGAACAGTGCCAGTATGAGTTGTGGCAAACACAAGCCCATTGTGGAGAATTGCATCGCTGTAATTGTAAAAGATGTGGGACTTGGGCTCTGTAAGAACTGTCCATCCAGAATCTTCGCCGCAAAGGAGGGCAACTCTGATGTCAAAAACAGCAACAAGAGAGAAATTTTTGTACCCCCCAGCAGCTGTGGGAACTTGGCAAATATATATCTTGTGAAATATAATAGCACGAAGGTTGTGGTGGTATATATTTGGAATGTGGGTGGTTTCAAACGGCACAGGGAGAGGAATTTCACGGCGAGTGTAGACGTTGACAAGTTTCCATTTGCAAGCAGGAAAGCCAGTGTCAACCATGGCAACCCAATCTCCATTGGCACCTACCCACTGCTTACCCGTACCGTCTGGCATCACAGCGTCGGAGGAGAACCTGTCCAGCGGCGTCAGCTTGCAATCCCGTGCTACCTTCGTCGGGTGAGAATGAAGAACACATGGGAGGCCAAACGGGAGAGAAAAAGATAGAGTTGCACTATCATTTGCAGAGTCGAAAAATAGTTTGGACGAACCGACGAGGCTCGCGGCGGTGATGACGTCGCATCTTGTTACGAGTTCTTCAAGGGGACCTTCGGAAAAGACCTTCTGAAACAGTTCAGAGTCATCATTTTCCTTGTTCGATGCCGCCATCGCAGGGCAGGGGGTGGGTCTATGAGGTTTGGGTTCAACTGATTGGAGTTTAATTTGGGTTCGATGGCGGCAGGTGGCGGGGAAGATGAAGAACGGAGGCTCTCAAACTGGGCGGTGGAATTGATTCTAAAGCTGCATGGCGGCGGCACTGGCGCGTGCTATGGAAGGTGGTCGATTGGTGCGGGCGGGGGCGGAGGTAGACGATGGAGGTGAACCGAAATAGGGCAGGTGGGGGCGGGGCGCTTGACTTCGCTCCTCTACACTCTACAGCATCTCCTCCTGTTTCTTGGAAAGTGTATAGACCCATAATAAAAAGTCACTGTTCCCTCTGAAAAGGTGAAGAACAAGTCACTGGTCTAACGTGCAAATTTGGACATCCCAAGCTATGTGTTGTCATGTCAATTCAATGTCCATGGCAGTATTTTGAATTTTGCGTGACCAAAAGAAGTACGCCTTGGCCTTTCACAATCGGGGTTTCTTTAGAGCAAGAACAATAGAAGAGCCAACAGCTGGCAAAAGTACCACGTAGGCGGGCTATAAGCGCCCACTATTGTCCTACTTCCTCTTGGCGTGATACTCCCTCCGTCCACAAATAAGTGGACGTGCGGGATTTTCAAGGTAAATTAGTAAAAGGAAAGAAAAAATGCATTGGAGCACTCGTATCTTAAGAAACACATGTACTCAACCACGGTTGTAGATTTTCTCGGCGCAAGACTTTTCCCCAGCAGTTGTGGCTTTCAGTTATTCGTGGGTGTGGGGAGGAGCTCCGCCGCATCGGTAGAAAGCAAAGAGGGACGGCGGCTCTCGATCGTGCGGTGTACTCGTAAATCACGTGCGACCCATGCCCTAATAATTCACAATGCATTGATGAGGGCTATCACTTCATCATCCAATAAAATGTACTTAGTAACTATGGTAATAATATTGTCTTCTCGCAAAAAAATGGTAAAAATATTGTCTCTTAAGCCATGTACTAGTACAGTGCAAGATGCTTTAGAGAAATAAACCTATATTTTATTGCTACTCCGTAATACACATGGTTATTTATTCTAGGCAAATGCCTACCGAAAGATGTAGGAATAGGGAAATGTAGGATTGCAATGTCATGTCCACTCCAATCCTATAGGAATTCATAGAATCCAAACTTTGTTTGATTCCACCATAGGAAAAGTAAAGCATTCTTAAAAAGAGGCATGAGTAGATGTTTAATTTTCTATGGAATCTGTGCAAAGAAATCCTTAGGAAAAATTCCTATCGGAAACAATCCTACAAATCAAACAGCCAAGGATTCAATTGTACCAATTCCCTATGCAAATCCTTGGTGTTCACCCAATCCTCTCGAATACTCATCCAAAAAATGCACTAATACTTTGATGGGGAGTTTTTGTATTCTAGGCAAGAATAGAGGGTTTGCGGGGATCACTTGAGAAGTGTATTAACCAAAGAAGGCATAAGTAATACACCAACACACACTAACATGCCCTTAATGGATGTATCTCCATAAACTCCCTCTGTTCTTTATTACTACTACTAGTTTATGTACTTCTTAACTAATATGGGATAATCATGAAATATATTTTCTAACATTCAGCCAAAATATAGTGTTTCGACTTTTTAAAATACTGAAAAACTAGTAATTAAAAATATTTGAGCTATCAAATCTAGGAAGTTTGAAAATATTTTGTATTCCGTCTGAAAGTTGTGTTACTTGGTGTAAGATTCACACAAAAATGATGAAAATATCAAACCTTCAAAAAAATTGTAGTAATTCAAACGTTATGTGCGTTTCATAATTTTGCAAAATCTATTCTATTTGCAATTAAAACTATAGTAGTTGGTGGTCCCCGATCATCTGATTTGCTCTTAAACAGCTCAATCCTAAATTTGAAATTCCCTGCAACAGAACACGATAGTTGGTGGTTTGTGCGGAAAAAAATTACAGTTTAAAAAAGTGTTTTACGCAACGAAGGCAGCAATAAGCGGTAGTTTGTGCAATTTCCTCGTGTAAACAACATGTAGCGTCGAAGTAATAGTACTAGGAGTACAGAAATCTTGTGTAATTTCTAGTTCTACATATTACTAGTGTCCACTGTTTGAGAGTTGATGGTGAATGGGTCTAATTTTCAATCGAATGAGAATTAGCAAATTGATTTTTATGACAAAAGCATACAAAGGGAGTAAAACAACATACCCGCATTCGCCGCTGCTACCAGCATGCGATGCCTCCACGAGTGCATTGACGGCTGCTGCAAATCCTCGGAAGGCATCTAGGTTTTGCAGATCGTCGATTGCCGCTGTCCGGCTAAGCTTAACCAGCATAGCTGCCGCCAAGATATCTCGGATTTGGACCACAGGCAGAAGCTGATTGGGGTCGAAGGATTGCCTGATTCGGAATTTGAAGTACCAAGCCCTCGGCTCCGATGATGGAAGTTTGGAACTCGGCCCGGCCAGAACCTCCCAAATCTGTGTGTGGCAGTGGATGCCCATCGGCATCCCCAATGCTGCCGACGCCGTGATGTGGTCGGTCGCACTTTGGTCCCCACTAAAGGCTGGGGCTGCAGCACGTCGCCGCCGCCCCCGACGTCCCCACGACGGCAACGCCATGGACCGAGGCGCTGAGTTTGTTGGCGAACCCGAAGCCCTGGATGGCAAGTGCTTCTTCACAATGGAAGCATCCTCACCCGGCGAGGTTCGCCCCCGGCGCATGCCTATGCTCCGACCAGCCCACTTTGCCGCTGCTGCCTGGGCTGCCGCCGATACCTGGGCCACCGCCGCTTCATGGGACCCCCTCCCTCCTCTCCCTCTCCTAGATCAAAGGGCGCCAGGAGTCTAGCCACAGCAAGACACAGAGCCGCCTGCTTCATCGCACACCAATGGCACACAGACATTTGCGAGCTTTTAGCGCACACCCCTCCGAGGCTGAGTCGTGGAGCCTGGGTGCACGGGGCTATGGCTGGAGGAGTCGCCATGGGACGAGGGGTGTCGAGTGCTCGGGCAAATACGGGAAAGGCGAAGTTTTGCATAACCTTATATGATCACATCAATGCTTCTCAAGGAGCCAAATACTGTATGAGAAACCGGAAAAGTTTGAACGTTTGAAAACTTTGCCGGCATAATGCATCCTTCCAATGCACGCCTACTAAGGTAGAAAGCCAACTCAATTGCTACTTTGTTGGCAAAATGTACCATGGCTCAATCTTGGGTCACACACATCTATCAATTGGTATATTTTGGTCATATTCAAAATTTTACTTGAAACTTGTTGGTCATGCCATTCTACTACTCGCCTAACACTTTTTCTACGCGGGAAGGAGGGGGGTATGATGCTACCCTGAATTTTTATGCCCATTTGTATCTTGGTCAAATCCTAGGTTTGACCAAAATTTAAAACATGAAAATGAAAAATTAAGCCTGGATCCACTACAAGAAAAGTTGCCAAACTTTTCTTGTAGTGATCCTTCTTAATTAGTAACTTCAAAATGAAGCTTTTGGAAGGTTTTTGAAATTTCCATGTCTGAAACCCAAAACACCTCTTCATGATTGACTTCATAAGACAAATCGAGTTTAGGGTTAGGGGTAGATACATGATTTTTCTAGTTTGAATATGTCTAGACCTGGCTTATCAACTTGAATGCTTAGTATATGACATAAGAAGATGTACTATGTGCATTGGTTTTTTATTTATTTGATTTGTTTTGAATTTTCATGCCGAATCAAATTTTGGTCAAATCATAGGTTTAACCAAGATTTAAACAAGTTTAAAACATTAAAATGAAAAATTAAGCATGGATCCTTCTCAGTCACTCCAAAATGAAGCTTTTGGGAGGCTTTTGAAATGTCTATGTTTGAAACCCAAAACCACTTCTCTTCATGCTTGACTTCATAAGACAGATGAGTTTAGGGTTAGGGGTAGATACATGATTTTTCTGGTTTGAATAGGTCTAGACCTTGTTATCAAGTTGAATGGCTTACTATGTGACATAAGAAGACTATGTGCTTTGGTTTTTCATTTTTGATTTTTTCGATTGTTTTTATGCCCATTTGAATCTTGGTCAAATCCTAGGTTTGAACAAGAATTTAAACAAGTTTAAAACATGAAAATGAAAAGGTAAGCATGGATCCTTCTTAGTCAGTCCGAAATGAAGCTTTTGGGCGGTTTTCGAAATTTCCATGTTTGAAAACCCAAACCACTTCTCTTCATGCTTGACTTCATAAGACAAATTTAGGGTTAGGGGTATAGATACATGATTTTTCTTGTTTGATATGTCTAGATATTGTTTATCAACACTTGAATGCTTACAATATATGTGACGCAAGAAGACTATGTGTTATGGTTTTTCATTTTTGGGGGTTTTTTCGAATTTTTTATGCGCACTTGAATCTTGGTCAAATCCTAGCTAGCTAGGTTTGACCAAGCTTTAAACAAGTTTAAAACATGAAAATGAAAAAGTAAGCATGTATCCTTCTTAGTCACTCCAAAATTAAGCTTTTCGGAGGTTTTTGAAATTTCCATTTTGTAAACCCAAAACCACGTATCTTCATGTTTGACTTCAAAAGACAGAGTTTAGGGTTAGGGGGTAGATACATGATTCTTCTTTTAATATGTTTAGATCTTGTTTTATCAACTTGAATGTTGACTGTATGACATAAGAAGACTATGTTTTTGAATTTTTTATGAATCTTGGTCAAATCCAAGGGTTGACCAAGATTTAAACAAGTTTAAAACATGAAAATGAAAACGTTTCAAGTTCACCTTTGGTTCGATCTTTCAGTAACCAGGCGCATATATATATGGATGCAAATTGAGATAATTAATTCGTGAAACATTGGAAATGTCCATCGTGTGTCATGTTTCCCCCTCACATGAAAATTGGATTGGTGGCAGACAAGTAAAAGCACATTTATGTGCGACAACCCAAAATGCACATATTTTGCTGAGTTTTCATGCATGCATTAAAAGTTGTGAATATATACATAAAATGCATGTGGGTCATGATTGAAAAGTTTGACATGTATATGGTTCTTGTGTAGTAGTACTATAGTAGGTACGCAAACTCCCATCCATCTTCTTTGTCAAGAGAAGACGCGCACCAGGATGCGTAGTGGAAGTCGTCTCTGGATCCTTCTGTTGTCCCTCTCACGGAAAAGAAAAAGAAAAAAACATCTCTCTCATTCTCGGCCTCGCTCGACTCGCTCGCTCGCAGCCTCGCACCTCCTGCGCACTGACAAACGCTGCACAACAGTCAACATCACCAGAAAAAAGATATACACCATAAATAATAAGAGGGGCCCCGTGACTGCTATCCCTTCTTCTCCTTCCGTGTGATCCCTCTTCCTCCGAGTTTCACTGGACGGGCAAACACACATGTGCTGCATAGTAAAAATAAAAAAGTAAAAAATCGACCTATGAATCTATGATTAAATAGGTAAAATCCTGGGTTTTATCAAGGTTTAAACAAGTTTAAAACATGAAAATGAATAGGTAAGCATGGATCCTTCTTAGTCACTCTAAAATGAAGCTTTCGCGAGGTTTTTGAAATTTCCATGTTTGAAACCCAAAACCACTTCTCTTCATGCTTGACTTCGTAAGATAGAGTTTAGGGTTAGGGGTAGATATTTTTTGGTTTGAATATGTCTAGACCTTGTTTATCAACTTGAATGCTTACTATATGACATAAGAAGGCTATGTTATTTGGTTTTTCATTTCTGTTTTTTTCTGATTTTTTATGCCCATTTAAATCTTGGTCAAATCCTAGGTTTGACCAAGATTTAAACAAGTTTAAAACATGAAAATGAAAAGGTAAGCCTGGATCCTTCTTAGTCACTGTAAAATGAAGCTTTTGGGAGGTTTGTGAAATTTCCATGTTTGAAACCCAAAAGCACTTCTCTTCATGCTTGACTTCATAAGACAGAGTTTAGGGTTAGGGGGTGTAGATACATGATTTGTCTGGTTTGAATATGTCCAAATCTTATTTATCAACTTTTGAATGCATGCTACTCTCTCAAAGAAAACCTTTTGAATGCTTACTATATGACATAAGAAGACTATATGCTTTTAAAATTCAAACATATGGTAAGCATTCTTATGTCATATAGTAAGCATTCAAGTTGATAAACAAGCAAGGTTTGGACATATTCAAACCAGACAAATCATGTATCTACCCCTAACCCCTAATTAAATTGTCTTATGAAGTCTAGCATGAAGAGAAGTGGTTTTGGGTTTCAAACATGGAAATTTCAAAAACCTCCCAAAAACTTCATTTTAGAGTGACTAAGAAGGATATACAAGCTTCCCTTTTCATTTTCATGTTTTAAACTTGTTTAAATCTTGGTCAAACCTCTAGGATTTGACCAAAAGATTCAAATGGGCATGGAAATTCATAAAAAATCAAAAGAATGAAAAACCAAAGGACATAACATTATTATGTCATATATATATAGTAAGCATTCAAGTTGATAAACAAGGTCTAGACATATTCAAACCAGAAAATCATGTATATATCTACCCCTAACCCTAAACTCTGTCTTATGAAGTCAAGCATGCATGAAGAGAAGTGGTTTTGGTTTCAAACATGGAAATTTCGAAAAACCCTCCCAAGAGCTACATTTTGGAGTGAGTAAGAAGGATATATAGATGCTTAATTTTTCATATTCATGATTTAAACTTGTTTAAACCATGTTCAAACCTAGGATTTGACCAAGATTCAAATGGGCATAAAATTTTAAAAAAATCAAAAAATAAAAAACAAGTCACATAGTATTCTTATGTCATATAGTAAGCATTCAATTAAGTTGATAAACAAGGTCTAGACATATTCAAACCAGGAAAATCATGCATCTATCCCCTAACCCTAGCTAAACTCTGTCTTATGAAGTCAAGCATGCATGAAGAGAAGTGGTTTTTGGTTTCAAACGTTTAAGCCAAAAGCCCCTTTTCAAATATTTCAAACTTATTCAAATTTGGTTCAAATATGAAAGACATACAAGTTATAGCACACATAGTGCATACATTTTCACACATACTGCACTAGATGCTAACCCTATAGTTTGAGGCCATTTGGGTGACCTAGGTCGAAAAAATTCTTGGATTAGAATCGTGTTGTTCGAACCCCGTAGTTGGATTTTTTTGAACCCTTGATCTGTAGAACTGGGCAAAACCCTAGTTTAACCTATTTAATTACAGATTCGTATATCGATTTTTCTACGAGTACTACCTTTTTATTATTACTATGCAGCACATGGTGTTTGCCCGTCGAGTGAAACTCGGAGGAAGAGGGATCACTCGGAAGGAGAGAAGAAGGGAGAGAATTATGGTGTCTCCCCTTTTTCGGGTGATGATGTTGACTTTTGTGCAGGGTTTGTCAGTGAGCAGGAAGAGCGAGCGAGCGAGCGAGCGAGGCCGAGAATGAGAGAGATTGTTTTTTGAGAGAGGACAACCGAAGGATGAGAAGGACCCACAGACTTCCAATACGCATCCTGATGCGTCTTCTCTTGACAAAGAAGATGGCTGGGAGTTTGCGTACCTATTGCACGTGACTTGTGCTCACTGAAGTGTGGGACCTCAAGCGTGGGCACCACACGTAAGTGACAGACCTGTTGGTGTAAAAACTCGGTTGATTATTATAGTGCATTAGAACAAAGTTTCCTATGGATTCAAGGGTAGGAAATCCAAGTTAACTCATTTACATGACATTATTATTTCCATGAAGCAAAGTTAACACATCTATCAATTGGTACATTTTGGAGTGACTAAGAAGGATCCAGCCTTACTTATTCGTTTTCACGTGTTAAACCTGTCTAAATCTTGGTCAAACCTAGGATTTGACCAAG
This sequence comes from Lolium multiflorum, assembly GCA_030979885.1. NCBI lineage: Eukaryota > Viridiplantae > Streptophyta > Magnoliopsida > Poales > Poaceae > Lolium > Lolium multiflorum. The sequence goes on along the minus strand of CM061749.1, from coordinate 67,829,276 downwards.
ATTCAAATGGGCAGAAAAATAAAAAAAAACAGAAAAATGAAAAACCAAATCACATAGTTTTCTTATGTCATATAGTAAGCATTAAAGTTGATAAACAAGGTGTAGACATATTCAAACCAGACAAATCATGTAGCTATACCCCCTAACCCCTAAACTCTGTCTTATGAAGTCAAGCATGTGAAGAGAAGTGGTTTTGGGTTTCAAACATGGAAATTTCAAAAACCTCCCAAAAGCTTCATTTTAGAGTGACTAAGAAGGATCCATGCTTCCCTTTTCATTTTCATGTTTTAAACTTGTTTAAATTATCTTGGTCAAACCTAGGATTTGACAAGATTCAAATGGGCATCAAAATTGAAAAAAAAATTGAAAAAAGAAAAACCAAAGCAAATAGTTTTCTTATGTCATATAGTAAGCATTAAAGTTGTTGATAAATAAGGTCCATACATATTCAAACCACACAAATCATGTATCTATACCCCCTAATTAACCCCTAAATTAATTAACTCTGTCTTATGAAGTCAAGCATGTGAAGAGAAGTGGTTTTGGGTTTCAAACATTGAAATTTTAAAAACCTCCCAAAAGCTTCATTTTAGAGTGACTAAGAAGGATACAGACTTCCCTTTTCATTTTTATGTTTTAAACTTGTTTAAATCTTGGTCAAACCAAGGATTTGACCAAGATTCAAATGGCCCTAAAAATTCAGAAAAAAATCAAAAGAATGAAAAACCAAAGCACATAGCATTCTTATGTCATATGTATAGTAAGCATTCAAGTTGATAAACAAAGGTCTAGAGACATATATATTCAAACCAGAAAAATCATGTATATATCTACCCCTAAAACTCTAATTAAACTATGTTTTATGAAGTCAATCATGAAGAGAAGTGGTTTTGGGTTTCAAACATGGAAATTTCAAGAACCTCCCAAAAGCTTCATTTTAGAGTGACTAAGAAGGATCCAGAAGGACCCACAGACTTCCAATACGCATCTGATGCGTCTTCTCTTGACAAAGAAGATGGCTGGGAGTTTGCGTACCTATTGCACGTGACTTGTGCTCACTGAAGTGTGGGACCTCACGCGTGGGCACCACACGTAAGTGACAGACCTGTTGGTGTAAAAACTCGATTGATTATTATAGTGCATTAGAACAAAGTTTCCTATGGATTCAAGGGTAGGAAATCCAAGTTAACTCATTTACATGACATTATTATTTCCATGAAGCAAAGTTAACACATCTATCGATTGGTACATTTTTGAGTGACTAAGAAGGATCCATGCTTACTTATTCGTTTTCACGTGTTAAACTTGTCTAAATCTTGGTCAAACCTAGGATTTGACCAAGATTCAAATGGGCAGAAAAATAAAAAACAGAAAAATGAAAAACCAAATCACATAGTCATCTTATGTCATATAGTAAGCATTAAAGTTGATAAACAAGGTCTAGAAATATCAAACCATACAAATCATGTATCTACCCCCTAACCCCTAAACTATGTCTTATAAATTAAGTCAAGCATGAAGAGATGTGGTTTTGGGTTTCAAACATGGAAATTTCAAAAACCTCCCAAAAACTTCATTTTAGTGTGACTAAGAAGGATACACGCTTCCCTTTTCATATTCATGTTCTAAGCTTGTTTAAATTATCTTGGTCAAACCTAGGATTTGACAAGATTCAAATGGGCATCAATATTGAAAAAAATCAAAAAAAAAGAAAAACCAAAGGAAATAGTTTTCTTATGTCATATAGTAAGCATTAAAGTTGATAAACAAGGTCTAGACATATTCAAACTAGACAAATCATGTATCTATACCCCCTAACCCCTAAACTCTGTCTTATGAAGTCAAGCATGTGAAGAGGAAGTGGTTTTGGGTTGCAAACATGGAAATTTCAAAAACCTCCGAAAAACTTCATTTTAGAGTTTCTAAGAAGGATCCATGCTTAACTTTGCATATTCATATTTTAAACTTGTTTAAATCATTATCAAGCCTAGCATTTGACCAATATACAAATGGGTGGGCACAAAATTCAAAAAAATCAGAAAAATGAAAAACAAATTAAAGCACATAGTCTTCATATGTCATATCGTATGAATTCAAGTTGATAAACGAGGTCTAGGTATATCCAAACCAGACAAATCATGTATCTATACCCCCTGTCGATCTTATGAAGTCTAGCATGAAGAGAGAAGTCGTTTTTGGTTTCAAAAATGGAAATTTCAAGAACATCCCAAAAGCTTCATTTTAGAGTGACTAAGAAGGATACATGCTTCCCTTTTCATTTTTATGTTTAAACTTGTTTAAATCTTGGTCAAACCTAGGATTTGACCAAGATTCAAATATATGGGCATAAAATTCAAAAAAAAACAGAAAAATTTAAAACCAAGGCACATAGTCTTCTTATGTCATATAGTAAACAATCAATTAATTAAGTTGATAAACCAGGTCTAGACATATTCAAACCAGGAAAATCATGTATCTACCCCCTAACGCCCTAGCTAAACTCTGTCTTATGAAGTCAAGCATGCATGAAGAGAAGTGGTTTTTGGTTTCAAACGTTTAAGCCAAAAGGTAAGCATGGATCCTCCTTAATTAGTCACTGTAAAATGAAGCTTTTGGGAGGTTTGTGAAATTTCCATGTTTGAAACCCAAAAGCACTTCTCTTCATGCTTGACTTCATAAGACAGAGTTTAGGGTTAGGGGGTGTAGATACATGATTTGTCTGGTTTGAATATGTCCAAATCTTATTTATCAACTTTTGAATGCATGCTACTCTCTCAAAGAAAAACTTTTGAATGCTTACTATATATATGACATAAGAAGACTATATGCTTTTAAAATTCAAACATATGGTAAGCATTCTTATGTCATATAGTAAGCATTCAAGTTGATACACAAGCAAGGTTTGGACATATTCAAACCAGACAAATCATGTATCTACCCCCTAACCCCTAATTAAATTGTCTTATGAAGTCTAGCATGAAGAGAAGTGGTTTTGGGTTTCAAACATGGAAATTTCAAAAACCTCCCAAAAACTTCATTTTAGAGTGACTAAGAAGGATATACAAGCTTCCCTTTTCATTTTCATGTTTTAAACTTGTTTAAATCTTGGTCAAACCTCTAGGATTTGACCAAAAGATTCAAATGGGCATAGAAATTCATAAAAAATCAAAAGAATGAAAAACCAAAGGACATAACATTCTTATGTCATATATATATAGTAATTAAGCATTCAAGTTGATAAACAAGGTCTAGACATATTCAAACCAGAAAATAATGTATATATCTACCCCTAACCCTAAACTCTGTCTTATGAAGTCAAGCATGCATGAAGAGAAGTGGTTTTTGGTTTCAAACATGGAAATTTCGAAAACCCTCCCAAGATCGAGCTACATTTTGGAGTGACTAAGAAGGATATATAGATGCTTAATTTTTCATATTCATGATTTAAACTTGTTTAAACCATGTTCAAACCTAGGATTTGACCAAGATTCAAATGGGCATAAAATTTTAAAAAAATAAAAAAATAAAAAAACAAGGCACATAGTATTCTTATGTCATATAGTAAGCATTCAATTAAGTTGATAAACAAGGTCTAGACATAATCAAACCAGGAAAATCATGCATCTACCCCCTAACCCTAGCTAAACTCTGTCTTATGAAGTCAAGCATGCACGAAGAGAAGTGGTTTTTGGTTTCAAACGTTTAAGCCAAAAGCCCATTTTCAAATATTTCAAACTTATTCAAATTTGGTTCAAATTTGAAAGACATACAAGTTATAGCACACATAGTGCATACATTTTCACACATACTGCACTAGATGCTAACCCTATAGTTTGAGGCCATTTGGGTGACCTAGGTCGAAAAAATTCTTGGATTAGAATCGTGTTGTTCGAACCCCGTAGTTGGATTTTTTTGAACCCTTGATCTGTAGAACTGGGAAAAACCCTAGTTTAACCTATTTAATTACAGATTCGTATATCGATTTTTCTACGAGTACTACCTTTTTATTATTACTATGCAGCACATGGGTGTTTGCCCGTCGAGTGAAACTCGGAGGAAGAGGGATCACTCGGAAGGAGAGAAGAAGGGAGAGAATTATGGTGTCTCCCCTTTTTCGGGTGATGATGTTGACTTTTGTGCAGGGTTTGTCAGTGAGCAGGAGGTGCGAGCGAGCGAGCGAGTCGAGCGAGGCCGAGAATGAGAGAGATTTTTTTTTTGTGAGAGGGACAAAGGATCCAGAAGGACCCACAGACTTCCAATACGCATCCTGATGCGTCTTCTCTTGACAAAGATGGCTGGGAGTTTGCGTACCTATTGCACGTGACTTGTGCTCACTGAAGTGTGGGACCTCAAGCGTGGGCACCACACGTAAGTGACAGACCTGTTGGTGTAAAAACTCGGTTGATTATAATAGTGCATTAGAACAAAGTTTCCTATGGATTCAAGGGTAGGAAATCCAAGTTAACTCATTTACATGACATTTTTTCCATGAAGCAAAGTTAACACATCTATCGATTGGTACATTTTGGAGTGACTAAGAAGGATCCAGCCTTACTTATTCGTTTTCACGTGTTAAACCTGTCTAAATCTTGGTCAAACCTAGGATTTGACCAAGATTCAAATGGGCAGAAAAATAAAATAAAAACAGAAAAATGAAAAACCAAATCACATAGTCATCTTATGTCATATAGTAAGCATTAAAGTTGATAAACAAGGACTAGAAATATCAAACCATACAAATCATGTATCTACCCCTAACCCCTAAACTATGTCTTATAAATTAAGTCAAGCATGAAGAGATGTGGTTTTGGGTTTCAAACATGGAAATTTCAAAAACCTCCCAAAAACTACATTTTAGAGTGACTAAGAAGGATGCATGCTTCCCTTTTCATATTCATGTTTTAAGCTTGTTTAAATTATCTCGGTCAAACCTAGGATTTGACAAGATTCAAATGGGCATCGAAAAAATCAGGAAAAAGAAAAACCAAAGCAAATAGTTTTCTTATGTCATATAGTAAGCCAATTAAGTTGATAAACAAGGTCTAGACATATTCAAACTAGACAAATCATGTATCTACACCCCCTAACCCCTAAACTCTGTCTTATGAAGTCAAGCATGCATGAAGAGAAGTGGTTTTTGGTTTCAAACGTTTAAGCCAAAAGGTAAGCATGGATCCTCCTTATAGTCACTGTAAAATGAAGCTTTTGGGAGGTTTGTGAAATTTCCATGTTTGAAACCCAAAACCACTTAAGACAGAGTTTATGGTTAGGTGTGTAGATACATGATTTTTCTTGTTTGAATATGTCTAGACCTTGTTTATCAACTTGAATTTTTTACTATATGATATAAGAAGGCTATATATATGTGCTTTGGTTTTTCATTTTTTGATTTCTTTCGATTTTTTATGCCTATTTAAATCTTGGTCAAATCCTAGGTTTAAACAAGTTTAAAACATGAAAATGAAACGGTAAGCATGAATCCTTCCTTACTCACTCTAAAATGAAGGTACTTGAAAATTTTATGTTTGAAACCCAAAACCCCAGTTCTCTTCATATGTTTGACTTCATAAGACAGAGTTTAGGGTTAGGGGTAGATATGATACATGATATTTCTGCTTTGAATATGTCTAGACCTTGTTTATCAACTTGAATGCTTACTATATGACATAAGAAGGCTATATATATATGTGCTTTGGTTTTTCATTTTTTTTGAATTTTTCTGAATTTTTACTCCCATTTGAATCTTGGTCAAATCCTAGGTTTGACCAAGGTTAAAACAAGTTTAAAACATGGCAATGAAAAGGTAAGCATATGGATCATTCTTAGTCTCTCTAAAATGAAGCTTTTGGGAGGTTTTTGAAGTTTCCATGTTTGAAACCCAAAATCACTTCTCTTCATATGCTTGGCTTCATAAGACAAAGATTAGGGTTTAGGGGTAGATATATACATGTTTTGGGAGGTTTTTGAAATTTCCATGTTTGAAACCCAAATCCACTTCTCTTCATCCTTGACGTCTTCATAAGACAAAAGTATAGGGTTATATATATATGCATGGGTAGATACATGCTTTTTTCTGGTTTGAATATGTATAGACCTTGTTTAAAATTATCAACTTAATTGAATGCTTACTATATATATGACATAAGAAGGCTATATATGTGTTTTGTTTTTTCATTTTTCATTTTTTCCTGATTTTTTATGCCCATTTGAATCTTGGTCAAATCCTAGGTTTGATCAAGATTTAAACAAGCAGTTTAAAAATGAAAATGAAAAGGTAAGCCTGGATCCTTCTTAGTCACTGTAAAATGAAGCTTTTGGGAGGTTTGTGAAATTTCCATGTTTGAAACCCAAAAGCACTTCTCTTCATGCTTGACTTCATAAGACAGAGTTTAGGGTTAGGGGGTGTAGATACATGATTTGTCTGGTTTGAATATGTACAAATCTTATTTATCAACTTTTGAATGCATGCTACTCTCTCAAAGAAAAACTTTTGAATGCTTACTATATGACATAAGAAGACTATATGCTTTTAAAATTCAAACATATGGTAAGCATTCTTATGTCATATAGTAAGCATTCAAGTTGATAAACAAGCAAGGTTTGGACATATCCAAACCAGACAAATCATGTATCTGCCCCCTGTCGATCTTATGAAGTCTAGCATGAAGAGAGAAGTCGTTTTTGGTTTCAAAAATGGAAATTTCAAGAACATCCCAAAAGCTTCATTTTAGAGTGACTAAGAAGGATACATGCTTCCCTTTTCATTTTTATGTTTAAACTTGTTTAAATCTTGGTCAAACCTAGGATTTGACCAAGATTCAAATATATGGGCATAAAATTCAAAAAACAGAAAAATTTAAAACCAAGGCACATAGTCTTCTTATGTCATATAGTAAACAATCAATTAATTAAGTTGATAAACCAGGTCTAGACATATTCAAACCAGGAAAATCATGTATCTACCCCCTAACGCCCTAGCTAAACTCTGTCTTATGAAGTCAAGCATGCATGAAGAGAAGTGGTTTTGGTTTCAAACATGGAAATTTCGAAAAAACCTCCCAAGAGCTACATTTTGGAGTGACTAAGAAGGATATATAGATGCTTAATTTTTCATATTCATGATTTAAACTTGTTTAAACCATGTTCAAACCTAGGATTTGACCAAGATTCAAATGGGCATAAAATTTTAAAAAAATCAAAAAATAAAAAACAAGGCACATAGTATTCTTATGTCATATAGTAAGCATTCAATTAAGTTGATAAACAAGGTCTAGACATATTCAAACCAGGAAAATCATGCATCTATCCCCTAACCCTAGCTAAACTCTGTCTTATGAAGTCAAGCATGCATGAAGAGAAGTGGTTTTTGGTTTCAAACGTTTAAGCCAAAAGCCCCTTTTCAAATATTTCAAACTTATTCAAATTTGGTTCAAATATGAAAGACATACAAGTTATAGCACACATAGTGCATACATTTTCACACATACTGCACTAGATGCTAACCCTATAGTTTGAGGCCATTTGGGTGACCTAGGTCGAAAAAATTCTTGGATTAGAATCGTGTTGTTCGAACCCCGTAGTTGGATTTTTTTGAACCCTTGATCTGTAGAACTGGGCAAAACCCTAGTTTAACCTATTTAATTACAGATTCGTATATCGATTTTTCTACGAGTACTACCTTTTTATTATTACTATGCAGCACATGGGTGTTTGCCCGTCGAGTGAAACTCGGAGGAAGAGGGATCACTCGGAAGGAGAGAAGAAGGGAGAGAATTATGGTGTCTCCCCTTTTTCGGGTGATGATGTTGACTTTTGTGCAGGGTTTGTCAGTGAGCAGGAGGTGCGAGCGAGCGAGCGAGCGAGTCGAGCGAGGCCGAGAATGAGAGAGATTTGTTTTTTTGTGAGAGGGACAACGGAAGGATCCAGAAGGACCCACAGACTTCCAATACGCATCCTGATGCGTCTTCTCTTGACAAAGAAGATGGCTGGGAGTTTGCGTACCTATTGCACGTGACTTGTGCTCACTGAAGTGTGGGACCTCAAGCGTGGGCACCACACGTAAGTGACAGACCTGTTGGTGTAAAAACTCGGTTGATTATAATAGTGCATTAGAACAAAGTTTCCTATGGATTCAAGGGTAGGAAATCCAAGTTAACTCATTTACGTGTTAAACTTGTCTAAATCTTGGTCAAACCTAGGATTTGACCAAGATTCAAATGGGCAGAAAAATAAAAAACAGAAAAATGAAAAACCAAATCACATAGTCTTCTTATGTCATATAGTAAGCATTAAAGTTGATAAACAAGGTCTAGACATATTCAAACCAGACAAATCATGTATCTATACCCCTAACCCTAAACTATGTCTTATGAAGTCAAGCATGTGAAGAGAAGTGGTTTTGGGTTTCAAACATGGAAATTTCAAAAACCTCCCAAAAACTACATTTTAGAGTGACTAAGAAGGATACATGCTCCCCTTTTCATATTCATGTTTTAAGCTTGTTTAAATTATCTTGGTCAAACCTAGGATTTGACAAGATTCAAATGGGCATCAAAATTGAAAAAAAGTCAGAAAAAAGAAAACCAAAGCAAATAGTTTTCTTATGTCATATAGTAAGCATTAAAGTTGATAAACAAGGTCTAGAAATATTCAAACTAGACAAATCATGTATCTATACCCCCTAACCCCTGAACTCTGTCTTATGAAGTCAAGCATATGAAGAGAAGTGGTTTTGGGTTTCAAACATGGAAATTTGAAAAACCTCCCAAAAACTTCATTTTAGAGTGACAAAGAAGGATACATGCTTCCCTTTTCATATTCATGTTTTAAGCTTGTTTAAATTATCTTGGTCAAACCTAGGATTTGACAAGATTCAAATGGGCATCAAAATTGAAAAAAATCAGGAAAAAGAAAAACCAAAGCAAATAGTTTTCTTATGTTATATAGTAAGCCAATTAAGTTGATAAACAAGGTCTAGACATATTCAAACTAGACAAATCATGTATCTATACCCCCTAACCCCTAAACTCCGTCTTATGAAGTCAAGCATATGAAGAGAAGTGGTTTTGCTCCCAAAAGCTTCATTTTAGAGTGACTAAGAAGGATCCATGCTTACCTTTGCATTTTCATATTTTAATCTTGTTAAATCATTATCAAGCCTAGGATTTGACCAAGATACAAATGGGTGGGCACAAAATTCAAAAAAATCAGAATAATGAAAAACAAAAGCACGTAGTCTTCTTATGTCATATCGTATGCATTCAAGTTAAACGAGGTCTAGGTATATCCAAACCAGACAAATCATGTATCTACCCCATGTTGATCTTATGAAGTCTAGCATGAAGAGAAGTCGTTTTGGGTTTCAAACATGGAAATTTCAAGAACATCCCAAAAGCTTCATTTTAGAGTGACTAAGAAGGATACATGCTTCCCTTTTCATTTTCATGTTTTAAACTTGTTTAAATCTTGGTCAAACCTAGGATTTGACCAAGATTCAAATATATGAGCATAAAATTCAAAAAAAAAAAAAATGAAAACCAAGGCACGTAGTCTTCTTATGTCATATAGTAAGCAATCAATTAAGTTGATAAACAAGGTCTAGACATATTCAAACCAGGAAAATGTATCTACACCCCCTAACGTACCCTAGCTAAACTCTGTCTTATGAAGTCAAGCATGCATGAAGAGAAGTGGTTTTTGGTTTCAAACGTTTAAGCCAAAAGGTAAGCATGGATCCTCCTTAGTCACTGTAAAATGAAGCTTTTGGGAGGTTTGTGAAATTTCCATGTTTGAAACCCAAAACCACTTAAGACAGAGTTTATGGTTAGGTGTGTAGATACATGATTTTTCTTGTTTGAATATGTCTAGACCTTGTTTATCAACTTGAATTTTTTACTATATGATATAAGAAGGCTATATATATGTGCTTTGGTTTTTCATTTTTTGATTTCTTTCGATTTTTTATGCCTATTTAAATCTTGGTCAAATCCTAGGTTTAAACAAGTTTAAAACATGAAAATGAAACGGTAAGCATGAATCCTTCCTTACTCACTCTAAAATGAAGGTACTTGAAAATTTTATGTTTGAAACCCAAAACCCCAGTTCTCTTCATATGTTTGACTTCATAAGACAGAGTTTAGGGTTAGGGGTAGATATGATACATGATATTTCTGCTTTGAATATGTCTAGACCTTGTTTATCAACTTGAATGCTTACTATATGACATAAGAAGGCTATATATGTGCTTTGGTTTTTCATTTTTTTTGAATTTTTCTGAATTTTTACTCCCATTTGAATCTTGGTCAAATCCTAGGTTTGACCAAGGTTAAAACAAGTTTAAAACATGGCAATGAAAAGGTAAGCATATGGATCATTCTTAGTCTCTCTAAAATGAAGCTTTTGGGAGGTTTTTGAAGTTTCCATGTTTGAAACCCAAAATCACTTCTCTTCATATGCTTGGCTTCATAAGACAAAGATTAGGGTTTAGGGGTAGATATATACATGTTTTGGGAGGTTTTTGAAATTTCCATGTTTGAAACCCAAATCCACTTCTCTTCATCCTTGACGTCTTCATAAGACAAAAGTATAGGGTTATATATATATGCATGGGTAGATACATGCTTTTTTCTGGTTTGAATATGTATAGACCTTGTTTAAAATTATCAACTTAATTGAATGCTTACTATATATATGACATAAGAAGGCTATATATGTGCTTTGTTTTTTCATTTTTTCATTTTTTCCTGATTTTTTATGCCCATTTGAATCTTGGTCAAATCCTAGGTTTGATCAAGATTTAAACAAGCAGTTTAAAAAATGAAAATGAAAAGGTAAGCCTGGATCCTTCTTAGTCACTGTAAAATGAAGCTTTTGGGAGGTTTGTGAAATTTCCATGTTTGAAACCCAAAAGCACTTCTCTTCATGCTTGACTTCATAAGACAGAGTTTAGGGTTAGGGGGTGTAGATACATGATTTGTCTGGTTTGAATATGTACAAATCTTATTTATCAACTTTTGAATGCATGCTACTCTCTCAAAGAAAAACTTTTGAATGCTTACTATATGACATAAGAAGACTATATGCTTTTAAAATTCAAACATATGGTAAGCATTCTTATGTCATATAGTAAGCATTCAAGTTGATAAACAAGCAAGGTTTGGACATATCCAAACCAGACAAATCATGTATCTACCCCCTGTCGATCTTATGAAGTCTAGCATGAAGAGAGAAGTCGTTTTTGGTTTCAAAAATGGAAATTTCAAGAACATCCCAAAAGCTTCATTTTAGAGTGACTAAGAAGGATACATGCTTCCCTTTTCATTTTTATGTTTAAACTTGTTTAAATCTTGGTCAAACCTAGGATTTGACCAAGATTCAAATATATGGGCATAAAATTCAAAAAACAGAAAAATTTAAAACCAAGGCACATAGTCTTCTTATGTCATATAGTAAACAATCAATTAATTAAGTTGATAAACCAGGTCTAGACATATTCAAACCAGGAAAATCATGTATCTACCCCCTAACGCCCTAGCTAAACTCTGTCTTATGAAGTCAAGCATGCATGAAGAGAAGTGGTTTTGGTTTCAAACATGGAAATTTCGAAAAAACCTCCCAAGAGCTACATTTTGGAGTGACTAAGAAGGATATATAGATGCTTAATTTTTCATATTCATGATTTAAACTTGTTTAAACCATGTTCAAACCTAGGATTTGACCAAGATTCAAATGGGCATAAAATTTTAAAAAAATCAAAAAATAAAAAACAATGCACATAGTATTCTTATGTCATATAGTAAGCATTCAATTAAGTTGATAAACAAGGTCTAGACATATTCAAACCAGGAAAATCATGCATCTATCCCCTAACCCTAGCTAAACTCTGTCTTATGAAGTCAAGCATGCATGAAGAGAAGTGGTTTTTGGTTTCAAACGTTTAAGCCAAAAGCCCCTTTTCAAATATTTCAAACTTATTCAAATTTGGTTCAAATATGAAAGACATACAAGTTATAGCACACATAGTGCATACATTTTCACACATACTGCACTAGATGCTAACCCTATAGTTTGAGGCCATTTGGGTGACCTAGGTCGAAAAAATTCTTGGATTAGAATCGTGTTGTTCGAACCCCGTAGTTGGATTTTTTTGAACCCTTGATCTGTAGAACTGGGCAAAACCCTAGTTTAACCTATTTAATTACAGATTCGTATATCGATTTTTCTACGAGTACTACCTTTTTATTATTACTATGCAGCACATGGGTGTTTGCCCGTCGAGTGAAACTCGGAGGAAGAGGGATCACTCGGAAGGAGAGAAGAAGGGAGAGAATTATGGTGTCTCCCCTTTTTCGGGTGATGATGTTGACTTTTGTGCAGGGTTTGTCAGTGAGCAGGAGGTGCGAGCGAGCGAGCGAGTCGAGCGAGGCCGAGAATGAGAGAGATTTGTTTTTTTTGTGAGAGGGACAAGGAAGGATCCAGAAGGACCCACAGACTTCCAATACGCATCCTGATGCGTCTTCTCTTGACAAAGAAGATGGCTGGGAGTTTGCGTACCTATTGCACGTGACTTGTGCTCACTGAAGTGTGGGACCTCAAGCGTGGGCACCACACGTAAGTGACAGACCTGTTGGTGTAAAAACTCGGTTGATTATAATAGTGCATTAGAACAAAGTTTCCTATGGATTCAAGGGTAGGAAATCCAAGTTAACTCATTTACGTGTTAAACTTGTCTAAATCTTGGTCAAACCTAGGATTTGACCAAGATTCAAATGGGCAGAAAAATAAAAAAACAGAAAAATGAAAAACCAAATCACATAGTCTTCTTATGTCATATAGTAAGCATTAAAGTTGATAAACAAGGTCTAGACATATTAAACCACACAAATCATGTATCTATACCCCTAACCCTAAACTCTGTCTTATGAAGTCAAGCATGTGAAGAGAAGTGGTTTTGGGTTTCAAACATGGAAATTTCAAAAACCTCCCAAAAACTACATTTTAGAGTGACTAAGAAGGATACATGCTCCCCTTTTCATATTCATGTTTTAAGCTTGTTTAAATTATCTTGGTCAAACCTAGGATTTGACAAGATTCAAATGGGCATCAAAATTGAAAAAAAGTCAGAAAAAAGAAAACCAAAGCAAATAGTTTTCTTATGTCATATAGTAAGCATTAAAGTTGATAAACAAGGTCTAGAAATATTCAAACTAGACAAATCATGTATCTATACCCCCTAACCCCTGAACTCTGTCTTATGAAGTCAAGCATATGAAGAGAAGTGGTTTTGGGTTTCAAACATGGAAATTTGAAAAACCTCCCAAAAACTTCATTTTAGAGTGACAAAGAAGGATACATGCTTCCCTTTTCATATTCATGTTTTAAGCTTGTTTAAATTATCTCGGTCAAACCTAGGATTTGACAAGATTCAAATGGGCATCAAAATTGAAAAAAATCAGGAAAAAGAAAAACCAAAGCAAATAGTTTTCTTATGTCATATAGTAAGCCAATTAAGTTGATAAACAAGGTCTAGACATATTCAAACTAGACAAATCATGTATCTATACCCCCTAACCCCTAAACTCCGTCTTATGAAGTCAAGCATATGAAGAGAAGTGGTTTTGCTCCCAAAAGCTTCATTTTAGAGTGACTAAGAAGGATCCATGCTTACCTTTGCATTTTCATATTTTAATCTTGTTAAATCATTATCAAGCCTAGGATTTGACCAAGATACAAATGGGTGGGCACAAAATTCAAAAAAATCAGAATAATGAAAAACAAAAGCACGTAGTCTTCTTATGTCATATCGTATGCATTCAAGTTAAACGAGGTCTAGGTATATCCAAACCAGACAAATCATGTATCTACCCCATGTTGATCTTATGAAGTCTAGCATGAAGAGAAGTCGTTTTGGGTTTCAAACATGGAAATTTCAAGAACATCCCAAAAGCTTCATTTTAGAGTGACTAAGAAGGATACATGCTTCCCTTTTCATTTTCATGTTTTAAACTTGTTTAAATCTTGGTCAAACCTAGGATTTGACCAAGATTCAAATATATGAGCATAAAATTCAAAAAAAACAAAAAATGAAAACCAAGGCACGTAGTCTTCTTATGTCATATAGTAAGCAATCAATTAAGTTGATAAACAAGGTCTAGACATATTCAAACCAGGAAATCATGTATCTACACCCCCTAACGTACCCTAGCTAAACTCTGTCTTATGAAGTCAAGCATGCATGAAGAGAAGTGGTTTTTGGTTTCAAACGTTTAAGCCAAAAGGTAAGCATGGATCCTCCTTAGTCACTGTAAAATGAAGCTTTTGGGAGGTTTGTGAAATTTCCATGTTTGAAACCCAAAACCACTTAAGACAGAGTTTATGGTTAGGTGTGTAGATACATGATTTTTCTTGTTTGAATATGTCTAGACCTTGTTTATCAACTTGAATTTTTTACTATATGATATAAGAAGGCTATATATATGTGCTTTGGTTTTTCATTTTTTGATTTCTTTCGATTTTTTATGCCTATTTAAATCTTGGTCAAATCCTAGGTTTAAACAAGTTTAAAACATGAAAATGAAACGGTAAGCATGAATCCTTCCTTACTCACTCTAAAATGAAGGTACTTGAAAATTTTATGTTTGAAACCCAAAACCCCAGTTCTCTTCATATGTTTGACTTCATAAGACAGAGTTTAGGGTTAGGGGTAGATATGATACATGATATTTCTGCTTTGAATATGTCTAGACCTTGTTTATCAACTTGAATGCTTACTATATGACATAAGAAGGCTATATATGTGCTTTGGTTTTTCATTTTTTTTGAATTTTTCTGAATTTTTACTCCCATTTGAATCTTGGTCAAATCCTAGGTTTGACCAAGGTTAAAACAAGTTTAAAACATGGCAATGAAAAGGTAAGCATATGGATCATTCTTAGTCTCTCTAAAATGAAGCTTTTGGGAGGTTTTTGAAGTTTCCATGTTTGAAACCCAAAATCACTTCTCTTCATATGCTTGGCTTCATAAGACAAAGATTAGGGTTTAGGGGTAGATATATACATGTTTTGGGAGGTTTTTGAAATTTCCATGTTTGAAACCCAAATCCACTTCTCTTCATCCTTGACGTCTTCATAAGACAAAAGTATAGGGTTATATATATATGCATGGGTAGATACATGCTTTTTTCTGGTTTGAATATGTATAGACCTTGTTTAAAATTATCAACTTAATTGAATGCTTACTATATATATGACATAAGAAGGCTATATATGTGTTTTGTTTTTTCATTTTTTCATTTTTTCCTGATTTTTTATGCCCATTTGAATCTTGGTCAAATCCTAGGTTTGATCAAGATTTAAACAAGCAGTTTAAAAATGAAAATGAAAAGGTAAGCCTGGATCCTTCTTAGTCACTGTAAAATGAAGCTTTTGGGAGGTTTGTGAAATTTCCATGTTTGAAACCCAAAAGCACTTCTCTTCATGCTTGACTTCATAAGACAGAGTTTAGGGTTAGGGGGTGTAGATACATGATTTGTCTGGTTTGAATATGTACAAATCTTATTTATCAACTTTTGAATGCATGCTACTCTCTCAAAGAAAAACTTTTGAATGCTTACTATATGACATAAGAAGACTATATGCTTTTAAAATTCAAACATATGGTAAGCATTCTTATGTCATATAGTAAGCATTCAAGTTGATAAACAAGCAAGGTTTGGACATATCCAAACCAGACAAATCATGTATCTGCCCCCTGTCGATCTTATGAAGTCTAGCATGAAGAGAGAAGTCGTTTTTGGTTTCAAAAATGGAAATTTCAAGAACATCCCAAAAGCTTCATTTTAGAGTGACTAAGAAGGATACATGCTTCCCTTTTCATTTTTATGTTTAAACTTGTTTAAATCTTGGTCAAACCTAGGATTTGACCAAGATTCAAATATATGGGCATAAAATTCAAAAAAAACAGAAAAATTTAAAACCAAGGCACATAGTCTTCTTATGTCATATAGTAAACAATCAATTAATTAAGTTGATAAACCAGGTCTAGACATATTCAAACCAGGAAAATCATGTATCTACCCCCTAACGCCCTAGCTAAACTCTGTCTTATGAAGTCAAGCATGCATGAAGAGAAGTGGTTTTGGTTTCAAACATGGAAATTTCGAAAAAACCTCCCAAGAGCTACATTTTGGAGTGACTAAGAAGGATATATAGATGCTTAATTTTTCATATTCATGATTTAAACTTGTTTAAACCATGTTCAAACCTAGGATTTGACCAAGATTCAAATGGGCATAAAATTTTAAAAAAATCAAAAAATAAAAAACAATGCACATAGTATTCTTATGTCATATAGTAAGCATTCAATTAAGTTGATAAACAAGGTCTAGACATATTCAAACCAGGAAAATCATGCATCTATCCCCTAACCCTAGCTAAACTCTGTCTTATGAAGTCAAGCATGCATGAAGAGAAGTGGTTTTTGGTTTCAAACGTTTAAGCCAAAAGCCCCTTTTCAAATATTTCAAACTTATTCAAATTTGGTTCAAATATGAAAGACATACAAGTTATAGCACACATAGTGCATACATTTTCACACATACTGCACTAGATGCTAACCCTATAGTTTGAGGCCATTTGGGTGACCTAGGTCGAAAAAATTCTTGGATTAGAATCGTGTTGTTCGAACCCCGTAGTTGGATTTTTTTGAACCCTTGATCTGTAGAACTGGGCAAAACCCTAGTTTAACCTATTTAATTACAGATTCGTATATCGATTTTTCTACGAGTACTACCTTTTTATTATTACTATGCAGCACATGTGTGTTTGCCCGTCGAGTGAAACTCGGAGGAAGAGGGATCACTCGGAAGGAGAGAAGAAGGGAGAGAATTATGGTGTCTCCCCTTTTTCGGGTGATGATGTTGACTTTTGTGCAGGGTTTGTCAGTGAGCAGGAGGTGCGAGCGAGCGAGCGAGCGAGTCGAGCGAGGCCGAGAATGAGAGAGATTTGTTTTTTTTGTGAGAGGGACAACGGAAGGATCCAGAAGGACCCACAGACTTCCAATACGCATCTGATGCGTCTTCTCTTGACAAAGAAGATGGCTGGGAGTTTGCGTACCTATTGCACGTGACTTGTGCTCACTGAAGTGTGGGACCTCAAGCGTGGGCACCACACGTAAGTGACAGACCTGTTGGTGTAAAAACTCGGTTGATTATAATAGTGCATTAGAACAAAGTTTCCTATGGATTCAAGGGTAGGAAATCCAAGTTAACTCATTTACGTGTTAAACTTGTCTAAATCTTGGTCAAACCTAGGATTTGACCAAGATTCAAATGGGCAGAAAAATAAAAAACAGAAAAATGAAAAACCAAATCACATAGTCTTCTTATGTCATATAGTAAGCATTAAAGTTGATAAACAAGGTCTAGACATATTAAACCAGACAAATCATGTATCTATACCCCTAACCCTAAACTCTGTCTTATGAAGTCAAGCATGTGAAGAGAAGTGGTTTTGGGTTTCAAACATGGAAATTTCAAAAACCTCCCAAAAACTACATTTTAGAGTGACTAAGAAGGATACATGCTCCCCTTTTCATATTCATGTTTTAAGCTTGTTTAAATTATCTTGGTCAAACCTAGGATTTGACAAGATTCAAATGGGCATCAAAATTGAAAAAAAAAGTCAAAAGAAAACCAAAGCAAATAGTTTTCTTATGTCATATAGTAAGCATTAAAGTTGATAAACAAGGTCTAGAAATATTCAAACTAGACAAATCATGTATCTATACCCCCTAACCCCTGAACTCTGTCTTATGAAGTCAAGCATATGAAGAGAAGTGGTTTTGGGTTTCAAACATGGAAATTTGAAAAACCTCCCAAAAACTTCATTTTAGAGTGACAAAGAAGGATACATGCTTCCCTTTTCATATTCATGTTTTAAGCTTGTTTAAATTATCTCGGTCAAACCTAGGATTTGACAAGATTCAAATGGGCATCAAAATTGAAAAAAATCAGGAAAAAGAAAAACCAAAGCAAATAGTTTTCTTATGTCATATAGTAAGCCAATTAAGTTGATAAACAAGGTCTAGACATATTCAAACTAGACAAATCATGTATCTATACCCCCTAACCCCTAAACTCCGTCTTATGAAGTCAAGCATATGAAGAGAAGTGGTTTTGCTCCCAAAAGCTTCATTTTAGAGTGACTAAGAAGGATCCATGCTTACCTTTGCATTTTCATATTTTAATCTTGTTAAATCATTATCAAGCCTAGGATTTGACCAAGATACAAATGGGTGGGCACAAAATTCAAAAAAATCAGAATAATGAAAAACAAAAGCACGTAGTCTTCTTATGTCATATCGTATGCATTCAAGTTAAACGAGGTCTAGGTATATCCAAACCAGACAAATCATGTATCTACCCCATGTTGATCTTATGAAGTCTAGCATGAAGAGAAGTCGTTTTGGGTTTCAAACATGGAAATTTCAAGAACATCCCAAAAGCTTCATTTTAGAGTGACTAAGAAGGATACATGCTTCCCTTTTCATTTTCATGTTTTAAACTTGTTTAAATCTTGGTCAAACCTAGGATTTGACCAAGATTCAAATATATGAGCATAAAATTCAAAAAAAACAAAAAATGAAAACCAAGGCACGTAGTCTTCTTATGTCATATAGTAAGCAATCAATTAAGTTGATAAACAAGGTCTAGACATATTCAAACCAGGAAATCATGTATCTACACCCCCTAACGTACCCTAGCTAAACTCTGTCTTATGAAGTCAAGCATGCATGAAGAGAAGTGGTTTTTGGTTTCAAACGTTTAAGCCAAAAGGTAAGCATGGATCCTCCTTAGTCACTGTAAAATGAAGCTTTTGGGAGGTTTGTGAAATTTCCATGTTTGAAACCCAAAACCACTTAAGACAGAGTTTATGGTTAGGTGTGTAGATACATGATTTTTCTTGTTTGAATATGTCTAGACCTTGTTTATCAACTTGAATTTTTTACTATATGATATAAGAAGGCTATATATATGTGCTTTGGTTTTTCATTTTTTGATTTCTTTCGATTTTTATGCCTATTTAAATCTTGGTCAAATCCTAGGTTTAAACAAGTTTAAAACATGAAAATGAAACGGTAAGCATGAATCCTTCCTTACTCACTCTAAAATGAAGGTACTTGAAAATTTTATGTTTGAAACCCAAAACCCCAGTTCTCTTCATATGTTTGACTTCATAAGACAGAGTTTAGGGTTAGGGGTAGATATGATACATGATATTTCTGCTTTGAATATGTCTAGACCTTGTTTATCAACTTGAATGCTTACTATATGACATAAGAAGGCTATATATATATGTGCTTTGGTTTTTCATTTTTTTTGAATTTTTCTGAATTTTTACTCCCATTTGAATCTTGGTCAAATCCTAGGTTTGACCAAGGTTAAAACAAGTTTAAAACATGGCAATGAAAAGGTAAGCATATGGATCATTCTTAGTCTCTCTAAAATGAAGCTTTTGGGAGGTTTTTGAAGTTTCCATGTTTGAAACCCAAAATCACTTCTCTTCATATGCTTGGCTTCATAAGACAAAGATTAGGGTTTAGGGGTAGATATATACATGTTTTGGGAGGTTTTTGAAATTTCCATGTTTGAAACCCAAATCCACTTCTCTTCATCCTTGACGTCTTCATAAGACAAAAGTATAGGGTTATATATATATGCATGGGTAGATACATGCTTTTTTCTGGTTTGAATATGTATAGACCTTGTTTAAAATTATCAACTTAATTGAATGCTTACTATATATATGACATAAGAAGGCTATATATGTGTTTTGTTTTTTCATTTTTTCATTTTTTCCTGATTTTTTATGCCCATTTGAATCTTGGTCAAATCCTAGGTTTGATCAAGATTTAAACAAGCAGTTTAAAAATGAAAATGAAAAGGTAAGCCTGGATCCTTCTTAGTCACTGTAATTTGAAGCTTTTGGGAGGTTTGTGAATTTCCATGTTTGAAACCCAAAAGCACTTCTCTTGCTTGACTTCATAAGACAGAGTTTAGGGTTAGGGGGTGTAGATACATGATTTGTCTGGTTTGAATATGTACAAATCTTATTTATCAACTTTTGAATGCATGCTACTCTCTCAAAGAAAAACTTTTGAATGCTTACTATATGACATAAGAAGACTATATGCTTTTAAAATTCAAACATATGGTAAGCATTCTTATGTCATATAGTAAGCATTCAAGTTGATAAACAAGCAAGGTTTGGACATATCCAAACCAGACAAATCATGTATCTGCCCCCTGTCGATCTTATGAAGTCTAGCATGAAGAGAGAAGTCGTTTTTGGTTTCAAAAATGGAAATTTCAAGAACATCCCAAAAGCTTCATTTTAGAGTGACTAAGAAGGATACATGCTTCCCTTTTCATTTTTATGTTTAAACTTGTTTAAATCTTGGTCAAACCTAGGATTTGACCAAGATTCAAATATATGGGATTCAAAAAAAAACAGAAAAATTTAAAACCAAGGCACATAGTCTTCTTATGTCATATAGTAAACAATCAATTAATTAAGTTGATAAACCAGGTCTAGACATATTCAAACCAGGAAAATCATGTATCTACCCCCTAACGCCCTAGCTAAACTCTGTCTTATGAAGTCAAGCATGCATGAAGAGAAGTGGTTTTGGTTTCAAACATGGAAATTTCGAAAAAACCTCCCAAGAGCTACATTTTGGAGTGACTAAGAAGGATATATAGATGCTTAATTTTTCATATTCATGATTTAAACTTGTTTAAACCATGTTCAAACCTAGGATTTGACCAAGATTCAAATGGGCATAAAATTTTAAAAAAATCAAAAAATAAAAAACAATGCACATAGTATTCTTATGTCATATAGTAAGCATTCAATTAAGTTGATAAACAAGGTCTAGACATATTCAAACCAGGAAAATCATGCATCTATCCCCTAACCCTAGCTAAACTCTGTCTTATGAAGTCAAGCATGCATGAAGAGAAGTGGTTTTTGGTTTCAAACGTTTAAGCCAAAAGCCCCTTTTCAAATATTTCAAACTTATTCAAATTTGGTTCAAATATGAAAGACATACAAGTTATAGCACACATAGTGCATACATTTTCACACATACTGCACTAGATGCTAACCCTATAGTTTGAGGCCATTTGGGTGACCTAGGTCGAAAAAATTCTTGGATTAGAATCGTGTTGTTCGAACCCCGTAGTTGGATTTTTTTGAACCCTTGATCTGTAGAACTGGGCAAAACCCTAGTTTAACCTATTTAATTACAGATTCGTATATCGATTTTTCTACGAGTACTACCTTTTTATTATTACTATGCAGCACATGGGTGTTTGCCCGTCGAGTGAAACTCGGAGGAAGAGGGATCACTCGGAAGGAGAGAAGAAGGGAGAGAATTATGGTGTCTCCCCTTTTTCGGGTGATGATGTTGACTTTTGTGCAGGGTTTGTCAGTGAGCAGGAGGTGCGAGCGAGCGAGCGAGCGAGTCGAGCGAGGCCGAGAATGAGAGAGATTTGTTTTTTTGTGAGAGGGACAACGGAAGGATCCAGAAGGACCCACAGACTTCCAATACGCATCCTGATGCGTCTTCTCTTGACAAAGAAGATGGCTGGGAGTTTGCGTACCTATTGCATGACTTGTGCTCACTGAAGTGTGGGACCTCAAGCGTGGGCACCACACGTAAGTGACAGACCTGTTGGTGTAAAAACTCGGTTGATTATAATAGTGCATTAGAACAAAGTTTCCTATGGATTCAAGGGTAGGAAATCCAAGTTAACTCATTTACGTGTTAAACTTGTCTAAATCTTGGTCAAACCTAGGATTTGACCAAGATTCAAATGGGCAGAAAAATAAAAAACAGAAAAATGAAAAACCAAATCACATAGTCTTCTTATGTCATATAATAAGCATTAAAGTTGATAAACAAGGTCTAGACATATTAAACCACAAATCATGTATCTATACCCCTAACCCTAAACTCTGTCTTATGAAGTCAAGCATGTGAAGAGAAGTGGTTTTGTGTTTCAAACATGGAAATTTCAAAAACCTCCCAAAAACTACATTTTAGAGTGACTAAGAAGGATACATGCTCCCCTTTTCATATTCATGTTTTAAGCTTGTTTAAATTATCTTGGTCAAACCTAGGATTTGACAAGATTCAAATGGGCATCAAAATTGAAAAAAAGTCAGAAAAAAGAAAACCAAAGCAAATAGTTTTCTTATGTCATATAGTAAGCATTAAAGTTGATAAACAAGGTCTAGAAATATTCAAACTAGACAAATCATGTATCTATACCCCCTAACCCCTGAACTCTGTCTTATGAAGTCAAGCATATGAAGAGAAGTGGTTTTGGGTTTCAAACATGGAAATTTGAAAAACCTCCCAAAAACTTCATTTTAGAGTGACAAAGAAGGATACATGCTTCCCTTTTCATATTCATGTTTTAAGCTTGTTTAAATTATCTCGGTCAAACCTAGGATTTGACAAGATTCAAATGGGCATCAAAATTGAAAAAAAATCAGGAAAAAGAAAAACCAAAGCAAATAGTTTTCTTATGTCATATAGTAAGCCAATTAAGTTGATAAATAAGGTCTAGACATATTCAAACTAGACAAATCATGTATCTATACCCCCTAACCCCTAAACTCCGTCTTATGAAGTCAAGCATATGAAGAGAAGTGGTTTTGCTCCCAAAAGCTTCATTTTAGAGTGACTAAGAAGGATCCATGCTTACCTTTGCATTTTCATATTTTAATCTTGTTAAATCATTATCAAGCCTAGGATTTGACCAAGATACAAATGGGTGGGCACAAAATTCAAAAAAATCAGAATAATGAAAAACAAAAGCACGTAGTCTTCTTATGTCATATCGTATGCATTCAAGTTAAACGAGGTCTAGGTATATCCAAACCAGACAAATCATGTATCTACCCCATGTTGATCTTATGAAGTCTAGCATGAAGAGAAGTCGTTTTGGGTTTCAAACATGGAAATTTCAAGAACATCCCAAAAGCTTCATTTTAGAGTGACTAAGAAGGATACATGCTTCACTTTTCATTTTCATGTTTTAAACTTGTTTCAATCTTAGTCAAACCTAAGATTTGACCAAGATTCAAATATATGAGCATAAAATTCAAAAAAAACAAAAAATGAAAACCAAGGCACGTAGTCTTCTTATGTCATATAGTAAGCAATCAATTAAGTTGATAAACAAGGTCTAGACATATTCAAACCAGGAAATCATGTATCTACACCCCCTAACGTACCCTAGCTAAACTCTGTCTTATGAAGTCAAGCATGCATGAAGAGAAGTGGTTTTTGGTTTCAAACGTTTAAGCCAAAAGGTAAGCATGGATCCTCCTTAGTCACTGTAAAATGAAGCTTTTGGGAGGTTTGTGAAATTTCCATGTTTGAAACCCAAAACCACTTAAGACAGAGTTTATGGTTAGGTGTGTAGATACATGATTTTTCTTGTTTGAATATGTCTAGACCTTGTTTATCAACTTGAATTTTTTACTATATGATATAAGAAGGCTATATATATGTGCTTTGGTTTTTCATTTTTTGATTTCTTTCGATTTTTTATGCCTATTTAAATCTTGGTCAAATCCTAGGTTTAAACAAGTTTAAAACATGAAAATGAAACGGTAAGCATGAATCCTTCCTTACTCACTCTAAAATGAAGGTACTTGAAAATTTTATGTTTGAAACCCAAAACCCCAGTTCTCTTCATATGTTTGACTTCATAAGACAGAGTTTAGGGTTAGGGGTAGATATGATACATGATATTTCTGCTTTGAATATGTCTAGACCTTGTTTATCAACTTGAATGCTTACTATATGACATAAGAAGGCTATATATGTGCTTTGGTTTTTCATTTTTTTGAATTTTTCTGAATTTTTACTCCCATTTGAATCTTGGTCAAATCCTAGGTTTGACCAAGGTTAAAACAAGTTTAAAACATGGCAATGAAAAGGTAAGCATATGGATCATTCTTAGTCTCTCTAAAATGAAGCTTTTGGGAGGTTTTTGAAGTTTCCATGTTTGAAACCCAAAATCACTTCTCTTCATATGCTTGGCTTCATAAGACAAAGATTAGGGTTTAGGGGTAGATATATACATGTTTTGGGAGGTTTTTGAAATTTCCATGTTTGAAACCCAAATCCACTTCTCTTCATCCTTGACGTCTTCATAAGACAAAAGTATAGGGTTATATATATATATGCATGGGTAGATACATGCTTTTTTCTGGTTTGAATATGTATAGACCTTGTTTAAAATTATCAACTTAATTGAATGCTTACTATATATATGACATAAGAAGGCTATATATGTGTTTTGTTTTTTCATTTTTCATTTTTTCCTGATTTTTTATGCCCATTTGAATCTTGGTCAAATCCTAGGTTTGATCAAGATTTAAACAAGCAGTTTAAAAAATGAAAATGAAAAGGTAAGCCTGGATCCTTCTTAGTCACTGTAAAATGAAGCTTTTGGGAGGTTTGTGAAATTTCCATGTTTGAAACCCAAAAGCACTTCTCTTCATGCTTGACTTCATAAGACAGAGTTTAGGGTTAGGGGGTGTAGATACATGATTTGTCTGGTTTGAATATGTACAAATCTTATTTATCAACTTTTGAATGCATGCTACTCTCTCAAAGAAAAACTTTTGAATGCTTACTATATGACATAAGAAGACTATATGCTTTTAAAATTCAAACATATGGTAAGCATTCTTATGTCATATAGTAAGCATTCAAGTTGATAAACAAGCAAGGTTTGGACATATCCAAACCAGACAAATCATGTATCTGCCCCCTGTCGATCTTATGAAGTCTAGCATGAAGAGAGAAGTCGTTTTTGGTTTCAAAAATGGAAATTTCAAGAACATCCCAAAAGCTTCATTTTAGAGTGACTAAGAAGGATACATGCTTCCCTTTTCATTTTTATGTTTAAACTTGTTTAAATCTTGGTCAAACCTAGGATTTGACCAAGATTCAAATATATGGGCATAAAATTCAAAAAAAAACAGAAAAATTTAAAACCAAGGCACATAGTCTTCTTATGTCATATAGTAAACAATCAATTAATTAAGTTGATAAACCAGGTCTAGACATATTCAAACCAGGAAAATCATGTATCTACCCCCTAACGCCCTAGCTAAACTCTGTCTTATGAAGTCAAGCATGCATGAAGAGAAGTGGTTTTGGTTTCAAACATGGAAATTTCGAAAAAACCTCCCAAGAGCTACATTTTGGAGTGACTAAGAAGGATATATAGATGCTTAATTTTTCATATTCATGATTTAAACTTGTTTAAACCATGTTCAAACCTAGGATTTGACCAAGATTCAAATGGGCATAAAATTTTAAAAAAATCAAAAAATAAAAAACAATGCACATAGTATTCTTATGTCATATAGTAAGCATTCAATTAAGTTGATAAACAAGGTCTAGACATATTCAAACCAGGAAAATCATGCATCTATCCCCTAACCCTAGCTAAACTCTGTCTTATGAAGTCAAGCATGCATGAAGAGAAGTGGTTTTTGGTTTCAAACGTTTAAGCCAAAAGCCCCTTTTCAAATATTTCAAACTTATTCAAATTTGGTTCAAATATGAAAGACATACAAGTTATAGCACACATAGTGCATACATTTTCACACATACTGCACTAGATGCTAACCCTATAGTTTGAGGCCATTTGGGTGACCTAGGTCGAAAAAATTCTTGGATTAGAATCGTGTTGTTCGAACCCCGTAGTTGGATTTTTTTGAACCCTTGATCTGTAGAACTGGGCAAAACCCTAGTTTAACCTATTTAATTACAGATTCGTATATCGATTTTTCTACGAGTACTACCTTTTTATTATTACTATGCAGCACATGGGTGTTTGCCCGTCGAGTGAAACTCGGAGGAAGAGGGATCACTCGGAAGGAGAGAAGAAGGGAGAGAATTATGGTGTCTCCCCTTTTTCGGGTGATGATGTTGACTTTTGTGCAGGGTTTGTCAGTGAGCAGGAGGTGCGAGCGAGCGAGCGAGTCGAGCGAGGCCGAGAATGAGAGAGATTTGTTTTTTTTGTGAGAGGGACAACGGAAGGATCCAGAAGGACCCACAGACTTCCAATACGCATCCTGATGCGTCTTCTCTTGACAAAGAAGATGGTTGGGAGTTTGCGTACCTATTGCACGTGACTTGTGCTCACTGAAGTGTGGGACCTCAAGCGTGGGCACCACACGTAAGTGACAGACCTGTTGGTGTAAAAACTCGGTTGATTATAATAGTGCATTAGAACAAAGTTTCCTATGGATTCAAGGGTAGGAAATCCAAGTTAACTCATTTACGTGTTAAACTTGTCTAAATCTTGGTCAAACCTAGGATTTGACCAAGATTCAAATGGGCAAAAATAAAAAACAGAAAAATGAAAAACCAAATCACATAGTCTTCTTATGTCATATAATAAGCATTAAAGTTGATAAACAAGGTCTAGACATATTAAACCAGACAAATCATGTATCTATACCCCTAACCCTAAACTGTCTTATGAAGTCAAGCATGTGAAGAGAAGTGGTTTTGTGTTTCAAACATGGAAATTTCAAAAACCTCCCAAAAACTACATTTTAGAGTGACTAAGAAGGATACATGCTCCCCTTTTCATATTCATGTTTTAAGCTTGTTTAAATTATCTTGGTCAAACCTAGGATTTGACAAGATTCAAATGGGCATCAAAATTGAAAAAAAAAGTCAGAAAAACCAAAGCAAATAGTTTTCTTATGTCATATAGTAAGCATTAAAGTTGATAAACAAGGTCTAGAAATATTCAAACTAGACAAATCATGTATCTATACCCCCTAACCCCTGAACTCTGTCTTATGAAGTCAAGCATATGAAGAGAAGTGGTTTTGGGTTTCAAACATGGAAATTTGAAAAACCTCCCAAAAACTTCATTTTAGAGTGACAAAGAAGGATACATGCTTCCCTTTTCATATTCATGTTTTAAGCTTGTTTAAATTATCTCGGTCAAACCTAGGATTTGACAAGATTCAAATGGGCATCAAAATTGAAAAAAATCAGGAAAAAGAAAAACCAAAGCAAATAGTTTTCTTATGTCATATAGTAAGCCAATTAAGTTGATAAACAAGGTCTAGACATATTCAAACTAGACAAATCATGTATCTATACCCCCTAACCCCTAAACTCCGTCTTATGAAGTCAAGCATATGAAGAGAAGTGGTTTTGCTCCCAAAAGCTTCATTTTAGAGTGACTAAGAAGGATCCATGCTTACCTTTGCATTTTCATATTTTAATCTTGTTAAATCATTATCAAGCCTAGGATTTGACCAAGATACAAATGGGTGGGCACAAAATTCAAAAAAATCAGAATAATGAAAAACAAAAGCACGTAGTCTTCTTATGTCATATCGTATGCATTCAAGTTAAACGAGGTCTAGGTATATCCAAACCAGACAAATCATGTATCTACCCCATGTTGATCTTATGAAGTCTAGCATGAAGAGAAGTCGTTTTGGGTTTCAAACATGGAAATTTCAAGAACATCCCAAAAGCTTCATTTTAGAGTGACTAAGAAGGATACATGCTTCCCTTTTCATTTTCATGTTTTAAACTTGTTTAAATCTTGGTCAAACCTAGGATTTGACCAAGATTCAAATATATGAGCATAAAATTCAAAAAAAAAAAAAATGAAAACCAAGGCACGTAGTCTTCTTATGTCATATAGTAAGCAATCAATTAAGTTGATAAACAAGGTCTAGACATATTCAAACCAGGAAATCATGTATCTACACCCCCTAAACCCTAGCTAAACTCTGTCTTATGAAGTCAAGCATGCATGAAGAGAAGTGGTTTTTGGTTTCAAACGTTTAAGCCAAAAGGTAAGCATGGATCCTCCTTAGTCACTGTAAAATGAAGCTTTTGGGAGGTTTGTGAAATTTCCATGTTTGAAACCCAAAACCACTTAAGACAGAGTTTATGGTTAGGTGTGTAGATACATGATTTTTCTTGTTTGAATATGTCTAGACCTTGTTTATCAACTTGAATTTTTTACTATATGATATAAGAAGGCTATATATATGTGCTTTGGTTTTTCATTTTTTGATTTCTTTCGATTTTTATGCCTATTTAAATCTTGGTCAAATCCTAGGTTTAAACAAGTTTAAAACATGAAAATGAAACGGTAAGCATGAATCCTTCCTTACTCACTCTAAAATGAAGGTACTTGAAAATTTTATGTTTGAAACCCAAAACCCCAGTTCTCTTCATATGTTTGACTTCATAAGACAGAGTTTAGGGTTAGGGGTAGATATGATACATGATATTTCTGCTTTGAATATGTCTAGACCTTGTTTATCAACTTGAATGCTTACTATATGACATAAGAAGGCTATATATATATATGTGCTTTGGTTTTTCATTATTTTTAATTTTTCTGAATTTTTACTCCCATTTGAATCTTGGTCAAATCCTAGGTTTGACCAAGGTTAAAACAAGTTTAAAACATGGCAATGAAAAGGTAAGCATATGGATCATTCTTAGTCTCTCTAAAATGAAGCTTTTGGGAGGTTTTTGAAGTTTCCATGTTTGAAACCCAAAATCACTTCTCTTCATATGCTTGGCTTCATAAGACAAAGATTAGGGTTTAGGGGTAGATATATACATGTTTTGGGAGGTTTTTGAAATTTCCATGTTTGAAACCCAAATCCACTTCTCTTCATCCTTGACGTCTTCATAAGACAAAAGTATAGGGTTATATATATATATGCATGGGTAGATACATGCTTTTTTCTGGTTTGAATATGTATAGACCTTGTTTAAAATTATCAACTTAATTGAATGCTTACTATATATATGACATAAGAAGGCTATATATGTGCTTTGTTTTTTCATTTTTTCATTTTTTCCTGATTTTTTATGCCCATTTGAATCTTGGTCAAATCCTAGGTTTGATCAAGATTTAAACAAGCAGTTTAAAAATGAAAATGAAAAGGTAAGCCTGGATCCTTCTTAGGGCTCCTTTGATTTAAAGGATAGGAAAAGTATAGGAATAGGAAAGGCATAGGATTGGAATGACACATGTCTACTTGAATCCTATAGAAAGATGAAGTGTGTTTGATTGTAGCAAAGGAATTTTTTCATGAGGTATGAGCCAATGTTTTTTCCTATAGGAATTACGCTACAAGATTCCTATAGGAAATTTTCCCATAGGAACCAAATCCTACACAATTCCTATGCAAATCCTATGAATCAAAGGAGCCCTTAGTCACTGTAAAATGAAGCTTTTGGGAGGTTTGTGAAATTTCCATGTTTGAAACCCAAAAGCACTTCTCTTCATGCTTGACTTCATAAGACAGAGTTTAGGGTTAGGGGGTGTAGATACATGATTTGTCTGGTTTGAATATGTACAAATCTTATTTATCAACTTTTGAATGCATGCTACTCTCTCAAAGAAAAACTTTTGAATGCTTACTATATGACATAAGAAGACTATATGCTTTTAAAATTCAAACATATGGTAAGCATTCTTATGTCATATAGTAAGCATTCAAGTTGATAAACAAGCAAGGTTTGGACATATTCAAACCAGACAAATCATGTATCTACCCCTAACCCTAGCTAAACTCTGTCTTATGAAGTCAAGCATGCATGAAGAGAAGTGGTTTTTGGTTTCAAACGTTTAAGCCAAAAGGTAAGCATGGATCCTCCTTAGTCACTGTAAAATGAAGCTTTTGGGAGGTTTGTGAAATTTCCATGTTTGAAACCCAAAACCACTTAAGACAGAGTTTATGGTTAGGTGTAGATACATGATTTTTCTTGTTTGAATATGTCTAGACCTTGTTTATCAACTTGAATTTTTTACTATATGATATAAGAAGGCTATATATGTGCTTTGGTTTTTCATTTTTTGATTTCTTTCGAATTTTTTATGCCTATTTAAATCTTGGTCAAATCCTAGGTTTAAACAAGTTTAAAACATGAAAATGAAACGGTAAGCATGAATCCTTCCTTACTCACTCTAAAATGAAGGTACTTGAAAATTTTATGTTTGAAACCCAAAACCCCAGTTCTCTTCATATGTTTGACTTCATAAGACAGAGTTTAGGGTTAGGGGTAGATATGATACATGATATTTCTGCTTTGAATATGTCTAGACCTTGTTTATCAACTTGAATGCTTACTATATGACATAAGAAGGCTATATATGTGCTTTGGTTTTTCATTTTTTTTGAATTTTTCTGAATTTTTACTCCCATTTGAATCTTGGTCAAATCCTAGGTTTGACCAAGGTTAAAACAAGTTTAAAACATGGCAATGAAAAGGTAAGCATGGATCCTTCTTAGTCACTCTAAAATGAAGCTTTTGGGAGGTTTTTGAAATTTCCATGTTTGAAACCCAAAATCACTTCTCTTCATGCTTGACTTCATAAGGCAGAGTTTAGGGTTAGGGGGTAGATACATGATTTGTTTGGTTTGAATATGTCTAGACCTTGTTTATCAACTTGAATGCTTACTATATGACATCAGAAGACTATGTTCTTTGGTTTTTTTCCGTTTTTTTTGAATTGTTATACCCATTTGAATCTTGGTCAAATCCTAGGTTTGACCAAGATTTAAACAAGTTAAGAAATTGAAAATGAAAAAGGTAAGCCTGGATCCTTCTTAGTCACTGTAGAATGAAGCTTTTGGGAGGTTTGTGAAATTTCCATGTTTGAAACCCAAAACCAGTTCTCTTCATATGTTTGACTTCATAAGACAGAGTTTTTATCAACTCGAGTGCTTACTATATGACATAAGAAGGCTATATATGTGCTTTGGTTTTTCATTTTTTGATTTTTTCTGAATTTTTATGCCCATTTAAATCTTGGTCAAATCCTAGGTTTGACCAAGGTTTAAACAAGTTTAAAACATGAAAAGAAAAGGTAAGAATGGATCCTTCTTAGTCATTCTAAAATGAATGAAGCTTTTGGGATGTTCTCACAAATCGATCTAGTCTACATGACTTTGATAAATTTTAATTAAGAAGCAGCAACTTAACAATAATTACCCAAAATCTAACAGCTGGTTCGACAACAACCTGGACGTTACGCTAAAATGAACTGCGAAAACAACGAACAGCACTTTTGTAGTACTGTACTCGGTACTCCGTACTTGCTCCAGATAATCCCCATTGCTTCACTACTACAGTAGTACTACCCTGGCTCGCATTCATTGTTTCCCCTGACTATTCAGAGCTTTGGACGTCCATCAGAGTTGTAGTCAGTAGTACAGTACTGCTAGCTCGATTAATGGCGTGCTATAAAATTCTATACTAGCCGACAGATGTCCATTCCTCGGGTTGCGCGCCAGAGCCTTCGAAGAGAAGGTAGCCGCTCTGTCCCGTTGATTTACGGTGGACGGACAGGATACTCCGGACCGCTCTCGATTCATTTGCTTCTGCTCCCGCGTCCTGACCCTTCGCGGACTGAGATCCAGTGACTTCACTAAGAGAAGTCACCATGCGACTTTACACACGTGAGCCATTCGATCAAGATCCAACGCTCGCGGTTGATCCAAATTTCGAACTTAAACTAAACTAATATTTTAAATGGACTGGAACTTTCCGAGAATACGTCTTAATGTAAAGTTTTTCTGTTTTTTTCTGAGCTACATAAATTTTAATTTCAAATTTTAGATCGACCATGTTCGTTGGATCTTAACCTGATGGCTCGTATAGGTAAAGTTCATGGTAACTTCTGTTGGGTAAAGTCACTGGATCTCAGTTCGCAAGGGAGCCCCCTCTCGGCCGTTGATTTAGGATGGGCGGACCAGGTTGCTCGAAGCGAGGGCAGGAGACGGTTGTCTGGTTTTAATAGGGGGGAGTACTTCTTCCATCCCCTTCTTGCTTCACTTCCAGTCTCCTTCCACTTCCAGCGATGCCTCCGAAGTCAAGGCCACCATCTCGCTTGAAGAAGCACCATCTAGTGTTGACCAAGGACGCGGAGAGTTCCCGCCGGCGGTCTATCCAGATGCTGGCCGCGAGAAAGGGCCCGCCAGAAAACGAAGGCCCTGCTTCGCGCTCGTCTCGGAACGGCGTCAGTCGTGCGGTCGAAGATTCCTGGTTGGTTTCCATCGCCATGTTTCTTGATTCTTCCTGGCCCGGAGGTCCCAACTCTTTATTCCGTATTAATCCTTTTTATACATATCTCAGTGCCCCACGACGCACCCTGACATCTTCTCATGACGACTTCAACCCCTGTCTCCTGCGCTTAGAGGTTACCACTGATTGGACATTTTCGTCTTCCTCTCGTCACTTTGTTTCGGTACTGATGATATTGCCATGCAGGAAGCATCGGCGTGTTTCAGAGATGAGCTTAAAACTCTCGTGGAACTCGCCTCCAACTTTCGCGATGATGTCGATACTTTGAAGGACGAGGTCACCGGCCGGGGCAAGCTGCATGATGTGAGCGTTCCATCAAGTGAGGAAACGAACTCTGTCATCAAGAAGCTCAAGGGCGAGAATTTGATGCTTAAGATCGAGTGCGGCTTTCTTCGCGAAGAAAACGTCGAGCTATCAAACAGGTGCGTTCAAGCTCTCAACGGGAGCCTCAACACCCAACATGATGCGGTGAAGAAGATGATGGATGACAGCATCTTGAAGAAAAACAATATGGTGGAGGACACGCGCGGGATGGTCGATCCAATCCAGGCACCGCAGAAGGAAGTCGATGCGCTCCGAGTCCAGCCACCTTTGCGTAGGTCGCCGAGGCGCCCTCGCGCAGGTCACTGAGGAGCGCACGTCGCCGAGTAGGCTGGGGGATAAGGAATTCCAACGAGAGAAGCGGAATCACCACCTGTCCTGATGGAGGGCCACTCCGCCAAGTAGGCTGGGGGAGAGAAACACTGCCTCTCATTGTTCTTTAGCTAGTCCTCCGATCCATATTACTTGATGTTAAAATGGATGTATCTACAACTGAAATATGTCTAGATACATATATTTTAGTATCACAAAGTAAGTATCAACGTTTATATTGCCCAAGTCTTATTATCCATCCCTAAGGTGGGTCGCTTTTGTAACTACTGATTGCAGATTCGACTCTTCTGCAGACCGAAAGATTTTTAGAGTGACTAAGAATGATTCATGCTTAGCTTTCCATTTTCATGTTTTAAACTTGTTTAAATCTTGCTCAAACCTAGGATTTGACCAAGATTCAAATGGGTTTAACAATTAAAAAAATCAGAAAAATGAAAAACCAAAGCACATAGTATTCTTATGTCATATAGTAAGCATTCAAGTTGATAAACAAGGTCTAGACATATTCAAACCACACAAAACATGTATCTACCCCCTAACCCTAAACTCTGTCTTATGAAGTTAAGTATGAGGAGAAGTGATTTTGGGTTTCAAACATGGAAATTTCACAAACCTCCCAAAAGCTTCATTTTAGAGTGACTAAGAAGGATCCATGCTTACCTTTTCATTGCCATTTTTTAAACTTGTTTAAATCTTGGTCAAACCTAGGATTTGACCAAGATTCAAATGGGCGTAAAATTCAAAAAAAATAAAAAAATGAAAAACCAAAGCACATATATAGCCTTCTTATGTCATATAGTAAGCATTCAAGTTGATAAACAAGGTCTAGACATATTCAAACCAGAAATATCATGTATCATATCTACCCCTAACCCTAAACTCTGTCTTATGAAGTCAAACATATGAAGAGAACTGGGGTTTTGTGTTTCAAACATAAAAATTTCAAGTACCTTCATTTTAGAGTGACTAAGAAAGGATTCATGCTTACCTTTTCATTGTCATGTTTTAAACTTGATTAAACCTTGGTCAAACCTAGGATTTGACCAATATTTAAATGGGCATAAAAATTCGAAAAAATGAAAAAAATGGAAAACCAAAGCACATATATAGCCTTCTTATGTCATAAGCATTCAAGTTGATAAACAAGGTCTAGACATATTCAAACAAGAAAAATCATGTATCTACACCTAACCAAAAACTCTGTCTTAAGTGGTTTTGGGTTTCAAACATGGAAATTTCAAGAACATCCCAAAAGCTTCATTTTAGTGACTAAGAAGGATACACACTTCCCATTTCATTTTCATGTTTTAAACTTGTTTAAATCTTGGTCAAACCTAGGATTTGACCAAGATTCAAATAAGTAAAAACATGAAAATGAAAAGGTAAGCATCGATCCTTATTAGTCGCTCTAAAATGAAGCTTTTGGGAGGTTTTTGAAATTTTCATGTTTGAAACCCAAAACCACTTCTCTTCATGCTTGACTTCATAAGACATAGTTTAGGGTTAGGGGTAGATACATGATTTTTCTGGTTTGAATATGTCTAGACCTTGTTTATCAATTTGAATGCTTACTATATGACATAAGAAGGCTATGTGCTTTGGTTTTTCATTCTTACGATTTTTTTCTTAATTTTTATGCCCATTCGAATCTTGGTCAAATCCCAGGTTTGACCAAGATTTAAACAAGTTTAAAACATGACAATGAAAAGGTAATCAATCCTGGATCCTTCATAATTAATAAGTTAGTCTAATTAAAATGAAGCTTTTGGGAGGTTTTTGAAATTTTTGTGTTTGAAACCAAAAACCACTTCTCTTCATGCTTGACTTCATAAGATAGAGTTTAGGGTTAGGGGTAGATACATGATTTGTATTATTTGAATTGTCTTGACCTTATTTATCATCTTTTAAATGCTTACTATATATATGACATAAGAAGACTATGTGCTTTAGTTTTTCAATTTTCTGATTTTTTAATTTTATGCCCATTTGAATCTTGGTCAAATCCTAGGTTTGACAATGATTTAAACAAGTTTAAAATATGAAAATGAAAAGATAAGCATGGATCCTTCTTAGTCACTCTAAAATAAAGCTTTTGGGTGGTTTTTGAAATTTCCATGTTTGAAACCCAAAAGCACTTCTCTTCATGCTTGACTACATAAGACAGAGTTTAGGGTTAGGGGGTAGACACATGATTTTTCTTGTTTGAATATGTCTAGACCTTGTTTATCAACTTTAATGCTTACTATATGACATAAGAAAACTATGTGCTTTGTTTTTTCATTTTTCTGATTTTTTTGGAATTTTGATGCACATTTGAATCTTGGTAAAATCCTAGGTTTGACCAAGATTTAAACAAGTATATAACATGAAAATGAAAAGGGAAGCATGTATCCTTCTTAGTCACTCTAAAATGAATTTTTTGGGAGTTTTTTGAAATTTCCATGTTTGAAACCCAAAACCATGCACTTCTCTTCATGCTTGACTTCATAAGATAGAGTTTAGGGGTTTGCGGATAGATACATGATTTGTCTAGTTTGAATAAGTCTAGACCTTGTTTATCAACTTTAATGCTTACTATATGACATAAGAAGACTATGTGCTTTGGTTTTTCATTTTTCTATTTTTTTATTTTATGCCCATTTGAATCTTGGTCAAATCCTAGATTTAACCAGGATTTAAACAAGTTTAAAACATGAAAATGAAAAGGTAAGCCTTGATCCTTCTTAGTCACACTAAAATGAAGCTTTTGGGATGTTCTTGAAATTTCCATGTTTGAACCCAAAACGACTTCTCTTCATGCTAGACTTCATAAGACAGAGTTTAGGGGTTAGCGGGTAGATACATGACTTGTCTAGTTTGAATAAGACTAGACCTTGTTTATCAACTTTAATGCTTACTATATGACATAAGAAGACTATGTGCTTTGGTTTTTCATTTTTCTATATTTTTATTTTATGCCCATTTGAATCTTGGTCAAACCTATATT
Source organism: Lolium multiflorum (assembly GCA_030979885.1). Lineage (NCBI taxonomy): Eukaryota > Viridiplantae > Streptophyta > Magnoliopsida > Poales > Poaceae > Lolium > Lolium multiflorum. Next base: position 67,793,452 of record CM061749.1, on the reverse strand, counting down.
TGACCAGGATTTAAACAAGTTTAAAACATGAAAATGAAAAGGTAAGCCTTGATCCTTCTTAGTCACACTAAAATGAAGCTTTTGGGATGTTCTTGAAATTTCCATGTTTGAAACCCAAAACGACTTCTCTTCATGCTAGACTTCATAAGACAGAGTTTAAGGTTTAGGGGTATAGATACATGATTTGTCTGGTTTAAATATGTATAGACCTTGTTTATCAACTTGAATGCTTACTATATGGCATAAGAAAACTATGTGCTTTGGTTTTTCATTTTTCTGATTTTTTTAAATTTTGATGCCCATCGAATCTTGGTCAAATCCTAGGTTTGACCAAGATTTAAACAAGTTTAAAACATGAAAATGAAAAGGGAAGCATGTATCCTTCTTAGTCACTCTAAAATGAAGTTTTTGGGAGGTTTTTGAAATTTCCATGTTTGAAACCCAAAACCAGTTCTCTTCATGCTTGACTTCATAAGACAGAGTTTAGGGGTTAGGGGGTAGATACATAATTTGTATGGTTTGAATATGTCTAGACCTTGTTTATCAACTTTAATGCTTACTATATGACATAAGAACACTATGTGCTTTGGTTTTTCATTTTTCTGATTTTTAAATTTTAATGCCCATTTGAATCTTGGTCAAATCCTAGGTTTGACCAAGATTTAAACAAGTTTAAAACATGAAAATGAAAAGGGAAGCATGTATCCTTCTTAGTCACTCTAAAATGAAGTTTTTGGGAGGTTTTTGAAATTTCCATGTTTGAAACCCAAAACCACTTCTCTTCATGCTTGACTTCATAAGACGAGTTTAGGGGTTAGGGGGTAGATACATGATTTGTATGGTTTGAATATGTCTAGACCTTGTTTATCACCTTTAATGCTTACTATATGACATAAGAAGACTATGTGCTTTGGTTTTTCATTTTTCTGTTTTTTTTAATTTTCTGCCCATTTGAATCTTGGTCAAATCCTTGGTTTGACCAATATTTAGACAAGTTTAACACGTGAAAACGAACTGATAATCCCATTTGTTGACTCATTTAACTAGTTAATCCCATTTGTTGACTCTCTGTTGACCAGGCACTTGAGGTAAAACTGAGTATATTGCACTAGCCAGTATTAGTACTCAAGGGGAAAACCGAGCACACAAAAAATGCTACAGTATAAGACTCGAGAGTATATCTAAATTTCCAGGGTTAGACTCGAGTACGCGTGTTGCGGTGCAGAAGTGGAAGACGTGCAATTGTTGACGGGTACTGACGCGAGTCGCGGTGCAGAAGTCGAAGACGTGCAATCGTGGACGCGTGTCGCGTTGCAGAAGCCCAAGACGTGCAGACGTTAAATGGTGGACGCGTAGGACGCGGGTCGCATTAACCACCCCTCGCCTTTATAGACGCCTCCTCGCACTATCTCTGTCACTCTCACTCGCTCATGCAACGCCGCCTCTCACGTCCCATCATCTTCTCCAAAGCAAAAAACCCTCTCCCTCTCTGCAGGCGAGATGGACATGGAGAATGCGAATCCCATCGTCCATGACGCCGTCGGCTCCAAGCGCGACGCCTCCCTCTTCGACGTCGTCCCCTCAAAGGCCGTCGCCGCCGCCGGTGGCGGTCGTATCCCGCCGGGATGGGACCCCTATGAGCCGGTGCCGTACATCTCGCCTCCGAACCCCTACGACACCTGCATGGACGACCCATGGAACGAGGTAACTATGGTTTGCTCCCTTTTTTGTTCCCCATTCCTTTTTGAACCCTATTTTTGCTGGTTCCCTAGTAACTATTAGTGCCGATCTGTAGATGGTTGAGTATTGGGTTAATATTTGCGCCGATTTTATTCCATTTTGCTTTGATCCCTTCTTGATTTCGTTTAAGATTTGGAGTTCGGCCGTTCGGTTAATTTATGCAAGTAATAATGGGATCTCAATCAGTTAATTTATGGGATCTCAGTCAGTTATTTTATGCAGGAATCAAAAGATATCAACCGTTTAATTTTGCAAATATTCTGGAATCTGTTCAAAATCAGATCTGGAATCTGTTTCTTTGCCTATGATGAATCGTTGGGCACAAATTTTTACAGAGTGGGTTCAGCGAACCATTGCTGTGTACAAATCTGTTGTGCATGAGCTATGGTTCGCTAACACCATCCCTGTAGACATATAATCGTGTCCACTCTAACTGAGGCTGGCTCTGTTTTTCCTTACTTTGTTATCATGCACGTTAGTCATCGTTGCATCTCATTCACTAATAGTTCCCGTTTGATATGGATCAGCTGTCTGGCAGCGACGTCGGCAGCGACGACGAGCACCATGACGTCAAGACTCGCCAGGTGCTGCGGAGGCTGCAGGTCGGCCAGTACGTCTCCTACTTCGCCAAGGGTGTCTACAGGTGCCCCTTCTGCACTAGGAGGCTCGGCCGCACTGACTTCAACTGCCTCCTCACGCATGCCGAGAACATCGGCAACACCAACCCCAAGGTCGGCGCGTCGGTGAACCCCCACTCCTTCCGCGCCAAGCACATGGCGCTCGGCATGCACCTCCGCAGCATCCAGCGGGTGGAGATCTCCGCCGGGCGCATGCCTCCGCTCAAGCCCAAGGCTCCCAAGGGGAGCAACAAGTGGAGGCAGATGGGGTAGGCGGAGTCCTGGACGTGTGCTGCTGCTGCAAAGCAGCTTCTATTTTGTTGTTAGCTAGGGATCCCTTGTTGTTATGTTGTTAGTATGATGGTGTTGTGAAGAACCTCGAACCTGTTGGCTGCTGTGTATGCAGCTTATTATCTAGGGAGGGATCCCTATTATCTATCCCTATTCTACTGGAGTATATTTTGTTGGCCCTACTTTGTTTTCTCGATTTACTATTACTGTGAATTTGTCGTACGGAGTACATTACCCTGGAGATTTGCTTCTAGATTTAACTACATACATATGGACCAGAGGGAGTACTAGATTTGCTGCCATATTGGGCAAACAACGAGGGCCAAAAGGCACAAATAATTGAAGAAAGACAGAAATGCAAGCTTCTCTAGATTTGATACTAATTTGGTTAATAAAGACAAAGAGACAGAGGGGGAAAAGGTGCTCTTAAAAATGCCAATTCGCGCCGAGAGAGACAGAACCCAGCTCCTGCTCACGTACAACCAAACGCGGTCTCGTCCTGTCCCACGCGGTCCCTTTCTACTAGCCCCACACGTCAGCACGGAACGGTCAACTAAACTGGAATCCTCCCGTCTGAGCTCCTTCTGCGGGTTACAAATAAGGGCTTGGCGAAAACTGAGGAAAAACATAAGGCAATCTTATTGACTAATATAGCTGCTTAATTAATAAAAGGATTAGCTACAACGTGCTCAGTTTGCCCATTTATTAAGGTATAAGACTGGCAGGAGAGAAAGTAATCGCTAGTTTCCTCATTTTGCCCCTGCATGCTCGCACGATTAAAGCTCCTTCCGCACGCGCTGGACTCCTCGTTTCCTTAAACCTCCTCGTTTCTCGGGATAGACCAACAGTTTTTCAGGATCTTGGGGTTTTTTTTTTGACAATCAATACCACATATATTCATAGCAACAAATAGTACATGGTAGAGGGCTACATGACGACTAGATACATCACCAAAAAAGGTGATGCATGTCTCCTTCACCAAAACAGCTGAAACAAGTACATGAACGCAAGTACACCACCATAATAATACTACTACATTAACACAAGTACGAGTAATAAAGTAAGAGTACTACTCCCTCTAATCTAATTTAAACCAAAATAAAACTTAAACTTCATCCTAAATTTGAACTAGTGCCTCGTCCTCGTTCTTCGCTCATTTTCTGATCCAGGCGGCGCAGCATGCCATGGGCATGTCACCGGATGCATGATTTTTTTCGCAATGTTTTAAATTTGAATTTAGGCCGCATGTCACACGGTGACATGCAAAAGGTGCATGTCACCTGGTGGTGGTAGGCAACTACCCTCATTTACGGCGGCGTAGGCGACTGGACGCCGCGTGGCCAGCCGCTGCCTCGTGGCCGCCTCGGTTTCCACGCGGGAGACCATTAAACGCCGACGACCAACCTTCCCGCGTCACGGTTAGCGACTATGACTATAAGGGCAAAACGCTAAACTCTCTCGTTCCATTCACTTTCTTCCTCTCTCCACCTAACAAACATTTGTTCGTCGCTCTCTCCTCCAGCAATGTCTTCAAAATTCAGGTCGTCGGCGGTCAAGTACGCGGAGAAAAAACGCCGGCTCGAAATTTCGAGAGACGCTTCCAGAAACCAAGTGGGCTCGCCGTCGCCGCCGCCGCCGCCGAAACGCGTCCGTGCTGTGCTCACCGGGTTAGTTTCCTTCGCCATGTACTTTCGTTTCTTTCGTCGCTCTCTCCTCCAGCAATTAATGTGTTCAAACTTCAGGTCGCCGGCGGTCAAGTACGCGGATAAAAAACGCCGGCTCGAAATTTCGAGAGACGGTTCCAGAAACCAAGTGGGCTCGCCGTCGCCGCCGCTGCCGCCGCCGCCGAAACGCGTCCGTGCTGTGCTCACCGGGTTAGTTTCCTTCGCCATGTACTTTCGTTTCTTCTTGCCCGGGCTCAAGCTCTTTAAGAGTCTCTATGGTTATACATCTTAAAGGGTTGGAAGTTCCAACGACGCCCGTACTGCACCAACTTCCACGACCAAGGAATCATCGTCGTCCGATGATTTCAACCCGGCCCTACCCCGGCGAAATGAGGTAGCACCAAGCACTGTGTAGTTATCTTCTTCTTCTTCTTCTTCCTTTGCGCTTACTTGCTACCGATGATTTCGCCCTGAAGGAAGCGGCGCCGACTATCGACACCACTGTCGCCATCTTGATGGAAAAAAACGAGGAGCTCAGCTTAGAGTGTGATCGCCTCCGAGACGATTTGGCTGCCAAGAAGAAGAATTCGAAAACTCTTGTGGAGCTCATTTGCAGCCTTCGCAATGAGCGCGATATGTTGAAGAACGAGCTGATTAAGCAGAAAGAGAGGAACATTGCATCAGCGGAGAAAGCCAGCAGCATACTCAAGACTGTGTGCCTCGAAAGAGACAAGTCTGATATAGAGTACAAAATCCTTCTTCAGGATAAAGTACAGCTCCAAAAGTTGAACCTTGAATATGCTGACATCGCCATCCTTGCCCTTCTCGAGAGGCAGAAGGCACAAGATAAGTTGATGCACCTGATGTTGGAGAGCTGCAGTGAAAGAGAAGAGACATTGAAAGAAGTGAGCAGTTTGGTGGGATACATGAGTGACGTCGGGCGAACTTCGCAGAATCCGCCCCGGCTGAGCTCAAATTCCAGCGGAACCAGCTTTCAGCAATGCATGTTAGGCGCACCTACAACTTCTACTCATTGATTAGAGGTCGCACGACATGGCATTTTCCCTCGAAATAGTAGTACTGTACTAATAGTTGTACTACTTAATATGTACCTTTTTGTAAAATAATTTCTTACATGTATTAGAAACTACCCCTCTCGTTTCTGGATGCACCCGGGACATTGTCATCCGGCCCTCTTCTGGACAAACCCCCTCGGGAAGGACGGTATATTTTGCACATTTCGCTACTAGTACTTCTAATTCCACCGCTTATTTTTCTAATCCGTTAAATCGTTAATTGGATGACCAACTGATGGAAGCTGCGATAGATTAGACCAACAAGTGGTGAATTGTGCAAAAGATATGTCCGTGTTTTATGCAAAAGAGTGATATGGGGATCTGGTGGAATCTTGAATTTCCTCTTCAGTGGTAGGCATGCTTCACTTATAGCTGGAGTACATTGCGGACCTGGTGCATTTCGTCAGTACCGATCAGCTATTTTTGCTTATCCGGGAAGAAAAGGTAGTACTAGCCTTTTCTGTGAGATGTCTTTTCAGTGCTACGGAGTTGTCTGTTCACTGCTTGCTTTGTCTGTCGGTGACTTTGCCAAGCTGACTTTGCCATGACTTTGGGTGACTGATATGTGGACCACAGTTGTAAGTGACTCAAAGTCACTGACTTTGGGGACTCCTGAATGCTTCGTATATTTCTGACGGTTTCTGAATTATGTACTCCGTACAACTTTTGTAATATTGGTCAAACTAGTTTTGACCAGGGTTTGTGTAGGGTGTTTTTTTTTGGTTGGTCCAAATGGTGTTGTGTGGTCCAAATGTGATGTATCATCACACCACCATGTGCCCCCCTCCCCCCACCCCACCCCTAGGTTTTGGTAATGCCATTCTGATACATGCTTCTTAGAAGGAGTACATTTTTTCCGTTAGGGCATGACAATTTTGAAAAATTCAAAAAAAAATGGGAAGACAGAATGGTAACATCATTTTCCATGTGATGATGCACCCCTGTGCCAAATTTTGGTTCATTTTAAGAATGTAAGGTGACAAATTACTCGAGGAAGCTAGTTGGAGTAGACGGGCATGATCGGATTGGCATAGGGGATTTATTTTTTGAAGGATGTTATTTTTCATAGACAATATCTGACACAAAAAATAAAATGTTAAGGTCTCATATTATTCTGAATGATTTTGAATTACTTATGACGTTTGGAAGTATTGGTATACATGAGTCCCACATGAAGTTAAATGGTCCAAAAAAAAGTTTCGTACACGTCTCCCAGAAAGTGGAAAGTCGAGTACATGCATGACTTCACGCGTCCATCACCGGTTGACTAGAACTTCATGGAGTTCCTTTCCGGCAGCGTTCGCAGTTCCAAAACCCGGAACAAGGAGTGACTGGTCACGATTCGTTACACTCTGCAGAGGTGTGTTGCTTTACCCATAAGAGATCTTAACCTTGGTGCCAACCGGGCAGCTTTCCCGTCCACACTTCCAATGGTGTGAGGCCCGGTATAAGGTCCTAGTCGTTCATATTCCTCCGCTACCTCGCACACTGATACGTCTCCAACGTATCTATAATTTCTGATGATCCATGCTTGTTTTATGACAATACCTACATGTTTTGTTCACACTTTATATCGTTTTGATGCGTTTTCCGGAACTAACCTATTGACGAGATGCCGAAGTGCCAGTTCCTGTTTTTGGTTTCGAAATCCTAGTAAGGAAATATTCTTATCGGACGAAATCAACGCCCACCCTATTTTCACCGAAGCTTCCAGAACACCCGAGAGGACCAGAGGGGGGCCACAGGGCCCCACACACTAAGCCGGCGCGGCCCGAGGGGGCGCCGGCCGTTGTCCGGCCCCACCCGGGCCCCTCCGAGGCTCCCTTTCGCCTATATAAGCTCCCCGACCTAAAACCCCGAGACGAATAAGCCACGGTACGAGAAAAGTTCCAGCCGCCGCCATCGCGAAGCCAAGATCCGGGGGACAGGAGTCTGTTCCGGCACGCCGCCGGACGGGGAAGTGCCCCCGAAGGCTCCTCCATCGACACCACCGCCATCTTCATCACTGCTGTCTCCCATGAGGAGGGAGTAGTTCTCCATCGAGGCTGGGGCTGTACCGGTAGCTATGTGGTTCATCTCTCTCCTATGTACTTCAATACAATAATCTCATGAGCTGCCTTACATGATTGAGATTCATATGATGATGCTTGTAATCTAGATGTCATTATGCTAGTCAAGTGGGTTTTACTTATGTGATCTCCGGAGACTCCTTGTCCCACGTGTGTAAAGGTGACAGTGTGTGCACCGTGTGGGTCTCTTAGGCTATATTTCACAGAATACTTATTCACTGTTATGAATGGCATAGTGAAGTGCTTATTTATATCCCTTTATGATTGCAATGTGTTTTGTATCACTATTTATCTATGTGCTACTCATGTGATGTTATTAAAGTAGTCTATTCCTCCTGCATGATGTAATGGTGACAGTGTGTGCATTGTGTAGTTCTTGTCGTAGATTATGATCATAATCTCTTGTAGGTTATGGAGTTGATTATCGCTATGATAGTATTGATGTGATCTATGCCTCCTTCATAGTGTGATGGTGACAGTGTGCATGCTATGTTAGTACTTGGTCTATTTTGCAAAGATCTATTATGCTCTAAGGTTACTTAAATATGAATATCGAATGTTGTGGCGCTTGTTAACTCCGGCTTGAGGGAGCTCTTGTAGCCCTACACAATTAGTGGTGTTCATCATCCAACAAGAGTATATGTAGCACAAGGAAGAGAACTTATTTATTATGTGATCAATGTTGAGAGTGTCCACTAGTGAAAGTATGATCCCTAGGCCTTGTTTCCACCACAAAGAATTGCTTCCCACGCCAGCAAGCTATTTTCTGGCGCCGCTTGTTTACTGTTTTACTGCATCTTTACTTTCTGCAATATTACCACCATCTATACCACCTGTGTTTTACTATCTCTTCGCCGAACTAGTGCACCTATACATCTGACAAGTCTATTAGTGTGTTGGGGACACAAGAGACTTCTTGTATCGTGATTGCAGGGTTGCTTGAGAGGGATATCTTTGACCTCTTCCTCCCTGAGTTCGATAAACCTTGGGTGATCCACTTAAGGGAAAACTTGCTGCTGTTCTACAAACCTCTGCTCTTGGAGGCCCAACACTATCTACAAGAATTGAAGCACCCGTAGACATCAAGCTATTTTCTGGCGCCGTTGCCGGGGAGGAAAGGTAAAAGGTACTCACACTCCGGATCTCGGCTACTAAGCTATTTTTCCGCCGTTGTAAGTACTCGAAGCTATTTCCTTTAGATCCTGCAATTGCATCTTTTGGTTTCTTGTTTACACTAGTTAGGCATAATGGAAAGCAACAGTGAGCTTTTATTTCTATTTCCTGAGTTAAGACATGGATTGTTTGCTGCGAAAATTAAAAAACCTATGGAATCTTATTTGCATGCTAGTAACAATGATATTAGTATGAACGCTTTGAACACCATTGTTGTTAATGATATGGAAAATTCTAAGCTTGGGGAAGCTGGTTTTGATGAGCATGATATTTTTAGTCCCCCAAGCATTGAGGAGAAAATTTTCTTTGATGATACTATGCCTCCTATATTTGATGATGAGAATAATAATGATAGCTACTTTGTTGAATTTGCTCCCACTACAACTAATAAAATTGATTATGCTTATGTGGAGAGTAATTATTTTATGCATGAGACTCATGATAAGAATGCTTTATGTGATAGTTATATTGTTGAGTTTGCTCATGATGCTACTGAAATTTATTATGAGAGAGGAAAATATGGTTGTAGAAATTTTCATGTTACTAAAACACCTCTCTATGTGCTGAAATTTTTGAAGCTACACTTGTTTTGTCTTCCTATGCTTGCCACTATACTCTTCATGAACTTGTTTATTTACAAGATTCCTATGCATAGGAAGCATGTTAGACTTAAATGTGTTTTTAATTTGCCTTTTGATGCTCTCTTTTGCTTCAAATACTATTTCTTGCGAGTGCATCATTAAAACTGCTGAGCCCATCTTAATGGCTATAAAGAAAGAACTTCTTGGGAGATAACCCATGTGTTTTTTACTACAGAAATTTTTTGTTTTGTTGAGTCTTGGAAGTTGTTTACTACTGTAGCAACCTCTCCTTATCATGTTTTTGTGCCAACTAAAGTCTCTATGGTAAAGTTGATGCTAGATTTGGATCGCTGCGCAGAAACAGATTTGCTGTCTGTCACGAATTTGAGCAGAAGTCTCTGTAAAAAAATCAAAAAAATCTGCAAATTTACGTGTGTGATCCTCAGATATGTACGCAACTTTCATTAGTTTTGAGTTTTTCCGTTTGAGCAAGTTAAGTGCCCCTTCCAGGTTCGTCTTTACGGACTGTTCTGTTTTTGACAGATTCTGCCTTTTATTTCGCATTGCCGCTTTTGTTAAGTTGAATGAGTTTCTTTGTTCCATTAACTTTCAGAAGTTTTGTGCAATGTCCAGAAGTGTTAATAATGATTGTGTCACCTCTGAACATGTGAATTTTGATTATGCACTAACCCTCTAATGAGTTTGCTTGAAGTTTGGTGTGGCAGAAGTTTTCAAGGGTCAATAGAAGAGGGTGATATAATGTGATCGAGAAGAGTGAAAGGTCTAAGCTTGGGGATGCCCCGGTGGTTCATCCCTGCATATTTTAGGAAGACTCAAGCATCTAAGCTTGGGGATGCCCAAGGCATCCCCTTCTTCATCGACAACTTATCAGGTTTCTTCTAGTGAAACTATATTTTTATTCAGTCACATATTATGTATTTTACTTGGAGCGTATGTGTGCTTTTATTCTCGTTTTGTTATTTTCATTCTCTGAATAAATTCATCCTTGTGTGGGAGAGAGACACGCTCCGCTGGTTCATATGAACACATGTGTTCTTAGCTTTTAATGTTCAAGGGCGAAAGTTGATCGCTTCACTTGTTGCTATTTGGTTGGAATAAGAAAATGCTTCATATGGTCTTGAATAATTTGATACTTGGCAATTGTTTTGAGCTCTCATAAATCATTTAAGCTCTTGCATCATGTAGTTTAAATCTAGTAGTGGAGAACTACTGTAGAGCTTGTTGAAATTTGGTTTGCATGATTGGTCTCTCTAAGGTCTAGATATTTTCTAGTAAAAGTGTTTGAGCAACAAGGAAGACAGTGTAGAGTCTTATAATGCTTGCAATATGTTCTTATGTAAGTTTTGCTGTACCGGTTCATACTTGTGTTTTCTTCAAACAACCTTGCTAGCCAAAGCCTTGTACTGAGAGGGAATACTTCTCGTGCATCTAAACACCTTGAGCCAAAACCTATGCCATTTGTGTCCACCATATCTACCTACTATGTGGTATTTCCTGCCATTCCAAGTAAATACTTCATGTGCTACCTTTAAACAATTCAAAAGCTATTACCTCTTATTTTGTGTCAATGTTTTATAGCTCATGAGGAAGTATGTGGTGTTTTATCTTTCGATCTTGTCATTTACTTTTGACAGACTTTCACAATGGACTAGTGGCTCATCCGCTTATCCAATAATTTTGCAAAAAGAGCTGGCAATGGGGTTCCCAGCCCCAATTAATTAACTTGCATTAATAATTCTCTTCACATGTTTTGCTATGATCTATCAAGCAACTTAAATTTGCAAATAGACACTCCTCCATGGTATGTGAATGTTGTAAGGCACCCGAGGATTCGGTTAGCCATGGCTTGTGTAAGCAAAGGTTGGGGGAGTGTCATCTAATAAATAAAACTAAAGTACATGTGTAAACAAAATAGAAGAGGGATGATCTACCTTGCTGGTAGAGATAACGTCCTTCATGGGAGCCGCTCTTGAAAGTCTGGTTGATAAGGTAGTTAGAGTACCCATTACCATTCGTTGACAACAACAAACACCTCTCAAAATTTTACTTTTATGCTCTCTATATGATTTCAAAACTTGAAAAGCTCTAGCACATGATTTAATCCCTGCTTCCCTCTGCGAAGGGCCTATCTTTTACTTTATGTTGAGTCAGTTTACCCATTTCCTTCCACCTTAGAAGCAAACACTTGTGTCAACTGTGCATTGATTCTTACATACTTGCTTATTTGCATTCATCATATTACTCTATGTTGACAATTATCCATGAGATATGCATGTTGAAAGTTGAAAGCAACTGCTGAAACTTATATCTTCCTTTGTGTTGCTTCTATGCCTTTACTTTGAATTTATTGCTTTATGAGTTAACTCTTATGCAAGACTTTTTGATACTTGTCTTGAAAGTACTATTCATGAAAAGTTTTGCTATATGTTATCTATTTGTTAGAAAACTATAGATCATTGCTTTGAATCACTCCATTCATGTCATATGCTTTACAATAATGTTGATCAAGATTATGATGGTAGCATGTCACCTCAGAAATTATTTGTGTTATCGTTTACCTACTCGGGACGAGTAGGAACTAAGCTTGGGGATGCTGATACGTCTCCAACGTATCTATAATTTCTGATGCTCCATGCTTGTTTTATGACAATACCTACATGTTTTGTTCACACTTTATATCGTTTTGATGCGTTTCCGGAACTAACCTATTGACGAGATGCCGAAGTGCCAGTTCTGTTTTCGCTGTTTTTGGTTTCAGAAATCCTAGTAAGGAAATATTCTCGGAAACGGACGAAATCAACGCCAGTACCCTATTTTCACCGGAAGCTTCCAGAACACCCGAGAGGGACCAGAGGGGGGCCACAGGGGCCCCACACTAAGGCGGCGCGGCCTGGGGGCGCGCCGGCCTGTTGTCTGGCCCCACCAGGGCCCCTCCGAGGCTCCCTTTCGCCTATATAAGCTCCCTGACCTAAAACCCCGAGACGAATAAGCCACGGTACGAGAAAAGTTCCAGAGCCGCCGCCATCGCGAAGCCAAGATCTGGGGGACAGGAGTCTCTGTTGCACGCCGCCGGACGGGGAAGTGCCCCCGGAAGGCTCCTCCATCGACACCACCGCCATCTTCATCACCGCTGCTGTCTCCCATGAGGAGGGAGTAGTTCTCCATCGAGGCTCGGGGCTGTACCGGTAGCTATGTGGTTCATCTCTCTCCTATGTACTTCAATACAATAATCTCATGAGCTGCCTTATATGATTGAGATTCATATGATGATGCTTGGAATCTAGATGGCATTATGCTAGTCAAGTGGGTTTTACTTATGTGATCTCTGGAGACTCCTTGTCCCACGTGTGTAAAGGTGACAGTGTGTGCACCGTGTGGGTCTCTTAGGCTATATTTCACAGAATACTTATTCACTGTTATGAATGGCATAGTGAAGTGCTTATTTATATCCCTTTATGATTGCAATGTGTTTTGTATCACTATTTATCTATGTGCTACTCATGTGATGTTATTAAAGTAGTCTATTCCTCCTGCATGATGTAATGGTGACAGTGTGTGCATTGTGTAGTTCTTGTCGTAGATTATGATCATAATCTCTTGTAGGTTATGGAGTTGATTATCGCTATGATAGTATTGATGTGATCTATGCCTCCTTCATAGTGTGATGGTGACAGTGTGCATGCTATGTTAGTACTTGGTCTATTTTGCAAAGATCTATTATGCTCTAAGGTTACTTAAATATGAATATCGAATGTTGTGGCGCTTGTTAACTCCGGCTTGAGGGAGCTCTTGTAGCCCTACACAATTAGTGGTGTTCATCATCCAACAAGAGTATATGTAGCACAAGGAAGAGAACTTATTTATTATGTGATCAATGTTGAGAGTGTCCACTAGTGAAAGTATGATCCCTAGGCCTTGTTTCCACCACAAAGAATTGCTTCCACGCCAGCAAGCTATTTTCTGGCGCCGCTTGTTTACTGTTTTACTGCATCTTTACTTTCTGCAATATTACCACCATCTATACCACCTGTGTTTTACTATCTCTTCGCCGAACTAGTGCACCTATACATCTGACAAGTATATTAGGTGTGTTGGGGACACAAGAGACTTCTTGTATCGTGATTGCAGGGTTGCTTGAGAGGGATATCTTTGACCTCTTCCTCCCTGAGTTTGATAAACCTTGGGTGATCCACTTAAGGGAAAACTTGCTGCTGTTCTACAAACCTCTGCTCTTGGAGGCCCAACACTGTCTACAAGAATAGAATCACCCGTAGACATCACACACCCACCCTTTGTTGCATACCCCAACCCTGGGTCCTCGCCGGTGCTCTTATAACAATTAAGGACGGCCCCCGACCACGACAACAGTCTGGGATGAAACCAAACTCCTTCGCCGGTAGCTGCAACCCATCATAGACCACATTACCGTGGGGAATTAGAAGGGGATCCCCACCCTCAAGTTGTTCCGCAAGCCGCAACCGCTACGGTAAGCACTGCATTACCGTGGGGAATTAGAAGGGGCTTCCCACCCTCAAGTTGCTCCGCAAGACACAACTGCTACGGTAAGCGCATCCGTTGATGTACGAGAGGTGGAAATACAATTGGCTACTCCGTCCCACTCCAGATCTTATGGTTAACACGAGTTTTACGGCACAAGAATCACTGGACGACATTTGTTGTTTAATCCTAGATGGATATAAACCCTTGCAATAGAACCTCCACCATATCAACACATACCATGGTTCCATTGCCCACCACCTAGTCATATTCATAGTTATGAAAATAGTTCTTTTGATTTTCATGCAAGAGTGGTAAATATAGTACTTTGCAAGTAATTTGGTAAAAATACTCAAATGACATGAGCAAGCGATGAACTTGCCTGGCAACTGCGATGTAATGCAGTTGGATGCTTTGGATTGACCCTGATCCTCTGTTTCTGAAAGAAGCATCATTGTCCGATAAGGGCAATGGTTAAAGAAGCAATTATGCATGCTTTTGGATTTTAGGGTTTGGTTTCCCCCTCCCGATGCTATTATTTCATGTAAGAGGTAATTACTAAGAATAATTTAGGGATACTTTGTTTAAGGCAAAATACTACCTTGGAATGTTGCCAAGGTGTTTTTAGAGTCCAAAATAATTTGATGGACTTATTTTATCATTAAAAATATGTGTGTTATTTTTAATGATGCTTTAATATTTATTTCTTGCCTTAGATTATGGTCCAATTTTTATTTGTCTCAAAAATTCTATTTTTCATATTTTATTATGATAGAGAATTTTATTCTGAGTTGTTTACATATTTTTAATTATTTTTTTAGAGCTATATTTATTTTATAAAAATTCTAGAAAGATTCAATTAAATGGTCATTTATGAAATGACTAGAATGCCCTTGGGCCCCACCTGTCATGTGGCCCGAGATGGTTAGGTCGAACCGACCCACCTGGTCCGGCTCAATCGGCCTCACTCCTCTCCTCCTATCTCGCTCGATAGAAACCCTAACCCTAACAGCTCCCGCGACGCCCGCGTCGCCTGCGCCGCCGCCGATTAAATCCGGCCGTCTCCGGCCATCGCCGGCGACGAGATGGTGCGGATCTGGACCGCCTCTCGACGGCGGACATGATGGTCCGCGTCGATCTGACGCCCTCGTCCTCGTTCGCCTGCCTCTGACCCTCCTGTGCGCCTGGTACTCGGCGTTCGCCGCCGCCGCGCGTTGGAGATGCCGTGGACCTTCCTCCTGGCGCTCCCCTGGGCGCGTGGTGCTGCGCTGGGGTGCTGTGGTGGTCGCCGTGGCTTGGCTTGGCCAGGCCTGGTGCCGCCGTGTGTCCAGGCGTGCGCCGCCATGGCCGCCATGGCCGTGTCGACCATCTCCTCCCCGGTAAGTGCTCCTCCTTCTCCTCTGCTACCTATTCTACCTCTTCTCTTTCCTCTGGATGCCCTGATGTGTTGTGCTCACGGCTAGCCTAGGCTCTTGCTATGGCTGCTGCTGCAATGTTGTCATGCTCCTACATGCTATGTTGTTCTAAGTGCTACTGCTGTACCAATGCTCCTCTCTGTGCCATGCTGTTCTATTGCTGCTGCTAGATTCATGCTCATAACTGTGTTACTGCTGCTGTGGCTCTTGTGCAATAGCTCATGAGCACTTGCTCATGAGCATTTTGTGATGCTCATGGCCTGCTAGATTGCTCCTGCTATTGCTGCTGGTGCTAGACTATCATGTGTATTCATTTCTTGGCCCCTGGCTTGATTACTGTAAGTAATCCTTGCATTTTGCAAGAACCAGTGCCTCTGTGTGATGCTCATTGAGTTGTAATTCATGGGAATGTTCTATTGAGCATGATTGTTGGCTAGACAGCTCCATCCCTTGTTAGTGTGCTTCTGCATACAATTATATTTCATATATTTGATTATCTGTGTTACAATTAATGGTTGGTTAACTGTGGTTTTGGATGATCCTGTGATCATCAGGGCTTCTTGTTGGCTTATACATTTGTATGAATTCATTTCAAATGCTGCTGTTGCTTGTGGATCCAGCTTCTCACCAAGTACTGGTGGTTGTTGTTGCTTGTGAAAGCAATACTGGTGGCTGGTTGAATGATTTGATACATCTGGATGCATCTGTGTGTGTTATTTCATTTATCTGTGCTTGTCAGTGAAGCTTTGCTTCCTATTTCTGACAATAGACATGATCTACTTGATGCAGTAGTGATCTTGTGCATCCTATGCACTAACTGGATGGAAACCAACATGTGTTGGCACCTCCTGTGATGCATGAACTCCTTGGAGTGATGATATGCTTCTCTAGTGGGCTTTTCTGTGTGGCTAGGTAGTTGTTGTGACCCTAGCAGGGCTTGGCCTGCTAGAAATGGTTGCTCCTGCCATTTGTGTATGCTTCTGTGGAATATTTCCGGTAGTCATCCATGGGCTGCTAGGATATTTGATGTTGAAAAGATAATGGACAGATTAATGTCCATATTCTGATGGCTTAGCTAGCTGTAGGGTGCTTGGTAAATCTGCATGGCTAGATAGGATCAAATCCATGATGGATTTCTTTGGTTGTGTCACTGTGTTGACACAACCAATGTTCCCTTGGGATGATCTCCTGCTAGCTGTTCTCATGTTTGCTTGCACCAAATGGCTTAGCAGCCAAGTGATGATACAAATAGGGTTTCTACCCTTTCTTGCTTCTGTGATTGATGCATATGCTTATTTATGAGCAAAACTGTTGTTTGCTCATGTTTATATTGGTATACCTCACTCCAGCTCCTAGAAAGGTTGTTGATGTAGAGGTTTTGCTTCTGGATTTGTGGTTTGTGCTTGTCCTGCTCCACCTGGTGGCTTGTGATGATTTACTTCATCATGTGCTTGATCAACACAGTCAACAATTCTTGGTGAAAACTGTTTCTGGATGATTTCTGGTGGGTTATGGAATTGATTGAACAGTTCTAGCTGTTCATGGTGTTCTTGTTGTTCTTGGTGTTCTTACCCTTTGAGCTTCTGTCGATGGAATTGCTAGGGCTTGCTTCTGAAAACCCTTTATACTGGCTCTCTCCCTTCCTCTATGGTCGACAGCCATGCTGGTACTCCTCCCCTGGTCATTGTGTGTGTGAAGGGCATGCATCAACCTGGTGTGCTGTTTAGCATGCACACATGCTTTGTGTGCTGCCTGTGTGTGTGTGTTGGGTACCTGAGCTGGTGAGAGGATCAGCTCGGATGTTCCTTGATCATATCCTACCTTTCCATTGTTTTAGCTAACCTGCCAAGTGGTTTTACCACTTGGCATAACCTCTGTCTCTCTTTTATTGTTTTTGTTTTGCAGGGTTCAAATGGATGCTCTCTGGATTCTTTATCAAGAGATGATCAAGAATTCTTGTAGAATTTGATTAGTAGTTTAGGCATTTATACAACTTGTAATTTTCCTTTTTTTTATTTGTTCAATTTTTGTAATGTGTTGTAATTGGTATAATTCAAGAATATTGTAAATGACTGTATCTTGTGTGTTAATCAATAAAGCTCAAGTTTTCCTTAATCTATACCTAATAATAAAGGGAAAAGGGTTTCTCCCTCGGTCGTTCGTTTAATTCAAAGTTATCCTAAAAGTTGGTACAAATTACCCACCACTGCCACCCGTAAGTTAAAATCTATATGTTTCCCTGGTTTGGTTTCGTCCGCTCGCGTAAAGGGTCCGTCGTATACAGAAAAAGTCAGGTTGCATCAAATAAATTCAGGCCCTCGATCAACTCGAGCTGATCGATTACGATTAATTGGGTCTCCAGCCTAAGCCAGGCGGCGACAATGGATACGGCAGGGAAACGGGCGGGGGCGGCCGTACAGGCGACGATGCTTTAGATCGAAGGTTTTATGAACCGACTCAATCAAGCCAACGCCGGAGAAAGCTCCTCGCTCGCATGTCTTGGCTCTGCCCAGCGAACCGTTCGAACCTTCCTGGACGGCGCCCATGCCGTCGCAGCTTGGCCACCAAGAAGTAAGACGAGGTGCTGATCAGAATCGCCCTGCCGCCTGAAAAATACTAGGAAACGGCGAACGACCGATCGTACTTACGTACAAGCAGATGGCGTACTCGAGGGGGGCGAGATCACTGCTTATCAATTCACAGAGGATGAGGATGAAGATACGTGCTTGTCAACATGAGTACCGGCGGAACCATCGGCGGTGCTAGCTAGCTTTTCGCATGTAACCATCAAGGCTTAGAGCAAGTCTAACAGGGTATATTTTGCGTATGCAGAGTAAAGGGCCCATCCATTTTGCCCCTTCGGACGATAGCAGAGCCCGTATCCCCACCCCGTAAAACAGAATATTCTGTTTTACGGGGTGGGGATACGGGCTCTGCTAGCTCGTCCGAGTTTCGGCCCTCAAAACAGGGTTTTAGATAGCAATTTGCACAACAATTTCACATCAAACATAGCACATCCAAAATATGTGATGCATAATTCATAGTTTTAACATCACAACACGATCATAGGCAATGTTCAAGCCACGGAATTCCCAAATGTGATCAACCATCAACGGATCCATCACCACCGGCGCCACCGCTCGTCGGAGACTCACCTTGATCACGAGCTTGACGCGCAGCCTTCTTCCTCGCAATGATGTCCGCCTTGGTCTCCTTCCACCACGCCAGCTGATCCTCGTCCATGCCGTCGGTGCGCATCATCATGATTTCCCTCTCCTCGGCCAAGAGCTCCTTCATGGCCTTGGCTTCTTTGGCTGCGATCATCTTCATGTCAAGCTCCTTCCTTGCTTGCACCTTGGCAAGCTTCACCACACTCTTCTTGTCGGTGATGAGGAGCTTGGTCTCCAACGTCTTCATCGTCAATGCCTCTTTGGACTTCATGAGTTGATCCAACTTCTCCCGGAAGCTAGCTGCTTCTTGTTCTACCTTGACCCTCTCCTTGGCCTTCTTGTTGCCCTCGGGCTTGCCGGTGTTTCTCCCACTCATGTCCTCCGCTTCATCATCCATGGTGAGAAGTGCCTCCTTCTTGCACTTTGGCTCGTTGTCCCTCAACTTCCACTTAGGAAGATGTTGAAGGATGGCAAAGCAATGTTGGAATTGAAAGTCCTTGTTCTTAGAGCCGGCCATTTCCTTGTACCTTTGTTTAGCATACTTGGGCTGCTCAACAATAGTATGAGGAGATGTTTCCACATCATGAACACATAATATGGATAGCTTGCATCATCAACACAAGGAAAACTTACATAGTCCTCCGGCACGCATCCACTAGGGGGGTTGTCGGCCACTTGATCCATGGCAGCACTCCAACGAGAACAAGCCGGCTTGATGATGTTCCATCGGCCTTCAAGTGAGCGGTAGGATCTGTCCGCCATGCTCTTCGTGCGAGGCTTCAGCTGGTGGTACAGATCCTCAATGCGCTGCCAGTAGCGCTTGCCGCCTTGGTCCACTCCGGTGCACGCATCCATCCCCACCTTGCTCCAAGCTCGGACCAAGATGGTGTCTTCGATCTCGCTGTAGTTCGCCGTGCGTGGCTTCGGCGTCGACGAAGAACCGGCGGCAGCCGGATCAACCTCAACCACCTCCTCCTCGTCACCCTCATCCTCCTCCTCCTCATCAATCTCTTCGACGTTGCACTCGGCATCGAATGCATCCATACCGGCGTCCAAATTCACCGCGGAATCGTTGAGCATGTCCATGTAGGATGTTGTGGACTCAACATCGAACACCTTGTCTACGTCAATGGTGGATGGCGGCGGCGCGAGCGGCGCATCGGACGGAACGGAGGGAGGAGAGGGCGTGGCCTTGGAGGGCGGTGGAGGCGCGAGGCCGATGCGGTTGATGGCCTTTGTCCGCACCTTGGCCGGCGCGACGCCCCTCGGCCCGGCCGCCTTGGTCTTCATCCTGGCCCCCTTCTTGGCAGCCGGCGGGGCTTGGGCCGGCGAAGCTGCGGCCGGCGCTGCTGCGGCCGCCGCAGGTGCTTCGAAGAATACCTTCGGGATCCTCTTCCTCTTCGACGGGATGGTGGCGGAGATCATGGCCGACACCGCCCGGCGTTCGGCGCAGCTCCGACGGCGACATCGACCACCGCGGGCGGAGGAGATGCATCGCCGGCGGCAGGCGGCTCTTGCGGACGGTCCATGGAAGCGGGATCCGGCCGGGAAGGGCGCGGGGGAGGAGATCGGTCGGCGGCGGCGGTTGGCTTCAGCGAAATGCTTCGCGCGCTGTGGAGTGGGCGATGCTGGTTTCACCCACTATCCCCGCTCCCACCCCGCACAAGTAGGGGGCGACGACCCGCCCCGTAGTCGAAAACAGCAAAAATCGATGCGGGGGCCGTTTTTACGGGGCGTGCTAGACGGCCGGGTAGACGCGAAACCCTCAAATCGGCGGTTATTATACGGGTTTGCCCCTTTTACGGGGTCTGTTAGACCTGCTCTTATGGAGATACGAGGTAACCTTTGCGTTTGCATGCGGAACGGTGCCAAGCAAAACATCCTACTCTACGGTCAGGGCTGCCGGCACCGGCCACCGGCCAGTGGGACTGTGGGAGTAAGTTTGCGTCCTCCCCGACCAGCAAAGCTCGTCGGCTTTCTGTGGAATAAAGCTTCGCACAGCATTTGGCAATGTGGCGGCGTGTTTTGCTCAGCCTGCATGTAGGATGTATCTGAAGCTGTTCGCCGCGTAGCACGTCATGGTAACTGTTAGAGATATATTTGGTATAGGGATAGATTAGGTAGGGATAGATTTGTTTCTTGTCTTCTACTCCAAGTCGGTCGCTTGTACGCCTATATATACTCGCCCATGAGGCTCAATAATACATCCATCATATTCCGCATATCTCTCTCCCTCTCTATCCTTCAACATGGTATCAGAGCGGCACGCTCCTTGACCTAGCCGCCGCCCAAGCTTCCGCGCCGCGCCGCCCTCGGGGAGGTCGATCTCCATGATCTACTCCGGGGGCCGCGCAACCCGTATGAGGGTTCGTCTGCCGATCCGTTGATCCGCTGCCCTCGAGTTTTTTTCCAATCCGTAGATTGGTTTTCTTTTTGCGCCGCCGGCGTTTTCTTTTTGGTTTACCGATCATTGATCGGATTGAGTCGCCCATCGCCGTCGTCCTCTTGTGCCTCTACTCCGACAACGGCATCGACCTGCACCGGCCATCAACCGCATGGCACAGCCGCACGCGCCGCACACGGGGCGCCCCTACGTGCATCGCAGCAGGCTGTTCTTGCTTGCGCGGTCTCCATCGCCGGCTCGTCTCCACCGTCATCGCCCGGGACTACATCGACAACGCCATCGGCTCCGATCTGCGCGTCGTCCATGCCATGGCGCGAGTCGCGCCGCCGTCGGTCTGATCAACCGACCCCACGCACGTCTACGCCAAGCACGTCCCCGAGCACGCGCCAACCACGGATCGAGCATCGGGGTGCCGCTGCGTTGCCCCTTCGGGCCGCAGCGCCGCCGCCTTTGGTCCACGCTGCTAGCCATCGACGCGCCTTCTGAGGCGCGTACGTCGCTGGTGGCGTCCCGCCGCTGCAACGACTCGCGCCCTGCAGCTACGTCGGCCCCTCAGGCCGTGGCGTCGCCGCACGCGGCCACCTTCGCCGTCCCCCGCGCATCGACGTCCGAGGCTACCACAGCGCCGCCCCTTCGGCGCGGGTCGCCTCCGTCCGCGCATGGTCTTCGTCACGCCGCTGGGTCTTCCTCGCCTACTTCGTGTACCGCCGCCGCCCCACCCCAGGTCGCCGCTGGGCTCGCCAACCACTTCAGGTCGCGCTGGGCTCGCCGACCACCGCAACGCCCGTCTAGGCGTCCAGCATGACCACCCCTGGTCACCGTTGGGTTAGCCGCCTTCTACGTCTCCAACTGCGTCGCCCGTGTCATCGCCTCGTCCCCGTCTACACCACCTGCTACTCTACTTCGAGAACCGCGGGCAGCGTCGGCATCTCTCCGTCGATCTGCGACCGCGACGCTTCCGGAGGCCTCCTCTGCTAGTCCCTCTGACATGGCGACAAGTTCATGATGGTCCCTGCCCCTCGCATGCCCGGTACTGGCAACACCGGAAGTGCCTTCATCCCCGACACGTTCCCGAGTCTGGCAAACTCGCGCCGGACGTCTCGTCTTCATCGGCTTCGACAATGTCTTCTTCGGCATCGCCTCTACTGCCTCGACCGCGTCACCGCCGAGTTCTTCTATGCGTACTCGGTTCTGGCAAAACCGAAGTATGCCTTCGTCCCCGACGTGCGCCTGGTTCTGGAAAAGCTAGGGCCGCACCTCGTCCTCGACGGCTCGTACTGCATCGACTTCGGCATCGACCAACTCCACGACTGCCTCGACGCGTCTCCGTCACTCTCCGCGCACCACGCGCTTGCGGCTACATCGACACCGGCACCCGCCCACGACATCGACCACGGCAATCCCTCGCGCGGCTCCCTCGACCAAGGTTGCACCCACGCCTCGGCCACCTCGACATCGGCATAAAGGGCTACCACCTCGCTTGCGCCTCACCAGCCTCCTCTCCGCCAAGCCGCGACGCAACTCCGTCCATGACGCTCCCGCTACGACTGGAGTGGTCATTCGGGTCCACCGGTTTATCTCCGTCTGACCGTCGCGACGCTACTGTTGTTCACGTCACTACCGCTACGCTGCGGAGTGTTAGAGATATATTTGGTATAGGGATAGATTAGGTAGGGATAGATTTGTTTCTTGTCTTCTACTCCAAGTCGGTCTTGCGCCATATATACTCGCGTGAGGAACAATAATACATCCATCATATTCCGCATATCTCTCTCCCTCTCTATCCTTCAACAGTAACGACGAGGGCCATGGCGAATGACCAGAGCAGCACCCGCGGAGCAGAAGGCGCGAGCCACGCTCAACATCTGGTGCCAGGTCGCATTCAGGTGAGCAGACAGTTAGCTTGCGGTCTGCCATGGTATGGGATCCTGCTGGCCGATGGAGTGGTGACGTGCGCTGCTTGATTTGGCCGAGCGCGCGGGCCTAGGTGAGGGCAGGGCAGCGTGTGCACATGCTGGCGCTCGAGCGCGCACAAGGAAAGGATGCGGCGGCAGGGTATTGGATCTATCTAAATCATCACGTATTGGATCGAGATGTGACGAATTATACGAGAATAGTGTCGTCAATGCTGAGGGCAGTCTTGAGCCCTTCCTCTAATCTGTACGAGGTGTGATATATGCATTAAAGGGCTAACATATTATACAAGTTAAGCATCATTAAACAATATAGCATAAGTGCCTGTGCGTTGCACAGGGGGAATCCAATATATTGATCATGTATTTGTTTTTTCGCAATCTACATAATGAATCCCAACAAAAAAAATACGAGTATTTACATGCTACATCTGTCCAAACTTTGCCCAAATAAAAGCTGGCACAATCTTTATAAGAAAATACACGCAATCACAGAAAACAATATTTCAGAAATAGTACATCACCAGCAGCAGTATTTTTCTCTGAACTTCACACACTATCTCTCTGAAATGAACTTCCGTCTCTGAACATTGCTAAAACTTCGTCGGAAGCAGTTAGTGAGCTCGATATGTTTTTATTGACTTGGTGATGATTTGATATTGTATCGTGTTAGTGATCATGAGGCTCTACCTTGTTCTGCGTGGCAAGAGGGAGGACGCCCGCGCTATTGCCACGACGCCTACAGCGAAGACGGTCAACACGTGGTAAGGTAACTCTGATATATACATCTCAGTTAACAGAGCGGAATCTGATCTGAGTGTCACATTGTCATCCCATGTACGATCTTCCAAGCTCCAATCAATTAGTATCCATGGACTTTTGGCTGAATTTGCTCTGCACACCCCTTAAACTAACATTGTGATCAACTATTGAATTACTGATGGTACCAGATCTATATGTAGGAAAACCACACTGGTTTTGTCTAAGAAAATTAGCAATGTTCAATCTGCCCCTAAATTATCCAAACAAAGAATTAGCCATGCGTGACACTTGCGTTGTTCTCCATTGGCGAATCCTCACCCCTGATGAGCTCACATAGAACTACCATGGCGCCAGTACAGCTGCACAGACTGCTGCCGACCGAGGTAGCACATCAACACAACAAGAACTCAATGGCGTCGTATTGGCGGCACTCGACGTGCACGTGATTTCCAGTCTTCGTAGGCGCCCATGGCTGAGACAGCCACCTAGTCCGCGTCTGGTTCGACCTCTAGGAGGTGCCGCTCTGCTCACCGCAGCTTGGTACGGCATGGAGGACCGCTAGCCGCTGGCGAGACCATGGTGTTGAAACTGAAAGTCTGGCTTGTGCTCCTCTGCTACGGCGCGCGTCGAGGGCCTCCGTGGCTTTGCACGCCCTGCGCCGGAGATGGCCGCCACATTGGAGGTCATGGTGCGCACCGACGCGCGGTTCGAGGTGCTCGTGTCGGTGCAGAGGTCATCGTCATGGTCATCGTCGTCACAGACTTCATCGTTGACGTCCTCGTTTCGACGTTGGCGACATGACCGCTAAACCAAGACCAGAGGTGCCGAACCACACCGGAACGACTGGAGGCGCCCCGATCTTTGGCATTGGCACCGCCTCCCACCATGGTGGCGGAGGTCCTCGTGAAGCTATACGTCATCGCTGCCGGTTGTGACGAGAAGTTGGGTAGGGTAGCGCTATAAGCAGCTTGCACGTCCACGTTGCCGATGGCGGCAGCAGCTAGCAGATGCAGGACATCGTCACCAATGTTGTCCATGAGCAGGACGCGGCACGGTGTCCATCGTTTTATGTTTCGGTGAGAGTAGATTTCGGTCCTTCGCTCGAAGGGATCGGGATCAATCAACTTATATACACATCAAAGGTGCACGTACCAACTGCCAAAGAATCATGGGTTCATGGCTAGCTAGTCTATTTTTCTTTGATTGGACTCTGCTACGTACCAAGAGTCCTGGCTAGCAAGGCTGTTTTAATTCCATGGAACTCTTTCTTGTACGTTATCTCCCCAAAAAAAGAGACTTAGGTTCCGACTACTTCAGTTGAGATTGGAATCTCTTATGTACGCGCCAAAGGTGGGTTACAACGAAAGGGATCGTACCTGAAACAAACTAACGCAGGATCGTAGAGCTACCATATCGGATCGCACCGATCAGTTTCCTTTAGGAACATGAACCAGCGGACGGGCGCAAAAGGGCGACACGAAAACGTATAGCAGGGTGGACGAAAGCGCACTTCGACGGACCAAACCACGGAAACGTTAGCTCCTTTATTATTAGGTATAGATATAGATAAATGGAGGATTATGTACGCACACAGCACACCACGTCAGCCCGTAAGCTCATTTCATAAACAAATTGCATGTAAGTGTAGCATTACTCTTATAAAAGTGATATAATAGCTTAATTACCTCCAGATCTCATCGGAAATGTTTGATGCCTTTTTGGGTTTCTTTGGCGACCCTAAAGTCACCGGATGAATTAACAAAATTACACCAGTTTTGAGCAATATTACCACTGACAAATTAACGTGAGAAAAAAAGAAGTTTGCATGAGATAAGAAAATATAATCAAATCCCAAAAAACTGAGTGGTGCAACACAATATACTCTATATTTTGGATTTTTTCTCAAAAAAATATACATCATATATCAACGAACGGAGGGAGTGTATTTCTCTTTGCACTTCGGTAGTTGAAGTATCCTTATTATAGTATTTGACAATGTCACTAGGCCTAACTTCCAAGTGCATTCGTGGACGCGGTTGTACCAATGAGAACGTACAATGTGCGTCTCTGCGACGATCGAAAAAAAATTCTCCCGATGCAACGCATGGGCTTGTTTCCTAGTGAGCTTTAAATATATTTGGTGTATTATTTATACACTTGTATTTCTATCTGTTTAATAAATGGTCTTAAATTGAATTATAACATGATCAAATGATGTTTGAATTTTGAAATTCAAACATACTTAGTTGAATTCAATCATGCAACTTAAATTTTGAGATGCACTATTCCCCTCTCTTCTCAAAAACCCTAATTGAGTGAAGTTAGGTCCAAGTCTATCGCACTCTCGAAACCCTAACCCTGTAAGGTGTCGAGAGAGAAACTTGTCCCCCTTCGATGCAGTTTTTCTTTAAAAGCGCGAAATTTCCCCAGATTTTACGATGCAATGCACATCCCTTTCTAAAATCTACCCCTCGACCGTCTCTAAACCTGGGATATTACAACGCGGCTGGAGATGCTCTAATTGTGTCAATATCCTACCATTGTACTGGTATTTCCAGTTGTGAACCTGCTAAAATGATGAGCGAAACATGGAATGAGGACATCTAAAAATCAAGCAACTAACTTAAGTATGGGATCATTAGAATGGGTCTCAATCAAAAATAGTCTCGACAAAATTAAGTTAGCAAAGCAATTCATTTAATCGCAATCCAACGTTTTGGTCTCTCATTGGTATGTGGGCTACATTGTGTAGCCTCGTGAATCAAAACTAAAAACTGTACTCCTAAATAGAGAAATTCCCATTGAATTGGAGAAAAGACATAATAGACCACTAAATAAATGTAAGTTCACTTATGGATATGATTATTTACTTTGTTAACAAACATGACTTCCTTACCGATGAGACAATATGCAATAGTTTAGAAATCATGTGCTTGTTTACCTCAAAATAAACTCTCATGCCTTGACAGCTTTGTCTCTCGTATGGGCTTCTATTCCACCGCCAACTGATATGGACGGAAGCAATTTCGTTACATGAAATTTTCTATAGTAGAAATAGCATCGACAGATCAGTCATGTAACATTGAATAATCAACCTAGTGTTTGAGTATATGTAAATTTGAAGTCGGGCTAATAACACGAGGCTGCAAGCAACAACAAAAAAAGTACAACTCTTGCAGAAGAAATAATTTGGTGCCTTGACCTAATACAAATGTTCCATATGTGTTGGAATTCAGCAATTGTTGGAAAACTTAAGTTATTAGACCTGCATAGCTATGCCAGCATGGTCGATTATAGGAACCCGCAAAGCACTAGAGCATACCATTGTTGTCAATCCAAAAGGACAAAATATCATTAATACCAATGCTCAATTATTTGATAGGTACGACCAAAAGGCATCAGCATAAATGATCACACTACCTCAACAAGCACTGTAAGGACCTGCAAAAATGCATTTAGTTCTTCCCATCCATGTGTATTGCCAAGGTAACATAAAGAGTCACAATAATCATTTTATTTACAATTCATACATCAGATTTACTCTAAAAAATCAAATTAATGAAAAATGCACATCATGGTCCCGAGCAAACGATTATTCATGATATAATATTGTCCCCGTGAGGTTATTGAGGGACACAAACAGTGCTTTGATTATGCAGTATGCTCCTCATGGATCCCACCAAATATACCATCTACATGACAAGAAAGAAAAATAGAAAATAGATAGTTGTGAGAAATTTCTGATTACAAATTGTAAAAGGTTTAGCGGGCAATATTCAGGAAAGTGAAAAAAGTAGACTATATTGTTCGGCCATTTGAAAAGCAAACAATTTCGTCTGTCCATCATTAATGGCACTGTGGCAGCGTTCTTTTTATGCCTCCTCGCACTCCTTCTAGCTCCATAATAAGAAGCTGATTAGGATTTGGGAGTACGAAGCAGCCAATTAAACACACTCGTTCCTCGAAATCGAGCATTGAGCGAGCTGTAACTACAGGTAGCCTAGCCGCCTCATTGGCTTTAACAATTTTCTCCTCCACTTGTTTGCCTGTTACAGAACACACTTGAACTGTTGTTTAAAACTGCTAACAACAATCAATTAAAACTGTATTTTCTTTTTTGAAACAAGAATTCGACTAATTTTTTATTTCGAACTCCGTCGTGAACATCACAGAACATGATTCCATGGAAAGAAACATGCTACAACAATGCCAAGGCAAGGGAAGAAGGTGAATGAGATCAGAATTAACCTGCTCTGTTCATGTGCTCAGTGTTGATGACTTCATATCACGGTGCAGGCAATGTTCGTCAATCTCAGAGGGGATGGGCCGTGGGGAGAGGACTGCTCCTCCTTGTCCTCCGGCTCGCTCCTCGTTCGAGCTGAAGGGGAAGCCGCGACCGCCTTGGTGATAGGGAGGATGTTGCGACCATCTTGGAAGGCAGCGCGCCTAGGGACTCCGTTTTCACCGGGCAAGCTGATGGATCACGGTGGGCACCACGCGCTTTCAAGGTTGAGGTCGGGGAGGGGCCTCTAGCGCTCGAGGTCTTCCAAGCTCGTGTTGCGCCATGGACCCGCATCGGCTCACAATCCGCCGCCGTTCCTGTGACAGAGGCACAGAGCCAGATAGGGCTGGAACCGAAAGGGTACACCCCAAGGACGACGAACTGATACATGGGTGGGCCTCTTCGCAAAGAAATAAGAACGGGCCGTCAAAGCCACATACCGCGGAATAGAGCCCGACGAACCACAGTCCACAGGCCAGCTAGATTTGTTCCCGGAGTAGCAGCCCTTTTAACGTCGGGCCAAACGCGGTAATGCTCTGAGAGGACGTACAGATCAGAGACGTCCAAAGACGCGATCAGACGGCTAACAGTGTCAAATCACTGTGGTGGCTCATAGGTAGTTTCATTTTACTGAAGTCAAAATGTAGCATACATGAAGATCTTTGTTTTCAATCCCACAAACAGATCTTCACAAAATTAGCTACCAGTATTATGATGAACACATGCTGTTATGTTGTTCGGTGAAGTCAAAATGTAGCAGATCTGAAGATCTTTTCTCGAATCCTGAGTTGTACATCTTTTTCACAATTTAGCTACATGTATTATGATAAAACACACACTGTTGTTTCTGCTAGAGAGCTTCTTTAAGGTTCGAAACGCTGCACTTCTTCACGACAGGTTTATCTGTATTCTTTTGCAGACTAATACAAGCTATTTCGCTCTAAAATATTTGCAAGTTGATAGGCCCACTATAATACAGCTCTTTCGCTCTAACATCTTGCAACTCAAAAGGGAGCATACATGTTGTTTCTCATGAGATTTGCGTCGACAGGTGAAAATGATGAGACCGGAAAATCTGCCCCGGATCCTTCGCTACGTCTTGAGGACAAGAAGCCGGACGAAGACAAAGAGCCTGGCGACATTGTCTGAAAAAGGTTCTGGGACGTTGCTTGCTGATGATGGAAAATCTGCTGGTTATCGCAAGATGTTTCCTTGTTTTGTGGCCTTGTCTCGTTTGGAGATTGTTTGCATACGTTTGGATGTCATCTCCCCCTTTCAGTTTCCTGTAATAGGTCTAGACTTTGTTAATTCTGCTTAGCTGTTTTTCAGGCGCTAGCATTAGAAACGACTTTTCCTTTTGTTGTCGGTAGTTCTAATATCTTGAACATGGTTTGCATAATTGATAGTTTTTGGTAGTACTGCCTATGCTCATGTTGGTTATCTCTCTGGTAATGAAATTCGATCCTTTGTTGGATTGCTAGGAAAAAAAACATGAAGATCTTTTTTTCCAATCCCACGTTGAACATCTTTTTCACTAATTAGGTAAGCTCCTGCTGACAAACATATTACAGCAACTCCAGTAGTGGCTCTATATTTTGGCGATGTGGGTTGATGCTGCGCATGGAGCCGGCAATAGCTTCACCGGAAGCTGCAAACTGTGGCGGCCAAATGCAGGGCTGAAACAACGTATTTTCAGAGGCGTTATAATGCAGCGCCAAAAACATAATATAATGAAAAATAGAGTGCAGTAAAACAGAAAATCAAACAAAGACTAGAAATATACCATAAAATAGGATAAAATTAGCTTGATAGATAGATATTTCATGTTTTTACAAAGTAGTGCGATAAAACTAAACTAAAACTCGACATCTCACGAGTCCGGTGTCGTGCCCGACACCGGATCCGACGAGAAGAGGTCAATCCAACGGGGGTCGTCATCGCCAATGGTGGTTGGCCCGGCGAGCTGCGCTTCGATGAAGGCCCGCTTCGTCGCCTTCTCCGCTCTACGTCGTGCGCGGTTCGCAGCCCGCCTCGTCGCCTTCTCCGCCTCCGTCCGCGGAAGTGCTCGTTCTCGGCGCTATGTCCTCGGGAAAGGGCAGCCCACTCGCGCCCGCACGCTCGTCTGCTCGGCGATGCGCAGACGGCGCTCCGTCTCACGGCGGCGTTGTTCCTCCTATCTAACGATGTACGCGGCGGCGCGAGATCCTCGGCTGCTGGCGCGTCCACACGTCATGGAAATTCATCGACGATCGCGGGTGCCCGAGCCGCCACGCCACGGCGTCGTACGCGCGCGCGGCCTCATGCGCGGTCTCGTAGGTGCCGAGGCCGATGCGCTCGTCGCCGTCACGTATCTCCGTGTAATACGTACCTTTGGGGCGCGCGCGGACGCCGCGGTACCCCGTGCTCGAGACGCGGCCATACCGCGAGCTCGACGCGAGACGAGGCATGGCGGCGGCGGCGGAAGCGGAGCCGCGGCGGCGATATTAGGCGCAGATGGGCAAATTTCAGCAACCCATGTTCCATCGTTTTTTTTTTGCAGGATAACGCCATGTACCACCTTCCCATTAGAAAATAGTACTGTTCAGCCTTCCCCCGTTGGGCCCAATATTTCACTTTTAGGTTGCCAACGGCCATCTACATGGTAATTGCTATCGGCCTACTTGCTCCGGCTGTCGAAGCCAAATAACTACAAATGGGCCTTCCTGCTCATGCAATTTCGGCCCTTTTCTAATGAAACACATATTCTATGATTGGCAAAAAAAACACGGAGATTCTACATAAAGTTGTTTTTATTTATTTTGAATTATTGGGTTCCAATTTTTGAAACTGCTCATGCCTAATATGAAAATCCTTGATCGCTCCATACCCACATGGATCATGGTATTTTTAAAAATTCATAAAGTGGATTTGAAAGTTAAAAATGTCCTAATATTTCCATGATTCAATCTATCAACTTGCAAGATCTTGGAGCGAAACGGCTTGTATTAGTCTGCAAAAAATAATACAGATAAACCTGTTGTTAACAAGAAATGAAGGTTTATCATTCAGAGAGGATGCCATGTGGGACCCATGAGAGACTAGCATCCTCAACGTTTCAAAGAAAAAAGGCAAGTAGCCCGAAAATAGGGGTCAACAATAAATCCTAGATAGGAAACATTTATAGTTCAGAGAGGCTGACATGTGGGGCCGATCTACCAGCAGCATCCTCATTATTTCGAAGTCGACAGGGGATCCGAAAAAAGGCAAATAGCGTAAATTAGGGTCAAAATAAATCCAACGAAGGAAACTTTTATTCTTCATATAAGATGACATGTGGGACTGACTGTCGCCAGCCCTCCTCGCTTCAAAGGCCAGGGGATCAAAAGAAAAGTCAACAGCTGAAATTAGGGTAAAAATAAGTCCAATAAAGGAAAGGTTTATTGTTCATAGAGGCTGACATGTGGGACCCATGAGCCAGCAGCGTCCTCAATTTCAAAGGCGACACATGATCGAAAAAAAGGCAAGTGACCAAAATCAGGGGCTAAAACAAATCCAGGAAAAGAAACTTTATTGTACATAGAGGATGACATGCGGGTCCCATGAACCAGCACCTTACTCAACGTTTCAGAGGCGGCATGAGATCGAAAGAAAATGGAAAGTGACCAAATATCGGGAGCAAAAAATAATCCAAGAAAATAAAAATTTATTGTACATAGATGATGACATATGGGTCCCACTAATACAAGCTCTTTCACTCCAAGATCTTGCAAGTTGATTGTACATAGAGGATGACATGTGGGCCCCATGTGTCAGCAGCTTACTCAACGTTTCCAAGGCGGCAAGGATCAAAAGAAAAAGGAAATAGCCAAAAATCAGAGGGTGAAAAATAAATCCAACAAAGGAAAGGTTTATTGTTCACAGAGGCTGACATGTGGGACCCATGAGCCAATAGCATCCTCTACGTTTCAAAGGCGACTGGGGATCAAAAGAAAAAAGGCAAATAGCCAAAAATTAGGGGTCAAAAATAACTCAAAGAAAGGAAATGTTTATTGTTCATAAAGGCTGACATGTGGGACCCATGAGCCAACTTTTATTGTTCATAGAGGATGCCATGCCGGACCCATGCGCCAGCACTTCCTCAACGTTTCAAAGGCGGCATGAGATCGAAAGAAAAAGGCAAGTGACCAAATATCAGGAGCCAAAAATAATCGAAGAAAAGAAACTATTATTATTCATAGAGAATGACATGCGGGAGCCATGAGGCCAGAGATCCTCAACGTTTCCAAGGCAACATGGAAAGAAAAAGGAAATAGCCAAAAATCAGAGGGTGAAAAATAACTCCAAGAAAAGAAACTTTATTGTACATAGAGGATGACATGCGGGTCCCATGAGCCAGCAGCTTCCTCAACGTTTCAAAGGCGGCATGAGATCGAAAGAAAAAGGCAAGTGAACAAATATCAGGAGCCAAAAATAATCCAAGAAAAGAAACTTTATTGTACATAGAGGATGACATGCGGGTCCCATTTTGCAGCAGCGGTCTCATCGTTTCAAATGCGGCTTGAGATCAAAAGAAAAAGAAAGTAGCTTGAAATTAGGGGGGCAAAAAAAACTCCAAGAGAAGAAAGTTGATTGTACATAGAGGATGACATGCGGGTCCCATGAGTTAGCTTACTCAACGTTTCCAAGGCGCAGGGACCAAAAGAAAAAGGAAATAGCCAAAAATCAGAGGGTGAAAAAAATCCAAGAAAAGAAACTTTTATAGTACATAGAGGATGACATGCGGGACCCATGAGCCAGCAGCTTCCTCAATGTTCCAAAGGCTACATGAGATCGAAAGAAAAAGGAAATAGCCAAAAATCAGAGGGTGAATACTAACTCCAAGAAAAGAAACTTTTATTGTACATAGAGGATGACATGCGGGTCCCATTTTGCAGCAGCGTGATGACCCACAAGTATAGGGGATCGCAACAGTCTTCGAGGGAAGTATTACCCAATTTATTGATTCGACACAAGGAGACAAAGAATACTTGTAAGCCTTAACTGAGTTGTCAATTCACGCACTGAAAAGACTTGCTCAAGAGTTTATCGAGGTGCAGCTTTATGGCGTAGGAATAGCGAAATAACAACTAGCGGTGAAATAAAGACAAGTAGTGATTGTAGTAAACAGCAGATTAAAATATCGTAGGCACGGGACTGATTTAACGGGCGTTGCATGGATGAGAGAAACTCATGTAACAATCAAAGCATGGGCATTTGCAGATAATAATAAACGGTATCCAAGTACTAATCAATCAATAGGCATGTGTTCCATATTTAGTCGTACGTGCTCGCAATGAGAAACTTGCACAACATCTTCTGTCCTACCAGCCGGTGGCACGGGCCTCTAGGGAAACTACTGGAAATTAAGGTACTCCTTTTAATAGAGTAATGGAGCAAAGCATTAACACTCGTGAACACATGTGATCCTCACATCACTACCATCCCCTCCGGTTGTCCCGATTTCTGTCACTTCGGGGCCATTGGTTCCGGACAGCGACATGTGTATACAACTTGCAGGTAAGATCATAAACAACGAATATCTTCATGAATCAATAACATGTTCAGATCTGAGATCATGGCACTCGGGCCCTAGTGACAAGCATTAAGCATAACAAGTTGCAACAATATCATAAAAGTGACATCTACGGATACTAGGCACTATGCCCTAACAATCTTATGACTATTACATGACCAATCTCATCCAATCCCTACCATCCCCTTCAGCCTACACGGGGAATTACTCACACATGGATGGGGGAAACATGGCTGGTCGATGGAGAGGCGTTGGCGTGGATGATGGGGAAGATCTCTCCATTCCCGTCCCGAGTGCCGAACGGAGACTGCTCCCCGCGACGGAGTTTCGCGATGTGGCGGCTCTCGAGGTTTCGCGACCGACTTCTCCCGTGCGCTGGTCGAAACCAATAAGTAGTCCGAAGGGCGCCGGAGGCCGCCGAGGGGCCACACCATAGGCCGCGCGGGCCCCCGGGCCGCGCGCTTATGGTGTGGGGGCCTCGGCCTCCACCTCTTTTGCCCTTCCGGCTCGTCAGATTCTAAAATAGGGCCATCGAAGAAATTCGAGATTTTCCCGAAAGTTGGATTTCGCACAAAAACGAGACACCCAATTCTGCTGAAAACAGTGTTAGTCCGTGTTAGTTGTATCCAAAATACACAAATTAGAGGCAAAACAATAGCAAAAGTGTTCGGAAAAGTAGGACGTATCAACTCCCCCCAAGCTTAGCTTATTGCTTGTCCTCAAGCAATTCAGTTAACAACTGAGCGATAAAAGAACTTTCACGAACACATTTGCTCATATGATGTATATATTCTCATGCTATGTCTAATACTTAAGCAGTTCATAATGATATACATGCAAATAAGATCATCCAACAGCTATGTCAATCATGGAGAAGTACCAACAATTAATAATAAGCATCATGAATCATGTATGTAAGCAAGATTGCAATGTTCATAAGAGAATATGGTAAAGTGGTATCTCGCTTGCCCGTATTTGATGGCAAAACATAAATGCCGAGGCACCACTGGAGTTCATAGAAAGACTAGAAGTAGTGATTGTCAAAGATAAAAGCATCAAAGTTATACCACAATCAATAATATTTTGAGACAAGCATATTATACTAAGAATGACAGTTGTGCTCTCAAGATAGTGCTCAAAGAAAGAATGGAGAAACAACATAAAAGTAAAAGATTGACCCTTCGCAGAGGGAAGCAGGGATTAACATGCGCTAGAGCTTTTTATTTGTAAAGCAGGAGTAAAATTATTTTGAGAGGTGTTTGTTGTTGTCAACGAATGGTAATGGGTACACTAACTACCTCATCAACCGGACTCACAAGAGCTGCTCCCATTTTATTTATTTTTGGGTGGCACTCCTCCAACCTTTCTTTCACAAACCATGGCTAACCGAATCCTCGGGTGCCCGCCAACAATCACATACCATGAAGGAGTGCCTTTTTATTTAAGTTTTTTATTATGATGATGACACTCCCCCAACCTTTGCTTACACAAGCCATGGCTAACCGATCCTTCTGGTGCCGTCCAACAATCACAAACCATGGAGGAGTGTCTATTTAGGTTAATTAATTGGGACTGGGAATCCCATTGCCAGCTCTTTTTGCAAAATTATTGGATAAGCGGATGTGCCACTAGTCCATATGAGAGTCCGTCAAAAGTAAATGACAAGGTTGAAAGCTAAACACCACATACTTCCTCATGAGCTATGAAACATTAACACAAATTGAGAAGCATTTTGAAGGTTTTAAAGGTAGCGCATGAGAATTTACTTGAATGGTTTGAAATGCCATGCATAGGTATTTATGGTGGACACTTTTGGAACAACTTGGTTTTCAGATGTTTGGAAGCACGAGGCGTCACCGCTCAGTACAAGTGAAGGCTAGCAAAAGACTAGGAGTGAAAACAAGAGAGCAGTAACTGTCATAATCATGCTTGCGGCAAAATAAATTAACGGAGGCATAAAAGTGATACAAGAACTCTGAAGCAATATAAATCATCGAGGCTTAATTGACTTTTTGTTCAGTCATATGCATGCGTGAGCATGTGCCAAGTCGATATAAATGAATTATTCAGAGGAGGATACCACAATGCCATACTTACTTATGAATAAAACAGTGCAAGCAAACATCCATGACATGCTACTCATATTAATAAATTGGAACTAAACATGAGAGATCATGAACTACTAGACTTTCTCAAATGACATATACCTCACATGAACCAACTAAGCATGCTCATATGGATGAGTATATGTACAAAAATGAAAGCAAATAGAGTTCATACCAGCCTCTCACCACAATCGATTGTCGTAGATCGTCATTATTGCTTTTCACTTGTGTAGCTTGGATAATATGAAATGAAAACCACGCTCCAGCCACCGAAGACCATTGAACTCATGATGAACTTTACAAACCAAGAAAGAACAGCAAATATTTTTGGTGTTTTCGAATTAGAAACAAGAACGAAAGAAAACAAGAAAATAAAACAAAATCTTTTTGGGTTTTCTCATAGCAAACCAACGATAGCAAATAAAGTAAACTAAGATCAAAGAACCAAATAAACAAATGGTGAAGAGAAACAACAGAAATATTTTTGGTCTTTTTGTGTTTTAGGAAAGAAACAAAGTGAAAACAAGAATGCAAACTAAAAGAAACACAGAAAAGCAGGATGACAGAAATCTGTCAAATCCTGACAGCAGTACAGAAATCGAATTTAACAAAAATCTTCCATTGCTCAGACCAAAAAGTGTTCAACTAATGAAAGTTAGATAACAACCTGGGGAACATGCTCAAAAATTGGCAACTCAAAATAACGTTCTGGCTGTGCGACGAATTTTTTTGTAACAGCACAGAATCTGTTTTTGGACAGCACTTCCCCAAATATCATCTCCCTCTCATTAGAAAACCACTCTAGAGACTAAACAAGTATGTACAAGTATCCAGCAACCATAATATGCAAAGAATGAGTGATGCCGGTATACCTCCCCCCCAAGCTTAGGCTTTTGGCCTAAGTGGAGTTCATTCCCAACGAGGGTCGGAATTCCACGCCGGTGGATCATACATGAGTGGTAATAGGGCCCCCAATAGAAGAATTTCGTGGAGGCTCCATGACCATGATGTTGATAGGAGGAGCTTGCTGCATCGGATGAAGAGTCGGGATGCTCCTCGGTCTCCTCCACATTTTCCCTCGCACGACGGCTCTTTCTATGTATGCATTTAGCTCATTTTCTGTGATCGACCACCCTTTCCTGGCATCAAGGTTAAACAAAGCAGGTGCAGGCAATCGTACTAGTTTTTCAATTTTCTTAGTTATACTCCAACTTTTCTTATACAAAGTTATCCTATAATGCAGGTTGTTCAAACTAGATGCATCTGAAATAAACTCATGTCTAATCATGGAAACCACATCAAGCTTCTCTATAGAAAGCGGAATATCTAAATGGTGAGGTTCTATACCATGCATAGCTAATAAGCGAGAGGCGATAAGACCTCCACAAATTCCTCCTTTCTCACGGTTAGTAGCAAGTCTACAAGCTATTAAAGCACCCAAATTATAAGTCCTATCCTGTTGCAAAGCAGCAGCTAAGAAAGCCAAGTCTGGGACAGATAATTTACCTCCAGTCCTTCTTGCAAGAACGCACTTTGTAATGAAATAGGCAAAGTAGCGGATGGCTGGATGTTGAATGCTACTAATCTTACCACCATCATTGGAGAGGCTCCTCCCATTACAAATCCTTGTATAAAGATCTGAGAGCTCCCGCGGTGTTCCCCTGATCTTCTCGCAGGATCCCCATTGCGGTACTCCAATTGCTGCACAAAAAACACTAAATGACAAGTTGACAGCTTTATTGTAAATTTTATACTGGACCATGGGGTCAGATCGCGACCAATTGAACTTGAAGTCCTGCACAAAAGACATAGTTAATTTTGCATATTGTCTTGGCTCTCCTTCAACAAAACCACTCAGCCCTGCACGAGAGATTAAAGTTTGCACATCTTGTAAAATCCCCGCACTTCTCATAAAGTCCACGCATGGGTAGTAAGAGGGGTATACTCCCTCCTCACGATTGACTCTCGTAACTTGCTGGACTTCCAATTCTTCTTGGTTCAATTGGGGCACACCTCCTTCCATTTTCTGAAATTTTCAACAATCATTATAAAATTTGATTTCAAGGTGTGTAATTGAAGGGAACTACTATAGGAACTTGCTAGAGTACTAAACATGCATCAAAACTAACTTCTTCCACTTAGAACAAGCATGCAAGCTCACTAAACATGTTATCTACATCAGCAAAATATTCAAGATATACTCAACCAAATGAAATTCTCATTTTGGACAATCAAAGGAGTCACATACCAAGGAGTAAATGTGCCAAATCTCAAACAGAAATCTGGGCTGAGCAAAGAGATCGAAATCTGGAGTTCTTGAGCAAAAACACGAGTGAGAGAAACTTGACGAGTTTTTCGGGAGAGAGAAAGACTAAGATAAGAGAGGTAGCTGGCAGGTGGCCCACACTGAGATGGTGGCGCCACTTTCTGGCTGCCGCTACTTGCTCTATGGTGTGGCACCCCCGTGCCCCACAGGTCATCCTCTCGTGCTCCTGTGTGCGTCGCAAAATAGGACCAACGGTGTAATTTTTGTAATTTTTAGAGAACTTCGAAAATGCACATTTCTGTGGGTATTAAATTAATAATTACTGCGCAAGAAAATGATTTCTAAAATCTTAAATGACTAATGCATAATGCAAAACAAAAGGTGCTACAGCAAGTAAAATAGGGGAAGGGAGAAAGAAAGAAAGAAGTGTTGTTTAGCCTTTTTATGCAATAAAATATACTTGTTAACAAGGTTGATCAAATCTTGCTACCAATAAATTTTATATGACACAAGAAGAAATAAACCTCAAATCAATCATGTTACCTTATATTGAATTGATATGGATCCAATCACAAGAGTTTGATATTCTTCTTTAGGCTCATATATAGGACAATCAATGGATCCCACTTTGATAGTTTTCACATTAAAAATTGTATTGACTCCACATACTTTATCAATCCTCTTGGGAAAATAGATGGTGTGTGTGTTCCTTATCATCAACATTGAAAGTAACCATGCCTTTATTACAATCAATAACAGCCCCCGCAGTATTAAGAAAGGGTCTTCCAAGAATAATGGACATATTATCATCTTCAG
Source organism: Lolium multiflorum (assembly GCA_030979885.1). Classification (NCBI taxonomy): domain Eukaryota; kingdom Viridiplantae; phylum Streptophyta; class Magnoliopsida; order Poales; family Poaceae; genus Lolium; species Lolium multiflorum. The sequence goes on along the minus strand of CM061749.1, from coordinate 67,755,039 downwards.
GCATTTCCAACACAACGAAATCGGTTAATATCAAGCATTTATTAGTAACTTGAACAAGAACATTTTCACATAAACCACCAGGAATGCAGTAGATTTATCAGCCATTTGCAAAAATATATCAGTAGGTATCAATTTATCTAAATCAAGTCTCTTATAAAGAGAAAAAGGCATCACACTCACACCTGCTCCCAAATCACATAGAGCAGTTCTAACATAATTATTCTTGATGGAACACGGAATAGTCGGTATACCTGGTCGCCAAGCTTCTTGGAATCTTACCATTGAAGGAGTAATTAGCGAGCATTAGAAATTTCCTCATTGGGGACTTTCCTTTTGTTAGTAACAATATCTTCATATACTTTGAATAAGGAGGCAATTTAATAACATCAGTCAAAGGGATTTGCATAAATAAAGGTTTCATCCAATCACAAATTTATTATAATGTTCCTCCTCCTCTTTGATTTTTTTAGCAGGAAAAGGCATTTGCTTTTGAACCCAAGGTTCTCTTTCATTACCATGTTTCTCAGTAATAAAATCTTCTTTAGTGTACTTTTTATTTTTAGCAGGCTTTTCAGGTTCCTTTTCAATTTCTTCTTTATCAGGAGCATCATCCTTATCATTTTCATTACCACTTTCAGTTTCAGCATCAGAAATAGAAATACTATTAGGATCATTAACAGGTTCAGAGGATTCTGCAACATTCTTATGTTTCTTTTTCTTTTTCTTAGATGGAGCACTAGTTTTAATTAGTTGAGAATCTTGTTCAACTCTTTTGGGATGCCCTTCATGATATAGAGGATCCTGGGTAGAAACACCACCTCTAGTTGTTACTTCATAAGCATGTTTTTCTTTATAGAATTATTTCCTAACAAGTCATTTTGCACTTTAGTAAGCTGATCAATTTGAGTTTGAACCATTTGAAAATGTTTAACAAGTATCTTAACATCATTGGAGGTTTCCACAATACCATGCAATTCACTAATAGCTCGAGAATTTTCCATTAAATGATTCTCTACTCTCATATTAAAGTTTTCTTGCTTAACAATGTAATTATCAAATTCATCTAAGCATTGAGCAGATTTTAACATGAATATCTTCCTAGTAAAGTGTTGGGTTTGTGTGTACCCTAAATCATGGATGAATGAATTGTCTCACATATCTTCATAGGAGGTAAATTCTTCATCTTCAGGTTTAATACCCTTTTCTTTAAGAGACTTGGCTTCCCTCATATTTTCATCATTTAATTTAATCATACCCTCTTCTTCAATATTGGTGTCGGGGGTTGTTCAGGTGTAGACCAATCATCATAATTCCGGCCTATTTTAGCCAATAATTCTTCTGCGTCGTCTGGAGTTTTTCCTGAAAACACATCCAGCACAACTATCCAGGTATGCCCTAGACTCAATAGTTAGCCCACTATAAAATATATCAAGTAAATCATGCTTTTCCAAATCATGGTCAAGGTTGAGCTCTAATAAGAGAACAAAATCTAGCCCAAGCCTCGGAATTTCTCTCCATCTTCCCGGTCAAAATTATAAATTCTCTCTCGCAAAGCAAGATGTTGAGCACTAGCAGGAAAGTATTTACGGAAGAAAACATCAAGCAATTCTTTTGGACTTTTAATAGAACCAGGAGACAAATTATTATACCAAGTTTTAGCATCATCCTTTAATGAGAAAGGGAAAATTTTAGCGACAAAGTAAGTACGCATCTTAATATCATCAGAAAACAAGCCACTAAGAGTAGATAACTCACTCATGTGTTCCAATTACACTTTCTTTTTCAGTACCACCAAAGGGTGTTTTCTCAACAATAGCTATATGAGATAGATCAAGAGAAAAAACATACAATCTTTATCCCTAATGTTTATGTAGATGTGGCAAATTTAGGATCAGAAGACAGTTTATATCTAACAGTATGTTGTGCAAGAAACTTTTTAATTTTTCTTGCATCAGCAGTAGCATTGCATCTATTAATAAAATCATCATTAAGCTCCACATAATCTTCATCAAGATCATCACTAGAATAATCAACAGACTCAGGTGAATTAACAGCAGCATTTTCATTAGGAGTTTCTGTATTTTCAATTTGTCTAGACTTAGCAATTGTAGCATCAGAAAAGATCCCAATGAACCATCATTATCACAAAGAGAAACATTATCAATATTATAAGAATTTTCAGATTCAGCAGAAGTACCAGCATTCGAAGCATGTGGCGGTGAAACAAGTTTATCAATCACAGATGGTGAATCAAGAGCAACAGAGGTACTCATAGTTGTACCTTTTCTTGTAGTGGATGGTAATATGGCGATCTTAGCATCGCGCAGGTTTACCCATGATGGAGAATTTGCAGCAACAATATCAATCCAAGTGAACTTCCAAATAAAGCTATGCTCCCCGGCAACGGCGCGCCCAGAAAATAGTCTTGATGACCCACAAGTATAGGGGATCGCACCAGGTTTTCGAGGGAAGTATTACCCAATTTATTGATTCGACACAAGGGGAGACAAAGAATACTTGTAAGCCTTAACAGCGGAGTTGTCAATTCAGTTGCATCTGGAAACAGACTTGCTCGCAAGAGTTTACCAGTAGTAACAGTTTTATGGCACAGGAATAGCGAAATAACAAAGTAGCTGTGAAATAAAGACAGCAAAGAGGGGATTGTAGTAAACAAAGAGATTAAAATACTGTAGGGCACAGTGGACGGATTTAATCTGCGTTGCATGGATGAGAGAAACTCATGTAACAATCAAAGCAAGGGGCATTTGCATATAATAATAAAACGGTATCCAAGTACTAATCAATCAATAGGCATGTGTTCCATATTTAGTCGTACGTGTTCGCAATGAGAAACTTGCACAACATCTTTTGTCCTACCAGCCGGTGGCAGCCGGGCCTCTAGAGAAACTACTGGAAATTAAGGTACTCCTTTAATAGAGCACCGGAGCGAAGCATTAACACTCCGTGAACACATGTGATCCTCACATCGCTACCATCCCCTCCGGTTGTCCCGATTTCTGTCACTTCGGGGCCATTGGTTCCGGACAGCTACATGTGTATACAACTTGCAGGTAAGATCATAAACAACGAATATCTTCATGAATCAATAACATGTTCAGACCTGAGATCATGGCACTCGGGCCCTAGTGACAAGCATTAAGCATAACAAGTTGCAACAATATCATAAAAAGTGACATCTACGGATACTAGGCACTATGCCCCAACAATCTTATGACTATTACATGACCAATCTCATCCAATCCCTACCATCCCCTTCACCTACAGCGGGGGAATTACTCACACATGGATGGGGGAAACATGGCTGGTCGATGGAGAAGCGTCGGGTGGGGATGGCGGTGAAGATCTCCTCCAATTCCCCGTCTCTGCCGGAGTGCCGTAATCCGGAGACTCTCTCGGCCCCGCGACCCGAGTTTCCGCGATGTGGCGGCTCTCTCGAGGGTTTCTGGCGACTTCGACTCTCTCGTGCGTCTGTGTCGAAACCAATAAGTAGTCCGGAGGGGGGCGTCGGAGGCCGGCTTTTCTAGGGGCCGTTCATAGGGTCGCGCCACCTTATGGTGTGGGGCCCTGCCCACCTCTTTTGCCCTTTCCCGCTCCGTCGCATTCCGGTAAATAGGGCTATCTCAAGAAATTCCGAGGATTTTCCCGAAAAGTTGGATTTCCTCTCGTAACAAAACGAGACACTGTGAGTACCGTTGAAAACAGTCAGGGCTGCTAGTCCTGTTAGTTGTATCCAAAATACACAAATTAGAGGCAAAACAATAGCAAAAGTGTTCGAAAAAGTAGATACGTTTAGCAGCACCGGTCTCAACGTTTCCAAGGCGGCACAGACCAAAACAAAAAGGAAGCAGCCGTAAAATTAGGGTCCAAAACCAAACAAAAGAAAGATTTCAATTAGCTGCATCTCGGCCATCCGCCTTCGAACTATCCTGCTGGGCCTTTTGACCCGTACAATTTCAGCCCACTCCAAAACAGGAAAGTCCTATGCTTCGCAAAAACAAAAAATAAGGAGATTCAACATATAAGATTGTTTATGTAATAATAAAGATTTAATTCATCCGTTTGCAATAGCTGAGAGCGAAATACACTATTTATTGTATGCAAAATAATCAAGATATCACATGTTTTTTGTACGGGGAGGCTGACATCGGGGACCCATGAGCCAAAAGCGTCGTCAACGTTTTAAAGTGGGAGGGGATCGAAAGAAAAATAAACCAAAAATCTGCTGGGTAAAAAAATTCAAGAAAAGAAACATTTATCGTTTTGAGAGGATGACATGCGGATCCATGAGGCCATCCGCCTTCAACCATCATGTTGACTCACTTTTGACTGCACAATTTCAGCCCACTCCAAAACAGGAAAGTCCTATGCCAGAAAAACAAAAAAATAAGGAGATTCAACATATAAGATTGTTTATGTAATAATAAATAAAGATTTAATTCATCCGTTTGCAATAGCTCAGAGCGAAATACACATTATCTGCAAAATAATCAAGATATCACATGTTTTTTGTACTGGGAGGCTGACATCGGGGACCCATGAGCCAACAGCATCGTCAACGTTTTAAAGGCGGCAGGGGATCGAAAGAAAAATAAACCAAAAATCAGTTGATAAAAAAATTCAAGAAAAGAAACATTTATCGTTCTGAGAGGATGACATGCGGGATCCATGAGGCAACAACATCCTCAACGTTTATTTTTCATAGAGGCTGACATGTGGGACCCGTGAGCCAGCAACGTTTTCAAACGTGGCAAGAGATCGAAAGAAAAAATAAGTAGCCAAAAATCAGATGGTAAACAAAATCCAAGAAAATAAACGTTTACATTGTACAAAGAGGATGACATGCGGGACCCATGAGGCAACAACATCCTCAATGATTCCAAGGCGGCAGATCAAAAGAAAAAGGAAATAGCCGAAATTAATTAGGGTCAAAATAAATCCATCAAAGGAAACTTTTATTGTTCATAGAGGATGACATGTGGGACCGGCCTGCCAACAGCGTCCTCATCGCTTTCCTGTGTGGGATCAAAAAAGAAAAGGAAGCAGCCAGAAATTAGGGTAAAAAATAAATCCTACAAAGGGAAACTTTTATTGTTCATAAAGAGGATGACATGCGGACCCATGAGCCACAGCAACGTTCAAAGGCGGCATGAGATCGAAAGAAAAAGGCAAGTGACCAAATATTAGGAGCCAAAAATAATACAAGAAAGGAAACTTTTATAGTACATAGAGGATGACATGTGGGTCCCATGAGCTAGCAGGTTCCTCAACGTTTCAAAGGCGGCATGAGATCAAAAGAAAAAGGCAAGTGACCAAAAATCAGAGGGAGAAAATAATCCAAGAAAAGAAACTTTATTGTACATAGAGGATGACATGCGGGTTCCATTTTGCAGCAGCGGTCTCAACGTTTCAAATGCGGCTAGATCAAAAGAAAATGAAAGTAGCCAAAAATTAGGGGGTAAAAAAACTCCAAGAAAAAAAAGTTGATTGTACATAGAGAATGACATGCGGGTCCCATGAATCAGCAGCTTACTCGACGTTTCCAAGGCGACAGGGGATCAAAAGAAAGGAAATAAAAAATATCGAGGGTGAAAAAAATCCAAGAAAATAAACTTTTATAGTACATAGAGGATGACATGCGGGTCCCATTTAGTAGCAGCGGTCCCACCGTTTCAAATGCGGCTTGAGATCAAAAGAAAACGAAAGTAGCCAGAAATTAGGGGGACAAAAAAAACTCCATGAAAATAAAGTTGATTGTACATAGAGTATGACATGCGGGTCCAGCTTACTCAACGTTTCCAAGGCGACAGGGGATCAAAAGAAAAAGTAAATAGCCAAAAATCAGAGGGTAAAAAAATCCAAAAAATAAACTTACAAGACATAGAGATGACATGCGGTCCCATGAGCCGCAGGTTTCTCAACGTTTCAAACATGGCATGAGATCGAAAGAAAATGCAAGTGACCAAATATCGGGAGCCAAAAATAATCCAACAAAAGAAAGTTGATTGTACATAGAGATGACATGCGGGTCCCATTTAGCAGAGCGGTATCACCGTTTGAGAGGCGGCACGGGATCGAAAGAAAAGGCAAGTGACCAAATATCAGGGGGCAAAAAAACTCCAAGAATAGAAAGTTGATTGCACATAGAGGATGACATGAGGGTCCCATTTAGCAGTAGCGGTATCACCGTTTGAGAGGCGGCACGGGATCAAAAGAAAAGGCAAGTGACCAAATATGAGGTGCCAAAAATAACTCCAAGAAACGAAACTTGATTGCACATAGAGGATGACATGCGGGTCCCATTTGTCAACCAGTCTCAACGTTTCCAAGGCGGCATAAGATCAAAAAAAGGAAGTAGCCAGAAATCAGGGGGTCAAAAAAATCCATGAAAAGAAAGAATTTTCGTTCATAGAGGATGACATGCGGGACCCATGATCCTGCATCGTAAACGGCTCGATCGGAGAGCGTTGAATGAGATGGCGCGATCGAGAAAAAACAATGCTAGAGAGGCTGCCATCTGGGCCCTGCATCCCTAGGCCACCATACGCGATGTTTTGGATGTTTTCGTCGGGCTAGGTGGCCTCAAAAATGAGAAAAAAACAGTTTTGACGTGCACCACGGAGAGACCAAAAATCGTCGGCCATGGCGCACCACAAGACTTCACAACTTCATCGGCCATGGAAACTTTTCTTGTAGTGTATGTGCTTTGGTTTTTGATTTATTTGATTTTTTCAATTTATATGCCCATTTGAATCATGGTCAAATCCTAGGTTTGACCAAGATTTAAACAAGTCTAAAACATGAATAGAAAAAGTAAGCATGGATCCTTCTTAGTCACTCCAAAATGAAGCACTTGAGATGTTTTTGAAATTTCCATGTTTGAAACCCAAAACCACTTCTCTTCATGCTTGGCTTCATAAGACAAAGTTTAGGGTTAGGGGTAGATACTTGATTTTTCTGGTTTGAATATGTCTATAACTTGTTTATCAACTTGAATGCTTCCTATATGACATAAGAAGACTATGTGCCTTGGTTTTTCATTTATTTGATTTTTTTGAATTTTTATGCCCATTTGAATCTTGGTCAAATCCTAGGTTTGACCAAGATTTAAACAAGTTTAAAACATTAAATGAAAAAGTAAGCTTGTATCCTTCTTAGTCACTCCAAAATGAAGCTCTTGGGAGGTTTTTGAAATTTCCATGTTTGAAATCAAAAACCAATTCTCTTCATGCTTGATTTCATAAGACAGAGTTTAGGGTTAGGAGGTAGATACATGATTTTTCTGGTTTGAGTATGTCTAGACCTTGTTTATCAACTTGAATGCTTACTATATGACATAACAAGACTATTTGCTAACGGAGGGAGTAAGCACTCTAGCTATGAAAAGTACCAAACAATGCATACCAAAATGATTTTTTAGAGGAATACTAGTTCAGATTATCAAAATCGAACCCCGCAGTTGGATTTTTTTAAAATTTATCCGTAGTACTGGGCAAATGTAACGGCCCAGGGTAGCACCCCTAATAGAAATGTTTGTTGTTTTCTTTTTGCATCATCATGGCATCATGCATCATATCATCCACATGATTTTAACAAAATAAAATTATTTTTAATAAAAACTATTTCGTTTTCCCCTCTCATATGGTTTATAAAATAAACCTCCTCCATGTCTTTTCATTTAACAAAACCTTAAAACCAACACTATAAAATAAATAAACTATTTTCCAAATTATTTTCTGCTGCTTGAGTTTTATTTGAAAAGGATTTGTAAACCAGTTTAAAAATTAAAGAGAAAATGTTTTTCTAAACAAAACTAAACCCTCCTCCTTCCTGGGCCTCTCTCTCTCCCCTAACCAGCTAACCTCCCTGGACCTATCTACCCCGACGGCCCAATCTCTCTCCCTCCCCCTGGTTCTTTTCTTCTCTCACCAGGGCCCAACTCCTTCCTCCAAAACCTGGCCCGTAATTTCTCCAGGAGACCGAGTCTCCTCTCCCTTCTCGTCGTCCACAGGCACGCGAGAAGCGTGCTCGTTTTTCTCCAGTGGTCGACGTCACCGTCAACAACCGCGCCAAGCTCCCTCCTCCCGTGGTCCTCACCTGCTTTATCTCCTGGAGGGATCCTCCACCACGCAACCATCAGCCCCACCTGCTCCCTCCTCTCTTCCTCTGCAAGGCAACAAGAAGGAGAGGGCTTTTTCGTCCCCACAGAACCACCGCGCCCGCCGCAGTATCTTCGACCTTGTCGTTGATTCCGGCCGCCCCTCGTCGTCCTGAGAGCACCACCAAAACCCCCTCGTCCCCCTCCATCTCTGGGTGCAAGAAATCGAGCCAGGGAGCCCGTATATCGACGTCCACGTCGCCATTCCTCAACTCTGGCCACGCCATGTCGACGACGATGGCGTCACCGTCCGGCCTCCTCCGGACTCCCCGACCCTCTCTACAGCATCTAGGTGAGCCGGCGCACCTCCCAAGCCTTTTCTCGTTCTTCCTCTCACTCTCAAGTGCTCCACCGGCGTTGACCGCTGCTTGCCGCCGCAGGTGGTCGCCGTCGGCGTCGCTTCGGTGCGTCCCCGGCTTCAACTCCGCCAGATCCTGCATCCCCGTGAAGTTCCGCGTCTAACGCGCCCGCTCCCGACGCCCCTCGCGCTCTCCTTCGTCAGATCGGTGCTCAACCAGAGCTCCTTTCCGCCATGGCCTTCATCCTCGAGGTCCGCGCGTGCCTGCTTCACCTTGCCGCGCGACCACCTATTGACACGATCAGATCAACAGCCTAGTGGTATCTACTTGCTTGCTTACCCATCAGATCCTGGGATCAACTTCCAAGTCCAGCGATTTAACCCAAACTTTTTCTGTTCTTTTTCACCAGATCTGGCGCCACTGGGCCTTGGCCCATTTCTCTCCCGGTGTAGCCATCGCCCACGCGCAGCAGCCCGCTAACCATCGCCTCTCGCGGGCCAGAGCTGGTCCGGCCCTCTCCCTTCTCTGTTTTCTTGTTCTTTTATTTTTGTTTTGCAAAATCTTGCTAAAATCATATCTTTTGAATCGTAACTCGAAATACAATGTGTTTTATATGAAAATTGATCAGAAAAATATAAGGAACATGAATATGCCATTCTTATACCTGTTTGCATCTCGCATCATGTCGCGCGTTGATAGTTGTGCATTTCCACCTCACATATATGCGGAGTATTTCGGAACACCGACGAGGTTTTCCCCGCTCCGTTTAATATTGAAGTAGCTCACTCTTGCCATGCTATGCCATGCTAACCAACACTTAAATTTTCCGGTAGAAAATGCAACTCCAACCCTAATTTGTTTGTCCGGGGTTCCGACTCCGATTAATATGGATAAGTTGCATTGCACCATCATTGCCATGCCATGCATATCATCTTGATCATGCTGGATCTTCTTTATCCGTAGTAGTAAGATTTGCATCCGTTGTGTGTTCCAGCATTTGCTTCTTCCCGGATAGGATCACGAAGTGGTGTGTGAGATACAACGAGTTCTCCGACAAGTTCTTCTGCAACCTTTCACAGGCGAGCTCTCTCTCTTCACCTATTATACACTCTCCCTCGCATTGATATCCTTATGTTGCGATTCTTTATCGAGTCACGTGTCCTATTCCACTTGTTTACCATAATAGTCCTATATATATCATTCCTTAACCATAGCCGTTGCTTGATGTTTGAGCCTTGCGAGTCGTAGGCGTGTTTAGATCTGTTGTTTATCTCGATCTTATCGGGATATGTTGGGTTGTTGGGAGGTTATCACATGCTATATCTTTGTTGGAGATATTCACACTTTACTTTATTGTTAACAACTAAAATTGTAAGGAGAGGCATCTGTGAGCCCCTTTGCGAAAGCATCGGAACTTTGACTCGCTAATGTCCCCTAGGACCCAGTTCTTGTTATCTGCTCCGAGATTGAGCGCTCTACCCGCGTGGGGACGTTTATCGACTCCCCTCACCCATTACCTTTTCTCAAGTCAGTTGAAAAGGGCCACAACCTTGGTTTTATTTGCCTATGCCATGTATGCCATGCTTTACTTAATGTTGCCTTCGGGTGTTTACTTCCTGTTACCTTCGGGTGTTTATATTCTGTATTGTACCCCGCGGAACGTTTAGCGAAGCGTGTGGTTTGCACGCCTAGCCGTTAACGCAAACCCTGAGTCCGCTTCGGAGTACGGCCGGACTTCGTTACGGGTAGCTTAGTCGGGTGGCCCCCTAGACTTTCTTGTTGAACTGGGAACGGTCTTGTTGTGAGACATCCACCTGTCGTAAGTGGGTCGAGCATGCGTATGGTTACATTTGGGCAACCCCTGCAGGGTGTACATCTTATCGATAAGCCGTGTCCGCGGTTATGGACGACTTGGAATTGTATAGCTCGATCATAGAACAACTTACACCTTTATGTTGTTGATAATAATTTGCTAATAACTTGATTAGTAATATAGCATTATTACAACCGATACCTAATAAAACTTGTCCACCGTTGAGTGCCTTTTACATTGCCTCTTCGCTTTGTTGAAGGGGATATGTGTAATCGGTTGGGTTATGTTTGTGTAGTATTTATCTGTTACCTTGTGCGCTCTCTTATCTTCTCTGAGTAGACGGATATTGTAGCGTGTCTCTATTGGTTATAGTTTGCTGCCGCTAAACCTACCATATAGCCCAGGCGATATATATATTCGCCGAGCATAGCCATTTCTAGTCTCGCTAAGTACGTGCCGGAGTTCGTTCCTTGGTACTTACTCTCGCCTTTTCCCCTTTCTCTTTTGCTTCCTCCCTTTTGCGGCAACCGAAGGTACTTCGAGTACAAGACGACGTTAGCAAGGTTACCCTTCCGGCTTGGCCTGGGTAGGGTTATGGACGCCATTGGTTATCTTGGGACTCTTAGTCCAATTTGTATCTTGTCCGTACTCGGACGTATTTGATCTTATGTATGAGTTGATCTTTGTATGTATCTATTTGTATCTTGACTCGTTGGAGTCGTTGTTGTAATATATGTATCTTGTGGGCTCTATTGTAATCCCGTTGTAATGTTACCGCTCGTGTTAATTCCTCCGGCATCACGTGTGTGATTCTTCGCGCACGTCGTGTGGGCATCCTTCGAATCGATATCGTGCGGATTTCGGCGGGATCGCTGGAATCCTCATGGTACCGGTTCCGGGGCGTCACAGCAAAACCCTATTTTAACTTATTTAATCATAGATTCATAGGTCGATTTTTTATGTTTTTATTATTATTACTAGGTAGCACATGTGTTTGCCCGTCAAATGAAACTCAGAGGAAGTGGGATCACACGGGAGAAGACGAAAGGAGAGCAGTGATGGGCCCCCTCTTATTTATGGTGTCTCCCCTTCTTAGGGTGATGTTGACTGTTGTGCAGGGTTTGTCAGTGCGCAGGAGGTGCGAGCGAGCGGACGAGGTCGAGAATGAGAGAGATGTTTTTTTGTGTGAGAGGGACAACCGAACGATCCTAAAGGACCCTGATTTCCAATACGCATCAGAGCACAGTTCACAACATGACACAAAATAAATAGGACATTAGGTCTAAATACCTAAGATTTACATGGTAGACCCCAGGCTGAAAGCAAGAAATGCGATTAGGTCCTTAACAAACACCATCCGTCGGAGCCGGGGACGAACCACTTGGCGCGACCAAATCGCCATGGCTACAGAGCCTGCACACCATGGCCTCCGAGCTAAGCTAGAAACGCCCTGCCAAAACCGGCAACAACGGAGGTGGATAATTGGAGAGAAGGGAGAGAGAGACTTGATGCTCTCTTGACAAAGAAGATGGCTGGGTGTTTTCCTACCTAGCGTATGTGATTTGTGCTCACTGCAGTGTGGGACCTCGCACATGGGAACCACACATAAGTGACAGACTTGTTGCTCTAATAACTCGGGTGATTATTATATTGTATTAGTACAAAGTTTCATATGGATCCTTCTTAGTCATTCCAAAATGGAGCTTTTGGGAGGTTTTTGAAATTTCCACGTTTGAAACCCAAAACCACTTCTCTTCATGCTTGACTTCATAAGACAGAGTTTAGGGCTAGGGGTAGATACTTGATTTTTCTGGTTTGAATGTGTCTAGACCTTGTTTATCAACTTGAATGCTTACTACACTACAAGAAAAATTTCCATGGCCGACGAAGATGAAGTCGCGCCGTGGTTGCTGCTGCACCATGGCCGACGATTTTTGGTCTCTCCGTTGTGCATGTCAAAACTTTTTTTTCTCGTTTTTTAGGCCACCTAGCCCGACGAAAACGTCCAAAACGTCGCGTATGGTGTCCCGGGACGTGGCATGACGACTCGGTTCGCCGCCGAGTCAACGCAAATCCGCACCGCCCAGGGATGTAGGGCCGAGATGGCATCCTCTCTAGCATTGTTATTTTTCTCGATCGCGCCATCTCGTTCAACGCTCTCCGATCGAGCCGTTTACGATGCAGGATCATGGGTCCCGCATGTCATCCTCTATGAACAAATTCTTTCTATTCTTGGATTTTTTTGACCCCCTGATTTCTAGCTACTTCCTTTTCCATTTGATCTTGTGCCGCCTTGGAAACGTTGAGACCGCTGCTGCTAAATGGGACCCGCATGTCATCCTCTATGTGCAATCAACATTCTTTTCTTGGAGTTTTTTTTGGCACCTCATATTTGGTCACTTGCCTTTTTCTTTCGATCCCGTGCCGCCTCTCAAATGGTGATACCGCTGCTGCTAAATGGGACCCGTATGTCATCCTCTATGTACAATCATGTTTCTTTTCTTGAATTATTTTTGGCTCTGATATTTGGTCACTTGCCTTTTATTTCGATCTCATGCCACGTTTGAAACATTGAGGAACCTGCTGGCTCGTGGGACCCGCATGTCATCCTCTATGTGCTATAAAAGTTTATTTTCTTGAATTTTTTTTCACCCTCTGATTTTTGGCTATTTCCTTTTCTTTTGATCCCCCCGCCTTAAACGTTGAGGAATCTGCTGGCTCATGTGACCCGCATGTCATCCTCTAAGTACCATAAAGTTTCTTTTCTTGAATTTTTCACCACCTAATTTCTGGCTACTTTCTTTTCTTTTGATCTCAAGCCGCATTTGAAATGTTGAGACCGCTTCTGCAAAATGGGACCCGCATGTCATCCTCTATGTACAATAAAGTTTGTTTTCTTGGATTATTTTTCACCCTCTGATTTTTGGTCACTTGCATTTTTCTTTCGATCCCATGCCGCCATTGAAAACGTTGAGGAACCTGCTGGCTCATGGGACCCGCATGTCATCCTCTATGTACTATAAAAGTTTTTTTTCTTGGATTTTTTTCACCCTCTGAATTTTGGCTATTTCCTTTTTCTTTTGATCCCCCGCCGCCTTGGAACGTTGAGTAAGCTGCTGGCTCATGGGACCCGCATGTCATCCTCTATGTAACATAAACTTTCTTTTCTTTTGATCTCAAGCCGCATTTGAAAAGTTGAGACCGCTGCTGCTAAATGGGACCCGCATGTCATCCTCTATGTACAATAAAGTTTCTTTTCTTGGATTATCTTTGGCTTCTGAGATTTTGTCACTTGCCTTTTTCTATCGATCTCATGCCACCCTTGAAACGTTGAGTAAGCTGCTGGCTCATGGGTCCCGCATGTCATCCTCTACGAACAATAAAAGTTTCCTTTCTTGGAGTTATTTTTTACCCTAATTTCTCGGCTATTTGCCTTTTTCTTTTGATCTCCTGCCCCTTTGAAACGATGAGGACGTTGTTGGTGGTCGGTCCCACATGTCATCCTCTATGAACAATAAAAAGTTTCCTTTGATGGATTTATTTTGACCCCTAATTAATTTCTGGCTATTTCCTTTTTCTTTTGATCCCCTGCCGGAAACGTTGCAGGATCGGTCCCGCATGTCATCCTCTCAGAACGTAAATATTTCTTTTCCTGGATTTTGTTTACCAACTGATTTTTGGCTTTTTTTTGATCTTCTGCCGCCTTTAAAACGTTGACGATGCTGATGGCTCACGGGTCCCACATGTCAACCTCTATAAACAATAAACGTTGAGGATGTTGCTGCCTCATGGGTCCCGCATGTCATCCTCTCAGAACGATAAATGTTTTCTTTTCTTGGAATTTTTTACCAACCGATTTTTGGCTTTTTATTGCCGCTTTAAAACGTTGACGACGCTGCTGGCTCATGGGTCCCCGATGTCAGCCTCCCCGTACAAGAAACATGTGATATCTTGATTATTTTGCAGACAATAAACAGTGTATTTCGCTCCGAGCTATTGCAAACGGATAAATTAAATCTTTTTTTTTACATAAACAAACTTATATGTTGAATCTCCTTTTTTTTGTTTTTCGAAGCATATGACTTTCCTGTTTTTTGAGAAAAATCCGAACTTTCCTGCTTTGGAGTGGGCTGAAATTATACGAGTCAAAAGGCCCAACAGGATAGTTCGAAGGCCCAGATGTCCAGATGCAACCCAATTGAAATCTTTCTTTTCTTGGATTTTTTCACCCCCTAATTTCTTGCTATCATTTTTCTTTTGGTCCTGTGCCGCCTTGAAACGTTGAGACCGCGCTGCAAAATGGGACCCGCATGTCATCCTCTGTGTACAATAAAGTTTCTTTTCTTGGATTATTTTTGGCTCCTGATATTTGGTCACTTCCTTTTTCTTTCGATCTCTTGCCACTTTGAAATTGAGGAAGCTGCTGGCTCATGGGTCCCGCATGTCATCCTCTATGAACAATAAAAGTTACCTTTGTTGGATTTATTTTTTACCCCTAATTTCAGGCTATTTTCCTTTTTCTTTTGATCCCCGCCTCTTTGAAACGATGACGACGTAGGGCCGGAAGGTCGGTCCCACATGTCATCCTCTATGAACAATAAAAGTTTCCTTTGATGGATTTATTTTTTACCCTAATTAATTTCTGGCTATTTCCTTTTTTCTTTTGATCCCCTGCCGCCTTGGAATTGTTGAGGATGTTGTTGCTTCATGGGTCCCGCATCTCATCCTCTCAGAAAGGTAAGTGTTTCTTTTCTTCTTTTTTACCAACTGATTTTTGGCTTATTTTTTCTTTCGATCTCCCGTCGCCTTTAAAACGTTGGGACGATGGCTCATGGGTCCCCAATGTCAGCTTCCCGCATCGCAAATCCTCTTTCTGCAGAGGTTGTATTTCTAGATAGCTAAGGTGGATTCGAATCTGCGTGGTTCAGCAGGTAAGCCTTCTTGCACTGATTAATGGAAGTAGTGTATAGCAAGGTCAAGACATGTGGCTCGGTGTAATGAATCTATTTGAATCATGAATCATGTTGTGGGTTCAATCTGATAGTTCTCTAACAGGTCAGCCCAAATAGAAATTAAGTTTTTTTCTAAAACGGAAATGCAAATTAAGATGAACACAAACATTAGTTATCATAATAGCTGATCATACATACATACTTGCTAAGAGCAAAAGCTTGCCAGAGTTTTACCACCCATACAATTAATTAGCAGTTCATATAAGATAACCTTATATAAGTATAACTACAAATGCATTTGCTAAGGGCTCATGGGACAACAGAACTAGACAACCGCGAACTTTATGACCAGCATGTCACAGCGGCATCGAAAGATCTTGACCTTCAACTTTGATCCAATGCGAAGTTTGGCACCATCAATGAACTTTTTCCACCTAGAAGTAACAGCCAAGCGGCCATCTGTGGGACTGACGGAGTACCGTCCCTCCACGGTGAGACCTTCACTCTCCATGACGAGGGATATCTTGCCCCTTCGGCATTGAGATCCTTGGAGATACTTTTAGGTAATTTGATTCAAAGCAAGAGATACCACCAAAAATTAGTCAATGGCACCAATGCACTGAACCATGTGAGACTTGAGCAGAGAAGACATCAAGATAAGAGCAGTTATGTTGTCATATACTCACGAACATAGCTTCAGATGCGTCCTGGTCACCACACGGTATTGCCAGAATGAGCCGAGACCTCGGTGATTCGGCTGGGGTAGGTGCAGACCCCGGGTGGTACACGAGCCGGTGCTGATGCAGGAGACCTGCCGGACGGTGCGAAACGGTGCCTCTAGAGGAACCGATGCGATGCGAGGAGATCTGTTGGGCAAGTGAACGGCAAGCTAGAGGAACCAAGACGATGCGGGTGAGCCTGGCAGGTGTAGTATATGGCCTCTACACGAACCAATGCTGATGTAGGGCCTGCTGGGTAGAGATGTGAAACGGAGCTGGTACAGGAACCGATGTTGATGCGGGAGAGTGGGAAGCCAAAGCCAGGTCGTGGGGTGCCCTTTTGTGACACCCGCTCCTGTTCCATCAGGGGATCTCGGCTTTGATCATGTTAAACCCAGCAAGCTAGAACAGAGGAATGGTTTAGAAAGCTGCTCGAATGCGTAATCAAAGGATATGAGTACAAAAAGTTACATATTATATATTTGGAAGTGTCTCCAACTCTGTAAGCAGTTACGTATATCTGCCCGTTTGAGTTTCTGATCCTCAGCTCGTCGCCCTTCTTCAGACCGTAGTCAAAAGCAAACTTTCTCCAATCATGTCCATACAAATATGTGATGGCCTGCATCTTGTAGACATACACCTCATAGACCGTGTAGGTGTTCATCAATTTGCCATTGCCATGCATAGTGAAAGACCCTTCATGCGGACACATCTGGTTAATCATTGGACGAAGTTCACAAGGTACAGTCTGCATGTGAAAATTGATACTAATGTAAGAAGCAGGAAGACTAAAAACAAGACTTTACTATATGCCAATTCATGCTAAACCACTGAGAATACATACCTGTAACTCTATGAAGGAGTTATTAGAAAGGTAGATAGAGCCATAGGAGGTGTTATATGCGGGATATGTACATGGGCCCGCCATATTCCCGCAAGCTCGGCATCGGGATGGTGAAGGAAACATGGGAGGTACTACTGGCGATAGCGCTGAATGTAAGTGGAATAATTAGGTTGTGTAAAGTGCATAGTTCAGAGCAATGCAAATGTTGACAAGCGAGTGCATAACACTATGTTACAAATTGAACAGTGAAAATTTAGTGTATGATGAATATAAGCATGCTAATTTGGTGTTTCCGAATTCCAAAAAGCATTAGACAGAGCCAGTGATAATATCAAACATAAATCATGGCATGTATATGTGGCTTAAGAAAATATACCCGAACCCTTGGATGGTTACGGCCCGGCTGGTCCTTGGACTTGAGCTTATATAAGCATCCGAAGGTGGGGCTGACAGTAACTTGGTGGCAGCCTCTGCAGATGCCTCATCAGCAGCAGTTGCAATCCTTTTGACCAATGAAGGCTTAGCAGTTTCAGTCTGCATATGAAAATTGAAGAGCAACAGACATCAGCAGTGATATATAAAATGAATCTATGAGACACTGATGCATATAGTGCTGGATGTAAGTGGAAGAATAGGGTTGTGTGTGTTTCTGAACTATTGGTAAGCATTAGACAAAGTCGGCAATAAACAGACAAAAATCAAATCATGTATGAGGATTAAGAAAATATACCTGCTTACTGAAAAGGATACCACCCAGCTGGCCCGTGGCCTTGTGCTTGAGGAGGTTTTCAGAAGATGGTGGCGGCACCATCGTCTTCACAGCAGCCTCATCGGGATCATTTTTTATCCATTTGAGTAGAGGCACAAAAGTTTCATCCTGCATATGAATAGACAGAACTCATCATTGATATTTAATAAATATATGAGATAGACTGATGCAAATAGTGCGGGATGTAAGTGGAAGAATAGGGTTGTGCATAGACAACAGTTGACAACAATGCAAATGATTACAAAAGAAGCCAACGGAACTCAACAGTTTATATACTGGATGAGACAGATTGAAAAGTGAAAAATTAGTGTATGTCGATTGTAAGCAAACGCAGTGTTTCTGAACTTTTGGTAAGCATTAGACAAAGCCAACAGTAATTAAACAGATAATAATAAAATCATGTATGTGGATTAAGAAAATATACTAGATTCATTAAAAGGTCACCACCCAGCTGGCCCATGGCCTCGTGCTTGTAGAGGTTTTCGGAAGATGGTGCCGGCACCATCGTCCTCACAACAGCCTCATCAGCCTCATTTTGCATCCACTTGAGTAAAGGCGCAGCAGTTTCAGCCTGCATAAGAATGGGAACAGATCTCAGCAGTGATATTGAATGACTTTGAGACAAACTGATGCATCTAGTGATGGATGTAAGTGGAAGGGTATGGTTTTGTATGGACAACAGTTCACAACAATGCAAGGGTGTGTTCGGTTCTGAAACAGCGTGAAATAGAATGGAGTGGTTCCATTTCAGAGGAATGGAGTGGTTACATTTTTATTCGATTGGGAAAAATGGAGAGCAGAAGAGATCGAGGTTAAACTAATCATTTGTCTCAAAATTGTAATTAACAATTGCAAATGACATTTTAATCTCAAAGTCGTAATTAACAGCCTAATGGTGCTCTTTTAATCTAAAAATCGTAATTAACATCATTTTTGTTGGGTTAGGGGAACTGGAGAGTAGATGAACATTACTGTATGATGATTGTAAGCAAACGAATTTGGTGTTTCTAAACTTTTGGCAAGCATTAGAAAAAACCGACAATAAACAGACAAAAATCAAGGCATGTTTTGTGGATTAAGAAAATATACCATATTCATTAAAAGATCACCACCCAGCTGGCGCATGGCCTTGTGCTTGTAGAGGCATTTAGAAGATGGGGCGGCATCAACATACTGGCAGCCTGATCAGCCGTAGTTTTGATCTTCCTTTTGAGTAAAGGCCCTAAAGTTTCAGTCTGCATATGAATAGCAAAACAAAAGGCAGACCTCAGCAGTGATATTGAATTACTGTATGAGATAGACTGATGCATATAGTGGATGCTCTTAGCCTTTTGCACCATGAACACTAGCTATGGACAGACAAAAAACTAGTTGACTCAGCTTTGTCTAGATATGAATGTACTACCTCCATCCCAAAGCTTAAGGCTTATTTATTTTTGAGAAATCAAAACAAGTAAAGTTTGACCAAAATTTTAGAACATTCTATCAACAAATATAATATTGTGTAGATACCGTAGGAAAATATATTTCATTATCTATTTAATGATATTAATTTTGTATTTTGCATGTTAATGATTTTTGGTAAAAGCTTAGTCAAACATGGTATAGTTTGACTTTCTAAAAATAATATAAGCCCTAAGCTTTGGGATGGAGGCAGTAGTATCTAGAGCTAAAACACATCTAGATACATCCGTATCTACAGATAGTTGAGTCAATTAATTTGGATTTGAGGGAGTATCAGATTCAGACTACATCATGGTAAGTTGGTTAAAAAAATTACCCCTGGGCGGTCCCTGCCCAACTCGGCAGTGGCATTTCGCTTCTTGTGCTGCAGATCACACTACAAGAAAAGTTGCCATGGCCGACGAAGTTGAAGTCGCGCCGTGGTTGCTGCTGCACCATGGCCGATGATTTTTGGTCTCTCCGTGGTGCATGTCAAAACTTTTTTTTCTCGTTTTTGAGGCCACCTAGCCCAACAAAAACGTCCAAAACGTCTTCTATGGTGGCCCGGGACGTGGTGCATCACGAATTCTCGGGTTCGCCGGCCGAGTCAACGCAAATCCGCACCGCCCAGGGATGTAGGGCCCAGATGGCAGCCTCTCTAGCATTGTTTATTTCTCGATCGCGCCATCTCGTTCAACGCTCTCCGATCGAGCCGTTTACGATGCGGGATCATGGGTCCCGCATGTCATCCTCTATGAACCAAAATTCTTTCTATTCTTGGATTTTTTTTGACCCCCTGATTTCTCGCTACTTCCTTTCTTTTATATTCCGTGCCTCCTTGAAACGTTGAGACCGCTAAATGGGACCCGCATGTCATCCTCTATGTGCAATCAACTTTCTTTTCTTTGGGTTTTTTTGGCACCTGATATTTGGTCACTTGCCTTTTTCTTTCGATCCCATGCCGACCCGCATGTCATCCTCTATGTACTATAAAACTTTCTTTTCTTGGATTTTTTTGGCACCTGATATTTGGTCACTTGCTTTTTTCTTTCGATCCCGTGCCGCCTCTCAAACGGTGATACCGCTGCTGCTAAATGGGACCCGCATGTCATCCTCTATGTACAATAAAACTTTCTTTTCTTGCATTTTTTTGCACCTCATAATTGGTCACTTGCCTTTTTCTTTCGATCCCGTGCCGCCTCTCAAACGGTGATACCGCTGCTGCTAAATGGGACCCGCATGCCATTCTCTATGTACTATAAAACATTCTTTTCTTGGATGTTTTTTGGCACCTCATAATTGTTCACTTGCCTTTTTCTTTCGATCCCGTGCCGCCTCAAACGGTGATCCCGCTGCTGCTAAATGGGACCCGCATGTCATCCTCTATGTACTATAAACTTTATTTTCTTGGATTTTTTTGGCACCTTATATTTGGTCACTTGCCTTTTTCTTTCGATCTCATGCCACGTTTGAAACGTTGAGGAACCTGCTGGCTCATGGGACCCGCATGTCATCCTCTATGTACTATAAAATTTCATTTTCTTGGTTTTTTTCACCTCTGATTTTGCCTATTTCCTTTTCTTTTGATCCCTCGCCTTTGAAACGTTGAGGACTGTGGCTCATAGGTCCCATATTTCAGCCCGTATGAACGATAAAGCTTTCCTTTCTGGAGTTTTTTTACCCCTAATTTCTGCTACTTTTTCTTTTGATCTCAAACCGCATTTGAAACGTTGGGACCGATGCTGCAAAATGGGAACCGCATGTCATCCTCTATGTACAATAAAAGTTTCTTTTCTTGGATTATTTTTCACCCTCTCATTTTTGGTCACTTGCCTTTTCTTTCGATCTCATGCCGCCTTTGAAAACGTTGACAAACCTGCTGGCTCATGGGACCCGCATGTTATCCTCTATGTACTATAAAAGTTTCTTTTCTTGGATTTTTTTTCACCCTCTGATTTGTGGCTATTTACTTTTTCTTTTGATCCCCTGCCGCCTTGGAAACGTTGAGTAAGCTGCTGACTCATGGGACCCGCATGTCATCCTCTATGTACAATCAACTTTCTTTTTTCTTTTGATCTCAAGCCGCATTTGAAACGTTGAGACCGCTGCTGCTAAATAGGACCGACATGTCATCCTCTATGTACAATAAAGTTTCTTTTCTTGGATTATCTTTGGCTCCTGATATTTTGTCACTTGCCTTTTCTTTCTATCTCATGCCGCCTTTGAAACGTTGAGTAAGCTGCTGGCTCATGGGTCCCGCATGTCATCCTCTACGAACAATAAAAGTTTCCTTTTTTGGTGTTATTTTTGAACCCTAACTGGCTACTTCCTTTTTATTTTGATCCTGCCGCCTTTGAAACGTTGAGGATTCTGCTGGCTCATGGGTCCCACATGTCACCTCTATGAACAATAAACCTTTCCTTTTGGAGTTATTTTGACCTCTAATTTCTGTCTATTTGCCTTTTTTAAATCATGTGTCGCCTTGGAAACGTTGAGGATGCTGCTACCTCATGGGTCCCGCATGTCATCCTCTAACGATAAATAATTATTTTTTAACTGATTTTTGGTTTATTTTTTCTTTCGGTCCTCAGCCGTCTTTAAAACGTTGACGATGCTTGGCTCATGGGTCCCCGATGTCAGCCTCCCCGTACAAAAACATGTGATATCTTGATTATTTTGCAGACAATAAACAGTGTATTTCGCTCTGAGCTATTGCAAACGGAAAAAATAAATCTTTATTTTTAAATAAACAAACTTATATGTTGAATCTCCTTGTTTTTTGTTTTGCGAAGCATAGGACTTTCCTGTTTTGGAGTGGGCTGAAATTGTACGAGTACAAAGGCCCAGCAGGATAGTTCGAAGGCCCAGACGGTTGGCAAATCAATTGGAATCTTTCTTTTCTTGGATTTTGACCCCTAACTTGGCTACTCCTTTTTTTTGGTCCTGTGCTTATGGAAACGTTGAGAACGTCGCTAAATGGGACCCACATGTCATCCTCTATGTACAATAATTTATTTTCTTGGATTATTTTTGGCTCCTGATATTTGTCACTTGCCTTTTTCTTTCCATCTCATGCCGACTTCGAAACGCTGACCGCTGCTGCAAAATGGGACCCGCATGTCATCCTCTATGTACAATAAAAATTACTTTTCTTGGATTATTATTTTTGGCTCCTGATTTTCGAGCACTTGCCTTTTTCTTTCGATCTCACGCCACCTTTGAAACGTTGAGGAACCTGCTGGCTCATGGGACCCGCATGTCATCCTCTATGTATTATAAAACTTTCTTTTCATGGATTTTTTTCACCCTCTGATTTTTGGCTATTTCCTTTTTCTTTTGATCCCCTGCTGCCTGATAAATCTCCAACGTATCTATAATTTCTTATGTTCCATGCTAGTTTTATGACAATACCTACATGTTTTGTTCACACTTTATGATGTTTTGATGCATTTTCCGGCACAAACCTATTAACAAGATGCCGAAGTGCCAGTTCGTGTTTTCTGCTGTTTTTGGTTTCGAATCCTACACAGAAATATTCTAATTGGACGAAACAAAAGCCCACGGTCTTATTTTTCCACGGAGTTTCCAGAAGACCGAAGGGGATACGAAGTGGGGCCACGAGGGGCCGCCACCATAGGGCGGCGCGGCCAAGGAGGGGCCCGCGCCACCCTATGGGGTGGGCCCCTCGAGCCCCCTCCGACTCTGCCCTTTCGCCTACTTAAACTCTCCATCGCGAAAACCCTAGTACCGAGAGCCACGATACGGAAAAATTTCTAGAGACGCCGCCGCCGCCAATCCCATCTCGGGGGATTCAGGAGATCGCCTCCGGCACCCTTGCGCTATCATGTTTAGATCTTGTGAGCTGCCTAACATGATCAAGATCATCTATTTGTAATGCTACATGTTGTGTTCGGTGGGATCCGATGAATATAGAATACTATGTCAAGTTGATTATTAATCTATCATATATGTGTTGTTTATGTTCTTGCATGCTCTCCGTTGCTAGTAGAGGCTCGGCCAAGTTGATACTTGTAACTCCAAGAGGGAGTATTTATGCTCGATAGTGGGTTCATGCTCCATTGAATCTGGGAGTGATGAAAGTTCTAAGGTTGTGGAGTGTTGCCACTAGGGATAAAACATCAATGCTTTGTCTAAGGATATTTGTGTTGATTACATTACGCACCATACTTAATGCAATTGTCTGTTGTTTGCAACTTAATACTGGAAGGGGTGCGGATGCTAACCTGAAGGTGGACTTTTTAGGCATAGATGCATGCTGGATGGCGGTCTATGTTCTTTGTCGTAATGCCCTGATTAAATCTCATAGTGATCATCATGATATGTATATGAATCTTTATTTGTCAATTGCCCACCCGTAATTTGTTCACCCAGCATGCTATTTATCTTATTGGAGAGACACCACTAGTGAACTGTGGACCCCGGTCCGTTCTTTTACATCTGAAATACAATCTACTGCAATCACTGTTCTCTGTTGTTCTTTGCAAACAAACATCATTTTCCACACCATACGTTTAATCCTTTGTTTTCAGGAAGCCGGTGAGATTGACAACCTCACTGTTAAGTTGGGGCAAAGTACTGTGATTGTGTTGTGCAGGTTCCACGCTGGCGCCGGAATCACTGGTGTTGCGCCGCACTACACTCCTCCACCAACAAACTTCACGTGGCCTTCATCTCCTACTGAGGGAAAACTTGTTTGTACGCATCACACCTTCCTCTTGGGGTTCCCAACGGACGTGTGCTTCACGCATTATCAAGCTCTTTTTCCGGCGCCGTTGCCGGGAGATCAAGACACGCTGCAAGGGGAGTCTTCCACATCCAATCTCTTTACTTTGTTTATTGTCTTGCTTTACTTTATTTTATTTTCTGTCTTGTTTGCTTTATATCAAAAACACAAAAAAATTAGTTACTTGTTTTTACTTTACTTTATTCTGTTTGCTTAGTTTACTTTTATTACTGCTAAAATGAATACTCCTGAAAATACTAAGTTGTGTGATTTCACTAGCACAAATAATAATGATTTTATAAGTACTCCTATTGCTCCACCTGCTACTACAGCAGAATTTTATGAAATTAAACCTGCTTTACCGAATCTTGTTATGAGAGAGCAATTTTCTGGTGTTAGTACTGATGATGCTGCTGCCCATCTTAATAATTTTATTGAACTTTGTGAAATGCAAAAGTATAAGGATATAGATGGTGATATTATAAAACTGAAATTGTTTCCTTTCTCCTTAAGAGGAAGAGCTAAAGATTGGTTGCTTTCTTTGCCTAAAAATAGTATTGATTCATGGACTAAATGTAAAGATGCTTTTATTAGTAAATATTATCCTCCTGCTAAGATTATATCTTTGAGAAGTAGCATTATGAATTTTAAGCAATTAGATAATGAACATGTTGCTCAAGCATGGGAGAGAATGAAATCTTTGGTAAAGAATTGCCCTACCCATGGACTAACTACTTGGATGATCATCCAAACCTTTTATGCAGGATTGAATTTTTCCTCGAGGAACCTATTGGACTCAGCTTCTAGAGGTACTTTATGTCCATCACTTTGGGCGCCGTAACAAAGCTTCTTGATGATATGATGATCAATTACTCTGAATGGCATACTGAAAGAACTCCTTAAGGTAAGAAGGTAAATTCTGTTGAAGAAACCTCTTCTTTGGGTGATAAGATTGATGTTATTATGTCTATGCTTGTTAATGGTAGATCTCATGTTGATCCTAATAATGTTCCTTTAGCTTCATTGGTTGCTCAAGAAGAGCATGTTGATGTGAATTTCATTAAGAATAATAATTTCAACAATAATGCTTATAGGAATAATTATGGTAACAACAACTATAGGCCATATCCTTCTAATGGTAGTGGTTATGGTAATTCCTATGGTAATTCTTACAACAATAATAAGAGTGTACCCTCTGGTCTTGAAGTCATGCTTAAAGAATTTATTAGAACACAAACTGCTTTTAATAAAACTGTTGAGGAAAAGCTTGGCAAAATTGATGTTCTTGCTTCTAAGGTTGATAGTCTTGCTCTTGATGTTGATCTTTTAAAACTGAAAGTTATGCCTGATGTAGTTAAAGATACTAAGTTTGCTAAAACAAATGCTATCCAAGTTCGAATTAATGATAATATTAGAATGTTGGCTGAATTGCATGCTAGGTGGGATAGAGAAGAAAAAGAAAACTTGCTAAAGAGAATAATGTAGCTAAAGTTTGGACTATTACCACCACTAGTAATGTTGATTCTTCACATGTTGCTAAACCTCCTACTATCAATGGTAAAATAATTGGTGTTGGCAATGTTTCTACCCTAGTACAAAGCGTGCAAAATTGCCTGAAACTGATGAAATCGTTTGTAATAATAATGCTGAAATTCAGAATGTTGTAGATCATAATGGTTTAGATTTTGATGATTGTCATATTAATGAAGTTATTAAGTTCTTACAAAAACTTGCTAGAAGTCCTAATGCTAGTGCTATAAATTTAGCCTTTACAAAACATATTACAAATGCTCTCATTAAAGCTAGGGAAGAGAAATTAAAACTTGAAGCTTCTATTCCTAGGAAGTTGGAAGATGGTTGGGAGCCCATCATTAAGATGAAATTCAATGATTTTGATTGTAATGCTTTATGTGATCTTGGTGCAAGTATTTCTGTTATGCCTAAGAAAATTTATGATATGCTTGACTTGCCACCATTGAAAAATTGTTATTTGGATGTTAATCTTGTTGATAATTCTATAAAGAAACCTTTGGGGAGGATTGATAATGTTCGCATTACGGTTAATAATAACCTTGTCCCGTTGATTTTGTTGTCTTGGATATTGAATGCAATGCATCTTGTCCTATTGTCTTGGGAAGACCCTTTCTTCAAACTGTTGGTGCTGTTATTGATATGAAAGAAGGAAATATTAAGTATCAATTTCCTCTCAAGAAAGGTATGGAACACTTACCTAGAAAGAGAATGAAGTTGCCTTTTGATTATTATTAGAACAAATTATGATGTTGATGCTTCTTCTCTTGATGTTACTTGATTTGCACTTTCTACGCCTAGCTGAAAGGCGTTAAAAAAAGCACTTCTTGGGAGATAACCCATGGTTTTATTTTTACTACTGTTTTGTTGAGTCTTGGAAGTTGTTACTACTGTAGCAACCTCTCCTTATCATGTTTTTGTGCCAAGTAAAGTCTCTATAGTAAGGTTGATAATAGATTTGGATTTCTGCGCAGAAACAGATTTGCTGTCTGTCACGAATTCGCGTCCTTCTCTCTGTAGAAGAATCAAAAAAATCTGCCAATTTACGTGCGTGATCCTCAGATATGTACGCAACTTTCATTAGTTTTGAGTTTTTCCATCTGAGCAAGTTAAGTGCCTCAGAAAAATTCGTCTTTACGGACTGTTCTGTTTTGACAGATTCTGCCTTTTATTTCGCATTGCCTCTTTTGCTATGTTGAATGGATTTCTTTGTTTCATTAACTTTCAGTAGCCTTGGGTAATGTCAAGAAGTGTTAAGAATGATTATTTCACCTCTGAATATGTGAATTTTTGATTATGCACTAACCCTCTAATAAGTTTGCTTAAAGTTTGGTGTGGAGGAAGTTTTCAAGGGTCAAGAGAAGAGGATGATACAATATGATCAAGAAGAGTGAAAAGTCTAAGTTTGGGGATGCCCCCATGGTTCATCCCTGCATATTTTAAGAAGACTCAAGCATCTAAGCTTGGGATGCCCAAGGCATCCCCTTCTTCATCGACAACTTATCAGGTCACTTCTAGTGAAACTATATTTTTATTCCATCACATCTTATGTTCTTTACTTGGAGCGTCAGTTTGTTTTTATTTTTATGTTTGAATAAATTTGGATCCCACAATCCTTGTATTGGAGATAGACACGCTCCGCTTTTTCATTTGAACACTTGTGTTCTTAGTTATGCTTTAATGTTCATGGCGAAGGCTGAAAACTGCTTCGTTGATTGCTATTTGGTTGGAATCAGAAAATGCTTCATATGGTCTTGAATAATTTGATACTTTGCAATTGTTTTGAGCTCTCATAGATCATGTTTAAGCTCTTGCATCATTTAGTTTAAATCTATTAGTGGAGAACTACCGTAGAGCTTGTTGAAATTTGGTTTGCATGATTGGTCTCTCTAAGGTCTAGATATTTTCTGGTAAAAGTGTTTGAACAACAAGGAAGAGAGTGTAGAGTCTTATAATGCTTGCAATATTTTCTTGTGTAAGTTTTGTTGTAACTGTTCATACTTGTGTTTGCTTCAAACAACCTTGCTAGCCAAAGCCTTGTACTGAGAGGAAATGCTTCTCGTGCATCCAAACACCTTGAGCCAAAACCCATGCCATTTGTGTCCACCATATCAACCTACTATGTGGTATTTTCTGCCATTCCAAAGTAAATTACTTGAGTGCTACCTTTAAAATTTCATTCCTTTGTCTTTGCAATATATAGCTCATGGGAAAATAGCTTAAAACTATTGTGGTGATGAATATGTAGTTATGTATCTTAGTTCTTATAAGTTGCTTGTTGAGCGGTAACCATGTTTCGGGGACGCCATCAACTTTTTACACCTTTGTTGAATATCATGTGAGCTATGCATGTTCGTCTTGTCTGAAGTAAGGGTGATTTATCATGATTAAATGGTTTGAGTATGCATATTGTTAGACAAGAACATTGGTCCGCTAACCAAAGCCATGTATCATGGTGGAAGTTTTCAGTTTGGACATTAATCCTCAATCTCTTATGAGAATATTATCTGTTGTTGAATGCTTATGCATTAAAGAGGAGTCCATTATCTGTTTTCTATGTTGTCCCGGTATGGATGTCCTAAGTTGAGATCTATTAAAAACGAGAAATCAAATGCGATTTATCTCCTTGGACCTTTGTACAGGCGGCATAGAGGTACCCCTTTGTGACACTTGGTTGAAACATATGCTATGCAATGATAATCCATGTAAATCCAAGCTAATTAGGACAAGGTGCGAGCACTATTGGTATTCGATGCATGAGGCTTGCAACTTGTAGGAAGTTTTATGCATAACACATATGAATTATTACTACCATTGACAAAATTGTTTCTATGTTTTCAAAATAAAAGCTCTAGCACAAAAATAGTAATCCATGCTTCCCTCTGCGAAGGGCCTTTCTTTTACTTTATGTTGAGTCAGATTACCTACTTCTTTCTATCTTAGAAGCAAACACTTGTGTCAACTGTGTGCATAGATTCTTACATGTTTACTTATTGCACTTGTTATATTACTTTATGTTGACAATTATCCATGGGATATACATGTTACAAGTTGAAAGCAATTGCTGAAACTTAATCATCCTTTGTGTTGCTTCGAAACCTTCTACTTTGAATCTATTGCTTTATGAGTTAGCTCTTATGCAAGTCTTGTTGATACTTGTCTTGAAAGTACTATTCATGAAAAGTTTTGCTATATGATTCACTTGTTTAGTCATTATCTCTTTGTTAGCAATCTATTGCTTCGAATCACTCCATTAATCTCATATGCTTTACAATAATGTTGATCAAGATTATGTTGGTAGCATGTCACTTAAATTATTGTCGTTATCGTTTACCTACTCGAGGGCGAGGAACTAAGCTTGGGGATGCTTGATACGTCTCCAACGTATCTATAATTTCTTATGTTCCATTTTCCGGCACTAACCTACTAACAAGATGTCGAAGCGCCGGCTCTGTCATTGTTTTGGTTTCAGAAATCCTATACAGGAAATATTCTCGGAATTGACGAAACAAAAGCCCACGGTCTTATTTTTCCACGGAGTTTCCAAGACCGAAGGGGATATGAAGTGGGGCCACGAGGGAGCCGCCACCATAGGGCGGGGCGGCCAAGGAGGCCCGCGCGACCCTATGGGGTGGGCCTCTCTCAGCCCCCCTCCGACTCGCCCCTTTCGCCTACTTAAACTCCTCCGTCGCGAAAACCCTAGTACCGAGAGCCACGATACGGAAAAGTTCCCAGAGACGCCGCCGCCAATCCCATCTCTGGGGATTCAGGAGATCGCTCCGGCACCCTCCCGAGAGGGGAACCATCACCGAGGGCTCTACATCATCATGCCCGCCTCCGGACCGATGCATGAGTAGTTCATCCTTGGACTATGGGTCCATAGCGAGCTAGATGGTTGTCTTCTCCTCTTGTGCTATCATGTTTAGATCTTGTGAGTTGCTGCCTAACATGATCAAGATCATCTATTTTTAATGCTACATCTTGTGTTTGGTGGGATCCGATGAATATGGAATACTATGTCAAGTTGATTATTGATCTATCATATATGTTGTTTATGTTCTTGCATGCTCTCCGTTAGTAGTAGAGGCTCGGGTTGATACTTGTAACTCCAAGAGGGAGTATTTATGCTCGATAGTGGGTTCATGCCTCCATTGAATCGGGGACAGGACATAAAGTTCTAAGGTTGTGGATGTCGTTGCCACTAGGGATAAAACATCAATGCTTTGTCTCAGGATATTTGTGTTGATTACATTACGCACCATACTTAATGCAATTGCTGTTGTTTGCAACTTAATACTAGAAGGGGTGCGGATGCTAACCGAAGGTGGACTTTTAGGCATAGATGCATGCTGGATGGCGGTCTATGTTCTTTGTCGTAATGCCCTGACTAAATCTCATAGTGATCATCATGATATGTATATGAATCTTTATTTGTCAATTGCCCACCTGTAATTTGTTCACCCAACATGCTATTTATCTTATTGGAGAGACACCACTAGTGAACCTGTGGACCCCGGTCCATTCTTTTACATCTGAAATACAATCTACTGCAATCACTCTGTTGTTCTTTGCAAACAAACATCATTTTCCACACCATACGTTTAATCCTTTGTTTTAAGCCGGTGAGATTGACAACCTCACCGTTAAGTTGGGGCAAAGTACCGTGATTGTGTTGTGCAGGTTCCACGTTGGTGCCGAAATCACCTTGCGCCGCACTACACTCCTCCACCAACAACCTTCACGTGGCCTTCATCTCCTACTTGGTTCGATAACCTTGGTTTCTTACTGAGGGAAAACTTGCTGCTGTACGATCACACCTTCCTCTTGGGGTTCCCACGTGTGCTTCACGCGTTATCACTACCTTGGAAACGTTGAGTAAGCTGCTGACTCATTGGACCCGCTTGTCATCCTCTATGTACAATCAACTTTATTTTCTTGGAGTTTTTTACCCCTAATTTCTGGCTACTTTCTTTTTCTTTTGATCTCAAGCCGCATTTGAAACGTTGGGACCGCTGCTGCAAAATGGGACCCACATGTCATCCTCTATGTACTATAAAATTTATTTTTGGTGATTTCCTTTTCTTGATCCCCTGCCGTTGAGTAAGCTGCCGACTCATGGGACCCGCATGTCATCCTCTATGTACAATCAACTTTTTTTTTTGGAGTTTATTTTTTACCCCCTAATTTCTGGCTACTTTCTTTTCTTTTGATCCCTTGCCGCCTTTGAAACGTTGAGGATGCTGCTGCCTCATGGTCCCGCATGTCAGCCTCTCATAACGATAAATGTTTCTTTTCATGGATTTTTTTACCAACTGATTTTTGGTTTATTTTTTCTTTCGATCCCCTCCGCCTTTATAACGTTGACGACGCTGTTGGCTCCCCGATGTCAGCCTCCCAGTACAAGAAACATGTGATATCTTGATTATTTTGCAGACAATAAATAGTGTATTTCCCTCTGAGCTAGCAAACGGATAAATTAGATATTTATTTTTACATAAACAAACTCATATGTTGAATCTCCTTGTTTTTTTTTTGTTTTTGCGGAACATAGGACTTCCCTGTTTTGGAGTGGGCTGAAATCGTACGAGTCAAAAGGCGTTCAGCAGGATAGTTCGAAGGCCCATATGGCCAGATGCAGCCCAATTAAAATATTTTTTCTTGTATTTTTCTGACCCCATGATTTCTGCCTACTTCCTTTTTCTTTTGATCCTGTGCCGCCTTGGCAACGTCGAGACCGCTGCTGCAAAATGGGACCCGCATGTCATCCTCTATGCACGATAAAAGTTTATTTCGTGGATTATTTTTGGCTCCTGATATTTGTCACTTGCCTTTTTCTTTCGATCTCATGCCAACTTTGAAACGTTGAGAACGCTGCTGCAAAAACCCGCATGTCATCTTCTATGTACAATAAACGTTTTTTCTTGGATTATTTTTTGGGACCTAATATTTGTCACTTGCCTTTTTCTTCGGTATCATGCCGTCTCTGAAACGTTGAGGAAGCTGCTGGCTCGTGGGTCCCGCAAGTCATCCTCTATGTAGAATAAAAGTTTCCTTTCTTGGAATTATTTACCCCTGATTTCTAGCTACTTCCTTTTTCTTTGATCCCGCCGCCTTGGAAACGTTGAGACCGCTGCTGCAAAATGGGACCGCATGTCATCCTCTATGTACAATAAAGTTTCTTTTCTCGGATTATTTTTGGCTCCTGATATTTGGTCACTTCATTTTTCTTTCAATCCCGCGCCCCCTTGGAAACGTAAGACCACACTACTGAAAAATGGGACCCGCATGTCATAATCTATGTCCAATAAAGTTTCTTTTCTTGGATTATTTTGGGCTGCTGATGTTTTGGCACTTGCCCTTTTCTTTCGATCTGTAACATCCCAAATTTCAAAACAAATAAGAAAACGAATTTTTCCTTTTTCCAAATTTTGGAACGAACAAAAACTTTTATTAAATTGAGTTATGTGCATAGTGCTCATGCTTGTAGTGATGATTTTGCCATGATGCTTGTTGGAGTGTCCATCAATGCTTAAACCCTACATCTTGCTCTCCCTTTTTACCCTCTAAGATAAAACAAAATAAAGAGAAATTTAAAAAGAAAGTCCTATGCAAGCCTATGGCTATTATTGCAAATAATAAAATATGCTATGTTCTACCTTGTTTATATGGTTTGCAAAACCTCAACAAACCTAACCTAGTGCTTACCAACTAAATCCAATGTGAAACAAAATAAAATAAAAATATGCATAGAGGCATATGTGGCACATAGCCATCATACCAAATCTTGACCTATGCCATTATACATGGCCCAAATGGTTTGAAACCTTTCCTAAACTTAATCTAACACTCCATGAACTCAAAAACAAAGACCTTTGGTCAAAGAAAAATAAAAAGAAATAAAAATATGAAATACACATATGGGGCTATGGCCATTTTTGCAAATCTGTAAACTAGGCCATTTTGACTTGTGCCATTGGTTGTAGAATGTTACTAAACACTTATAAACACTTTTGGAATCAAAGAAACTCAAATCAAATCAAATTTGAATGCAAATTGTGCTCACATGCACTAATGGTCAAATCTGCCCATAATAAAATATTACCCACTTTGAGCTCTTCTATTAAGAGATTCTTAAACCAAACTCTCTCAAGTCTTTCCACCTCATCCAAGACAACACCAAGGTGAACACTTTTTGTGTTGACCCCTGCCTTCTGCTCAATATAATAATGCCAAATGGCAACATTGAAACAAGGAGAAGATCATCCCCTTTTTGAAACTTCACAAATCAATTCCATTTTGGACACCACCACCACCATTCTACTCTAAAAGTTATTCAAATCAACTCCACCAAAAAGATTTGCAAAATTCAAAAATTTTCTTCATGCGGCCATTATGTCAAACACTTGGCAGGCATGATTTTGCTTTTGGCACACATCCTTTTAACCACTGGTTTTTAGATTAAACCCTCATGCTTTTGATCATCATTGATCTCCTCTCACCCCCAGTACCTCATGCCAGGCTTTGGAGACATGATAAAAGTGGAGACATGATCATTTTGCATCCATGCCGTGCACCATGCCACTCCAATGCCACTCATCCTCTCCCTTCTTCTCTGGTCCTCTCCACAATGTCAACGAGCTCGCCCACACTCCACCACGCACGCTGGTACCTTCCCTGGCCAGAGACGAGCACGGCACTGGCCAGCCCAGACGTGTCCAGACCGCGCCCATGCCGGCCACATCGCGCCAGAGCGTGCACTGGCACGTCTCTGGACACGACAGAGCGCATGCTCGCCTCGCTGCATCAACGCTTCCCTCGTCTTCTCCTCTCGCACGCGTGATCACCACTGCACAAGCTAGGCCCTAGACAACCTCTCTGGCTCGCGGAAGCGCTGTCGCCGTCGCCATGATCGCCGTCCTTCCGCCACGGTACCGCACGGCATCGACATCGCTCGAGCTATCCCCTCCTCCTTTCTCTGCGCCAGCAAGCTCTCGAGCATCGCCATGATGTCTTCAACCTCACGCGCACCTCGCCTTGCCCCTTCGCGTCCTGGATAGCCGTCGCCATGATCGACCGCAAGCGTGCACCCGCAGCACCCCTCCACCCTATAAATAGAGCCTCCCCCGAGCCCTTCTCTTCACACCATCTCGCTCCCCACCTTCTTCTCGATCTCCTCCACCCCTCTCCCATCCACATTGTCCACCGTAGCGAGCTAATTCGTCGCCGGAGCCCGCGGAACCGCCGCACGGGCGCCGAATTGCTCCACCTCAGGCGACGCCACCAGTACCAATCGCTTCGCCGTCGTCGACAACCTCCTCCTGCATCGACGCCCAGCCTCGCCGCGCCGCCGGTGAGCCTCCCACCCCCCCACCGTCGCCGCCATTAAGGTCCCTCTCGCCGGAGACGACGACTCCTAGCGTCCGTTCGATCCCACTCTAATCCAACGATCCACATCGAAACATACCGCTCCGGGTTTTAAAGCTCGCTGACAGCTGGGGCCCTCCCTGTCAGGCTGCCCTCGTGCACCGTAGGCATAGCTGGGCCGGCCCAGTTCTTTTTCCCCTCTCCTGGCCCAACTTCGTTTCCCGCCTAGCCCAATCATTTGAATTTGAATTAATCCAATTTAGCCAAATTCAACACTGGGTCCTTTTTCAAAATTTAATAGAATAAATTCTACTAAACCAAATTTAAGGAATTTTATATATTTGGAAAGCTTATGAAATGCTCTATCCAACCCCACTAGTCTCCACCCTAGATTCATTGTAGAATTAAAATAGTAAAAATAACAAGGCAGGGCCTTTTTAAACTTCAAATAATTATTAAAATTCAACCATAATGAGTTTTGAGGTGATTCAAATTCTCACAATTCACATTTCAAATGCTCTAATTGTTTATGCAAAAATATGATATGGTTGTTTCTTATGATCATGGGTTAGAATCAAATAATGGCTATGTAGTCATTACTAGCCCATTTAAATTATTTTCAAATTTAAGAATTTAAATCTATGAGGTGTAGCACCTCATTTAAATCACATTCTCAAGTGATTCAAGGTGAGGTGATGACATTTGTATTCATGACCCCATATGTTCTTACTTGCGAATATTAAATCATTTCAATAGTAGTATTTAAATTATTCAAAACTATGTATTAAATCATATGAGAGGTATTCTTCTCATTTAAATCTTTGTCTCAAGTAATCCAACATTAAGCAGTGACCTTAGTCTAATAAACCTCATATTGTATTAATTAATGCTATTAAATTATGAATAAGGTAGTATTAAATTACATGAGGTGTATCACCTCATTTAAATCATTTTCCCAAATGATGATTATGAAGTGTTGACCTGGGTCAACATGGGTTCATATATTATCATATGAGGAAATTAAATCTTAACAAGATTCAATGAGAGGAAATTATTTCTGCAAAGAATTAAATGGAAACCCAAATTAATATTTGTAATGAGAGGAAATTATTTTTCTTAAGAAGAAAACAAAGTCAACCAACATAATAATAATGTTGTGATGCTAGAGTAGCTTGTGTGAACCCTTGGTGTGTTTAGTCTAGCCTTAAGTTTTGATTGGTGATTGTTATCCTCGTATTCGTTTATAGACACTAGTACCGGAGACTACCAAGAGGAGGAGGTCTACTTTGAAGAAGAAGAAGAGAACTTTGATCACTACCCCAACCAAGGCAAGCTAATATTCTTGCAAGCCACCCTAATGCAAAGCTCCACAAGAGCAAGGCACCATTACATGTTACTTTATGTTAATGATCCTATCCCATGTTTTTACCTTGCAATTATTTTGCTTATTGTACTTCAAAGTTTACTTTTTGATTCATGATTCACTTGGTCTAGAATAGACAAGATCATCAAATTTAGCCTAGAGCAATCAAAGCTAGACATCACCCCTCATGATTAGTTGCTAATGCTAAACAAATAAAATTGACTACTCTAGATGGGAACATGTGAAATGAAATGACTTTGAAAGATTTTGAATGTGACATGAATGACTTGGTGAATTTTGATGAAAACTGATGATTGGGTTCGGATGCGATACTATTCCAATTATACAAGTACCCCCACAATACCTGATTATGGGTAGGGCTTAACTATAAGTTTATGTATTTTCGTATGGTTTCCCTCTAAACAAGCGTCATAGGGTTTATGCCGAGGCTGCCTCCGTTGAAAGTGAAATGACGTGAATATGAGGTGAATGTCAGACCCAAGCCCTGTGCAGTTCCCGGGTTGACGGTTTGTCTTCACCGGGAGGCCAAGCTCATGGGGAGAGGTGCCTTGTAATATTCCAGGTTTAGAGGCAAGAAAAAACAGAGAACACGAGAGTGTGCATTGCATTCATGCATAGAAAATCCGGGGAATTTTCGCGCGTTCATCTAAAGCACAAAGTGATCGAGGTTTCTCTTGTGTCGATGGAATTGATGTGTGTCATCCACACAAGTGCGATAAATTTCGACATGACCTTTGTTGATTTATTATGTTTTCGAGGGAAATAGTTTGAATTCAAATTCAAATATGAAAGACATAATTCAAATAATAAATTGAATTGGAATTTGAAATTTAAACAAGTATATAAATATTATATGTACAAGTAACTACACTTGATAAGTCCAAATAAACAAATGAGTTAACTTAATTACAAATAGGATTACTCAATAACTTACAAGCTAGAAAAGAAATGGAGAATTACAAAATAATAAAAGAAAACCCTAAAACTAAATCTTCATCTTCTCAATCCTTAGTCTTCATTTACTGCAATAAGAGAAATAAAACAAAGACAAAAGGAAAACAAATTGTGTTATGGTTAAAATGTCGCCATCATCAAAGATGAGGCATTTTGATATTGGAACTCGACTACCAGATATTAGAAACTTGTCCTAATATCTAAGTTGTGGATTAGAGGGATCAATTTCAGTTATAGGCAACTTTGGGAATTATGTATCATCTCTGGATCATAAGAGGGATCAATGGATCATTCTGTATCATTAAGAAACAATGAGAAAATAGGCAACAGGGACAAGTGACAATATTTGATCCATGTCAAATAAGAGAAAAGGGCAACAATATTTGATCCACTTATTTTAGGCAACAAAGGCAACCAATTAATCCCTCTAACCTAGCCAAGTTCCTATTTAAACAAGCCCACATGATTTAAATAAAGTAATTCACCATTGACATTAGATGGTCAAGATGAATGATCATTAGCCACACAATTTAATCCCACAGGTTATAATGCAAAGCCAACATACTAGCAGCCAATAGGATTGAATACTGGACAGTACATAATAGCATGGTCAGGCAAGGGATAAAGATGAACCAGTCATGCCTTGCACTAGAGGAAAAGCAAACCAGCATGGGAACTTGTACAATCAGATGATGTCATCTGCAAGCAGCACAGTCACAACATGCACACTGTGTGCTGTCACACACACAGCCAACAGCCCAGCACTACAAAAGCAAAGCAGCAGTCCAGCCGTACCATGTGGTGCATACACCAGCAAACAATTCCTGAAGTTCATCTCACACCTCAGCACACTATCCAGCAAAAGCAAGAAACCAAGATCATAAGGAAGCAGATCAAGAAGCTAGCAAGGAGGAGCAGACATGCCACAAGAAGCAGCACACTTCAGTAGCCAGATGAACCAGCTATCTAGCTACAAAAGAGAAGCAGGTATACACCAATTAAAGATCAGGAAC
Organism: Lolium multiflorum; assembly: GCA_030979885.1. Lineage (NCBI taxonomy): Eukaryota > Viridiplantae > Streptophyta > Magnoliopsida > Poales > Poaceae > Lolium > Lolium multiflorum. Next base: position 67,718,035 of record CM061749.1, on the reverse strand, counting down.
ATTTGTTCTTAATTTGCATCCTGGGGAAAATAAAAGGGTAATATGCATAGGAAGCAGATCCATCTACCCTTCCACTAAATTTTCATCTAGGAGGATTGGAAGGATTTATTTCTCTCAGTATTGCATAGGGGTGCTATGCAAGAATCATCACAGAGAATAACAAGCCACATAAAAGCATATGTTCTTATCAAGAAATTGTGCCTCAGCCTTTGCATCATTGGCAAGGCTACAAGATCAAGCCAGATCTGCTCTTATCAGTTCATAACTATCACATAAGGGACAGCTAGATCCATCAATAAAAATAAACCTTACAAATAAATCATTTCTAATGGCTACCTTGCAATTAGATCATATACAAGAAACTCAAAGCTCAATTGGTGATTTCCCACAGTATTACTGTCCAGGGTCATATATATACATCATTTAATCATCACCACAAGCAGCCAATATCAATCAACAATTCCACGTGTTACAGGGAACTACTTAGGGTCCAGGAATTATTCCCAGGCCAACCAAGTAGAACCGTAGCAACAAACAGAGAGATTATAGGTATACCAGCTCACCCAACAAGCCACCATAAATAAGCATACTGGCTCACAAAGCAAGTCATTCAGTAAAACTATACAGTTGTAAGCCACAATGTGTATCTTGTTATCTATGCACCCATAAGAAATAAACAGAGCCCATACTATCAAGCCATAGTTGTACAAATATAAACAGACTATACTGAATTATTCAGTCAACAGTTTAGTTATATTCAGCCTAGTCAGTATAATCACATTGCAAACAACTCACATGTCAAGGAGGACCAAATTATCCAAAGGGAAGCACCATACATAGCACTAGTAAGAGATCAATTGCATCAGGGCAACAGCACCATCTGAATCAACGCAATACAGTAGCTAGGCTAGAAGATCACACGAGTATAGTCCACCAGCACATGATCATAGGCAGAGTCGAGAAGGGGTTTAACTCACAGTGCAGCAGTAGCAGTACAAGGAGGTGTGGACGCCGGGGTTGCGTCCGCGGCACCGTCCCGCCGGCGTCGGGGTCGAGGATGTAGTGAGGACATCGACAGCACCACCAGTTCATTGACGCCGGGGTTGCGTCGGCGACGCCGTCCTGCCGGCGTCGAGTCATCCACCAGTAGCCACCACCAGTTCATCTCATAGCAACAATAAAGCAGGGGAAGGGGTGCGCATCACGACCAGCCTGGGAGATTGAGAGGCAGCAGCCGCATCACAGCACCACCCCACCATCGTCACACAGAGGAGATCGACGCGGGGAACCAGGAGGAGGTCAGTGGCGTCGGGGCAGTCGAGCTGGGGCTCGAGGCCAGCGACGGGGAGGCAGCAAGGAGGCGATGGGGTTGGGGAAGAAGGACCACAAGGTGGCGCTAGGGCAGCATCAGCTCGCCGGAGTGAAGGGGGCCGGTGGCGGCCAGACTAGCCGCTGATGTCCGGCTAGGGTTTCGGAGTCGGGCCGACCGCGAGAGACCACAGCGGCCAAATCAACCAAGGGAGGTGGTAGCGTTCGTCGAGGAGAGCAAAAGCCCCATCACGCCGGTGCCTGGGATGGCCAGGAGCGGCCGGGGGCGAGCGGCGCCGCCGCGGGGGCGTGGTGATCGCGAGAGAGAAGAGAGGGAGGGCGGTGACCGTGTGCCGTGTGCGTGTGTGAGAGAGGGGTGAGCTAGAGAGTAGGGGTCGGGTTGGGTTAGACCCAACCGACCCGGGCCAGGTTTGGGCCAAACCAATTGGGCCAGCCCAACAGACCACTTGGTCTATTTTTAATTTTTTTTTAAATTTTTTATTGGTTATTTTTTTAGGAAATCTTTTAAACATTTAAGTAAAATAAAAAAAAGTCAATAAGTAGAAGTGAGTATCATAAAATGACCTCTATAAATAAAATAGAAAACAAATACTTAAAGTTTAAAAGAACAACAATATGAATTTCCTCTGAAGTTTTAGAAGACCAAATTTTAAATCTTAAACTATTAAAACCTAAAATCTAAGCAGATAATTTCTTGTTTCCAATTCTTCACATGAAGAAAATATTAAATATTACTTCACCTTAAGATGCCATATAAAACAACAAATATTTATATATGGTTATGTTTAATCACATGAAAATCCTAATTGACCATTACTTCAATTAAAAACCCTAAACCCTAATAGTATTTATCATATTTAAGACTTTTAAAAGAATAATATAGTATTACATCCATTATTACTTGAAACTCCAAATTAGTGATAATTCCAACTCTAATACCAATTATCATTTTATAAATGATATCACAATTTAAAACCCTAGTTCTAATATAAATAAGACCTTGAACCTATTATTATATGTTCATCATAAATTGTTCCAACTCTAAAAACCCTAGGGGTTTAGCCCATGTGATCATATCCACTTCACCTTTACATGTAGAACCTTAATAAACAACCAATGAGTGCATACTCATGATCCACTAAAATAAAACTAGGTACAATCCACATGAGATCATCATTTCCTGTTCTTATTTTTGATAAACCTTATATAACCAATTAGTGCCACCTAGATATAAACCCTAGCTTGAGACCACATGTTAGCATCATTGATCACTATTCCTATATACCATACCATTAAGATCAACCTCAATCATCCAATCCTAGTAAAACCATAAGATAAACCCTAGTACCAACCTTGTGTAACAATTCACATCACATGCTCCTATTACACTAAACCCTACTTAGGAAATGATAAGCCACTTAGCTTAGAAACCATTAGAGATTATTTAGTAAAGCAAATGTGAAGCCATAATAAACCTAATAGCAAACCTATGGAACCATCTTAATAACCATCCTTTAATATGATGTATATGGGAAACCATGGTAATAACCCTATCAATACTTGCTACATATAAATCCATTCTACTTAAAGAACCCAACTAGTTCCTATTAGTGAACTAAATGAATCCAATAGTAAACCCTAGAAAGCCATAGCTCCTATGTATAGTAGTTCATATTCTTATTTAACCTGTTCTTCAAAAGTTATTCTTTTGAAGTACAAATGTTAATCAAACCATAGAAGCCATAGTTCTTATTTGAAATACTTGCTAGTTCTTAATTAACATGTTCTTCAAAAGTTATTCTTTTGAAGTATAATATAAATAATCATCAACCATGTCCTGTAGAACTTAAAATTGACCACTGTTCTTTACATATTGTTCCACCACTATTCTTTATGTGTGTACTTGTTATGATGTCTTATATCACTTGATTATGATGCTAATATAACCAAACCCTAATAAGAACCTTGTTTAGAACCATTCTAAAAGTGCAACACACCCTAGAGAAATCTTTACAACTCATCAATCTTAAATCATCGGGATCAGGTTACACTCGGGACGATTGCATCGCATACTATGCATTATAGCATCTTTGCCAATTCTTTAAACATTGTCCTTACCGGACAATGATGGTATTTCAGAATTTGGAGTTCTCACGTATCGAAGCTTTTGCCTGCATAATCTTGCAGTCAAGGAAAGGCAAGTTCATCGCTTGCTCATGTCATTTGATTATGTTTATCAAATTATATGCAAAGTACTATACTTATCACTCTTGCATTGAAAAGCAAATATTATTTTACAATTATGAATATGACTATGTGGTGGGCAATGGAACCATGGTATGTGTTGATATGGTGGAGGTTCCATTGCAAGGGTACTACTCATCTAGGACTAAGTACCAATGCGTCCAGTGATTCTAGCGCCGTACAAATCGCGTTAACCATAAGATCTATAATGGCTCTGGAAGTCAGCTGTATCTTTTCCCTCCTGCACGCCAACGGACTTGATAGAGCCTGGCGGGGTGTTGGAGATAACACTACCGTAGGTTGGGAAATCCTTTAAAATCCCCATCCGGACGTTTGGATGAGAGGCTCTACCGTCTATGAGGGATTGTCCATAGTACACCGGGGGTAAAGCCGTATGATGGGGAGATGTCTACCGGGGTGTACGAATGGACAAAAGGGTGGGTTTGCGGGGTCGCGGAGAAGGCAGTGATTGGCTTGGATCTTACACCTGGCCCCACACCAAGGAAGTGTGGATGAGAACGCGTCTCGGTAAGGTATCAAGGATAAGTTCTCTTATGGGAAAAGTAACGCACCTCGCAAAGGATACCGAATTGTGACTGTCACTCCCTGTTCGGGAAGGAACTGCGAACGCGGCAGAAAGGAACTCCATGAAGTTCTAGTCAACCTGTGAAGACTGACGGGCATAGTTTTCAGAATAAAATAAACATTTTGAAGAAATGTTTATGAAAACTTGCATTTGCCTATGACTTTCTGGTCTGTGGCTGTAGCTAGTGCATGATACACCTATTTCCTAATATGAACTTGCTGAGTACGCTCGTACTCATCCCACTCTCAATTCCCCTGCTTAGCTATGGAGGCACCGGAGGATAAACTACCGTGGAACTCGAAGACAAAAGATTCAACTACAACAAGATGAAGAATCCAAGCAAAGAAGTCAAGCAAGTCAACTTCTGCAGCAACTAGAGTGAAAACTTAGACTAGTAATAGAAGGGAATCTTTCCCTAATTCTAGCACCTAAGTAGCTAGATGTCTATAGCAAGCCAAGTAGCTCTTAAGCTAGATTTAGCAATAAGTTAGACTACGAGTCGTTCTTCTGGAGCCTTATTTGAAGTTTTACCTCACTGTAAAGTAGGAGGCTGTGTTGATCTTCTGTAAACAGATTGTGTATCCTTCTATAGACATACCTTGGACTCGCATATGTTTCTGTTGTACCACTCTGAGAGATGTAATATGAGTGGAACGGTGTTTCACTTGTGTTATGTCAACGACTTGTGTACTACACCATGTAGTGGTACGCTGGGTCACCACAGCTGGTATCAGAGCAAATGCTTTGACCCTAGGATTAAAACCCTTTAAAGGAGACCTATAGGTTTGGTAGTGTCTATAGGAAGTTTCTTAGCTAAGCCAACTATGCTAAGCCAAATATTCTTTTGACTTGAGATGGGTATTCACTTGAGAATAATCCTGACACACTTGAGTCAATCTTTCTTATCTATCTTTCTTAAGTGAAGTTAGTTAGTTATCTTGCTTCATTCCAAATAATTAGAACACCATTGAAGCTTAATATAATGGGTGGTAGTAGACCACAGTTGGTATACAATACATGGTAGTCCAAAGATAGGATACAACCATAAGGAAGATATCCTATTGGAAGAAGTATACCAATGCAAGTTATGGCTAAGTAAGAGTCGTTTAAGATGTCAAATGACTGGTATCATATGAGGAAGATAAGTCATACTAGGTAGTTTAGACCTATGATGAGTCAATCATGGGAGGTAAGGAAGGGTGATAGGAGTTATATAAGTCTACTTTTCATGATAGAGTTGGTAATCATATATGATTCACTTGAGAGTCATGATGTGATGGAGTAGACCATCATAAGTACGATAACAAAAGAATGATAAGGAGTAGGATTTAGGGAATAGTTCGAAAGCTTAGGCCTTAAAATCCTAATAACTGTACCAAGTATGTTAGAACCATAGTCCTTAATTTAAAGAAGGCTTATTTAGAGCATATCACATAGAGAAATCCTAGAGTTATAGGTGGTATATTCTAAACAAACATGTGTTTAGAGTAGACATGTTAAAACTAATTGTATTATAGGAAGTAGTCCTCAATAGCACATATATATGGTATACTATTTTGTTAGTACTTCCAAAGAAAACTAGGTTAACTTCAACTATCCCAGGCCATTTTGTTTCAAGTTTGTCTCATTGCAACTGTGCAATTAAGATAAATGTTGAGACAAATAGTAGAAATTCACGTATTTGTGCTAAGTATCACAACCAAAACCTATCTTATGTGGTGTTATATACTACACATCTGAGCCTGATGTTTAGGGATGTCTTACCCAACTATTATATTCAGGCATATAAGGATGTGTATTATAAGCACAAAGCTGGATTTTCTTGGACTTTATTGGATTTTCATTGATTGACTAGATCCATACATGAAGTTTGACTTTGATATGCAAATGCATGTTGCAATATCAAGCTCTTACTTGATGTTATAGGTCTAGAGGGTAAAGGTATTCGTGTGAGGAAGTGACGAATTCTGGAGATTTTGAAGACAAGATGAAGGTTCACTAGAAGAAGGAAGTAAAGTTGTGGGAAGTAACCACAATACTTCAAAGTAAGGACCAATCAAAACTCACTTTTATCCTCTATGGAGGAGTACTCCAACATGGAAGTACCATGAAAGTGAAAAAAAATAGTGAATATGGAGCAGTAGAAGTGGAGCCATATTCATTATGGAAGAAGGGAATGCAAGTCAAGTCACTTACAATACTATTTTTATGGTGTCACCAAGTGGTTCTCTTGCAAAACAAACCCTGGAAGAAGGAAAATGGACAAGTAAAGTCGTAGCTGATATAATAAGACCGCAGCTGATGTAGGATATATATGAAGAGAATGTATTGAAAGTGAGGTAGATCTTAATTAAAACCATACAAGTATCCGCATCTGGTAGGTAGATGTTGACTAGACCATCAATAGTCCACAGCTGGTATCATGTAAGCCACATCTGGTGCTAGTTAAATTGCAGCTGGTACCAGATGGTCCGCAACTTGAACATTCCTTTATTCTAAAAGAAAGAGGGATTCCGCAAGCTGGTATTCCATAACAGGTAACCATTTAGTCGGAGGATTCACATCGGATAACCACAACTGTGTGGATACACCGTAAAGAACTCTTCATGAGACTCTAGAAAAATACAAAATATAAGCCAGACTAAGACCAGTTTTCTAACCTTGGAGTTTAATGACTAGAAGAAAAGAAGATTGAAGATCATTAGTAAACTCCAAGGGGGAGAGGAAGGCTGAAGGGGAAGTATTAAAATATGACTTGGAGTATGATAGACAAAGAAAAAGGTCTGAACTGAGAGGAAGTCCGATCTTATTTTCATAAGGTTGCTGGAAAGTATCCATATAACAGTACTCTCAGGAGGTTGTCAGATTGAAGCCGGGGTTTATATCTCGAAGAAGTAAGGGGTTAGACCCTAACTTGAGTGGGTAATTGATAATTACTCAGAGGCAGAAGAGCTCAAGTAAGCTTAAGATAATGAAGTTAGATGAAGAAGATGTCGGAGGACAATTAAAGCTTGAGAGGCTTAAGACCGAAGGAGTTTGACCATACCTAAACATAAGCCTATTAGAAAGATTCCTTTCATGGAACCTAAAGAAACCAAAAGGAGGATAACTAGCATAAACTAGAATCCATGATTGGATGGACTAAATGAGTCTCATCCATTCGTAGGAATAAACCACCAGGACCATGCCTATTGTAAATACCTTACTAAGTACCATTACTTTCGTTATGGTAGTAAGGGAAAACAATACCCTACCTTAAATAAATCTTTTAGAATTAAGGTTTGGGCACCGAAGCTGGTACGCCGTAGTGCCATATTATATCGTAGCTGGTAGAACCAAGATTTGGATATCAGACAGGAAACTGACACCACAACTATTAGTAAAGTCCATTAGCATAAGAAGCTGTCTTAATCCAAGGATCTTTGAAGAATAAGACTAGAAGTTTCGAATGTTATAAGGAAATCCTAGAATTAAAGGAAGTATCAGTGCCAGACATCAGAAGACTACAGGAAGGATCTGGATTAGGGATACATTTAATTATATCTAATGAGATCACTAGAGAGTTTGAAAGGATTGTGATCTGTTCAAGTTAGTTCCACATTCCGAAACATGAGAGCGTTCGAACTTCGGGGCGAAGTTCAGTTTAAGGGGGAGAGGCTGTATTATTCCAGGTTTAGAGGCAAGAAAAAAGAGAGAACACGAGAGTGTGCATTGCATTCATGCATAGAAAATCCGGGGAATTTTCGCGCGTTCATCTAAAACACAAAGTGATCGAGGTTTCTCTTGTGTCGATGGAATTGATGTGTGTCATCCACACAAGTGCGATAAATTTCGACATGACCTTTGTTGATTTATTATGTTTTCGAGGGAAATAGTTTGAATTCAAATTCAAATATGAAAGACATAATTCAAATAATAAATTGAATTGGAATTTGAAATTTAAACAAGTATATAAATATTATATGTACAAGTAACTACACTTGATAAGTCCAAATAAACAAATGAGTTAACTTAATTACAAATAGGATTACTCAATAACTTACAAGCTAGAAAAGAAATGGAGAATTACAAAATAATAAAAGAAAACCCTAAAACTAAATCTTCATCTTCTCAATCCTTAGTCTTCATTTACTGCAATAAGAGAAATAAAACAAAGACAAAAGGAAAACAAATTGTGTTATGGTTAAAATGTCGCCATCATCAAAGATGAGGCATTTTGATATTGGAACTCGACTACCAGATATTAGAAACTTGTCCTAATATCTAAGTTGTGGATTAGAGGGATCAATTTCAGTTATAGGCAACTTTGGGAATTATGTATCATCTCTGGATCATAAGAGGGATCAATGGATCATTCTGTATCATTAAGAAACAATGAGAAAATAGGCAACAGGGACAAGTGACAATATTTGATCCATGTCAAATAAGAGAAAAGGGCAACAATATTTGATCCACTTATTTTAGGCAACAAAGGCAACCAATTAATCCCTCTAACCTAGCCAAGTTCCTATTTAAACAAGCCCACATGATTTAAATAAAGTAATTCACCATTGACATTAGATGGTCAAGATGAATGATCATTAGCCATACAATTTAATCCCACAGGTTATAATGCAAAGCCAACATACTAGCAGCCAATAGGATTGAATACTGGACAGTACATAATAGCATGGTCAGGCAAGGGATAAAGATGAACCAGTCATGCCTTGCACTAGAGGAAAAGCAAACCAGCATGGGAACTTGTACAATCAGATGATGTCATCTGCAAGCAGCACAGTCACAACATGCACACTGTGTGCTGTCACACACACAGCCAACAGCCCAGCACTACAAAAGCAAAGCAGCAGTCCAGCCGTACCATGTGGTGCATACACCAGCAAACAATTCCTGAAGTTCATCTCACACCTCAGCACACTATCCAGCAAAAGCAAGAAACCAAGATCATAAGGAAGCAGATCAAGAAGCTAGCAAGGAGGAGCAGACATGCCACAAGAAGCAGCACACTTCAGTAGCCAGATGAACCAGCTATCTAGCTACAAAAGAGAAGCAGGTATACACCAATTAAAGATCAGGAACATTTGTTCTTAATTTGCATCCTGGGGAAAATAAAAGGGTAATATGCATAGGAAGCAGATCCATCTACCCTTCCACTAAATTTTCATCTAGGAGGATTGGAAGGATTTATTTCTCTCAGTATTGCATAGGGGTGCTATGCAAGAATCATCACAGAGAATAACAAGCCACATAAAAGCATATGTTCTTATCAAGAAATTGTGCCTCAGCCTTTGCATCATTGGCAAGGCTACAAGATCAAGCCAGATCTGCTCTTATCAGTTCATAACTATCACATAAGGGACAGCTAGATCCATCAATAAAAATAAACCTTACAAATAAATCATTTCTAATGGCTACCTTGCAATTAGATCATATACAAGAAACTCAAAGCTCAATTGGTGATTTCCCACAGTATTACTGTCCAGGGTCATATATATACATCATTTAATCATCACCACAAGCAGCCAATATCAATCAACAATTCCACGTGTTACAGGGAACTACTTAGGGTCCAGGAATTATTCCCAGGCCAACCAAGTAGAACCGTAGCAACAAACAGAGAGATTATAGGTATACCAGCTCACCCAACAAGCCACCATAAATAAGCATACTGGCTCACAAAGCAAGTCATTCAGTAAAACTATACAGTTGTAAGCCACAATGTGTATCTTGTTATCTATGCACCCATAAGAAATAAACAGAGCCCATACTATCAAGCCATAGTTGTACAAATATAAACAGACTATACTGAATTATTCAGTCAACAGTTTAGTTATATTCAGCCTAGTCAGTATAATCACATTGCAAACAACTCACATGTCAAGGAGGACCAAATTATCCAAAGGGAAGCACCATACATAGCACTAGTAAGAGATCAATTGCATCAGGGCAACAGCACCATCTGAATCAACGCAATACAGTAGCTAGGCTAGAAGATCACACGAGTATAGTCCACCAGCACATGATCATAGGCAGAGTCGAGAAGGGGTTTAACTCACAGTGCAGCAGTAGCAGTACAAGGAGGTGTGGACGCCGGGGTTGCGTCCGCGGCACCGTCCCGCCGGCGTCAGGGTCGAGGATGCAGTGAGGACATCGACAGCACCACCAGTTCATTGACGCCGGGGTTGCGTCGGCGACGCCGTCCTGCCGGCATCGAGTCATCCACCAGTAGCCACCACCAGTTCATCTCATCCAGCAGGGAAGGGGTGCGCATCACGACCAGTGGGAGATGAGAGGCGCAGCCGCACCACCCCACCACACAGAGGAGATTGACGCGGGGAACCAGGAGGAGGTCAGTGGCGTCGGGGCAGTCGAGCTGGGGCTCGAGGCCAGCGACGGGGAGGCAGCAAGGAGGCGATGGGGTTGGGGAAGAAGGACCACAAGGTGGCGCTAGGGCAGCATCAGCTCGCCGGAGCCTGAAGGGGGCCGGTGGCGACCAGACTAGCCGCTGATGTCCGGCTAGGGTTTCAGAGTCGGGCCGACCGCGAGAGACCACAGTGGCCAAATCAACCAAGGGAGGTGGTAGCGTTCGTCGAGGAGAGCAAAAGCCCCATCACGCCGGTGCCTGGGATGGCCAGGAGCGGCCGGGGGCGAGCGGCGCCGCCGCGGGGGCGTGGTGATCGCGAGAGAGAAGAGAGGGAGGGCGGTGACCGTGTGCCGTGTGCGTGTGTGAGAGAGGGGTGAGCTAGAGAGTGGGGGTCGGGTTGGGTTAGACCCAACCGACCCGGGCCAGGTTTGGGCCAAACCAATTGGGCCAGCCCAACAGACCACTTGGTCTATTTTTAATTTTTTTAAATTTTGTATTGGTTATTTTTTTAGGAAATCTTTTAAACATTTAAGTAAAATAAAAAAAGTCAATAAGTAGAAGTGAGTATCATAAAATGACCTCTATAAATAAAATAGAAAACAAATACTTAAAGTTTAAAAGAACAACAATATGAATTTCCTCTGAAATTTTAGAAGACCAAATTTTAAATCTTAAACTATTAAAACCTAAAAACTAAGGAGATAATTTCTTGTTTCAATTCTTCACATGAAGAAAATATTAAATATTACTTCACCTTAAGATGCCATATAAAACAACAAATATTTATATATGGTTATGTTTAATCACATGAAAATCCTAATTGACCATTACTTCAATTAAAAACCCTAAACCCTAATAGTACTATTCATATTTAAGACTTTTAAAAGAATAATATAGTATTACATCCATTATTACTTGAAACTCCAAATTAGTGATAATTCCAACTCTAATACCAATTATCATTTTATAAATGATATCACAATTTAAAACCCTAGTTCTAATATAAATAAGACCTTGAACCTATTATTATATGTTCATCATAAATTGTTCCAACTCTAAAAACCCTAGGGGTTTAGCCCATGTGATCATATCCACTTCACCTTTACATGTAGAACCTTAATAAACAACCAATGAGTGCATACTCATGATCCACTAAAATAAAACTAGGTACAATCCACATGAGATCATCATTTCCTGTTCTTATTTTTGATAAACCTTATATAACCAATTAGTGCCACCTAGATATAAACCCTAGCTTGAGACCACATGTTAGCATCATTGATCACTATTCCTATATACCATACCATTAAGATCAACCTCAATCATCCAATCCTAGTAAAACCATAAGATAAACCCTAGTACCAACCTTGTGTAACAATTCACATCACATGCTCCTATTACACTAAACCCTACTTAGGAAATGATAAGCCACTTAGCTTAGAAACCATTAGAGATTATTTAGTAAAGCAAATGTGAAGCCATAATAAACCTAATAGCAAACCTATGGAACCATCTTAATAACCATCCTTTAATATGATGTATATGGGAAACCATGGTAATAACCCTATCAATACTTGCTACATATAAATCCATTCTACTTAAAGAACCCAACTAGTTCCTATTAGTGAACTAAATGAATCCAATAGTAAACCCTAGAAAGCCATAGCTCCTATGTATAGTAGTTCATATTCTTATTTAATCTGTTCTTCAAAAGTTATTCTTTTGAAGTACAAATGTTAATCAAACCATAGAAGCCATAGTTCTTATTTGAAATACTTGCTAGTTCTTAATTAACATGTTCTTCAAAAGTTATTCTTTTGAAGTATAATATAAATAATCATCAACCATGTCCTGTAGAACTTAAAATTGACCACTGTTCTTTACATATTGTTCCACCACTATTCTTTATGTGTGTACTTGTTATGATGTCTTATATCACTTGATTATGATGCTAATATAACAAAACCCTAATAAGAACCTTGTTTAGAACCATTCTAAAAGTGCAACACACCCTAGAGAAATCTTTACAACTCATCAATCTTAAATCATCGGGATCAGGTTACACTCGGGACGATTGCATCTCATACTATGCATTATAGCATCTTTGCCAATTCTTTAAACATTGTCCTTACCGGACAATGATGGTATTTCAGAATTTGGAGTTCTCACGTATCGAAGCTTTTGCCTGCATAATCTTGCAGTCAAGAAAGGCAAGTTCATCGCTTGCTCATGTCATTTGATTATGTTTATCAAATTAGGTGCAAAGTACTATACTTATCACTCTTGCATTGAAAAGCAAATATTATTTTACAATTATGAATATGACTATGTGGTGGGCAATGGAACCATGGTATGTGTTGATATGGTGGAGGTTCCATTGCAAGGGTACTACTCATCTAGGACTAAGTACCAATGTCGTCCAGTGATTCTAGCGCCGTACAAATCGCGTTAACCATAAGATCTATAATGGCTCTGGGGAAGTCAGCTGTATCTTTTCCCTCCTGCACGCCAACGGACTTGATAGAGCCTGGCGGGGTGTTGGAGATAACACTGCCGTAGGTTGGGAAATCCTTTAAAATCCCCATCCGGACGTTTGGATGAGAGGCTCTACCGTCTATGAGGGATTGTCCATAGTACACCGGGGGTAAAGCCGTATGATCGGGAGATGTCTACCGGGGGTGTACGGATGGGCAAAAGGGTGGGTTTGCGGGTCGCGGAGAAGGCAGTGATTGGCTTGGATCTTACACCTGGCCCCACACCAAGGAAGTGTGGATGAGAACGCGTCTCGGTAAGGTATCAAGGATAAGTTCTCTTATGGGAAAAGTAACGCACCTCTGCAGGGAGACACTGACTGATCACTCCCTGTTCCGGGAAGGGAACTGCGAACGCGGCAGGAAAGGAACTCCATGAAGTTCTAGTCAACCTGTGAAGACTGACGGGCATAGTTTTCAGAATAAAATAAACCTTTTGAAGAAATGTTTATGAAAACTTGCATTTGCCAATGACTTTCTGGTCTGTGGCTGTAGCTAGTGCATGATACACCTATTTCCTAATATGAACTTGCTGAGTACGCTCGTACTCATCCCACTCTCAAATCCCCTGCTTAGCTATGGAGGCACCGGAGGATAAACTACCGTGGAACTCGAAGACAAAGGAGTCAACTACAACAAGATGAAGAATCCAAGCAAAGAAGTCAAGGAAGTCAACTTCTGCAGCTTAACTAGAATAGAAGGGAACCTTTCCCTAACTCTAGCACCTAAGTAGCTAGATGTCTATAGCAAGCCAAGTAGCTCTTAAGCTAGATTTAGCAATAAGTTAGACTACGAGTCATTCTTCTGGAGCCTTATTTGAAGTTTTACTTCACTGTAAAGCAGGAGGCTGTGTTGATCTTCTGTAAACAGATTGTGTATCCTTCTATAGACATAACTTGGACTCGCATATGTTTCTGTTGTACCACTCTGAGAGATGTAATATGAGTGGAACTGTGTTTCACTTGTGTTATGTCAACGACTTGTGTACTACACCATGCAGTGGTACGCTGGGTCACCACATGCCTATACTAGGGTATGTAAGTGAAAGGTTATGGTTGATGATCCGCGTACTGAGTTACGATTATTTAGGGTTATCCCTGACGGATGTAGTCAAAAGTTGTGGCACAAGAGTACAACCTCTGCAGAGTGTAAACCTATTCGAATAGCCGTGTCCACGGTTACAGACGATTGGAAAGGCCATACTGTTCCGTCATGAGACCATTTTCAAAAATGTGACATATGACTTGTGACTTGATATTGAAAGGTGAATGGTGACTTTGACTTGAATCACAACAGAGTTGTGGGAATGACACTAATGTTCCCACTTGAGTTAGTTAGCAAATGAAGAGTCTTTTAATAAATGCTTATGAACTAAAATTGGCTTTATGCAAATAAACCTAGAGCTTAACACCCCTTAATAAAATTGATAGTACTTACACTAGTATTAGTTTGCGAGTACTTTAAAAGTACTCATGGCTTTGTCCCTGGCTATTCAAATGGCCAGACTATGAAGAGGAGTACCAGAACCCAGAAGATGGACAGCAGGACGTCTACGACAACTAGGACTGCTCTCTAACGTCAAGCGTTGGCCTGTGGATTAGATAGCCACTACTATTACGCTTCCGCTATTTGTGATGTTCGTTGATCATTAGATCAACTATTATTGTAATATTGGATCATGTGATATACTTTTGTAAGACGACTATGGTTTGTAATAAATGATGATTGTATGATATCAACTGTTATGTCTCGTGATGTCTACGGGTGCTTCTATTCTTGTAGACAGTGTTGGGCCTCCAAGAGCAGAGGTTTGTAGAACAGCAGCAAGTTTTCCCTTAAGTGGATCACCCAAGGTTTATCGAACTCAGGGAGGAAGAGGTCAAAGATATCCTCTCAAGCAACCCTGCGATCACAATGCAAGAAGTCTCTTGTGTCCCCAACACACCTAATACACTTGTCAGATGTATAGGTGCACTAGTTCGCGAAGAGATAGTAAAACACAGGTGGTATAGATGGTGATAATATTGCAGAAAGTAAATATGCAGAAACAGAACAAGCGGCGCCAGAAAATAGCTTGGGCGTGGGAAGCAATTCTTTGTGGTGGAAACAAGGCCTAGGGATCATACTTTCACTAGTGGACACTCTCAACATTGATCACATAATAAATAAGTTCTCTTCCTTTGTGCTACATATACTCTTGTTTGATAATGAACACCACTAATTGTGTAGGATTACACGAACCCTCAATGCCGGAGTTAACAAGCTCCACAACATTCGATATTCATGTTTAAGTAACCTTAGAGTATAATAGATCTTTGCAAAATAGACCAAGTACTAACATAGCATGCACACTGTCACCATCACACTATGAAGGAGGCATAGATCACATCAATACTATCATAGCGATAATCAACTCCATAACCTACAAGAGATTATGATCATAATCTACGACAAGAACCACACGATGCACACACTGTCACCATTACACCATGCAGGAGGAATAGACTACTTTAATAACATCACATGAGTAGGACATAACTAGTAGCGATACAAAGCTCATATAAATCTCAATCATGTAAGGCAGCTCATGAGATTATTGTATTGAAGTACATATGAGAGAGATGAACCACATAGCTACCGGTACAGCCCCGAGCCTCGATGGAGAACTACTCCCTCCTCATGGGAGACAGCAGCGGTGATGAAGATGGCGGTGGTGTCGATGGAGGAGCCTTCCGGGGGCACTTCCCCATCCCGCGGCGTGCCGAACAGAGACTCCGTCCCCAGATCTTGGCTTCGCGATGGCGGCGGCTCTGGAACTTTTCTCGTACCATGGCTTATTCGTATCGTGTTTTAGGTCAGGGACCTTTATATAGGCGAAGAGGCGGAGTCGGAGGGTCGACGAGGCGGTGTCACACTAGGGCGGCGCCCCCCCCCCTGGGTCGCGCCGGGGTGGTGTGTGGGGACGTGGCCCCCTCTGGTCCTTCTCGTGCTCTGAAGCTTCGTGGAAAAATAGGTACCGGGCGTTGATTTCGTCCGATTCCGAGAATATTTCCTTACTAGGATTTCTGAAACCAAAAACAGCAAAACAGGAACTGGCACTTCGGCATCTCGTCAATAGGTTAGTTCCGAAAACGCATCAAAACGATATAAAGTGTGAACAAAACATGTAGGTATTGTCATAAAACAAGCATGGAACATCGGAAATTATAGATACGTTTGAGACGTATCGCATCCCCAAGCTTAGTTCCTACTCGTCCTCGAGTAGGTAAACGATAACAAGAATAATTTCTGAAGTGACATGCTACCATCATAATCTTGATCAACATTATTGTAAAGCATATGACATGAATGAAGTGATTCAAAGCAATGATCTATAGTTTGCTAACAAATAGATAACATATAGCAAAACCTTTCATGAATAGTACTTTCAAGACAAGCATCAAAAAGTCTTGCATAAGAGTTAACTCATAAAGCAATAAATTCTTAGTAAAGGCATTGAAGCAACACAAAGGAAGATATAAGTTTCAGCAATTGCTTTCAACTTTCAACATGCATATCTCATGGATAATTGTCAACATAGAGTAATATGATGAATGCAAATAAGCAAGTATGTAAGAATCAATGCACAGTTGACACAAGTGTTTGCTTCTAAGATGGAAGGAAATGGGTAAACTGACTCAACATAAAAGTAAAAGAATGCCCTTCGCAGAGGGAAGCAGGGATTAAATCATGTGCTAGAGCTTTTCAAGTTTTGAAATCATATAGAGAGCATAAAAGTAAAGTTTTGAGAGGTGTTTGTTGTTGTCAACGAATGGTAATGGGTACTCTAACTACCTTATCAACCAGACTTTCAAGAGCGGCTCCCATGAAGGACGGTATCTCTACCAGCAAGGTAGATCATCCCTCTTCTCTTTTGTTTACACATGTACTTTAGTTTTATTTATTAGATGACACTCCTCCCAACCTTTTGCTTACACAAGCCATGGCTAACCGAATCCTCGGGTGCCTTCCAACATTCACATACCATGGAGGAGTGTCTATTTGCAAATTTAAGTTGCTTACTGATAAATCAGAGCAAAACATGTGAAGAGAATTATTAATGCAAGTTAATTAATTGGGGCTGGGAACCCCATTGCCAACTCTTTTTGCAAAATTATTGGATAAGCGGATGAGCCACTAGTCCATTGTGAAAGTCTGTCAGAAGTAAATGACAAGATCGAAAGATAAAACACCACATACTTCCTCATGAGCTATAAAACATTGACACAAATAAGAGATAATAGCTTTTGAATTGTTTAAAGGTAGCACATGAAGTATTTACTTGGAATGGCAGGAAATACCACATAGTAGGTAGATATGATGGACACAAATGGCATGGGTTTTGGCTCAAGGTGTTTGGATGCACGAGAAGTATTCCCTCTTGATGACCCACAAGTATAGGGGGTGTATCGTAGTACTTTCCGTAAATAAGAGTGTCGAACCCAACGAGGAGCAGAAGGTGTTGACAAGCAGTTTCGATGAAGGGTTCACTGTAAATGCTCACAGACAAGTTTTCAGGGGGTTTTGATATAGCAGATAAATAAAGTACAAGTAAATAAAATGCGAGAGAAATAATTGCAGCGAGTGGCCCAATCCTTTTTAGCACAAAGGACAAGCCGGTTTGTTTACTTATAATGACCAAACGTTCTTGAGGACACACGGGGATTTTAGTCTAGTGCTTTCGCTTCATACGGCTGATTAATCTTCATTGTTTTGATAAGTGTTGTGTGGGTGAACCTATGCTAATGCACCGCCCTTCCTAGGACTAATACATACTTGTGATTATACCCCTTGCAAGCATCCGCAAATACAAGAAAGTAATTAAGATAAATCTAACCACAGCCTTAAACTCTGAGATCCTGCTATCCCTCCTGCACCGATATACTAACGGGGGTTTAGGTTTCTGTCACTCCGGCAACCCCACAATTAGCAAACGAATACAAGATGTACTCCCCTAGGCCCATAAAGGTGAAGTATCATGTAGTCGACGTTCACATGACACCACTAGAAGAGTAACACCACAACTTAAATATCATAACATTGAATACTACTCAACAATAATTCACTACTAACATCTAGACTTCACCCATGTCCTCAAGAACTAAACGAACTACTCACAAGACATCATATGGAACATGATCAGAGGTGATATGATGATGAATAACAATCTGAACATAAACCTTGGTTCAATGGTTTCACTCAATAGCATCAATAACAAGTAGTAATCAACACCGAGAGTTTCCCCTATCAAACAATCAAGATCCAACCCAAATCGTTACAGCGGTGACGAGATGCAGCGGTGGAGATGGCGGTGTAGATGGTGGATGATGATGATGATGATGATGATGGAGATGATGTCCAGCTCGATGACGATGGCGATGGCGTCGATTTCCCCTCCGGGAGGGAATTTCCCCAACGGATTCCTGCCGCCGGAGAGCTCTTTTCTCTCTGTTTCTCCGCCCCGCAGAGGCGGCTCAATTCTCCGTAACTCCTGGGGCTTAGGTTTTCGGGACGAAGAAGTACGCGAAGGAGAGGCGGCCGAGGGGGGGCCCCCTCCCCACAAGGCGGCGCGGCCAGGCCTGGGCCCGCGCCGGCCTATGGGGGGCCCATGGTGGCTCCTCCCGGCTCCTCCTTTGGCCCTTCGTCTTCTGGAAAAATAGGAATTTACGTGTAATTTCCGTCAATTGTTGATCTTCAGAAATATGGTGTCCTGACGGTGCTTTTTCCAGCAGAATCCTGACTCCGGTGAATAATTCTCCAATGATCATGAAACATGCAAAATAGATGAAATAACATAAGTATCATCTCTAAATATGAAATATATCAATGAATAACAGCAAATTATGATATAAAATAGTGATGCAAAATGGACGTATCAACTCCCCCCAAGCTTAGACCTCGCTTGTCCCCAAGCGAAACTGAGCTCAATAAACAAGACCACATGTTTATGGAGTGAAGAGTCGATAAATAAAATACGGACAAGAAGCATCATATTGATTCACACAAGATATTCTAATACACATTCTCTTCATATAACTCAACTTGAAATAAGTAAAGAGAAATCACAAGTAAAGGTGCATAGGAAATCATGATTGGTTATGGCAAACTTTGTTCTTGGTCAGAGAACTACTAACTGATTGCACTTATCTTCTAAGCAAAGCTTTCATATTAGAATTTATATAGCAGGGCTTTCATTCTCAATCATAACAATCTCCTCATAATCATTGATAGCTTTCAAAGTCATATTCATTCAGATAAAATTTGTACTAAACAAGAAAGCATAAAAGACATGATTAACTAAATCATAGCATAAATGGTTGGTTCACAACAACTCAATTGCTTGCTTAAGACAGAGGGAAATAGGTTTACTAACTCAACATAAAAGTAAAAGATAGGCCCTTCGCAGAGGGAAGCAGGGATTAAATCATGTGCTAGAGCTTTTCAAGTTTTGAAATCATGTAAAGAGCATAAAAGTAAGATTTTGAGCGGTGTTTGTTGTTGTCAACGAATGGTAGTGGGTACTCTAACCCCCTTGCCAAACGAACCTTCCAAGAGCGGCTCCCATGAGGGACGGCATCTCTACCAGCAAGGTAGATCATCCCCCTTCTCTTTTGTTTACACATGCATTTTAGTTTTATTATGGATGACACTCCCCCAACCTTTGCTTTCACAAGCCATGGCTAACCGAATCCTCGGGTGCCTTCCAACATTCACATACCATGGATGAGTGTCTATTGCAAAATTAAGTTGCTTACTGATAAATCAGGGCAAAACATGTGAAGAGAATTATTAATGAAAGTTATTAATTGGGGCTGGGAACCCCGTTGCCAGCTCTTATTGCAAAATTATTGGATAAGCGGATGTGCCACTAGTACATTGGTGAAAGTCCGCCCAACAAGATTGAAAGATAAAACACCACATACTTCCTCATGAGCTATAAAACATTGACACAAATAAGGAGTAGTATAGTTTGAATTATTTAAAGGTAGCACATGAAGTATTTACTTGGAGTGGCGCAAAATACCACATAGTAGGTAGTTATGGTGGACACAAATGGCATGGGTTTGGTCTAAGGTTATGGATGTATGAGAAGCATTCCCTCTCAATACAGGTTTTTGGCTAGCAAGGTTTGATAGCAAGCATAAAGGTTGAGGGAAACAAACAAATATACATATGATAGAACAATCATGCATCTTTCTCATAAGCACAAGCAATTTTAACTTCAGAATACTAACTCATTAGCATAAAGATAATAGAGTAATATATCTACATGTATTTCTCTCTTCTATTTAAACATCAAGATGTTGTTGCTATTGACCAATGCTAAGTTTGCCAAAACCAAATAGATTTACTTGATGCTCCCAAAGTGATATCAATACTAATGTCAAGAGCAATCATATAATGGAGATTGCAAACTAAAATAAGGTGTGCAAAAAGTAAATGATAAGACTTCTCATTAATATTCCATAACGATAACTCACACCAACGGATACATAGATAACCAACTAAGAGAGATACTTCCACATTGCAAACTATTCCATATGATAACTTCCCTACTCATGATATGACACTACTTGATAGTAAAAGATAAAGGTAGTGATGATGTGATACCGCGGCACTCCCCCAAGCTTGGAACAAACCAAGGGGATGCCAATACCGATGATGAATTACTCCTTCGGCGGTGATGGTGGATTCTTCTCGACAAGCTTCTTAACAAGTTCCTTTAAATCCTCAATCTCATAGGTGAGGTTGCGAATCAGCTCCGAGTTGTGCTCAACGCGGCTCATAAGCATGTCAGATGGCGAGTCCCAGCTCTTAGAGTTGTTTCCCCACCCTTCAGCTTCAGGTTTCATCTCTCCTGCAATGTTAGAACGATCTATATCCCAACCACTTGGCAACACTACCTTGGGGGTCCTTTCAGTTTGACGATCGTAGATTAGGTTGCGGAAAGGGCGGTAATTGCCCGGAGAAGATGTCCTTGGAGCCAAGTAATGACGTGGAACTGCTCCTCCGGTAGCGATCCGTGCACTTCTCTTGGTGTTGGACGGATTTGATATCACGCCAATGCTTGCAATGGTGGCACGCGGGTGTACTCGCGGAATTTCCTCCACTTCTTCCTCATCCTCGCTCTCGACTTCTTCCTTCAATTCAGGGTCTTGAATATCTTCCTCCAAAGGTCCCTTGTCTTTGTTGTTGGAGACCATGGTGCTTCTAGATCAAAGCAGATCCTGGCAGAAAACAGCTCGAAACAAAACACGACGAGAAAACGATATACGGACCTCCAGGGGTCCGGGGGATTATATAGCAAATATTTTTACGACAAAAGGAAGGTTCCAGGCCGAAAACGAGTGGAAACGGGACGCCGAGGGGCTGTCACCATAGGGCGGCGCGGCCAGGGTGGGGCCCGCGCCGGCCTATGGTGATGGGCCCTCGCGCTCTCTTCCACTCCGTTTCGATCCCGTAATTTTTCATATTTTCCAAAAACAGCAGAAATATTGTTCGGAAAGCTAAACGCGGACTTTTTATTACTAAAACTGTTACCTATTCAAAGTCGGACTCTGCAGAACTGTCAATTTGATCTTTGATGAAAGCTTCCGGAGTTATCACTTGAATAATATCAATATCTTCATTATAAGAATCTCCAGAAATATAATGCTTGAGTCTTTGTCCATTCACTACTTGTGTGGCGTTACCTTCCAAAGAGCTAATTTTTATTGCTCCTGAACGGTATACTTCCTCAATAACATATGGTCCTTCCCATTTTGAGAGTAATTTCCCTGCAAAAAATCTGAGACGAGACCGATACAATAGGACTTTATCTCCAACATTAAATTCTCTTTTAATAATTCTTCTATCATGCCACTTCTTAACTTTCTCCTTAAAAAGTTTAGCATTTTCATAAGCTTCACTTCTCCATTCATCTAAAGAACTCAATTGTAGCAACCTCTTCTTACCGGCAAGTTTAAAATCTTTATTAAGTTCTCTTACAGCCCAATAAGCTTTGTGCTCTAATTCTAAAGGTAAATGACAAGATTTTCCATAAACCATTTTATAAGGAGACATTCCCATAGGGTTTTTATAAGCAGTTCTATAAGCCCACAATGCTTCCTTTAACTTACTAGCCCAATTCTTTCTAGATTTATTAACAGTCTTTCCCAAAATAGCTTTAATTTCTCTATTTGATAATTCTACTTGCCCACTAGTTTGAGGATGATAAGCTGAAGAAATTCTATGATTAATACCATATTTGGCAAGAGTTTTTCTAAAACCACCATGAATAAAATGAGAACCTCCATCAGTCATAATATATCTAGGTACTCCAAATCTAGGAAATATAACATCTACAAGCATTTTTATAGAGGTCTCACCATCAGCACTTTTTGTAGGTATAGCTTCTACCCATTTAGTAACATAATCAACAGCGACAAGTATATGAGTATTACCTTCTGAAGAAGGGAAAGGACCCATGAAGTCGAATCCCCAACAATCAAATGGTTCAATAACAAGAGTATAATTCATAGGCATTTCATTGCGTCTAGAGATATTACCAACTCTTTGACATTCATCACAAGATAAGATAAACTTCCTTGCATCCTTGAAAAGTGTTGGCCAATAAAAACCTGATTGTAGAACCTTTTGTGCGGTTCTATCTCCAGCGTGATGTCCTCCATAAACACTACCATGGCATTTACTCAATATCTCTTGTTGTTCATATTCTGGGACACATCTTCGCATAATACCATCCACTCCTTCTTTATATAAGTGTGGGTCATCCCAAAAATAATGCCTCAAATCATAAAAGAATTTCCTCCTTTGCTGAGCTGAAAAGGTTGGAGGCAAATACTTCGAAACAATAAAGTTAGCATAATCAGCATACCAAGGGCTCTCTCGCGAGCTCACCTTTATTACAGCCAATTGTTCATTTGGAAAACTATCATTAACAGGAACAGGATCATAAGTAATATTTTCCAATCTAGACAAATTATCAGCAACAGGATTATCAGCACCTTTCCTATCTACAATATGTAAATCAAATTCTTGCAAAAGAAGCACCCATCTAATAAGCCTTGGCTTAGCATCTTTCTTTTCCATAAGGTACCTAATTGCAGCATGATCAGTATGAATTGTGACTTTTGAATCAACAATATAGGGTCTAAACTTATCACATGCAAAAACTACGGCTAATAATTCTTTCTCAGTTGTAGCATAATTTCTTTGAGCAGCATCTAGAGTTTTACTAGCATAATGAATAACATTTAATTTTTTATCTACTCGCTGTCCAAGGACAGCACCTACAGCAAAATCACTAGCATCACACATAATTTCAAAAGGTAAGTTCCAATCAGGCGGTTCAACTATAGGAGCAGTTGTTAAGGCTTTCTTTAAAGTTTCAAAAGCTTCCTTACAATCATCATCAAAAACGAAAGGTACATCTTTTTGAAGAAGATTAGTAAGAGGCTTTGAAATTTTAGAGAAATCTTTAATAAACCTCCTATAAAAACCAGCATGACCAAGAATACTACGAATACCTTTAACATCCCTAGGATAGGGCATCTTCTCAATTGCTTCAACTTTAGCTCTATCAACTTCAATACCTCTTTCAGAAATTTTATGTCCCAATACAATTCCTTCATTAACCATAAAGTGGCATTTCTCCCAATTAAGAACAAGGTTAGTTTCTTCACATCTCTGCAAAACTTTATCAAGGTTTCGCAAGCAATTATCAAAAGAATTCCCATAGACAGAAAAATCATCCATGAATACCTCAACAATCTTTTCACAAAAGCCATGAAAAATAGCAGACATGCATCTTTGAAAAGTAGCAGGAGCATTACACAAACCAAAAGGCATACGCCTATAAGCATAAGTTCCATAGGGACAAGTGAAAGTGGTTTTCTCTTGATCTTTAGCTCTAACAGCAATTTGTGAAAACCCAGAATATCCATCAAGAAAACAGAAATGTGTATTTTTAGACAACCTCTCTAACATTTGATCAATAAAAGGTAAAGGGTAATGATCTTTCTTAGTAACTTTATTAACTTTTCTAAAATCAATGCACATTCTATACCCTACAACTACTCTTTGAGGAATAAGCTCATCATTATCATTAGGCACAACAGTTATACCTCCTTTCTTAGGAACACAATGCACAGGACTAACCCATCTACTATCAGCAATAGGATATATAATACCTGCTTCAAGGAGTTTTAATACCTCATTTCTTACCACATCCTTCATCTTGGGAATTAGACGACGCTGATGTTCAACAACAGGTTTTGCACCATCTTCTATATTAATAGCATGTTGGCAAATAGCGGGAGAAATCCCCTTCAAATCATCAAGAGTATAGCCAATAGCTCCTCGGTGCTTCTTCAATATTTCCAATAACCTTTCTTCCTCGATATCTGAAAGCTTAGCACTAATAATAACAGGATATGTTTTCTTCTCATCAATATAAGCATACTTAAGATTATCAGGTAATGGTTTCAAATCAAATACAGGATCTTCCTTTGGTGGTGGTGTTACACCTAAATCTTCAACCGGTAAGTCATGTTTAAGAATAGGTTGACGAAGGAAAATTTCATCAAGCTCATCCCTTTCTTCCCTAAAAACTTCACTCTCACTATTCTCCAAATGTTGCTGCAAAGGATTACTAGGAGCAAGAGCAATAGATGCACATTGTTCAACTCTAAAATCTTCATTAGGCAAATCAGCTTTATAAGGAGTTTTGGCAAATTTAGAGAAGTTAAACTCATAAGATTCACCAGCAAATTTAGTAACAATTTTCTCTTTCTTGCAATCTATAATAGCTCCACATGTATTTAGAAAAGGTCTACCAAAAATAATAGGACAAAACTTACTAGCAGCAGAACCAAGTACCAAAAAGTCAGCAGGATATTTAATCTTACCACATAGAACTTCAACATCTCGAACAATACCAATGGGAGAGATAGTTTCTCTATTAGCTAGCCGAATAACCACATCAATATCTTCAAGTTCACAAGAACCAATTTCATGCATAATTTCCGTGTAGAGCTCATAAGGAATGGCACTAATACTTGCACCAATGTCGCATAAACCATAATAGCAATGATCACCAATTCGAACAGAGAGCACAGGAACACTGGCTTTCATAGACTTATTAGGATGCGAAACAATATTAGAAGCATCTTCACAAAAAATAATATGACCATCTTCCACATTTTCAGTAACAAGATCTTTAACTATTGCAACAGCAGGTTCAACTTTTATTTGTTCTTCAGGTTCTATAGGTTTCTTTGCACTTTTATTAACTACACTAGTTATAACAGAATACTCCTTCATTTTAGCAGGGAAAGGAGTTTTTTCAATATAAGCTTCAGGAAGAACATGATCAACAGTTTTAATTTCAATACATTTACCTTTAGGTGAATCAACTTTATCTTTATATGGTTCATGATACTTATCAAAATTCTTCCTAGGCAATTCAAAATGAGAGGCAAAGGCTTTATAAATATTTGCAACAACTTGAGAGTCAAGACCATATGTAGCACTCATATTACGATATTCATCAGTATCCATAAAAGTTTCAATGCATTCATAATTATAATTTATACCTGACACTCTACCTTTGTCGTTCTCCCATCCTTCAGTATTTTCTTGGATTCGATCAAGAAGGTCCCATTTAAACTCTTCTTTATTGCGCGTGAATGATCCAGAACAAGAAGTATCCAGCAAGGTTTTATCTTGAAAAGACAGTCTTGCATAGAAATTATCAATAATAATATTACCAGGAAGCTCATGAATGGGGCATTTGAGCATTAAAGACTTCAATCTCCCCCACGCTTGGGCAATACTCTCTCCATCATGAGGCCAAAAATTATATATACGGTTGCGGTCTTTGTGAATTTCACTTGGAGGATAGAATTTAGAGTAAAATAGAGGCACAATATCCTTCCAATCAAGAGAATGCCCATCCTTCAGCAGTTTATACCAATGCGCCGCTTTACCAGATAGCGACATAACAAATAATTTCTTCCTAACTTCATCCATTGAAATACCTGCACATTTGAATAACCCGCATAATTCATGTAAAAATAGTAAATGATCTCCAGGATGCACAGTTCCATCCCCTTCATAGCGGTTATCCACAACACGTTCAATAATTTTCATAGGTATTTTATATGGTATTACTTCCTCACCTGGCGCCTCATCCACTACCGTTGCAGTAGTAGTAGATTTCCCAAATAGAAATTCAAGGGAGGATCTCTCCATAATGACTTATAGTAGCAAGCAGAAACAAAATCAGCACGTACAGTAAAAGTTTCCTTACCAATTCCACTTACCAATAGCGCTTCACTCCCCGGCAACGGCGCCAGAAAATAGTCTTGATGACCCACAAGTATAGGGGTGTATCGTAGTACTTTCGATAAATAAGAGTGTCGAACCCAACGAGGAGCAGAAGGTGTTGACAAGCAGTTTCGATGAAGGTTCACTGTAAATGCTCACAGACAAGTTTTCAGGGGGTTTTGATATAGCAGATAAATAAAGTACAAGTAAATAAAATGCGAGAGAAATAATTGCAGCGAGTGGCCCAATCCTTTTTAGCACAAAGGACAAGCCGGTTTGTTTACTTATAATAACCAAACGTTCTTGAGGACACACGGGATTTTAGTCTAGTGCTTTCGCTTCATACGGCTGATTAATCTTCATTGTTTTGATAAGTGTTGTGTGGGTGAACCTATGCTAATGCACCGCCCTTCCTAGGACTAATACATACTTGTGATTATACCCCTTGCAAGCATCCGCAAATACAAGAAAGTAATTAAGATAAATCTAACCACAGCCTTAAACTCTGAGATCCTGCTATCCCTCCTGCATCGATATACTAACGGGGGTTTAGGTTTCTGTCACTCCGGCAACCCCACAATTAGCAAACGAATACAAGATGTACTCCCCTAGGCCCATAAAGGTGAAGTATCATGTAGTCGACGTTCACATGACACCACTAGAAGAGTAACACCACAACTTAAATATCATAACATTGAATACTACTCAACAATAATTCACTACTAACATCTAGACTTCACCCATGTCCTCAAGAACTAAACGAACTACTCACAAGACATCATATGGAACATGATCAGAGGTGATATGATGATGAATAACAATCTGAACATAAACCTTGGTTCAATGGTTTCACTCAATAGCATCAATAACAAGTAGTAATCAACACCGGGAGAGTTTCCCCTATCAAACAATCAAGATCCAACCCAAATCGTTACAGCGGTGACGAGATGCAGCGGTGGAGATGGCGGTGTAGATGGTGGAGATGATGATGATGATGATGGAGATGATGTCCAGCTCGATGACGATGGCGATGGCGTCGATTTCCCCCTCCGGGAGGGAATTTCCCCGGCGGATTCCTGCCCGCCGGAGAGCTCTTTTCTCTCTGGTGTTTCTCCGCCCCGCAGAGGCGGCTCTGTCAATTCTCCGTAACTCCCTGGGGCTTAGGTTTTCGGGACGAAGAAGTACGCGAAGGAGAGGCGGCCAGAGGGGGCTGTGGGCCCCCTCCCCACAAGGCGGCGCGGCCAGGCCTGGGCCCGCGCCGGCCTATGGGGGGGCCCATGGTGGCTCCTCCCGGCTCCTCCTTTTGGCTCCCTTCGTCTTCTGGAAAAATAGGAATTTACGTGTAATTTCCGTCAATTGTTGATCTTCAGAAATATGGTGTCCTGACGGTGCTTTTTCCAGCAGAATCCTGACTCCGGTGAATAATTCTCCAATGATCATGAAACATGCAAAATAGATGAAATAACATAAGTATCATCTCTAAATATGAAATATATCAATGAATAACAACAAATTATGATATAAAATAGTGATGCAAAATGGACGTATCACCTCTCAGGACAAGGCTTAGGCTAGCAAGGTTGTTTGAAGCAAACACAAGTATGAACCGGTACAGCAAAACTTACATAAGAACATATTGCAAGCATTATAAGACTCTACATTGTCTTCCTTGTTGCTCAAACACTTTTACCAGAAAATATCTAGACCTTAGAGAGACCAATCATGCAAACCAATTTCAACAAGCTCTACAGTAGTTCTTCACTACTAGATTTAACTACATGATGCAAGAGCTTAAACATGATTTATGAGAGCTCAAAACAATTGCCAAGTATCAAATTATTCAAGAACATATGAAGCATTTTCTGATTCCAACCAAATAGCAACAAGTGAAGCGATCAACTTTCGCCCTTGAACATTAAAAGCTAAGAACACATGTGTTCATATGAACCAGCGGAGCGTGTCTCTCTCCCAAACAATTATTTATTCAAACAAAAACAAAAACATAAACATAAAGACGCTCCAAGTAAAGAACATAAGAATGTGACAGAATAAAAATATAGTTTCACTAGAAGTGACCTGATAATGTTGTCGATGAAGAAGGGGATGCCTTGGGCATCCCCAAGCTTAGATGCTTGAGTCTTCTTAAAATATGCAGGGATGAACCACCGGGGCATCCCCAAGCTTAGACCTTTCACTCTTCTCGATCACATTATATCACCCTCTTCTATTGACCCTTGAAAACTTCCTCCACACCAAACTTCAAGCAAACTCATTAGAGGGTTAGTGCACATTCAAAATTCGCATGTTCAGAGGTGACACAATCATTCTTAACACTTCTGGACATTGCACAAAACTTCTGAAAGTTAATGGAACAAAGAAACTCATTCAACTTAACAAAAGCGGCAATGCGAAATAAAAGGCAGAATCTGTCAAAAACAGAACAGTCCGTAAAGATGCATCTGGACTGGGCACTTAACTTGCTCAAATGGAAAAACTCAAAACTAATGAAAGTTGCGTACATATCTGAGGATCAGGCTCGTAAATTTGCAGATTTTTTAGAATTTTTTACAGAGACTTGTGCCAGAATTCGTGACAGACAGCAATGCTGTTTCTGCACAGCGATCCCAAATATAACATCAACTTTAGCATAGAAACTTTACTTGGCACAAAAACATGATAAGGAGAGGTTGGTACAGTAGTAAACAACTTCCAAGACTCAACAAAACAAAAATTGCTGTAGTAAAATAAACACATGGGTTATCTCCCAAGAAGTTCTTTCTTTATAGCCATTAAGATGGGCTCAGCAGTTTTAATGATGATGCTCTCATGAAAATAGACAATGAAGCAAAAGAGAACATCAAGAAGCAAATTCAAAACACATTTAAGCCTAACATGCTTCCTATGCATAGGAATCTTGTAAATAAACAAGTTCATGAAGAGTATAGTGGCAAGCATAGGAAGACAAAACAAGTGTAGCTTCAAAAATTTCAGCACATAGAGAGGTGTTTTAGTAACATGAAAATTTCTACAACCATATTTTCCTCTCTCATAATAACTTTCAGTAGCATCATGAGCAAACTCAACAATATAACTATCACATAAAGCATTCTTATCATGAGTCTCATGCATAAAATTATTACTCTCCACATAAGCATAATCAATTTTATTAGTTGTAGTGGGAGCAAATTCAACAAAGTAGCTATCATTATTATACTCATCATCAAATATAGGAGACAAAGTATCATCAAAGAAAATTTTCTCCTCAATGCTTGGGGGACTAAAAATATCATGCTCATCAAAACCAGCTTCCCCAAGCTTAGAATTTTCCATATCATTAACAACAATGGTGTTCAAAGCGTTCATACCAATATCATTGCTACTAGCATGCAAATAAGATTCCATAGGTTTTTTTAATTTTCGCAGCAAACAATCCATGTCTTAACTCAGGAAATAGAAATAAAAGCTCACTGTTGCTTTCCATTATGCCTAACTAGTGTAAACAAGAAACCAAAAGATGCAATTGCAGGATCTAAAGGAAATAGCTTCGAGTACTTACAACGGCGCCGGAAAATAGCTTGGTAGCCGAGATCCGGAGTGTGATGTCTACGGGTGCTTCTATTCTTGTAGACAGTGTTGGGCCTCCAAGAGCAGAGGTTTGTAGAACAGCAGCAAGTTTTCCCTTAAGTGGATCACCCAAGGTTTATCGAACTCAGGGAGGAAGAGGTCAAAGATATCCCTCTCAAGCAACCCTGCGATCACAATGCAAGAAGTCTCTTGTGTCCCCAACACACCTAATACACTTGTCAGATGTATAGGTGCACTAGTTCGGCGAAGAGATAGTAAAACACAGGTGGTATAGGTGGTGGTAATATTGCAGAAAGTAAATATGCAGTAAAACAGTAAACAAGCGGCGCCAGAAAATAGCTTGCTGGCGTGGGAAGCAATTCTTTGTGGTGGAAACAAGGCCTAGGGATCATACTTTCACTAGTGGACACTCTCAACATTGATCGCATAATAAATAAGTTCTCTTTCCTTTGTGCTACATATACTCTTGTTTGATAATGAACACCACTAATTGTGTAGGATTACACGAACCCTCAATGCCGGAGTTAACAAGCTCCACAACATTCGATATTCATGTTTAAGTAACCTTAGAGTATAATAGATCTTTGCAAAATAGACCAAGTACTAACATAGCATGCACACTGTCACCATCACACTATGAAGGAGGCATAGATCACATCAATACTATCATAGCGATAATCAACTCCATAACCTACAAGAGATTATGATCATAATCTACGACAAGAACCACACGATGCACACACTGTCACCATTACACCATGCAGGAGGAATAGACTACTTTAATAACATCACATGAGTAGCACATAACTAGTAGCGATACAAAGCTCATATAAATCTCAATCATGTAAGGCAGCTCATGAGATTATTGTATTGAAGTACATAGGAGAGAGATGAACCACATAGCTACCGGTACAGCCCCGAGCCTTGATGGAGAACTACTCCCTCCTCATTGGAGACAGCAGCGGTGATGAAGATGGCGGTGGTGTCGATGGAGGAGCCTTCCGGGGGCACTTCCCGTCCCGCGGCGTGCCGAAACAGAGACTCCTGTCCCCCGGATCTTGGCTTCGCGATGGCGGCGGCTCTGGAACTTTTCTCGTACCGTGGCTTATTCGTATCGTGTTTTAGGTCAGGGACCTTTATATAGGCGAAGAGGCGATTCGGACGGTCGACGAGGCGGTGTCACACTAGGGCGGCGCCCCCCCTGGGCCGCGCCGGGGTGGTGGGGGCCTGGTGGCCCCTCCGGTCCTTCTCGGGTGCTCGGAAGCTTCGTGGAAAAATAGGGTACCGGGCGTTGATTTCGTCCGATTCCGAGAATATTTCCTTACTAGGATTTCTGAAACCAAAAACAAAACAGGAACTGGCACTTCGGCATCTCGTCAATAGGTTAGTTCCGGAAAACGCATCAAAACGATATAAAGTGTGAACAAAACATGTAGGTATTGTCATAAAACAAGCATGGAACATCAGAAATTATAGATACGTTTGAGACGTATCATCTCGCAACAACAATCTTCCTGGGATTGCGATGTATGGCATAATAGGCATCTGGACTTAAAAACCCGGGTGTTGACAAGTTGGTATCAGAGCCATTGTTTGACCTTAGGAGACCCTAGTTAGAATGGACGTGTGAAAAACTTAGTTTCCAAAAAACAAATAAAGTGAATATTTATGAAAACTTATTCTCACTCTTACCCTTGAGATCTTTTCAAAAAGAGAAATCCATGCTCTACTTTTCCTTGTAATCCTACATAAAATTTTGCACACTTGATCACTTCTCTAACTTACTCATCCTAATTGTTCACAGATGGAGTACCAATGTGAGTCCTATCAGCTTGGCCATGGAGGAAACCTAATGTTCGAGAAGGATTTGAAGCAACTAATGGAGTATTTAGGACGCCCGTATCCCGAGTTCTTCGGAATACCCCTCAACATCCAGTCGGGAGGACCACCTCGGTGGGAAGTTACTGCAGATCTGAGAGGAAAGCTTGGAGCCCCAATATGGGAAACCATATGGTTTTCTGTAACGGGAAACACATGGAAGGATGGAATAGCCAAAGCCATGCAAGAAGCAATTGCTTGTTTGTGTGGGCAAAATAAGGACAAGATCAAGAACACTCGCTTCATTTACTACCCAAGACATGACCCCATGGGAAGACCAATAACCATGCCTCCGCACCCGGAGATGAACTACTATGTTGCATGCCTGGACTTCCTATTGCACAAGACCCGCAAGGAGTTGGACAACGCCCTCGCCTTTCGCCAAGCACATTACCCGTGAAGACGAAGAATCCACCCTGAAGAGTAGTATCACTAAATCACTTGAGTAGGTGTGAGTTTGTATCAGGATCCCCTTGTATCGTAGAGCGATGAATGGTTCTTAAAACCAACGGTGTGTTAGCTTTGTGATATGTGATGCTTGGTATGAATGAAAAAGTGTTGTTGGTTTTACCCCTGATACATCTCAAACGTATCTATAATTTCTTATGTTCCATGCTACATTTATGACAATACTTGAATGTTTTATACATACTTTACAACATTATTATACATTTTCTGGCACTAACCTATTAACAAGATGCCGAAGTGCCAGTTGCTCTGCTGTTTTTGGTTTCAGAAATCCTAGTAAGGAAATATTCTCGAATTGGACGAAATCAACGCCTGGTCCTATTTTTCCACGAAGCCCGAAGACCGGAGGGATAACGAAGTGGGGCCACGAGGTGGCCAGACCATAGGCGGCGCGCCCGTGGTCCGGCCCTCGCGCCCCCTGACCTACCCTTCCGCCTACAAATAGCCTTCGTCACGAAACCCCCTGTACGGAGAGCCACGATACGGAAAACATTACTGAGAGGCCGCCGCCGCCAATCCCATCTCGGGGGATTCAGGAGATCACCTCCGGCACCCTGCCGGAGAGGGGAATCATCACCGGAGGGGCTCTACATCATCATGCCCGCCTCCGGATTGATGCGTGAGTAGTTCATCCTTGGACTATGGGTCCATAGCAGTAGCTAGATGGTTGTCTTCTCCGCTTGTGCTATCATTGTTTAGATCTTGTGAGCTGCCTAACATGATCAAGATCATCTATTTGTAATGCTACATGTTGTGTTTGGCGGGATCCGATGAATATAGAATATTATGTCAAGTTGATTATCAATCTATCATATATGTGTTGTTTATGTTCTTGCATGCTCTCCGTTGCTAGTAGAGGCTCTGGCCAAGTTGATACTTGTAACTCCAAGAGGGAGTAATTATGCTCGATAGTGGGTTCATGCCTCCATTGAATTTGGGATCGTGACAGTAGGTTCTAAGGTTGTGGATGTGCTGTTGCTACTAGGGATAAAACATCGATGCTTTGTCTAAGGATATTTGTGTTGATTACATTAC
This sequence comes from Lolium multiflorum, assembly GCA_030979885.1. Lineage (NCBI taxonomy): Eukaryota > Viridiplantae > Streptophyta > Magnoliopsida > Poales > Poaceae > Lolium > Lolium multiflorum. Next base: position 67,684,650 of record CM061749.1, on the reverse strand, counting down.
GCACCATACTTAATGCAATTATCTATTGTTTACAACTTAATACTGGAAGGGGTTCGGATGATAACCTGAAGGTGGATTATTTAGGCATAGATGCATGCTGGATAGCGGTCTATGTACTTTGTCGTAATGCCCTGATTAAATCACATAGTAATCATCGTTGATATGTATTGAATCTTTATTTGTCAATTGCCTCCTGTAATTTGTTCACCCAGCATGTTAGTTATCTTATTGGAGAGACACCTCTAGTGAACTGTGGACCCCGGTCCATTCTTTTACATCTGAATACATTCTACTGCAATCATTGTTCTTATTGTTCTTTGCAAACAAACACCATCTTCCACTCGATACGCTTAATCCTTTGTTTTCAGCAAGCTGGTGAGATTGACAACCTCACTGCACGTTGGGGCAAAGTACTTTGATTGTGTTGTGCAGGTTCCACGTTGGCGCCGGTTTCACCGGTGTTGCGCCGCACTAGATTCCTCCACCAACAACCTTCACGTGCTTCTTGGCTCCTACTGGTTCGATAACCATGGTTTCTTTCTGAGGGAAAACTTGCTGCTGTGCGCATCATACCTTCCTCTTGGGGTTCCCACGGACGTGTACATCTACGCGCATGAAGCAACTTTTTCCGGCGCCGTTGGAGATCAAGACACGCCGGGGAGTCTCCACTTCCAATTCTTTACTTTGTTTTTGTCTTGCTTTACTTTACTTTATTTACTGTCTTGTTTGCTACATATTAAAAACACAAAAAAAATAGTTACTTTACTTATTGTCTTATTTACTAGTTCTATATCAAAACACAAAAAAATAGTTACTTGTCTTTACTTTACTTGTTTAGTTTACTTTTTGCTTATTTCATCATGCTTCATCCTAAGTTTACTCTGGAAAAAATACCGGTAGGATGAGGGTGTATCATTGGAAGAAATAATATAGAAGAATTTTTCACCCATGTTAGTATGGATGAAGATTTTGAAGATATACCATTATTAAAAACTGCTCCTACTTATGAAAGTGCTTCTGCCTGTTTAATACACATGTTGGAAACTAGATTTGTTAATCTCAATCCCATAATACAACATATGTTTCTTACACTTTCGGATATGGAGATGGGAGAAAAGAGAAATTTTGTTTTAAAAGTCCTTGTTAGAGAATTTGAAGATATAGCTAAAGAAGCTAGAAAAGTTTTTATCAAGCATAAGAGGCTTGGTTTCTTTCCTGATTTTAAACAAATACTTGAAAAGATGGATATGGATAGAATTAAGTATACTAATAATGTTAATGATGGTAGGGAAATTAAAGCGCCAATACCTAGTAAGCTCCTAGGGATGCATGAAGCTTTGGAAAATAACTATGCTTGGCTTGTTCCTGAAAATTTGTTTGATGAGAATAGTAAGCCTAGGAGCAATGAGAGAGGAGTTACTTATATAGACCAGATACAATGCATTGTTGAGAAAACTCCCAACTCCCAAGGTTATGATGTTGATGCTTCTTCTCTTGATAATACTTGATTTGCACTTTCTGCGCCTAGCTGAAAGGCGTTAAAGAAAAGCACTTCTTGGGAGATAACCCATGTTTTATTTTATTTACTGTATTGTTGAGTCTTGGAAGTTTTTACTACTGTAGCAACCTCTCATTATCATGTTTTTGTGCCAAGTAAAGTTTCTATGCTAAAGTTGATGCTATATTTGGGATTGCTGCGCAGAAACAGCATTGCTGTCTGTCACGAATTCTCGCAGAGTCTCTGTAAAAAATCGAAAAAATCTGAAATTTACGAGCGTGATCCTCAGATATGTACGCAACTTTCATTAGTTTTGAGTTTTTCCATTTGAGCAAGTTAAGTGCCCCTTCCAGATTCATCTTTACGGACTGTTCTGTTTTTGACAGATTCTGCCTTTTATTTCGCATTGCCGCTTTTGCTATGTTGAATGAGTTTCTTTGTTCCATTAACTTTCAGAAGCTTTGTGCAATGTCCAGAAGTGTTAAGAATGATTGTGTCACCTCTGAATATGTGAATTTTAATTATGCACTAACCCTCTAATGAGTTTGCTTGAAGTTTGTTGTGGAGGAAGTTTTCAAGGGTCAAGAGAAGAGGATGATATACTATGATCAAGAAGAGTGAAAGGTCTAAGCTTGGGGATGCCCCGGTGGTTCATCCCTGCATATTTTAAGAAGACTCAAGCATCTAAGCTTGGGGATGCCCAAGGCATCCCCTTCTTCATCGACAACATTATCAGGTCACTTCTAGTGAAACTATATTTTTATTCCATCACATCTTATGTTCTTTACTTGGAGCGTCGGTTTGCTTTTATTTTCGTTTTGGTTTGAATAAAGTTGGATCCCACCATTCTTATATTGGAGATATTACGCTCCGCTTTTTCATATGGAACACTTGTGTTCTTAATTGTGCTTTAATGTTCATGGCGAAGGCTGAAATTGCTTCGTTAAATTGCTATTTGGTTGGAATCAGAAAATGCTGCATATGGTTTGGTAACTTGGCAATTGTTTGAGCTCTCATAGATCATGTTTAAGATCTTGCATCATGTAGTTTAATCTATTAATGGAGAACTACCGTAGAGCTTGTTTAATTTGGTTTGCATGATTGGTCTCTCTAAGTCTAGATATTTTCGGGTAAAGTGTTTTGAACAACAAGGAAGACAGTGTAGAGTCTTATAATGCTTGCAATATGTTCTTGTGTGAGTTTTGCTATACCTGTTCATACTTGTGTTTGCTTCAAACAACCTTGCTAGCCCAAACCTTGTACTGAGAGGAAATGCTTCTCGTGCATCCAAACATCTTGAGCCAAAATCCATGCCATTTGTGTCCACCATATCTACCTACTATGTGGTATTTTTCTGCCATTCCAAAGTAAATTACTTGAGTGCTACCTTTAAAATTTCATTCCTTTACCTTTACAATATATAGCTCATGGGACAAATAGCTTAAAAACTATTGTGGTGATGAATATGTAGTTATGTGTCTTAGTTCTTATAAGTTGCTTGTTGAGCGGTAACCATGTTTCTGGGGACGCCATCAACTTTACCTTTGTTGGATATCATGTGAGATGCTATGCATGTTCGTCTTGTCTGAAGTAAGTGCGATTTCATGATCAAATGGTTTGAGTATGCATATGTTAGAGAAGAACATTGGGCAGCCAACTAAAGCCATGTATCATGGTGGAAGTTTCAGTTTGGACATACAACCTCAATCTCTTATGAGAATATTAACTGTTGTTGAATGCTTAAGCATTAAAAGAGGAGTCCATTATCTGTTGTCTATGTTGTCCCGGTATGGATGTCTAAGTTGAGAATAATCAAAAGCGAGAAATCCAATGCGTGCTTTCTCCTTAGACACTTGTACAGGCGGCATAGAGGTACCCCTTTGTGACACTTGGTTGAAACATATGTTATGCGATGATAATCCGTGTTTTCCGAGCTAAGTAGGACAAGGTGCGAGCACTATTAGTACTCTATGCATGAGACTTGCAACTTGTAGGAAGTATTATGCATAGCACATATGAATTATTACTACCGTTGACAAAATTGTTTCTATGTTTTCAAAACAAAAGCTCTAGCACAAAAATAGTAATCCATGCTTCCCTCTGCGAAGGGCCATTCTTTTACTTTATGTTGAGTCAGTTTACCCACTTCTTTCTATCTTAGAAGCAAACACTTGTGTTAACTGTGTGCATTGATTCTTACATGTTTACTTATTGCACTTGTTATATTACTCTATGTTGACAAATATCCATGAGATATACATGTTACAAGTTGAAAGCAATTGCTGAAACTTAATCATCCTTTGTGTTGCTTCAATGCATTCTACTTTGAATTTATTGCTTATGAGTTAGCTCTTATGCAAGTCTTATTGATACTTGTCTTGAAAGTATTATTCATGAAAAGTTTTGCTATATGATTCATTTGTTTAGTCATTATCTTTGTTAGCAATCTTTTGTTCAGATCACTCCATTCATCTCATATGCTTTACAATAATGTTGATCAAGATTATGTTAGTAGCATGTCACTTCAGAAATTATTTGTGTTATCGTTTACCTACTCGAGGGCGAGTAGGAACTAAGCTTGGGGATGCTTGATACGTCTCAAACGTATCTATAATTTCTTATGTTCCATGCTACTTTTATGACAATACTTGAATGTTTTATACATACTTTACAACATTATTATACATTTTCCGCACTAACCTATTAACAAGATGCCGAAGTGCTAGTTGCTGTTTTCTGCTGTTTTGGTTTCAGAAATCCTAGTAAGGAAATATTCTCGGAATTGGACGAAATCAACGCCTGGGTCCTATTTTTCCAAGAAGCTTCGAGAAGACCGGAGGGATAATGAAGTGGGGCCACGAGGTGGCAGACCATAGCGGCGCGGCCCGGCCCCGGCCGCACGGCCCGTGTCCGGCCTTCGCCGCTGATACGTCTCCAACGTATCGATAATTTCTTATGTTCCATGCTACTTTATTGATGATACCTACATGTTTTATGCACATTATATGTCATATTTATGCATTTTCTGGAACTAACCTATTAACAAGATGCCGAAGAGCCAGTTGCTGTTTTCTCTGTTTTTGGTTTCAGAAATCCTAGTAAAGAAATATTCTCGGAATTGGACGAAACTTTCGCCCAGGGTCCTATTTTTGCACGAAGCTTCCAGAAGACCGAAGAGATAACGAGTGGGGCCACGAGGCAGCCAGGGGGTGGCCGGCGCGGCCCAGGCCCTGGCCGCGCCGACCTACCCCCTGGGCCTCGTGTGGCCCCCCGCGTTGACCCTCCGCCTACTTAAAGCCTCCGTCGCGAAACCCCCAGTACCGAGAGCCACGATACGGAAAACCTTCGAGACGCGCCGCCGCGAATCCCATCTCGGGGATTCAGGAGATCGCCTCCGGCACCCTGGGAGAGGGGATTCATCTCCGGAGGACTCTACACCGCCATGGTTGCCTCCGGAGTGATGAGTGAGTAGTTCACCCCTGGACCATGGGTCCATAGCAGTAGCTAGATGGTCGTCTTCTCCTTGTTGTGCTTCATTGTTGGATCTTGTGAGCTGCCTAACATGATCAAGATCATCTATCTGTAATACTATATGTTGTGTTTGTCGGGATCCGATGGATAGAGAGTACTATGATTATGGTGATTATCAATCTATTGTTTATGTGTTGTTTATGATCTTGCATGCTCTCCGTTATTAGTAGAGGCTCTGGCCAAGTTTTTGCTCTTAACTCCAAGAGGGGGTATTTATGCTCGATAGTGGGTTCATGCCTTCATTGAATCTGGGATCGTGACAGTAGGTTCTAAGGTTGTGATGTGCTGTTGCCACTAGGGATAAAACATTGATGCTATGTCTAAGGATGTAGTTGTTGATTACATTACGCACCATACTTAATGCAATTGTCTGTTGCTTTGCAACTTAATACTGGAGGGGTTCGGATGATAACCTGAAGGTGGACTTTTTAGGCATAGATGCAGTTGGATGGCGGTCTATGTACTTTGTCGTAATGCCCGGATTAAATCTCACTATATTTATCATATCATGTATATGCATTGTTATGCCTTTCTCTATTTGTCAATTGCCCGACTGTAATTTGTTCACCCAACATGCTTTTATCTTATGGGAGAGACACCTCTAGTGAACTGTGGACCCCGGTCCTATTCTTTACATAGCATACAATCTACTTGTTTTACTGTTTTCTTTGCAAACATCTTCCACTCGATACGTTTAATCCTTTGTTACAGCAAGCCGGTGAGATTGACAACCTCACTGTTTCGTTGGGACAAAGTACTTGGGTTGTGTTGTGCAGGTTCCGCGTTGGCGCCGGAATCCCTGGTGTTGCGCCGCATCACATTTCGCGACCATCAACCTTCAACGTGCTTCTTGGCTCCTCCTGGTTCGATTAAACCTTGGTTTCTTTCTGAGGGAAAACTTGCTACTGTGCGCATCATACCTTCCTCTTGGGGTTCCCAACGAACGTGTGAGTTACACGCCATCAAGCTCTTTTTCTGGCGCCGTTGCCGGGGAGATCAAGACACGCTGCAAGGGGAGTCTCCACTTCTCAATCTCTTTACTTTGTTTTTGTCTTGCTTTATTTTATTTACTACTTTGTTTGCTGCACTAAATCAAAACACAAAAAAATTAGTTGCTAGTTTTACTTTATTTGCTATCTTGTTTGCTATATCAAAAACACAAAAAAATTAGTTACTTGCATTTATTTATCTAGTTTGTTTTATTTACCGTTGCTAAAATGAATACCCCTGAAAATACTAAGTTGTGTGACTTCACAAATGCAAATAATAATGATTTCCTATGCACACCTATTGCTCCACCTGCTACTACAGAATTCTTTGAAATTAAACCTGCTTTACTGAATTTGGTTATGAGAGATCAATTTTCTGGTGCTAGTTCTGATGATGCTGCTGCCCATCTCAATAATTTTGTTGAACTTTGTGAAATGCAAAAGTATAAAGATGTAGATGGTGATATTATTAAATTGAAAGTGTTTCCTTTCTCATTAAGAGGAAGAGCTAAAGATTGGTTGCTATCTTTGCCTAAGAATAGTATTGATTCATGGACTAAATGCAAGGATGCTTTTATTGGTAGATATTATCCTCCCGCTAAAATTATTTCTTTGAGAAGTAGCATAATGAATTTTAAACAATTAGATACTGAACATGTTGCTCAAGCATGGGAGAGAATGAAAACTTTGGTAAAGAATTGCCCAACCCATGGACTGACTACTTGGATGATCATCCAAACCTTCTATGCAGGACTAAATTTTTCTTCGCGGAATTTATTGGATTCAGCTGCTGGAGGTACCTTTATGTCCATCACATTGGGGGCGGCTACAAAACTTCTTGATGATATGATGGTGAATTACTCTGAATGGCACACGGAAAGAGCTCCACAAGGTAAGAAGGTAAATTCTGTTGAAGAAACCTCTTCCTTGAGTGATAAGATTGATGTGATTATGTCTATGCTTGTGAATGGTAGATCTAATGTTGATCCAAATAATGTTCCTTTAGCTTCATTGGTTGCTCAAGAAGAAAATGTTGATGTGAATTTCATTAAAAATAATAATTTCAACAACAATGCTTATAGGAACAACTATGGTAATACTTATGGTAGATATGAGGAAAGGATGCTAGAAATTGAAAGATCCACTAAAAACTTTATGCAATCGCAATATGAGCAAAATCAATTGTTTACTAAAACTATGAATGAACAATCTACCTTGTTGAAGAATATAGGAAATCAACTTGAAAACTTGAATAGGGAGATTTCTGGTCTGCAAACTAAAATTTCAAATGCTGAAACCCGAATCTCATACATGTCCGCATCACAATCCTCTTTAATTAATAAAATGGCTGCTAAACCTGATGATATTGATAATAAGATTACTACTACAGCAAATGCCATCCAAGTTAGAATTAATGAGAATATAAGATTAATGGCTGAACTGCGTGCTAGGTGGGATAGAGAAGAAAATGAAAAACTAGCTAAAAAGAATAATGTAGCTAAAGTTTGGACTATTACCACCACTAGTAATGCTAATTCCTCACATGTTGCTGCACCTCCTACTATCAATGGTAAAATAATTGGTGTTGGCAATGTTTCTACTCCTAGTGCAAAGCGTACAAAACTGCCTGAAATTGCTAAAACTGCTGAAACTGCTTGTGATAAAACTGCTGAAATTTTTTCCAACCTTGGGAACAATGATCCCATTGCTGTAGCTCATAATGATTTAGATTTTGATGATTGCCACATCTCTGAAGTTATAAAGTTCTTGCAAAAACTTGCTAAAAGTCCTAATGCTAGTGCTATAAATTTAGCCTTTACAAAACATATTACAAATGCTCTCATAAAAGCTAGAGAAGAGAAACTAAAACTTGAAACTTCTATTCCTAGAAAGTTAGAAGATGGTTGGGAGCCCATCATTAAAATGAAATTCAATGATTTTGAATGTAATGCTTTATGTGATCTTGGTGCAAGTATTTCTGTTATGCCTAAAAAGATTTATGATATGCTTGACTTGCCACCATTGAAGAATTGTTATTTGGATGTTAATCTTGCCGATAATGTTAAAAAGAAACCTTTGGGGAGGATTGATAATGTGCATATTACGGTTAACAATAACCTTGTCCCCGTTGATTTTGTTGTCTTGGATATCGAATGCAATGCATCTTGTCCAATTGTGTTGGGAAGACCTTTTCTTCGAACGTTGGTGCTGTTATTGATATGAGGGAAGGTAATATTAAATATCAATTTCCTCTCAAGAAAGGTATGGAACACTTCCCTAGAAAGAGAATGAAGTTGCCTTTTGATTCTATTATTAGAACAAGCTATGATGTTGATGCTTCTACTCTTGATGTTACTTGATTTGCACTTTCTGCGCCTAGCTGAAAGGCGTTAAAGAAAAGCGCTTATGGGAGACAACCCATGTTTTTACCTACAGCAATTTTTTGTTTTATTGAGTCTTGGAAGTTGTTTACTACTGTAGCAACCTCTCCTTATCATGTTTTTGTGCCAAGTAAAGTTTCTATGTCAAAGTTGATGTTATATTTGGGATCGCTGCGCAGAAACAGCATTGCTGTCTGTCACGAATCTGGGCACAGTTCTCTGTAGAAAATTCGAAAAAATCTGCCAATTTACGAGCGTGATCCTCAGATATGTACGCAACTTTCATTAGTTTTGAGTTTTTCCATTTGAGCAAGTCTAGTGCCAGCTTTAAATTCGTCTTTACGGACTGTTCTGTTTTTGACAGATTCTGCCTTTTATTTCGCATTGCCTCTTTTGCTATGTTGGATTTATTTCTTTGATCCATTAATGTCCAGTAGCATTATGCAATGTCCAGAAGTGAAAATAATGATTGTGTCACCTCTGAATGAGTGAATTATTAATGATGCACTAACCCTCTAATGAGTTTGCTTGAAGTTTGGTGTGAAGGAAGTTTTCAAGGGTCAAGAGAGGAGAATGATATACTATGATCAAGAGGAGTGAAAGCTCTAAGCTTGGGGATGCCCCCGTGGTTCACCCCTGCATATTTTAAGAAGACTCAAGCGTCTAAGCTTGGGGATGCCCAAGGCATCCCCTTCTTCATCGACAACATCATCAGGTTCCTCCCCTGAAACTATATTTTTATTCAATCACATCTTGTGTTCTTTACTTGGAGCATCGGTTTGTTTTTGTTTTTGTTTTTGTTTGAATAAGATGGATCCTAGCATTCACTTTGTGGGAGAGAGACACGCTCCGCTGTTGCATATGGACACATGTGTCCTTAGGCTTTACTCATAATGTTCATGGCGAAGTTTCTTCTTCGTTAAATTGTTATATGGTTGGAATTGGAAAATGCTACATGTAGTAATTCTAAAATGTCTTGGATAATGTGATACTTGGAAATTGTTGTGCTCATGTTTAAGCTCTTGCATCATATGCTTTGCACCCATTAATGAAGAAATACATAGAGCTTGCTAAAATTTGATTTGCATATTTGGTCTCTCTAAGGTCTAGATAATATCTAGTATTGAGTTTTGAACAACAAGGAAGACAGTGTAGAGTCTTATAATGTTTACAATATGTCTTTTATGTGAGTCTTGCTGCACTTGTTCATCCTTGAGTTTGCTTCAAATAACCTTGCTAGCCTAAACCTTGTATCGAGAGGGAATACTTCTCATGCATCCAAAATCCTTGAGCCAACTACTATGCCATTTGTGTCCACCATACCTACCTACTACATGGTATTTCTCCGCCATTCCAAAGTAAATTGCTTGAGTGCTACCTTTAAAATTCCATCATTCACCTTTGCAATATATAGCTCATGGGACAAAATAGCCTTAAAAACTATCGTAGTATTGAATATGTACTTATGCACCTTATATTTTATTAAGTTGCTTGTTGTGCGATAACCATGCTTCTGGGGAACGCCATCAACTATTGTTGAATATCATGTGAGTTGCTATGCATGTCCGTCTTGTCTGAAGGATCTATCATTTTAGTGGTTGGAGCATGCAAAATTGTTAGAGAAGAACATTGGGCCGCTAACTAAAGCCATGAACCATGGTGGAAGTTTCAGTTTTGGACATATATCCTCAATCTCATATGAGAATAATAATCATTGCTACATGCTTATGCATTTAAGAGGAGTCCATTATCTGTTGTCCATGTTGTCCCGGTATGGATGTCTAAGTTGAGAATAATCAAAAGCGAGAAATCCGAAATGCGAGCATTCTCCTTAGACCTTTGTACAGGCGGCATGGAGGTACCCCTTTGTGACACTTGGTTGAAACATGGCATGCAAAGATCCGGTAGTCCAAGCTAAGTAGGACGAGGTGCGGGCACTATTAGTACACTATGCATGAGGCTTGCAACTTGTAAGATATAATTTTCATAACTCATATGCTTTATTACTACCGTTGACAAAATTGTTTCATGTTTTCAAAATAAAAGCTCTAGCACAAATACAGCAATCGATGCTTTCCTCATTGAAGGACCATTCTTTTACTTTTATTGTTGAGTCAGTTTACCTATCTCCTTCCACCTAAGAAGCAAACACTTGTGTGAACTGTGCATTGATTCCTACATACTTGCATATTGCACTTGTTATATTACTTTATGTTGACAATATCCATGAGATATACATGTTATAAGTTGAAAGCAACCGCTGAAACTTAATCTTCCTATGTGTTGCTTCAACACCTTTACTTTGATTTATTGCTTTATGAGTTAACTCTTATGCAAGACTTATTGATGCTTGTCTTGAAGTACTATTCATGAAAAGTCTTTGCTTTATGATTCAGTTGTTTACTCATGTCATTACTTTTGTTTTGATCGCTGCATTCATTACATATGTTTACAAATAGTATGATCAAGATTATGATGGCATGTCACTTCAGAAATTATCTTTGTTATCGTTTTACCTGCTCGGGACGAGCAGAACTAAGCTTGGGGATGCTGATACGTCTCCAACGTATCGATAATTTCTTATGTTCCATGCTACTTTATTGATGATACCTACATGTTTTATGCACATTATATGTCATATTTATGCATTTTCTGGAACTAACCTATTAACAAGATGCCGAAGAGCCAGTTGCTGTTTTCTGCTGTTTTTGGTTTCAGAAATCCTAGTAAAGAAATATTCTCGGAATTGGACGAAACTTTCGCCCAGGGTCCTATTTTTGCACGAAGCTTCCAGAAGACCGAAGAGATAACGAAGTGGGGCCACGAGGCAGCCGAGGGGTGGCCGGCGCGGCCCAGGCCCTGGCGCGCCGACCTACCCCCTGGGCCCTCGTGTGGCCCCCCGCGTTGACCCTCCGCCTACTTAAAGCCTCCGTCGCGAAACCCCCAGTACCGAGAGCCACGATACGGAAAACCTTCCGAGACGCCGCCGCCGCGAATCCCATCTCGGGGGATTCAGGAGATCGCCTCGGCACCCTGCCGGAGAGGGGATTCATCTCCGGAGGACTCTACACCGCCATGGTCGCCTCCGGAGTGATGAGTGAGTAGTTCACCCCTGGACCATGGGTCCATAGTAGTAGCTAGATGGTCGTCTTCTCCTTGTTGTGCTTCATTGTTGGATCTTGTGAGCTGCCTAACATGATCAAGATCATCTATCTGTAATACTATATGTTGTGTTTGTCGGGATCCGATGGATAGAGAGTACTATGATTATGGTGATTATCAATCTATTGTTTATGTGTTGTTTATGATCTTGCATGCTCTCCGTTATTAGTAGAGGCTCTGGCCAAGTTTTTGCTCTTAACTCCAAGAGGGGGTATTTATGCTCGATAGTGGGTTCATGCCTTCATTTACACCTGGGATCGTGACAGTAGGTTCTAAGGTTGTGATGTGCTGTTGCCACTAGGGATAAAACATTGATGCTATGTCTAAGGATGTAGTTGTTGATTACATTACGCACCATACTTAATGCAATTGTCTGTTGCTTTGCAACTTAATACTGGAGGGGGTTCGGATGATAACCTGAAGGTGGACTTTTTAGGCATAGATGCAGTTGGATGGCGGTCTATGTACTTTGTCGTAATGCCCGGATTAAATCTCACTATATTTATCATATCATGTATATGCATTGTTATGCCTTTCTCTATTTGTCAATTGCCCGACTGTAATTTGTTCACCCAACATGCTTTTATCTTATGGGAGAGACACCTCTAGTGAACTGTGGACCCCGGTCCTATTCTTTACATAGCATACAATCTACTTGTTTTACTGTTTTCTTTGCAAACATCTTCCACTCGATACGTTTAATCCTTTGTTACAGCAAGCCGGTGAGATTGACAACCTCACTGTTTCGTTGGGACAAAGTACTTGGGTTGTGTTGTGCAGGTTCTGCGTTGGCGCCGGAATCCCTGGTGTTGCGCCGCATCACATTTCGCGACCATCAACCTTCAACGTGCTTCTTGGCTCCTCCTGGTTCGATTAAACCTTGGTTTCTTTCTGAGGGAAAACTTGCTACTGTGCGCATCATACCTTCCTCTTGGGGTTCCCAACGAACGTGTGAGTTACACGCCATCAGTCGCCCCCTGACCTACCCTTCCGCCTACAAATAGCCTTCATCGCGAAACCCCCTGTACGGAGAGCCACGATACGGAAAACATTACTGAGAGGCCGCCGCCGCCAATCCCATCTCGGGGGATTCAGGAGATCGCCTCCGGCACCCTGCCGGAGAGGGGAATCATCACCGGAGGGGCTCTACATCATCATGCCCGCCTCCGGATTGATGCGTGAGTAGTTCATCCTTGGACTATGGGTCCATAGCAGTAGCTAGATGGTTGTCTTCTCCGCTTGTGCTATCATTGTTTAGATCTTGTGAGCTGCCTAACATGATCAAGATCATCTATTTGTAATGCTACATGTTGTGTTTGGCGGGATCCGATGAATATAGAATATTATGTCAAGTTGATTATCAATCTATCATATATGTGTTGTTTATGTTCTTGCATGCTCTCCGTTGCTAGTAGAGGCTCTGGCCAAGTTGATACTTGTAACTCCAAGAGGGAGTAATTATGCTCGATAGTGGGTTCATGCCTCCATTGAATCTGGGATCGTGACAGTAGGTTCTAAGGTTGTGGATGTGCTGTTGCTACTAGGGATAAAACATCGATGCTTTGTCTAAGGATATTTGTGTTGATTACATTACGCACCATACTTAATGCAATTATCTGTTGTTTACAACTTAATACTGGAAGGGGTTCGGATGATAACCTGAAGGTGGATTATTTAGGCATAGATGCATGCTGGATAGCGGTCTATGTACTTTGTCGTAATGCCCTGATTAAATCACATAGTAATCATCGTTGATATGTATTGAATCTTTATTTGTCAATTGCCCACCTGTAATTTGTTCACCCAGCATGTTAGTTATCTTATTGGAGAGACACCTCTAGTGAACTGTGGACCCCGGTCCATTCTTTTACATCTGAATACATTCTACTGCAATTATTGTTCTTACTGTTCTTTGCAAACAAACACCATCTTCCACTCGATACGCTTAATCCTTTGTTTTCAGCAAGCCGGTGAGATTGACAACCTCACTATTACGTTGGGGCAAAGTACTTTGATTGTGTTGTGCAGGTTCCACGTTGGCGCCGGTTTCACTGGTGTTGCGCCGCACTACATTCCTCCACCAACAACCTTCACGTGCTTCTTGGATCCTACTGGTTCGATAACCTTGGTTTCTTTCTGAGGGAAAACTTGCCGCTGTGCGCATCATACCTTCCTCTTGGGGTTCCCAAAGGACGTGTACATCTACGCGCATCAACCCCCTCAACACTACTCAAGTTTTGAAACTTTTTGAACTTTAACTCAAACAAACCATAGAAATTTCCCTCTTATCTTATCATCTACCTCAATGTTCAGATGGCCCCACCAACCCGCAGCACCAACCAGGATGCAATGATGCAAATGCTGCAGATGATGATGGCAGACAGGGAAGCCGAGAGAGCTGAACGCCAAGCCAATATCGCCGCACTGCAGCAGATAGCTCAGAACAATCAAGGCCATGGAAACCACGATCACCCTGGATCGAAGCTGAAGAATTTCCAGAACACCAACCCTCCGATGTTCAGCAAAACCGAAGAGCCACTTGACGCAGATGAATGGCTCCAAACAATGGAGAACAACCTAGAAGTTGCGGGAGTAGAAGCCGCAGAGAAAGTACTGTTCGCCACCCACTATCTGTCAGGACCTGCCAGAGCCTGGTGGACAAGTGCCCGTGCAATGAATGCGGGACAAATGATGACTTGGGCAGATTTCAAGCTCAAGTTCAGCAAGTACCATGTGCCCCAAGGACTGATCAAGAAGATGAGAGACGAGTTCCGCGAACTCAAACAAGGAAGAATGTCCGTGGTGGAATACCGCGACAGGTTTCTCACTCTGTCAAGGTACGCCCCGGATGAGACCGACACCAACGAGAAGAGGAAGGATAGATTTCTGAACGGACTGCACGATGAGATGCAGACTGTGTTAGTAAACATTCCGTTCGCTGAACTGGAAGCCCTTGTGGACTCAGCTATACAGATGGAAGGGAAGCTGCACCAAGCCAACGAGAACCGTAAGCGAAGAATGATGCACCAGACTGGACCCAACTATGCACAGAAGCACCGCAACAATTCATCGGGAGGATTTGCCCCAAGATACAACAAGCCCCCTGATACGTCTCCAACGTATCGATAATTTCTTATGTTCCATGCCACTTTATTGATGATATCTACATGTTTTATGCACATTATATGTCATATTTATGCATTTTCTGGAACTAACCTATTAACAAGATGCCGAAGAGCCGTTGCTGTTTTCTGCTGTTTTTGGTTTCAGAAATCCTAGTAAAGAAATATTCTCGGAATTGGACGAAACTTTCGCCCAGGGTCCTATTTTTGCACGAAGCTTCCAGAAGACCGAAGACCTAACGAAGTGGGGCCACGAGGAGGCCAGGGGGGTGGCCGGCGCGGCCAGGCCCCGCCGCGCCGACCTAGCCCCCTGGGCCCCTCGTGTGGCCCCTCGCGTTGACCCTCCGCCTACTTAAAGCCCGTCGCGAAACCCCAGTACCGAGAGCCACGATACGGAAAACCTTACAGAGACGCCGCCGCCGCGAATCCCATCTCGGGGACGGAGATCGCCCCACCCTGCCGGAGAGGGGATTCATCTCCCGGAGGACTCTACACCGCCATGGTCGCCTCCGGAGTGATGAGTGAGTAGTTCACCCCTGGACCATGGGTCCATAGCAGTAGCTAGATGGTCGTCTTCTCCTTGTTGTGCTTCATTGTTAGATCTTGTGAGCTGCCTAACATGATCAAGATCATCTATATGTAATTCTATATGTTGTGTTTGTCGGGATCCGATGGATAGAGAGTACTATGATTATGGTGATTATCAATCTATTGTTCATGTGTTGTTTATGATCTTGCATGCTCTCCGTTATTAGTAGAGGCTCTGGCCAAGTTTTTACTCTTAACTCCAAGAGGGAGTATTTATGCTCGATAGTGGGTTCATGCCTCCATTGAATCTGGGACAGTGACAGAAAGTTCTAAGGTTGTGGATGTGCTGTTGCCACTAGGGATAAAACATTGATGCTATGTCTAAGGATGTAGTTATTGATTACATTACGCACCATACTTAATGCAATTGTCTGTTGCTTTGCAACTTAATACTGGAGGGGGTTCGGATGATAACCTGAAGGTGGACTTTTTAGGCATAGATGCAGTTGGATGGCGGTCTATGTTCTTTGTCGTAATGCCCGGATTAAATCTCACTATATTTACCATGTCATGTATATGCATTGTTATGCCTTTCTCTATTTGTCAATTGCCCGACTGTAATTTGTTCACCCAACATGCTTTATCTTATGGGAGAGACACCTCTAGTGAACTGTGGACCCCGGTCCTATTCTTTACATAGCATACAATCTACTTGTTTTACTGTTTTCTTGCAAACATCTTCCACTCGATACGTTTAATCCTTTGTTACAGCAAGCCGGTGAGATTGACAACCTCACTGTTTCAAAGTACTTGGGTTGTGTTGTGCAGGTTCCGCGTTGGCGCCGGAATCCCTGGTGTTGCGCCGCATCACATTTCGCGACCATCAACCTTCAACGTGCTTCTTGGCTCCTACTGGTTCGATTAAACCTTGGTTTCATACTGAGGGAAACTTGCTTCTATACGCATCATACCTTCCACTTGGGGTTCCCAACGGACGTGTGCATCTACGCGTATCAAGCTAAATTTCTGCGCCGTTGCCGGGGAGATCAAGACACGCTGCAAGGGGAGTCTCCACTTCTCAATCTCTTTACTTTGTTTTTGTCTTGCTTTATTTTATTTACTACTTTGTTTGCTGCACTAAATCAAAACACAAAAAAAAATTAGTTGCTAGTTTTACTTTATTTACTGTCTTGCTCTCCATATCGAAAACACAAAAAAATTAGTTACTTGCATTTACTTTATCTAGTTTGTTTTATTTACGTTGCTAAAATGGCCAACCATGAAAATACTAAATTGTGTGACTTCACAAATGCAAATAATAATGATTTCCTATGCACACCTATTGCTCCACCTGCTACTACAGCAGAATTCTTTGAAATTAAACCTGCTTTACTAAATCTGGTCATGAGAGAACAATTTTCTGGTGCTAGTTCTGATGATGCTGCTGCCCATCTCAATAATTTTGTTGAACTTTGTGAAATGCAAAAGTATAAAGATGTAGATGGTGATATTATTAAATTGAAAGTGTTTCCTTTCTCATTAAGAGGAAGAGCTAAAGATTGGTTGCTATCTTTGCCTAAGAATAGTATTGATTCATGGACTAAATGCAAGGATGCTTTTATTGGTAGATATTATCCTCCCGCTAAAATTATATCTTTGAGAAG
Organism: Lolium multiflorum; assembly: GCA_030979885.1. NCBI lineage: Eukaryota > Viridiplantae > Streptophyta > Magnoliopsida > Poales > Poaceae > Lolium > Lolium multiflorum. The sequence continues at coordinate 67,667,775 of CM061749.1, read as the reverse complement.
TAGCATAATGAATTTTAAACAATTAGATACTGAACATGTTGCTCAAGCATGGGAGAGAATGAAAACTTTGGTAAAGAATTGCCCAACCCATGGACTGACTACTTGGATGATCATCCAAACCTTCTATGCAGGACTAAATTTTTCTTCGCGGAATTTATTGGATTCAGCTGCTGGAGGTACCTTTATGTCCATCACATTGGGGGCGGCTACAAAACTTCTTGATGATATGATGATAAATTACTCTGAATGGCACACGGAAAGAGCTCCACAAGGTAAGAAGGTAAATTCTGTTGAAGAAACCTCTTCCTTGAGTGATAAGATTGATGTGATTATGTCTATGCTTGTGAATGGTAGATCTAATGTTGATCCAAATAATGTTCCTTTAGCTTCATTGGTTGCTCAAAATTCTAGGCCATATCCTGCTAATGGTAATACTTATGGTAGATATGAGGGAAGGATGCTAGATGTTGAAAGATCCACTAAAAACTTTATGCAATCGCAATATGAGCAAAATCAATTGTTTACTAAAACTATGAATGAACAATCTACCTTGTTGAAAAATATAGGAAATCAACTTGAAAATTTGAATAGGGAGATTTCTGGTCTGCAAACTAAAATTTCAAATGCTGAAACCCGAATCTCATACATGTCCGCATCACAATCCTCTTTAATTAATAAAATGGCTGCTAAACCTGATGATATTGATAATAAGATTACTACTACAGCAAATGCCATCCAAGTTAGAATTAATGAGAATATAAGATTAATGGCTGAACTGCGTGCTAGGTGGGATAGAGAAGAAAATGAAAAACTAGCTAAAGAGAATAATGTAGCTAAAGTTTGGACTATTACCACCACTAGTAATGCTAATTCTCCACATGTTGCTGCACCTCCTACTATCAATGGTAAAATAATTGGTGTTGGCAATGTTTCTACTCCTAGTGCAAAGCGTACAAAATGCCTGAAACTGCTAAAACTGCTGAAACTGCTTGTGATAAAACTGCTGAAATTTTTTCCAACCTTGGGAATAATGATCCCATTGCTGTAGCTCATAATGATTTAGATTTTGATGATTGCCACATCTCTGAAGTTATAAAGTTCTTACAAAAACTTGCTAAAAGTCCTAATGCTAGTGCTATAAATTTAGCCTTTACAAAACATATTACAAATGCTCTCATAAAAGCTAGAGAGGAGAAACTTAAACTTGAAACTTCTATTCCTAGAAAGTTAGAAGATGGTTGGGAGCCCATCATTAAAATGAAATTCAATGACTTTGAATGTAATGCTTTATGTGATCTTGGTGCAAGTATTTCTGTTATGCCTAAAAAGATTTATGATATGCTTGACTTGCCACCATTGAAGAATTGTTATTTGGATGTTAATCTTGCCGATAATGTTAAAAAGAAACCTTTGGGGAGGATTGATAATGTGCATATTACGGTTAACAATAACCTTGTCCCCGTTGATTTTGTTGTCTTGGATATCGAATGCAATGCATCTTGTCCAATTGTGTTGGGAAGACCTTTTCTTCGAACCGTTGGTGCTGTTATTGATATGAGGGAAGGTAATATTAAATATCAATTTCCTCTCAAGAAAGGTATGGAACACTTCCCTAGAAAGAGAATGAAGTTGCCTTTTGATTCTATTATTAGAACAAGCTATGATGTTGATGCTTCTACTCTCGATGTTACTTGATTTGCACTTTCTGCGCCTAGCTGAAAGGCGTTAAAGAAAAGCGCTTATGGGAGACAACCCATGTTTTTACCTACAGCAATTTTTTGTTTTGTTGAGTCTTGGAAGTTGTTTACTACTGTAGCAACCTCTCCTTATCATGTTTTTGTGCCAAGTAAAGTTTCTATGTCAAAGTTGATGTTATATTTGGGATCGCTGCGCAGAAACAGCATTGCTGTCTGTCACGAATCTGGGCATAATTCTCTGTAGAAAATTCGAAAAAATCTGCCAATTTACGAGCGTGATCCTCAGATATGTACTCAACTTTCATTAGTTTTGAGTTTTTCCATTTGAGCAAGTCTGGTGCCATTTATAAATTTGTCTTTACGGACTGTTCTGTTTTTGACAGATTCTGCCTTTTATTTCGCATTGCCTCTTTTGCTATGTTGGATTTATTTCTTTGATCCATTAATGTCCAGTAGCATTATGCAATGTCCAGAAGTGAAAATAATGATTGTGTCACCTCTGAATGAGTGAATTATTAATGATGCACTAACCCTCTAATGAGTTTGCTTGAAGTTTGGTGTGAAGGAAGTTTTCAAGGGTCAAGAGAGGAGAATGATATACTATGATCAAGAGGAGTGAAAGCTCTAAGCTTGGGGATGCCCCCGTGGTTCACCCCTGCATATTTTAAGAAGACTCAAGCGTCTAAGCTTGGGGATGCCCAAGGCATCCCCTTCTTCATCGACAACATCATCAGGTTCCTCCCCTGAAACTATATTTTTATTCAATCACATCTTGTGTTCTTTACTTGGAGCGTCGGTTTGTTTTCGTTTTTGTTTTTGTTTGAATAAGATGGATCCTAGCATTCACTTTGTGGGAGAGAGACACGCTCCGCTGTTGCATATGGACACATGTGTCCTTAGGCTTTACTCATAATGTTCAAGGCGAAGTTTCTTCTTCGTTAAATTGTTACATGGTTGGAATTGGAAAATGCTACATGTAGTAATTCTAAAATGTCTTGGATAATGTGATACTTGGCAATTGTTGTGCTCATGTTTAAGCTCTTGCATCATATGCTTTGCACACATTAATGAAGAAATACATAGAGCTTGCTAAAATTTGATTTGCATATTTGGTTTCTCTAAGGTCTAGATAATATCTAGTATTGAGTTTTGAACAACAAGGAAGACAGTGTAGAGTCTTATAATGTTTACAATATGTCTTTTATGTGAGTTTTGCTGCACTTGTTCATCCTTGAGTTTGCTTCAAATAACCTTGCTAGCCTAAACCTTGCATCGAGAGGGAATACTTCTCATGCATCCAAAATACTTGAGCCAACTACTATGCCATTTGTGTCCACCATACCTACCTACTACATGGTATTTCTCCGCCATTCCAAAGTAAATTGCTTGAGTGCTACCTTTAAAATTCCATCATTCACCTTTGCAATATATAGCTCATGGGACAAAATAGCCTTAAAAACTATCGTAGTATTGAATATGTACTTATGCACTTTATATTTTATTAAGTTGCCTGTTGTGCGATAACCATGCTTCTGGGGAACGCCATCAACTATTGTTGAATATCATGTGAGTTGCTATGCATGTCCGTCTTGTCTGAAGGTCTATCATTTTGGTGGTTGGAGCATGCAAAATTGTTAGAGAAGAACATTGGGCCGCTAACTAAAGCCATGAATCATGGTGGAAGTTTCAGTTTTGGACATATATCCTCAATCTCATATGAGAATAATAACTTTGCTACATGCTTATGCATTTAAGAGGAGTCCATTATCTGTTGTCCATGTTGTCCCGGTATGGATGTCTAAGTTGAGAATAATCAAAAGCGAGAAATCCGAAATGCGAGCATTCTCCTTGGACCTTTGTACAGGCGGCATGGAGGTACCCCTTTGTGACACTTGGTTGAAACATGGCATGCGAAGATCCGGTAGTCCAAGTTAAGTAGGACGAGGTGCGGGCACTATTAGTATACTATGCGTGAGGCTTGCAACTTGTAAAATATAATTTTCATAACTCATATGCTTTATTACTACCGTTGACAAAATTGTTTCATGTTTTCAAAATAAAAGCTCTAGCACAAATACAGCAATCGATGCTTTCCTCATTGAAGGACCATTCTTTTACTTTTATTGTCAGTTTACCTATCTCCTTCCACCTTAAGAAGCAAACACTTGTGTGAACTGTGCATTGATTCCTACATACTTGCATATTGCACTTGTTATATTACTTTATGTTGACAATATCCATGAGATATACATGTTACAAGTTGAAAGCAACCGCTGAAACTTAATCTTCTTATGTGTTGTTTCAACACCTTTACTTTGATTTATTGCTTTATGAGTTAACTCTTATGCAAGACTTATTGATGCTTGTCTTGAAGTACTATTCATGAAAAGTCTTTGTCATATGATTCATTTGTTTACTCATGTCATTACTTTTGTTTTGATCGCTGCATTCATTACATATGTTTACAAATAGTATGATCAAGATTATGATGGCATGTCACTTCAGAAATTATCTTTGTTATCGTTTTACCTGCTCGGGACGAGCAGAACTAAGCTTGGGGATGCTGATACGTCTCCAACGTATCGATAATTTCTTATGTTCCATGCCACTTTATTGATGATATCTACATGTTTTATGCACATTATATGTCATATTTATGCATTTTCTGAACTAACCTATTAACAAGATGCCGAAGAGCCAGTTGCTGTTTTCTGCTGTTTTTGGTTTCAGAAATCCTAGTAAAGAAATATTCTCGGAATTGGACGAAACTTTCGCCCAGGGTCCTATTTTTGCACGAAGCTTCCAGAAGACCGAAGACCTAACGAAGTGGGGCCACGAGGAGGCCAGGGGGTGGCGCGGCCGGCCCCGGCCGCGCCGACCTAGCCCCCTGGGCCCCTCGTGTGGCCCCTCGCGTTGACCCTCCGCCTACTTAAAGCCTCCGTCCGAAACCCCCCCACCGAGAGCCACGATACGGAAAACCTTAGAGACGCCGCCGCCGCGAATCCCATCTCGGGGGATTCGGAGATCGCCCCGGCACCCTGCCGGAGAGGGGATTCATCTCCCGGAGGACTCTACACCGCCATGGTCGCCTCCGGAGTGATGAGTGAGTAGTTCACCCCTGGACCATGGGTCCATAGCAGTAGCTAGATGGTCGTCTTCTCCTTGTTGTGCTTCATTGTTAGATCTTGTGAGCTGCCTAACATGATCAAGATCATCTATATGTAATTCTATATGTTGTGTTTGTCGGGATCCGATGGATAGAGAGTACTATGATTATGGTGATTATCAATCTATTGTTCATGTGTTGTTTATGATCTTGCATGCTCTCCGTTATTAGTAGAGGCTCTGGCCAAGTTTTTACTCTTAACTCCAAGAGGGAGTATTTATGCTCGATAGTGGGTTCATGCCTCCATTGAATCTGGGACAGTGAGAAAGTTCTAAGGTTGTGGATGTGCTGTTGCCACTAGGGATAAAACATTGATGCTATGTCTAAGGATGTAGTTATTGATTACATTACGCACCATACTTAATGCAATTGTCTGTTGCTTTGCAACTTAATACTGGAGGGGGTTCGGATGATAACCTGAAGGTGGACTTTTTAGGCATAGATGCAGTTGGATGGCGGTCTATGTTCTTTGTCGTAATGCCCGGATTAAATCTCACTATATTTACCATGTCATGTATATGCATTGTTATGCCTTTCTCTATTTGTCAATTGCCCGACTGTAATTTGTTCACCCAACATGCTTTATCTTATGGGAGAGACACCTCTAGTGAACTGTGGACCCCGGTCCTATTCTTTACATAGCATACAATCTACTTGTTTTACTGTTTTCTTGCAAACATCTTCCACTCGATACGTTTAATCCTTTGTTACAGCAAGCCGGTGAGATTGACAACCTCACTGTTTCGTTGGGACAAAGTACTTGGGTGTGTTGTGCAGGTTCCGCGTTGGCGCCGGAATCCCTGGTGTTGCGCCGCATCACATTTCGCGACCATCAACCTTCAACGTGCTTCTTGGCTCCTACTGGTTCGATTAAACCTTGGTTTCATACTGAGGGAAACTTGCTTCTATACGCATCATACCTTCCACTTGGGGTTCCCAACGGACGTGTGCATCTACGCGTATCACCCCTGCTCAGACGTACCGCCCAAACTACACCAACAACAATGGAGGACCCCCGAAGCCTGGAGGCAACAACAACTACTACTACAACAATAACAACACCAGCAACCACAACAGCAACAACAACCACCCCAATGGTAACAACAACAACCTCAATACTGCCCCAAGGACTGGAAGCAACGCTGTTCCCGTCACCCCCAAGGACAAGTCAACAATTGTTATGAATGTGAATTGTGGGTCACTACTCCAATGAGTGCCCCAAAAGGTTAGCCAAGACTGCCCCAATACCTGCACCTGCCTTAACAGTTAGCGCTTGTGAAAAGGAACACGAACAACCGCAACGGCCGTCTCTACCACATGAATGCCACTGAAGCCCAGGAAGCACCCATGCCAAGTATGTCTCCTGTTAATCCAATTGCCCAATCTCTCTTAGAAACCTAACTTTTCTTAAAATCTCGGGACGAGATTTGTTTAAGGGGGAAGGGTTTGTAACATCCCAAATTTCAAAACAAATAAGAAAATGATTTTTTCTTTTTCCAAATTTTGGAACCAACAAAAACTTTTATTAAATTGAGTTATGTGCATAGTGCTCATGCTTGTAGTGATGATTTTGCCATGATGCTTGTTGGGAGTGTCCATCAATGCTTAAACCCTACATCTTGCTCTCCCTTTTTACCCTCCAAGGTAAAACAAAATAAAGAGAAATTTAAAAAGAAAGGCCTATGTGCCTATGGCTATTATTAAAAATAATAAAATATGCTATGTTCTACCTGTTTATATGGTTTGCAAAACCTCAACAAACCTAACCTAGTGCTTACCAACTAAATCCAATGTGAAACAAAAATAAAATAAAAATATGCATAGAGGCATATGTGGCACATAGCCATCATACCAAATCTTGACCTATGCCATTATACTTGGCCCAAATGGTTTGAAACCTTTCCTAAACTTAATCTAACACTCCATGAACTCAAAAACAAAGACCTTTGGTCAAAGAAAAAGAAATAAAAATATGAAATACACAAATGGGGCTATGGCCATTTTTGCAAATCTGTAAACTAGGCCATTTTGACTTGTGCCATTGGTTGTAGAATGTTACTAAACACTTATAAACACTTTTGGAATCAAAGAAACTCAAATCAAATCAAATTTGAATGCAAATTGTGCTCACATGCACTAATTGTCAAATCTGCCCATAATAAAATGTTACCCACTTTGAGCTCTTCTATTAAGAGATTCTTAAACCAAACTCTCTCAAGTATTTCCACCTCATCCAAGACCATACCAAGATGAACACTTTTTGTGTTGACCACCATAGTTGACTCTGCCTCCATTGCTCAATATAATAGTGCCAAGTGGCAACATTGAAACAAGGAGAAGATCATCCCCTTTTTGAAACTTCACAAATCAATTCCATTTTGGACACCACCACCACCATTCTACTCTAAAAATTATTCAAATCAACTCCACCAAAAGATTTGGAAAATTCAAATTTTTCTTCATGCGGCCATTATGTCAAACACTTCAAGTGCATGATTTTGCTTTTGGCACACATCCTTTTAACCACCGGTTTTTAGATTAAACCTCATGCTTTTGATCATCATTGATCTCTCTCACCCCCACCTCATGCCAGGCTTTGGAGACATGATAAAAGTGGAGACATGATCATTTTGCATCCATGCCGTGCACCATGCCACTCCAATGCCACTCATCCTCTTCTTCTCTCGGTCCTCTCCACAATGTCAACGAGCTCGCCCACACTCCACCACGCACGCTGGTACCTTCCCTGGCTAGAGACGAGCACAGCACTGGCCAGCCCAGACGTGTGCAGACCGCGCCCATGCTGGCCACGTCGCGCTAGAGCGTGCACTTGCACGTCTCGGACACGCAGAGCGCATGCTCGCCTCGCGCATCAACGCTCCTCGTCTTCCCTCTCGCACGCGTGATCACCACCGCACAAGCTAGGCCCTAGACAACCTCTCCGGCCGCAGCGCCTGTCGCCGTCGCCATGATCGCCGTCCTTCCGCCACGGTACCGCACGGCATCGACATCGCTCGAGCTACCCCTCCTCCTTTCTCTCGCGCCAGAAGCTCTCGAGCATCGCCATGATGTCTTCAACCTCACGCGCACCTCGCCTTGCCCCTTCGTGTCCTGGATAGCCGTCGCCATGATCGACCGCAAGCGTGCACCCGCAGCACCCCTCCACCCTATAAATAGAGCCTCCCGAGCCTTCTCTTCACACCATCTCGCTCCCCACCTTCTTCTCGATCTCCTCCACCCCTCTCCCATCCACATTGTCCACCGTAGCGAGCTAATTCATCGCCGGAGCCCGCGAAACTGATGCGTCTCCAACGTATCTATAATTTCTTATGTTCCATGCTAGTTTTATGACAATACCTACATGTTTTATTCACACTTTATAATGTTTTTATGCATTTTCTGGGACTAACCTATTAACAAGATGCCAGTGCCAGTTCCTGTTTTCTGCTGTTTTTGATTTCAGAAAAGTTATTTTACAAATATTCTCGTAATTGGACGAAACAAAAGCCCACGGCCCTATTTTCCACGGAGTGTTCCAGAAGACCGAAGAGGAGTCGAGGAAGGCCAGCATGGGGCCTCCCCATAGCGGCGGGGGCCCCACCGTCACGCCGTGATGGGAGGGAACCCCCGGCCCCCCGACGCCCCCTTCGCCCTATTTATTCCTTCGTCCCCGAAAACCCTAGTACCGAGAGCCAAAATACTGCAACAGTTCCAGAGATGCCGCCGCCGTCAACCCTAACTCGGGGGGGGGGGGTTAGAAGATCTCCTCCGGCACCCTGCCGGAGAGGGGAATCATTGATACGTCTCCAACGTATCTATAATTTCTGATGTTCCATGCTAGTTTTATGACAATACCTACATGTTTTGTTCACACTTTATGATGTTTTGATGCATTTTCCGGCACTAACCTATTAACAAGATGCCGAAGTGCCAGTTCCTTTTGCTGTTTTTGGTTTCAGAAATCCTCAAAGGAAATATTCTCGGAATTGGACGAAATCAACGCCAGACCTTATTTTCCCTAAGCTTCCAGAGCGAGAGAGGCACAGGAGGAGCCGGGGCCCCACCTCACAGGGCACGGCTCGGACCCCGGGCGCGCCTCTATGGTGTGGGACCACCAGGTCCCCTCCGAGGCTGTCCTTCCGCCCATAATCTCTCCCCTCGAAAACCCTAAAGAGATAAGCCACGGGACGAGAAAGTTACACAGCCTGCCGCCATCGCTAAGTCAAGTTCGGGGACAGAAGTCTTTTCCGGCACGCGCCGGACGGGAATTGCCCGGAATCTATCTCCATCGACACCACCGCCATCTTCATCACCGTTGCTGTCTCCCATGATGAGGAGGGAGTAGTTCTCCCTCGAGGCTAAGGGCTCTACCGGTAGCTATGTGGTTAATCTCTCTCTCATGTATCTCAATACAATGATCTCATGAGCTGCCTTACATGATTGAGATCCATATGATGAGCTTTGTAATCTAGATGTAGTTATGCTATTCAAGTGGAATTTTACTTATGTGATCTCCGGAGACTCCTTGTCCCACGTGTGTAAAGGTGACAGTGTGTGCACCGTGTGGGTCTCTTAGGCTATATTTCACAGAATACTTGTTCACTGGGTTATGATTTGAGTTGGATGTCTCTATGAAATTGTGGTGTGTTAGTACCTCCTATGAATGCTCAAAGTGACAGCGTGGGGTGTTTATTAGTACTTGGGAATACATCTTTAAGGTTTGCTTTTGCATCCCTACATGGTGAATTAGTGTTCGTTATCCAGCCAGAGAGTAATTCAGAATAGCATAGTGAAGTGCTTATATTTATATTCAATTATGATTGCATTGTTGAGAGTGTCCACTAGTGAAAGTATGATCCCTAGGCCTTGTTTCCAAATACTGCAAACATCGCTTGTTTACTGTTTTACTGCATCTTTACTTTCTGCAATATTACCACCATCTATACCACCTGTGTTTTACTATCTCTTCGCGAACTAGTGCACCTATACATCTGACAAGTGTATTAGGTGTGTTGGGGACACAAGATACTTCTTGTATCTTAATTGCAGGGTTGCTTGAGAGGACTATCTTTGACCTCTACCTCCCTGAGTTCGATAAACCTTGGGTGATTCACTTAAGGGAAACTTGTTGCTGTTCTACAAACCTCTGCTCTTGGAGGCCCAACACTGTCTACAAGAATAGAAGCACACGTAGACATCAAGCTATTTTCTGGCGCCGTTGCCGGGGAGGTAAGGTAAAAGGTATTCACATCCTCCGACTACTAAGCTATTTCCTAGCACTGTTGCCGGTGTGTGAGTGCTCGAAGCTATTTCCTTTAGATCCTGCAATTGCATCTTTTTGTTTCTTGTTTTTATTTTCACTAGTTAGGCTTAATGGAAAACAACAACAAAATTAGAGATCTTTATAGTATTTATCTTGAATTAGGACATGATGTGTTTGAAGAGAAAATTAAAAAACCCATGGAACTTTGTTTGCAAAATAGTTGTAGCAATGTTATTAGCATGAACTCTTTGAACACTATTATTGCTAATGCTATGGAAGAATTTAAGCTTGGGGAAGCTGGTTGTGATATTTTTAGTCCCCCAAGCATGGAGGAGAAAATTTACTTTGATGATACTTTACCTCCTATATATGATGTTTGCAATGATGAATATGATATTTTCAGTCCACCTACTATTGAGGAGAAAGTTAATTATGATTACAATATGCCTCCTATATATGATGATTATGGTGATGAGAATAATAATGATAGTTATTTTATTGAATTTGCTCCCACTACAACTAATAAAATTGATTATGCTTATGTGGAGAGTAATAATTTTATGCATGTAGCTCATGACAAGAATGCTTTATGTGATAGTTATATTGTTGAGTTTGTTCATGATGCTACTGAAAGTTATTATGAGAGAGGGAAACATGGTTATATGCATCTTAATAATATTAAGTTTCCCCTCTTTATGTTGAGAATCTTGAAATTGCGCTTGTGTTGCTTTTCTATGCTTGCCACTTTGTTCTTCATGAATTTATTTGTGTACAAGATTCTTTTTCATAGGAAGTGGGTTAGGCTTAAATGTGTTTTGAATTTGCTTCTTGATGCTCTCTTTTGCTTCAACTCTTATTTCTTGCGAGAGTATCATTAAAATTACTGAGCCCATCTTAATGGCTATAAAGAAAGCACTTCTTGGGAGATAACCCATGTTTTTATTTTGCTACTGTTTTGTTGAGTCTTGGAAGTTGTTACTACTGTAGCAACCTCTCCTTATCATGTTTTTGTGCCAAGTAAAGTCTCTATGGTAAAGTTGATGCTAGATTTGGATTACTGCGCAGAAAGTCTGTCACGAATTTGCGTAGATCTCTCTGTAGAAAAATCAAAAAAATCTGCCAATTTACGTGCGTGATCCTCAGATATGTACGCAACTTTCATTAGTTTTGAGTTTTTCCATCTGAGCAAGTTAAGTGCCTCATCTTTACGGACTTTCTGTTTTGACAGATTCTGCCTTTTTATTTCGCATTGCCTCTTTTGCTATGTTGAATGGATTTCTTTGTTCCATTAACTTTCAGTAGCTTTGTGCAATGTCCAGAAGTGTTAAGAATGATTATGTCACCTCTGAATATGTGAATTTTTGATTATGCACTAACCCTCTAATGAGTTTGCTTAAAGTTTGGTGTGGAGGAAGTTTTCAAGGGTCAAGAGAAGAGGATGATATAATATGATCAAGAAGAGTGAAAAGTCTAAGCTTGGGGATGCCCCCGTGGTTCATCCCTGCATATTTCAAGAAGCTCAAGCATCTAAGCTTGGGGATGCCCAAGGCATCCCCTTCTTCATCGACAACTTATCAGGTCACTTCTAGTGAAACTATATTTTTATTCCATCACATCTTATGTACTTTACTTGGAGCGTCTGTGTGCTTTTATTTTCGTTTTGTTTTTATTCTCTGAATAAATAGGATCCTAGCAATCCATGTGTGGGAGAGAGACACACTCCGCTTTTTCATATGGAACACTTGTGTTCTTAGTTATGCTTTAATGTTCATGGCGAAGGCTGAAAATTGCTTCGTTGATTGCTATTTGGTTGGAATCAGAAAATGCTTCATATGGTTTGGAATAACTTGATACTTGGCAATTGTTTTGAGCTCTCATAGATCATGTTTAAGCTCTTGCATCATGTAGTTTAATCTATTAGTGGAGAACTACCGTAGAGCTTGTTGAAATTTGGTTTGCATGATTGGTCTCTCTAAGGTCTAGATATTTTCTGGTAAAAGTGTTTGAACAACAAGGAAGACAGTGTAGAGTCTTATAATGCTTGCAATATGTTCTTGTGTAAGTTTTGTTGTACCTGTTCATACTTGTGTTTGCTTCAAACAACCTTGCTAGCCCAAAGCCTTGTACTGAGAGGAAATGCTTCTCGTGCATCCAAACACCTTGAGCCAAAACCCATGCCATTTGTGTCCACCATATCTACCTACTATGTGGTATTTTTCTGCCATTCCAAAGTAAATTACTTGAGTGCTACCTTTAAAATTTCATTCCTTTGTCTTTGCAATATATAGCTCATGGGAAAATAGCTTAAAAACTATTGTGGTGATGAATATGTAGCTATGTGTTTTAGTTCTTATAAGTTGCTTGTTGAGCGGTAACCATGTTTCTGGGGACGCCATCAACTTTTTACACCTTTGTTGAATATCATGTGAGTTGCTATGCATGTTCGTCTTGTCTGAAGTAAGGGTGATTTATCATGATCAAATGGTTTGAGTATGCATATGTTAGAGAAGAACATTGGGCCGCTAACCAAAGCCATGTATCATGGTGGAAGTTTCAGTTTGGACATTAATCCTCAATCTCTTATGAGAATATTATCTGTTGTTGAATGCTTATGCATTAAAGAGGAGTCCATTATCTGTTTTCTATGTTGTCCCGGTATGGATGTCCTTAGTTGAGATCTATCAAAAACGAGAAATCAAATGCGATTTATCTCCTTGGACCTTTGTACAGGCGGCATAGAGGTACCCCTTTGTGACACTTGGTTGAAACATATGTTATGCAATGATAATCCATGTAAATCCAAGCTAATTAGGACAAGGTGCGAGCACTATTGGTATTCTATGCATGAGGCTTGCAACTTGTAGGAAGTATTATGCATAACACATATGAATTATTACTACCGTTGACAAAATTGTTTCTATGTTTTCAAAATAAAAGCTCTAGCACAAAAATAGTAATCCATGCTTCCCTCTGCGAAGGGCCTTTCTTTTACTTTATGTTGAGTCAGTTTACCTACTTCTTCTATCTTAGAAGCAAACACTTGTGTCAACTGTGTTCATTGATTCTTACATGTTTACTTATTGCACTTGTTATATTACTTTATGTTGACAATTATCCATGAGATATACATGTTACAAGTTGAAAGCAATTGCTGAAACTTAATCATCCTTTGTGTTGCTTCAATGCCTTCTACTTTGAATCTATTGCTTTATGAGTTAGCTCTTATGCAAGTCTTGTTGATACTTGTCTTGAAAGTACTATTCATGAAAAGTTTTGCTATATGATTCAGTTGTTTAGTCATTATCTTTTTGTTAGCAATCTATTGCTTTGAATCACTCCATTCATCTCATATGCTTTACAATAATGTTGATCAAGATTGTGTTGGTAGCATGTCACTTCAGAAATTATTGTTGTTATCGTTTACCTACTCGAGGGCGAGTAGGAACTAAGCTTGGGGATGCTTGATACGTCTCCAACGTATCTATAATTTTGATGTTCCATGCTAGTTTTATGACAATACCTACATGTTTTGTTCACACTTTATGATGTTTTGATGCATTTTCCGGCACTAACCTATTAACAAGATGCCGAAGCGCCAGTTCCTTTTTTCTGCTGTTTTTGGTTTCAGAAATCCTACAAAGGAAATATTCTCGGAATTGGACGAAATCAACGCCCAGGACCTTATTTTCCCTAAGCTCTGAGAGCCGAGAGGCACCAGGGGGAGCCATGGGGGCCCCACCCACGAGGCGGCGCGGCCTGGACCCCGGCGCGCCTCATGGTGTGGGACCACCAGGTCCCCTCCGAGGCTGCCCTTCCGCCTATATAATCTCTCCGCCTCGAAAACCCTAAAGAGATAAGCCACGGGACGAGAAAGTTACACAGCCGCCGCCATCGCGAAGTCAAGTTCGGGGGACAGAAGTCTCTATTCCGGCACGCCGCCGGGACGGGGAATTGCCCCCGGAATCCATCTCCATCGACACCACCGCCATCTTCATCACCGTTGCTGTCTCCCATGATGAGGAGGGAGTAGTTCTCCCTCGAGGCTAAGGGCTCTACCGGTAGCTATGTGGTTAATCTCTCTCTCATGTACCTCAATACAATGATCTCATGAGCTGCCTTACATGATTGAGATCCATATGATGAGCTTTGTAATCTAGATGTAGTTATGCTATTCAAGTGAATTTTACTTATGTGATCTCCGGAGACTCCTTGTCCCACGTGTGTAAAGGTGACAGTGTGTGCACCGTGTGGGTCTCTTAGGCTATATTTCACAGAATACTTGTTCACTGGGTTATGATTTGAGTTGGATGTCTCTATGAAATTGTGGTGTGTTAGTACCTCCTATGAATGCTCAAAGTGACAGCGTGGGGTGTTTATTAGTACTTGGGAATACATCTTTAAGGTTTGCTTTTGCATCCCTACACGGTGAATTAGTGTTCGTTATCCAGCCAGAGAGTAATTCAGAATAGCATAGTGAAGTGCTTATATTTATATTCAATTATGATTGCATTGTTGAGAGTGTCCACTAGTGAAAGTATGATCCCTAGGCCTTGTTTCCAAATACTGCAAACATCGCTTGTTTACTGTTTTACTGCATCTTTACTTCCTGCAATATTACCACCATCTATAATTTCTGATGTTCCATGCTAGTTTTATGACAATACCTACATGTTTTGTTCACACTTTATATCGTTTTGATGCATTTTCCGGAACTAACCTATTGACGAGATGCCGAAGTGCCAGTTCCCGTTTTCTGCTGTTTTTGGTTTCAGAAATCCTAGTAAGGAAATATTCTCGGAATTGGACGAAATCAACGCCCATCATCTTAGAATTCCACGAAGCTTCCAGAACACCCGAGAGGAACCAGAGGGGGCCACAGGGCCACCAGACAGTAGGGCGGCGCGGCCAAGGAGCCAGGCGCGCCCCCTATTGTGTGGCACCCCTGTAACCCTTCCGACTCCGCCTCTTCGCCTATAAGAAGCTCCTGACCTAAATCTTCGATACGGAAAAGCCACGGTACGAGAAACCTTCCAGAGCCGCCGCCATCGCGAAGCCAAGATCTGGGGGACAGGAGTCTCTGTTCCGGCACGCCGCCGGGACGGGGAAGTGCCCCCGGAAGGCTTCTCCATCGACACCACCGCCATCTCCATCAACGCTGCTGCTCCCATGATGAGGAGGGAGTAGTTCTCCCTCGAGGCTAAGGGTTGTACCGGTAGCTATGTGGTTAATCTCTCTCTCTGTACTCCAATACAATGATCTCGTGAATTGCTTTGCATGATTGAGATCCATATGATGAGCTTTGTATCGCTACTAGTCTATGTGCTACTCATGTGATGTTATTAAAGTAGTCTATTCCTCCTGCATGGTGTAAAGGTGCTAGTGTGTGCACCGTGTGGTTCTTGTCGTAGGCTATGATCATGATCTCTTGTAGGTTGTGGAGTTAATTGTCATTATGATAGTATTGATGTGATCTATTCCTCCTTTCATAGTGTAATGTGGACAGTGTGTATGCTATGTTAGTTCTCGGTTTATTTTGCAAAGATCTATTATGCTCTAAGGTTACTTAAATATGAATGCCGAATGTTGTGGCGCTTGTTAACTCCGGCTTGAGGGAGCTCTTGTAGCCCTACACAACGAATGGTGTTTGTCATCCAACAAAAGAGTGTATGTAGCACAAATGAGAGAAGTTATTAATTTATTATGCGATCAATGTTGAGAGTGTCCACTAGTGAAAGTATGATCCCTAGGCCTTGTTTCCAATACTGCAAACACCGCTTACTTACTGTTCTGTTGCATGTTTACTCGCTGCCATATTTTATTCAGATTACTATTACCACTCATATACATCCATACTACTTGTATTTCACTATCTCTTCGCCGAACTAGTGCACCTATACATCTGACAAGTGTATTAGGTGTGTTGGGGACACAAGAGACTTCTTGTATCGTGATTGCAGGGTTGCTTGAGAGGGATATCTTTGACCTCTTCCTCCCCGAGTTCGATAAACCTTGGGTGATCCACTTAAGGGAAAACTTGCTGCTGTTCTACAAACCTCTGCTCTTGGAGGCCCAACACTGTCTACAAGAATAGAAGCACCGTAGACATCAAGCTATTTTCTGGCGCCGTTGCCGGGGACGAATCAAGACACTCCATCAAGCCCGTCAACCGCCATCAAACCTCCCACGTCAACCACGCGCCAGTTGTGGACAGCAAGCTATTTTCTGGCGCCGTTGCCGGGGAGGAAAGGTAAAAGGCACTCATACTCCGGTCCCAGGTAACTAAGTTATTTTCTGTTGCCGTTGTAAGTGCTCGAAGCTATTTCCTTTAGATCCTGCAATTGCATCTTTTGGTTTCTTGTTTACACTAGTTAGGCATAATGGAAAGCAACAGTGAGCT
Organism: Lolium multiflorum; assembly: GCA_030979885.1. Lineage (NCBI taxonomy): Eukaryota > Viridiplantae > Streptophyta > Magnoliopsida > Poales > Poaceae > Lolium > Lolium multiflorum. The sequence continues at coordinate 67,651,252 of CM061749.1, read as the reverse complement.
TTTATTTCTATTTCCTGAGTTAAGACATGGATTGTTTGCTGCGAAAATTAAAAAACCTATGGAATCTTATTTGCATGCTAGTAGCAATGATATTAGTATGAACGCTTTGAACACCATTGTTGCTAATGATATGGAAAATTCTAAGCTTGGGGAAGCTGGTTTTGATGAGCATGATATTTTTAGTCCCCCAAGCATTGAGGAGAAAATTTTCTTTGATGATACTTTGCCTCCTATTTATGATGATTATAATGATAGTGGTCTTTTGGTGCCGCCTACTATGGAGAGTAAATTTTATTATGATTATACTATGCCTCCTACACTTGATGAGAATAATAATGATAGCTACTTTGTTGAATTTGCTCCCACTACAACTAATAAAATTGATTATGCTTATGTGGAGAGTAATAATTTTATGCATGTGGCTCATGACAAGAATGTTTTATGTGATAGTTATATTGTTGAGTTTGTTCATGATGCTACTAAAAGTTATTATGAGAGAGGGAAACATGGTTATATGCATCTTAATAATATTAAGTTTCCCCTCTTTATGTTGAGAATCTTGAAATTGCGCTTGTGTTGCTTTTCTATGCTTGTCACTTTGTTCTTCATGAATTTATTTGTGTACAAGATTCCTTTTCATAGAAAGTGGGTTAGGCTTAAATGTGTTTTGAATTTGCTTTTTGATGCTCTCTTTTGCTTCAACTCTTATTTCTTGCGAGAGCATCATTAAAATTACTGAGCCCATCTTAATGGCTATAAAGAAAGCACTTCTTGGGAGATAACCCATGTGTTTATTTTGCTACTGTTTTGTTGTGTCTTGGAAGTTGTTACTACTGTAGCAACCTCTCCTTATCATGTTTTTGTGCCAAGTAAAGTCTCTATGGTAAAGTTGATGCTAGATTTGGATTACTGCGCAGAAACAGATTTGCTGTCTGTCACGAATTTGCGTAGATCTCTCTGTAGGAAACTCAGAAAAATCTGCCAATTTACGTGCGTGATCCTCAGATATGTACGCAACTTTCATTAGTTTTGAGTTTTTCCGTTTGAGCAAGTTAAGTGCCTCTGTAAAATTCGTCTTTACGGACTGTTCTGTTTTGACAGATTCTGCCTTTTATTTCGCATTGCCGCTTTTGCTATGTTGAATGAGTTTCTTTGTTCCATTAACTTTCAGAAGCTTTGTGCAATGTCCAGAAGTGTTAAGAATGATTGTGTCACCTCTGAACATATGAATTTTTGATTATGCACTAACCCTCTAATGAGTTTGCTTTAAGTTTGGTGTGGAGGAAGTTTTCAAGGGTCAAGAGAGGAGGATGATATATGATCAAGAAGAGTGAAAAGCCTAAGCTTGGGGATGCCCCCGTGGTTCATCCCTGCATATTTCAAGAAGACTCAAGCGTCTAAGCTTGGGGATGCCCAAGGCATCCCCTTCTTCATCAACTTATCAGGTTTCTTCTATTGAAACTATATTTTTATTCCGTCACATCTTATGTACTTTACTTGGAGCGTCTGTGTGCTTTTATTTTCGTTTTGTTATTTTCATTCTCTGAATAAATTCATGCTCATGTGGGAGAGAGACACGCTCCGCTTTTTCATATGAACACTAGTGTTCTTCGTTTTTGCTTTTAATGTTCAAGGGCGAAAGTTGATCGCTTCACTTGTTGTTATTTTGTTGGAATCAGAAAATGCTTCATATGGTCTTGAATAATTTGATACTTGGCAATTGTTTTGAGCTCTCATAAATCATGTTTAAGCTCTTGCATCATGTAGTTTAAATCTAGTAGTGGAGAACTACCGTAGAGCTTGTTGAAATTTGGTTTGCATGATTGGTCTCTCTAAGGTCTAGATATTTTCTGGTAAAAGTGTTTGAGCAACAAGGAAGACAGTGTAGAGTCTTATAATGCTTGCAATATGTTCTTATGTAAGTTTTGCTGTACCGGTTCATACTTGTGTTTGCTTCAAACAACCTTGCTAGCCAAAGCCTTGTACTGAGAGGGAATACTTCTCGTGCATCCAAACACCTTGAGCCAAAACCCATGCCATTTGTGTCCACCATATCTACCTACTATGTGGTATTTTTCTGCCATTCCAAAGTAAATTACTTGAGTGCTACCTTTAAAATTTCATTCCTTTGTCTTTGCAATATATAGCTCATGGGAAAATAGCTTAAAAACTATTGTGGTGATGAATATGTAGCTATGTGTTTTAGTTCTTATAAGTTGCTTGTTGAGCGGTAACCATGTTTCTGGGGACGCCATCAACTTTTTACACCTTTGTTGAATATCATGTGAGTTGCTATGCATGTTCGTCTTGTCTGAAGTAAGGGTGATTTATCATGATCAAATGGTTTGAGTATGCATATGTTAGAGAAGAACATTGGGCCGCTAACCAAAGCCATGTATCATGGTGGAAGTTTTCAGTTTGGACATTAATCCTCAATCTCTTATGAGAATATTATCTGTTGTTGAATGCTTATGCATTAAAGAGGAGTCCATTATCTGTTTTCTATGTTGTCCCGGTATGGATGTCCTTAGTTGAGATCTATCAAAAACGAGAAATCAAATGCGATTTATCTCCTTGGACCTTTGTACAGGCGGCATAGAGGTACCCCTTTGTGACACTTGGTTGAAACATATGTTATGCAATGATAATCCATGTAAATCCAAGCTAATTAGGACAAGGTGCGAACACTATTGGTATTCTATGCATGAGGCTTGCAACTTGTAGGAAGTATTATGCATAACACATATGAATTATTACTACCGTTGACAAAATTGTTTCTATGTTTTCAAAATAAAAGCTCTAGCACAAAAATAGTAATCCATGCTTCCCTCTGCGAAGGGCCTTTCTTTTACTTTATGTTGAGTCAGTTTACCTACTTCTTTCTATCTTAGAAGCAAACACTTGTGTCAACTGTGTTCATTGATTCTTACATGTTTACTTATTGCACTTGTTATATTACTTTATGTTGACAATTATCCATGAGATATACATGTTACAAGTTGAAAGCAATTGCTGAAACTTAATCATCCTTTGTGTTGCTTCAGTGCCTTCTACTTTGAATCTATTGCTTTATGAGTGATGACCCACAAGTATAGGGGATCGCAACAGTCTTCGAGGGAAGTATTACCCAATTTATTGATTCGACACAAGGGGAGACAAAGAATACTTGTAAGCCTTAACAGCGGAGTTGTCAATTCAGCTGCACCTGGAAACAGACTTGCTCGCAAGAGTTTATCAGTAGTAACAGTTTTATAGCAGTAGCATAACAAGGTGGAATAAAGACAGCAGTAGTGATTATAGTAAAAGCAGGATTAAAATACTGTAGGCACAGGGACGGATTAACGGGCGTTGCATGGATGAGAGAAACTCATGTAACAATCAAAGCAGGGCATTTGCAGATAATAATAAAACGGTATCCAAGTACTAATCAATCAATAGGCATGTGTTCCATATATAGTCGTACGTGCTCGCAATGAGAAACTTGCACAACATCTTTTGTCCTACCAGCCGGTGGCAGCCGGGCCTCTAGGGAAACTACTGGAAATTAAGGTACTCCTTTTAATAGAGTACCGGAGCAAAGCATTAACACTCCGTGAACACATGTGATCCTCACATCACTACCATCCCCTCCGGTTGTCCCGATTTCTGTCACTTCGGGGCCATTGGTTCCGGACAGCGACATGTGTATACAACTTGCAGGTAAGATCATAAACAACGAATATCTTCATGAATCAATAACATGTTCAGATCTGAGATCATGGCACTCGGGCCCTAGTGACAAGCATTAAGCATAACAAGTTGCAACAATATCATAAAAGTGACATCTACGGATACTAGGCACTATGCCCTAACAATCTTATGACTATTACATGACCAATCTCATCCAATCCCTACCATCCCCTTCAGCCTACAGCGGGGGAATTACTCACACATGGATGGGGGAAACATTGCTGGTCGATGGAGAGGCGTTGGCGGTGATGGCGGTGAAGATCTCCTCCAATTCCCCGTCCCGGCGGAGTGCCAGAACGGAGACTTCTGGCTCCCGCGACGGAGTTTCGCGATGTGGCGGCTCTCTGGAGGGTTTCTGGCGACTTCGACTTCTCCCCGTGCGTTTTTAGGTCGAGGCCGATAAGTAGTCCGAAGGAGGGCGTCGGAGGCCGGCCGAGGGGGCCACACCATAGGGCCGCGCGGGCCCCCCCTAGGCCGCGCCGCCTTATGGTGTGGGGCCCTCGGGCCTCCACCTTACTTGTCCTTCTGGCTCCGTCAGTATTCTGGGAAAATAGGGCCTTCTGCATAAATTCCGAGGATTTTCCCGAAAGTTGGATTTCTGCACAAAAACGAGACACCAGAGCAATTCTGCTGAAAACAGCGTTAGTCCGTGTTAGTTGTATCCAAAATACACAAATTAGAGGCAAAACAATAGCAAAAGTGTTCGGGAAAGTAGATACGTTTTGGACGTATCAACTCCCCCAAGCTTAGCTTATTGCTTGTCCTCAAGCAATTCAGTTAACAACTGAGCGATAAAAGAACTTTCACGAACACATTTGCTCATATGATGTATATATTCTCATGCTATGGCTAATACTTAAGCAGTTCATAATGAGACACATGCAAATAAGATCATCCAACAGCTATGTCAATCATGGAGAGGTACCAACAATTAATAATAAGCATCATGAATCATGTATATAAGCAGGATTGCAATGTTCATAAGAGAATATGATAAAGTGGTATCTCGCTTGCCCGTATTTGATCGGCAAAACATAAATGCCGAGGCACCTCTGGAGTTCATAGAAAGACTAGAAGTAGTGATTGTCAAAGATAAAAGCATCAAAGTTATACCACAATCAATCATATTTTGAGACAAGCATATTATACTAAGAATGACAGTTGTGCTCTCAAGATAGTGCTCAAAGAAAGAATGGAGACACAACATAAAAGTAAAAGATTGACCCTTCGCAGAGGGAAGCAGGGATTAACATGCGCTAGAGCTTTTCATTTTTAAAACAGGAGTAAAATTATTTTGAGAAGTGCTTGTTGTTGTCAACGAATGGTAATGGGTACACTAACTACCTCATCAACCGGACTCCCAAGAGCGGCTCCCATTTTATTTATTTTTGGGTGGCACTCCTTCCAACCTTTCTTTCACAAACCATGGCTAACCGAATCCTCGGGTGCCTGCCAACAATCACATACCATGAAGGAGTGCCTTTTTATTTAAGTTTTATTATGATGATGACACTCCCCCCAACCTTTGCTTACACAAGCCATGGCTAACCGAATCCTTCGGGTGCCGTCCAACAATCACAAACCATGGAGGAGTGTCTATTTAAGTTAATTAATTTGGGACTGGGAATCCCATTGCCAGCTCTTTTTGCAAAATTATTGGATAAGCGGATGTGCCACTAGTCCATATGAGAGTCCGTCAAAAGTAAATGACAAGGTTGAAAGCTAAACACCACATACTTCCTCATGAGCTATGAAACATTAACACAAATTGAGAAGCATTTTGAAAGTTTTAAAGGTAGCGCATGAGAATTTACTTGGAATGGTTTGAAATGCCATGCATAGGTATTTATGGTGGACACTTTTGGAACAACTTGGTTTTCAGGTGTTTGGAAGCACGAGCGGCGATACCGCTCAGTACAAGTGAAGGCTAGCAAAAGACTAGGGAGCGACAAATCAAGAGAGCAATAACTGTCATAATCATGCTTGCGGCAAAATAAATTAATGGAGGCATAAAAGTGATACAATAACTCTGAAGCAATATAAATCATCGAGGCTTAATTGACTTTTTTGTTCAGTCATATGCATGCGTGAGCATGTGCCAAGTCGATATAAATGAATTATTCAGAGGAGGATACCACAATGCCATACTTACTTATGAATAAAACAATGCAAGCAAACATCCATGACATGCTACTCATATTAATAAATTGGAGCTAAACATGAGAGATCATGAACTACTAGACTTTCTCAAATAACATATACCTCACATGAACCAACTAAGCATGCTCACATGGATGAGTATATGTACAAAAATGAAAACAAATAGAGTTCATACCAGCCTCTCACCACAATCCAATTGTTGTAGATCGTCATTATTGCTTTTCACTTGTGTAGCTTGGATAATATGAAATGAAAACCACGCTCCAGCCACCGAAGACCATTGAACTCATGATGAACTTTACAAACCAAAGAAGAACAGCAAATATTTTTGGTGTTTTCGAATTGGAAACAAGAACGAAAGAAAACAAGCAAACAAAGCAAAATCTTTTTGGGTTTTCTCATAGCAAACCAACGATAGCAAATAAAGTAAACTAAGAGCAAAGAACCAAATAAACAAATGGTGAAGAGAAACAACAGAAATATTTTTGGTCTTTTTGTGTTTTAGGAAAGAAACAAAGCGAAAACAAGAGAATGCAAACTAACAGAAACACAGAAAAGCAGGATGACAGAAATCTGCCAAATCCTGACAGCAGTACAGAAATCGAAATTAACAAAAATCTTCCATTGCTCAGACCAAAAAGTGTTCAACTAATGAAAGTTAGATAACAACCTGGGGCACATGCTCAAAAATTGGCAACTCAAAATAACGTTCTGGCTGTGCGTACGAATTTTTTTGGTAACAGCCCAGAATCTGTTTTTGGACAGCACTTCCCCAAATATCATCTCCCTCTCATTAGAAAACCACTCTAAGAACTAAACAAGTATGTACAAGTATCCAGCAACCATAATATGCAAAGAATGAGTGATGCCGGTATACCTCCCCCAAGCTTAGGCTTTTGGCCTAAGTGGAGTTCATTCCCACGGTCCCCATGAAGTGGTGTCTCCGTAGTACGACGAAGAACGACCCGGTTCCAGGTATGTGCTGGAGGAAACATCGGGGTATGTGACGGTGCAGTCGTAGGAGGGCTCGGCGTTCTCGGAGTCATGTTGCTGGTGGAATTCTTGTATCTTCATATGTTCCTCCACCTCCTCCTTAGTGAGCGACCATGATTGCCTGTCAATATTGAACAAACCTGGCTGGGGAAGAGGGATTTCCTTCTCATTCCCATCAGCAAACAACATTCTATAGACCATATTATCTATAGTGGAATCAGTAGTAACAAAATGATGGCTCTTCATAGCAGCAATATCTAGTCTCCTAGGGGTTAATGGCACATCATTAGAATCAAGAGGAAGTCTTAAATGTGTTAAAATGCGCAGTGCAATAGTTCCTCCAAAAATAGGCCCCCTGCTAGACAGGCGGCGAGCAATAAGAGAACCAAGATGATAAGATGTCTCTCCAGTAAGTGCAGCATTCAAGAAAGCAAGATGGTAGCTAGAGATATTGCTAGTATTTTCTCTACCCAAAATGCTAGTAGCAATGTAATATGCAAAATATTTAATAGCGGGGAGTTGAATGTTTCTTATCTTCCCTCGCTGGATGGTGCGGCAATCATCCTCGGTGATCCCTCGGTAGAGCTCCAACAGGTCCCGGGGGTTGTCATCAATCCTCCTTGCTGTACCTACAGGGGCAATATCCAATGCACGACAAAATTCTTCCAATTCCATAGTAACAGGATTATCATAGATCTTGAATGCAACTGTCGGCTCATATTGCGTGTTGTGGAACTTGAAGCTCTCAACGAAAATTTTGGTGAGCATGTAGTATTGCTCCCTTTCATCTCCCACGTAGGTGGCTAAGCCCGCCCTGTTGACAAGGGTGAAGAAATCATCCAATATCCCTGCATTTGTCAGAAAATCATAACATGGGAAGGATGAAGCATTAGGAGCCCCATTGTCCTCCTCGGGCGCGAAGCTAGGCGCGATGATATCCTCATTGTAGGATCGCCTAATCTGAGTGGACGCCCTCGAGGGCCTACCGGTGCTGGTTGTTCCTTTCTTGAACAATTCTCCAAATTTGAATTTCTTCATCTTCCTCTTCTGAAATTTTCAACAACCATTATAAAATTTGATTTCAAGGTATATAATTGAGGGGAACTACTATAGGAACTTGCTAGAGTACTACACATGCATCAAAACTAATTTCTACCACTTAGAACAAGCATGCAAGCTCACTAAACATGTTATCTACAGCAGCAAAATATTCAAGATATACTCAACCAAATGAAATTCTAATTGGACAATCAAAGGAGTCACATACCAAGGAGTAAATGTGCCAAATTTCAGACAGAAATCTGGGCTGAGCAAGGAGATCGAAAAATCGCGAGTTCTTGAGCAGAAACACGAGTGAGAGGAACTTGGTACGAGTTTTTTCGGGAGAGAGAAGATGCTGGGAGGAAGAGATGAAGTAGTGGGGCAAGGAGGGGCCCACACCACAGGGTGGCGCGCCCACCTCCTTGGCCGCGCCGGCCTGTGGTGTGGCACCCTCTGGTGCCCCACAGGTCATCCTCTGGTACTCCCAGGTGCCTCGTCGAAAAATAGGACCAACGGTATAATTTTTGTAATTTTTAGAGAACTTCGAAAAATGCACATTTCTGGGTGTTAAATTAATTATTACTGCGCAGGAAAATGATTTCCAAAATCTTAAACAACTAAAGCATATTGCAAAACAAAAAGTGCTACAGCAAGTAAAATAAGTGGAGGGAGAAAGAAAGAAAGAAATGTTGTTTAGCTCTTTTATGCAATAAAATATACTTGTTAACAAGGTTGATCAAGTCTTGCTACCAAATAAATTTTATATGACATAAGAAGAAATAAACCTCAAATCAATCATGTTACCTTATATTGAATTGATATGGATCCAATCACAAGAGTTTGATATTCTTCTTTAGGCTCATATATAGGACAATCAATGGATCCCACTTTGATAGTTTTCACATTAAAAATTGTATTAACTCCACATACTTTATCAATCCTCTTGGGAAAATAGACAGTGTGTTCCTTATCATCAACATTGAAAGTAACCATGCCTTTATTGCAATCAATAACAGCCCCTGCAGTATTAAGAAAGGGTCTTCCAAGAATAATGGACATATTATCATCTTCAGGCATTTCCAACACAACAAAATCAGTTAATATCAAGCAATGCTGAGTAACTTGAACAGGAACATTTTCACATAAACCAACAGGAATAGCAGTAGATTTATCAGCCATTTGCAAAGATATATCAGTTGGTATCAACTTATCTAAATCAAGTCTCTTATAAAGAGAAAAAGGCATCACACTCACACCTGCTCCCAAATCACATAGAGCAGTTCTAACATAATTATTCTTGATGGAACAAGGAATAGTAGGTATACCTGGGTCGCCCAACTTCTTTGGAATCTTACCATTGAAGGAGTAATTAGCGAGCATAGTGGAAATTTCCTCATTGGGGATTTTCCTTTTGTTAGTAACAATATCTTTCATATACTTTGAATAAGGAGGCAATTTAATAGCATCAGTCAAAGGGATTTGCAAAAATAAAGGTTTCATCCAATCACAAAATTTATTATAATGTTCCTCCTCCTTTGATTTTAGTTTCTTAGCAGGAAAAGGCATTTGCTTTTGAACCCAAGGTTCTCTTTCATTACCATGTTTCTCAGCAATAAAATCTTCTTTAGTGTACTTTTTATTTTTAGCAGGCTTTTCAGGTTCTTTTTCAATTTCTTCTTTATCAGGAGTATCATCCTTATCATTATCTTTATCATGTTCATTACCACTTTCAGTTTCAGCATCAGAAATAGAAATACTATTAGGATCATTAACAGGTTCAGAGGATTCTACAACATTCTTATGTTTCTTTTTCTTTTTCTTAGATGGAGCACTAGTTTTAGTTAGTTGAGAATCTTGTTCAACTCTTTTGGGATGCCCTTCAGGATATAGAGGATCCTGGGTAGAAACACCACCTCTAGTTGTTACTTCATAAGCATGTTTTTCTTTAGAATTATTTCCCAACAAGTCATTTTGCACTTTAGTAAGTTGATCAATTTGAGTTTGAACCATTTGAAAATGTTTAACAAGTATCTTAACATCATTGGAGGTTCTCTCCACAATACCATGCAATTCACTAATAGCTCGAGAATTTTCCATTAAATGATTCTCTACTCTCATATTAAAGTTTTCTTGCTTAACAATATAATTATCAAACTCATCTAAGCATTGAGCAGGAGGTTTTGAATACGGAATATCTTCCCTAGTAAAGCGTTGAAGAGAGTGTACCTCAATCATGGATGAAGGGGGAGTTATCTCACATAAATCTTCTATAGGAGGTAAATTCTTCACATCTTCAGGTTTAATACCCTTCTCTTTAAGAGACTTCTTGGCTTCCCTCATATCTTCATCATTTAATTTAATCATACCCCTCTTCTTCACTATCGGTGTCGGGGTTGGTTCAGGTGTAGACCAATCATCATGATTCCGGCCTATTTTAGCCAATAATTCTTCAGCGTCGTCTGGAGTTCTTTTCCTGAAAACACAACCAGCACAACTATCCAGGTATGCCCTAGACTCAATGGTTAGTCCACTATAAAATATATCAAGTAAATCATGCTTTTCCAAATCATGGTCAGGCTGAGCTCTAATAAGAGAGCAAAATCTCGCCCAAGCCTCAGGCAATTTCTCTCCATCTTCCTGGTCAAAATTATAAATTCTCTGCAAAGCAGCATGTTGAGCACTAGCAGGAAAGTATTTACGGAAGAAAACATCAAGCAATTCTTTTGGACTTTTAATAGAACCAGGAGGCAAATTATTATACCAAGTTTTAGCATCATCCTTTAATGAGAAAGGAAAAATTTTAGCGACAAAGTAAGTACGCATCTTAATATCATCAGAAAACAAGCCACTAAGAGTAGATAACTCAGTCATGTGTTCAACAGCACTTTCTTTTTCAGTACCACAAAAGGGTGTTTTCTCAACAATAGCTATATGAGATAGATCAAGAGAAAAATCATAATCTTTATCCCTAATGTTTATAGGAGATGTGGCAAATTTAGGATCAGGAGATAATTTATATCTAACAGCATGTTCTGCAAGCAACTTTTTAATTTTTCTTGCATCAGTAGTAGCATTGCATTTTTCAATAAAATCATCATCAAGCTCCACATAATCTTCATCAAGATCATCACTAGAATATTCAACAGACTCAGGTGAATTAACAGGTGTAGCAGCATTTTCATTAGGAGTTTCAGTATTTTCAATTTGTCTAGACTTAGCAATTGTAGCATCTAGAAAAGATCCTAACGAACCATCATTATCAAGCACAGCAGAAGCATCATCACAATTATGAGAGGAATTTTCAGATTCAGCAGAAGTACCAGCATTTGAAGCTTGTGGTGGTGAAACAAGTTTACTTATCACAGATGGTGAATCAAGAGCAGCAGAGGTACTAAGAGTTGTACCTTTTCTTGTAGTGGATGGTAATATGGCGATCTTAGTATCGCGAGGTTTACCCATGATGGAGAATTTGCAGCGAACAATATCAATCCAAGTGAACTTCCAAATAAAGCTATGCTCCCCGGCAACGGCGCCAGAAAATAGTCTTGATGACCCACAAGTATAGGGGATCGCAACAGTCTTCGAGGGAAGTATTACCCAATTTATTGATTCGACACAAGGGGAGACAAAGAATACTTGTAAGCCTTAACAGCGGAGTTGTCAATTCAGCTGCACCTGGAAACAGACTTGCTCGCAAGAGTTTATCAGTAGTAACAGTTTTATAGCAGTAGCAATAGCGAAATAACAGCAGCAGTGGAATAAAGACAGCAGTAGTGATTATAGTAAACAGCAGGATTAAAATACTGTAGGCACAGGGACGGATTAACGGGCGTTGCATGGATGAGAGAAACTCATGTAACAATCAAAGCAGGGGCATTTGCAGATAATAATAAAACGGTATCCAAGTACTAATCAATCAATAGGCATGTGTTCCATATATAGTCGTACGTGCTCGCAATGAGAAACTTGCACAACATCTTTTGTCCTACCAGCCGGTGGCAGCCGGGCCTCTAGGGAAACTACTGGAAATTAAGGTACTCCTTTTAATAGAGTACCGGAGCAAAGCATTAACACTCCGTGAACACATGTGATCCTCACATCACTACCATCCCCTCCGGTTGTCCCGATTTCTGTCACTTCGGGGCCATTGGTTCCGGACAGCGACATGTGTATACAACTTGCAGGTAAGATCATAAACAACGAATATCTTCATGAATCAATAACATGTTCAGATCTGAGATCATGGCACTCGGGCCCTAGTGACAAGCATTAAGCATAACAAGTTGCAACAATATCATAAAAGTGACATCTACGGATACTAGGCACTATGCCCTAACAATCTTATGACTATTACATGACCAATCTCATCCAATCCCTACCATCCCCTTCAGCCTACAGCGGGGGAATTACTCACACATGGATGGGGGAAACATTGCTGGTCGATGGAGAGGCGTTGGCGGTGATGGCGGTGAAGATCTCCTCCAATTCCCCGTCCCGGCGGAGTGCCAGAACGGAGACTTCTGGCTCCCGCGACGGAGTTTCGCGATGTGGCGGCTCTCTGGAGGGTTTCTGGCGACTTCGACTTCTCCCCGTGCGTTTTTAGGTCGAGGCCAATAAGTAGTCCGAAGGAGGGCGTCGGAGGCCGGCCGAGGGGGCCACACCATAGGGCCGCGCGGGCCCCCCTAGGCCGCGCCGCCTTATGGTGTGGGGCCCTCGGGCCTCCACCTTACTTGTCCTTCTGGCTCCGTCAGTATTCTGGGAAAATAGGGCCTTCGCATAAATTCCGAGGATTTTCCCGAAAGTTGGATTTCTGCACAAAAACGAGACACCAGAGCAATTCTGCTGAAAACAGCGTTAGTCCGTGTTAGTTGTATCCAAAATACACAAATTAGAGGCAAAACAATAGCAAAAGTGTTCGGGAATTTTTTGGACGTTTATGAGTTAGCTCTTATGCAAGTCTTGTTGATACTTGTCTTGAAAGTACTATTCATGAAAAGTTTTGCTATATGATTCAGTTGTTTAGTCATTATCTTTTTGTTAGCAATCTATTGCTTTGAATCACTCCATTCATCTCATATGCTTTACAATAATGTTGATCAAGATTGTGTTGGTAGCATGTCACTTCAGAAATTATTGTTGTTATCGTTTACCTACTCGAGGGCGAGTAGGAACTAAGCTTGGGGATGCTTGATACGTCTCCAACGTATCTATAATTTCTGATGTTCCATGCTAGTTTTATGACAATACCTACATGTTTTGTTCACACTTTATGATGTTTTGATGCATTTTCCGGCACTAACCTATTAACAAGATGCCGAAGCGCCAGTTCCTGTTTTCTGCTTTTTTTGGTTTCAGAAATCCTACAAAGGAAATATTCTCGGAATTGGACGAAATCAACGCCCAGGACCTTATTTTCCCCGGAAGCTTCCAGAGAGCCAGAGAGGCACCAGAGGGGAGCCATGGGGCCCCACCCCACAGGGCGGCGCGGCCTGGACCCTGGGCGCGCCCCCCTATGGTGTGGGACCACCAGGTCCCCTCCGAGGCTACCCTTCCGCCTATATAATCTCTCCGCCTCGAAAACCCTAAAGAGATAAGCCACGGGACGAGAAAAGTTACACAGCCGCCGCCATCGTGAAGTCAAGTTCGGGGGACAGAAGTCTCTATTCGGCACGCCGCCGGGACGGGGAATTGCCCCCGGAATCCATCTCCATCGACACCACCGCCATCTTCATCACCGTTGCTGTCTCCCATGATGAGGAGGGAGTAGTTCTCCCTCGAGGCTAAGGGCTCTACCGGTAGCTATGTGGTTAATCTCTCTCTCATGTACCTCAATACAATGATCTCATGAGCTGCCTTACATGATTGAGATCCATATGATGAGCTTTGTAATCTAGATGTAGTTATGCTATTCAAGTGAATTTTACTTATGTGATCTCCGGAGACTCCTTGTCCCACGTGTGTAAAGGTGACAGTGTGTGCACCGTGTGGGTCTCTTAGGCTATATTTCACAGAATACTTGTTCACTGGGTTATGATTTGAGTTGGATGTCTCTATGAAATTGTGGTGTGTTAGTACCTCCTATGAATGCTCAAAGTGACAGCGTGGGGTGTTTATTAGTACTTGGGAATACATCTTTAAGGTTTGCTTTTGCATCCCTACACGGTGAATTAGTGTTCGTTATCCAGCCAGAGAGTAATTCAGAATAGCATAGTGAAGTGCTTATATTTATATTCAATTATGATTGCATTGTTGAGAGTGTCCACTAGTGAAAGTATGATAGGCCTTGTTTCCAAATACTGCAAACATCGCTTGTTCTTTAGCATCTTACTTGGCATGCGATACGTCTCAAACGTATCTATAATTTCTGATGTTCCATGCTAGTTTTATGACAATACCTACATATTTTGTTCACACTTTATATTGTTTTGATGCATTTTCCGGAACTAGCCTATTGACGAGATGCCAGTCCTGTTTTCTGCTGTTTTTGGTTTCAGAAATCCTAGTAAGGAAATATTCTCGGAATTGGACGAAATCAACGCCCAGCATCTTAGAATTCCACGAAGCTTCCAGAACACCCGAGAGGAACCAGAGGGGGGCCACAGGGCCACCAGACAGTAGGGCGGCGCGGCCAAGGAGCCAGGCGCGCCCCCCTATTGTGTGGCGCCCGTAACCCTTCCGACTCCGCCTCTTCGCCTATAAGAAGCTCCCTGACCTAAATCTTCGATACGGAAAAGCCACGGTACGAGAAACCTTCCAGAGCCGCCGCCATCGCGAAGCCAAGATCTGGGGGACAGGAGTCTCTGTTCCGGCACGCCGCCGGGACGGGGAAGTGCCCCGGAAGGCTTCTCCATCGACACCACCGCCATCTCCATCAACGCTGCTGCTCCCATGATGAGGAGGGAGTAGTTCTCCCTCGAGGCTAAGGGTTGTACCGGTAGCTATGTGGTTAATCTCTCTCTATGTACTCCAATACAATGATCTCGTGAATTGCTTTGCATGATTGAGATCCATATGATGAGCTTTGTATCGCTACTAGTCTATGTGCTACTCATGTGATGTTATTAAAGTAGTCTATTCCTCCTGCATGGTGTAAAGGTGCCAGTGTGTGCACCATGTGGTTCTTGTCGTAGGCTATGATCATGATCTCTTGTAGGTTGTGGAGTTAATTGTCATTATGATAGTATTGATGTGATCTATTCCTCCTTTCATAGTGTAATGTGGACAGTGTGTATGCTATGTTAGTTCTCGGTTTATTTTGCAAAGATCTATTATGCTCTAAGGTTACTTAAATATGAATGCCGAATGTTGTGGCGCTTGTTAACTCCGGCTTGAGGGAGCTCTTGTAGCCCTACACAACGAATGGTGTTTGTCATCCAACAAAAGAGTGTATGTAGCACAAATGAGAGAAGTTATTAATTTATTATGCGATCAATGTTGAGAGTGTCCACTAGTGAAAGTATGATCCCTAGGCCTTGTTTCCAATACTGCAAACACCGCTTACTTACTGTTCTACTGCATGTTTACTCGCTGCCATATTTTATTCAGATTACTATTACCACTCATATACATCCATACTACTTGTATTTCACTATCTCTTCGCCGAACTAGTGCACCTATACATCTGACAAGTGTATTAGGTGTGTTGGGGACACAAGAGACTTCTTGTATCGTGATTGCAGGGTTGCTTGAGAGGGATATCTTTGACCTCTTCCTCCCTGAGTTCGATAAACCTTGGGTGATCCACTTAAGGGAAAACTTGCTGCTGTTCTACAAACCTCTGCTCTTGGAGGCCCAACACTGTCTACAAGAATAGAAGCACCTGTAGACATCAAGCTATTTTCTGGCGCCGTTGCCGGGGACGAATCAAGACACTCCATCAAGCCCGTCAACCGCCATCAAACCTCCCACGTCAACCACGCGCCAGTTGTGGACAGCAAGCTATTTTCTGGCGCCGTTGCCGGGGAGGAAAGGTAAAAGGCACTCATACTCCGGTCCAGGTAACTAAGTTATTTTCTGTTGCCGTTGTAAGTGCTCAAAGCTATTTCCTTTAGATCCTGCAATTGCATCTTTTGGTTTCTTGTTTACACTAGTTAGGCATAATGGAAAGCAACAGTGAGCTTTTATTTCTATTTCCTGAGTTAAGACATGGATTGTTTGCTGCGAAAATTAAAAAACCTATGGAATCTTATTTGCATGCTAGTAGCAATGATATTAGTATGAACGCTTTGAACACCATTGTTGCTAATGATATGGAAAATTCTAAGCTTGGGGAAGCTGGTTTTGATGGAGAGTAAATTTTATTATGATTATACTATGCCTCCTACACTTGATGAGAATAATAATGATAGCTACTTTGTTGAATTTGCTCCCACTACAACTAATAAAATTGATTATGCTTATGTGGAGAGTAATAATTTTATGCATGTGGCTCATGACAAGAATGTTTTATGTGATAGTTATATTGTTGAGTTTGTTCATGATGCTACTGAAAGTTATTATGAGAGAGGGAAACATGGTTATATGCATCTTAATAATATTAAGTTTCCCCTCTTTATGTTGAGAATCTTGAAATTGCACTTGTGTTGCTTTTCTATGCTTGTCACTTTGTTCTTCATGAATTTATTTGTGTACAAGATTCCTTTTCATAGAAAGTGGGTTAGGCTTAAATGTGTTTTGAATTTGCTTTTTGATGCTCTCTTTTGCTTCAACTCTTATTTCTTGCGAGAGCATCATTAAAATTGCTGAGCCCATCTTAATGGCTATAAAGAAAGCACTTCTTGGGAGATAACCCATGTGTTTATTTTGCTACTGTTTTGTTGTGTCTTGGAAGTTGTTACTACTGTAGCAACCTCTCCTTATCATGTTTTTGTGCCAAGTAAAGTCTCTATGGTAAAGTTGATGCTAGATTTGGATTGCTGCAGAAACAGATTTGTGTCTGTCACGAATTTGCGTAGATCTCTCAGTAGGAAACTCAGAAAAATCTGCCAATTTACGTGCGTGATCCTCGGATATGTACGCAACTTTCATTAGTTTTGAGTTTTTCCGTTTGATCAAGTTAAGTGCCTCTGTAAAATTCGTCTTTACGGACTGTTCTGTTTTGACAGATTCTGCCTTTTATTTCGCATTGCCGCTTTTGCTATGTTGAATGAGTTTCTTTGTTCCATTAACTTTCAGAAGCTTTGTGCAATGTCCAGAAGTGTTAAGAATGATTGTGTCACCTCTGAACATATGAATTTTTGATTATGCACTAACCCTCTAATGAGTTTGCTTTAAGTTTGGTGTGGAGGAAGTTTTCAAGGGTCAAGAGAGGAGGATGATATATGATCAAGAAGAGTGAAAAGCCTAAGCTTGGGGATGCCCCCGTGGTTCATCCCTGCATATTTCAAGAAGACTCAAGCGTCTAAGCTGGGCATCCCCTTCTTCATCAACTTATCAGGTTTCTTCTATTGAAACTATATTTTTATTCCTTCACATCTTATGTACTTTACTTGGAGCGTCTGTGTGCTTTTATTTTCGTTTTGTTATTTTCATTCTCTGAATAAATTCATGCTCATGTGGGAGAGAGACACGCTCCGCTTTTTCATATGAACACTAGTGTTCTTCGTTTTTGCTTTTAATGTTCAAGGGCGAAAGTTGATCGCTTCACTTGTTGTTATTTTGTTGGAATCAGAAAATGCTTCATATGGTCTTGAATAATTTGATACTTGGCAATTGTTTTGAGCTCTCATAAATCATGTTTAAGCTCTTGCATCATGTAGTTTAAATCTAGTAGTGGAGAACTACTGTAGAGCTTGTTGAAATTTGGTTTGCATGATTGGTCTCTCTAAGGTCTAGATATTTTCTGGTAAAAGTGTTTGAGCAACAAGGAAGACAGTGTAGAGTCTTATAATGCTTGCAATATGTTCTTATGTAAGTTTTGTTGTACCGGTTCATACTTGTGTTTGCTTCAAACAACCTTGCTAGCCAAAGCCTTGTACTGAGAGGGAATACTTCTCGTGCATCCAAAACCTTGAGCCAAAACCCATGCCATTTGTGTCCACCATATCTACCTACTATGTGGTATTTTTCTGCCATTCCAAGTAAATACTTCATGTGCTACCTTTAAACAATTCAAAAGCTATTACCTCTTATTTGTGTCAATGTTTTATAGCTCATGAGGAAGTATGTGGTGTTTTATCTTTCGATCTTGTCATTTACTTTTGACAGACTTTCACAATGGACTAGTGGCTCATCCGCTTATCCAATAATTTTGCAAAAAGAGCTGGCAATGGGGTTCCCAGCCCCAATTAATTAACTTGCATTAATAATTCTCTTCACATGTTTTGCCCTGATCTATCAGTAAGCAACTTAAATTTGCAAATAGACACTCCTCCATGGTATGTGAATGTTGGAAGGCACCCGAGGATTCGGTTAGCCATGGCTTGTGTAAGCAAAAGGTTGGGGGAGTGTCATCTAATAAATAAAACTAAAGTACATGTGTAAACAAAAGAGAAGAGGGATGATCTACCTTGTTGGTAGAGATAACGTCCTTCATGGGAGCCGCTCTTGAAAGTCTGGTTGATAAGGTAGTTAGAGTACCCATTACCATTCGTTGACAACAACAAACACCTCTCAAAATTTTACTTTTATGCTCTCTATATGATTTCAAAACTTGAAAAGCTCTAGCACATGATTTAATCCCTGCTTCCCTCTGCGAAGGGCCTTTCTTTTACTTTATGTTGAGTCAGTTTACCTACTTCCTTCCATCTTAGAAGCAAACACTTGTGTCAACTGTGCATTGATTCTTACATACTTGCTTATTTGCATTCATTATATTACTCTATGTTGACAATTATCCATGAGATATGCATGTTGAAAGTTGAAAGCAACTGCTGAAACTTATATCTTCCTTTGTGTTGCTTCGATGCCTTTACTTTGAATTTATTGCTTTATGAGTGATACGTCTCCAACGTACCTATAATTTCTGATGTTCCATGCTTGTTTTATGATAATACTTACATGTTTTGCTTGCACTTTATAATGTTTTTATGCATTTTCCGGAACTAACCTATTAACAAGATGCCACGGTTCGTTTCCTGCTGTTTTTTGTTCCAGAAAGGCTGTTCGGGCAATATTCTCGGAATTGGACGAAATCAACGCCAAAGATCTTATTTTTCCCGGGAGGCTCCAGAACACCGAAGGGAGTCGGAGGAGAGCCAGGGGGCCACCCACACGTGGGCCGCGCGGGCTACACCCTGGCCGCGCCGGCCTGGTGTGGGGCCACCCTGTCGCCCCCTCCCTTCGCCTATTTAAGCCCTTTCGACCTAAAAACACAGTACCACTTGACGAAACTCCAGAAAGACTCCAGGGGCGCCGCCGCCATCGCGAAACTCCAATTCGGGGGACAGAACTCTCTGCTCGGACCCCCGGAAGCCATCTCCATCAACGCCACCGCCTCCATCATGCTCCGTGAGTAGTTCCCCCATGGACTACGGGTTCTAGCTGTAGCTAGTTGGTATACTCTCCCCCATGTACTTCAATACAATGATCTCATGAGCTGCCTTACATGATTGAGATTCATCTGATGTAATCGGTGTTGTGTTTGTTGGGATCCGATGGATTGTTACGTTATGATTGTCTATCTACAAAGTTTGTGAAGTTATTGTTGCTGCAATCTTGTTGTGTTTAATGCTTGTCACTAGGGCCCGAGTGGCATGATCTTAGATTTGAGCTCTATACTTATTGCTTAGATTGTATCTACAAGTTGTATGCACATGTCTATGTCCGGAACCAAAGGCCCCAAAGTGACAGAAATTGGGACAACTGGAGGGAAAGGCTTAGATATGAGGATCACATGTTTTCACGGAGTGTTAATGCTTTGCTCCGGTGCTCTATTAAAAGGAGTACCTTAATTTCCAGTAGTTTCCCTAGAGGCCCGGCTGCCACCGGCTGGTAGGACAAAAGATGTTGTACAAGTTTCTCATTGCGAGCACGTATGACTATATATGGGAAACATGCCTACATGATTAATAGACTTGATATTCTGTCTTAATGCTATTTCAATCCTATCAATTGCCCAACTGTAATTTGTTCACCCAACACTTGTTATTGGAGAGTTGCCACTAGTGTAGATAGCTGGGAACCCCGGTCCATCTCGCATCATCATATACTCGTTCTACATGTCATTGGAAGTAGTATCAACTATTTTCTGGTGCCATTGCTCTTACTATTACTGCTGCTGTGTTACTGTTACTATTGCTCTCATATTACTGCTGCTTTCACATCACCCCTGTTACTAGTGCTTTTCCAGGTGCAGCTGAATTGACAACTCATTTGTTAAGGCTTATAAGTATTCTTTACCTCCCCTTGTGTCGAATCAATAAATTTGGGTTTTACTTCCCTCGAAGACTGTTGCGATCCCCTATACTTGTGGGTCATCAAGACTATTTTCTGCGCCCGGGGAGGCATAGCTCTACTCATAAGTTCACCTGGGGAGTACACTCTACCTCTCTCTCTGCTTTTATTTTATTTTGTCTTGCTAGTTTATTTCTGTCTAGTTTATTTGTGCTTAGTTTATTTCTGTCTAGTTTTATTTTGCTTAGTTTACTTTTGTCTAGTTTATTTTTGTCTTGTTTTATTTTCCCTATATACCCGAAAATCCATAAAAATTTGAAAAACCTAAAAATTAAAAACTGCTGTTATGGGAGAACCAACAACCTACTTGGAGCTTATAGAATGTTATAATAATTATAGAGAATCAAGAACTGGTAAAATAATGAGTGCTATGATAGAAAAATTGAATACAATGGCTAGAATCTTGCTTAGACGCCATGATATAAACTGTTGCTCTCAACAGGATACTAAACATCTTAAATTTCAATGTGGCTTTAGTGAGGAATTTTTAATTAAGAACTATAATCGGAATTGCTATATTCATTATGGGTTCGAAGAGGTAGAACAATTTGTCTTATTTATGGGAGCCTCCGAGATAGAATCCTTCATGGTTGAGAATTATGAAACTTGTGCTATTTGTAAGGACCTTAAAGATTATGTCTCTACTATCCTTAATTCTTGTATAGAATGCTACAGTAGGAATCCGTATATCCTTGATTATAAAGAGAGACACATTAATGCACAAGAATGCACTCACAATTTGCAGGAACCGGTGGAAGAAGAAATTGATGAACCTGAAAGCTCATTGGATGAAAAAGAGGAGGAAATTGATGAACCTGAAAGCTCATTGGATGAAAAAGAAGAGGAGAGTGATGAACAAAAGGAGGAAGAATGGATTAGCTACCCATGCCAACCTTCTAATGAGAGTAACTCTTTATCTCTTACACTATTTGATTGTCCTCCATGCTTACCGAAAGAGGATGAATGTTATGTTCCTGTGGATTCTCTTGAAATATTCCCTATGAGTAAAACTTGTGAGAATAATTATGCTACTGTTATTCATGATAATCCATGCTACTTTGATAAATTTTATGATAATGCTTTGTTTGTGCCTGATGTCGAAATGCATGGTACTAAAGAATTTTGCTTAGCAAATGTTTATGATAAAGCTCTAGATGATGGTCCTATGTTACTTGATAATATTAATTGTACTACTAATGAAAATGGGATTGGAGAGTTCTTGACATTATCTATGTGTCCCATATCTCTTGAGATTGATCATTCATCTTGCTATATTATTGATAAAAGTGTGTTCGAAAGTTTTAATTCCACTATTTTTGAGCTTGATAAAAATTATGTGTTTGTGAATCATGAAAAGCATGCTTTATGTGATAGTTATATTGTTGAGTTTATTCATGAAGCTACTGAAAATTATTATGAGAGAGGAAAATATGGTTGTAGAAATTTGCATGGTACTAAAACACCTCTCTATATGCTTAAAATTTTGAAGTTACACTTGTTTTATCTTCCTATGCTTGTTACTTTGCTTTTCATGAACTTGTTTATTTACAAGATTCCTTTACATAGGAAGCATGTTAGACTTAAATGTGTTTTGGATTTGCTTTTTGATGCTCTCTTTTACCTCTACTCTTGTTTCTTGCGAGTGCATCATTAAAACTGCTGAGCCCATCTTAACGGCTATAAAGAAAGAACTTCTTGGGAGATAACCCATGTGTTATTTTGCTACAGTACTTTGTTTTATATTTGTGTTTTGGAAGTTGTTTACTACTGTAGCAACCTCTCCTTATCTTAGTTTTGTGTTTTGTTGTGCCAAGTGAAGCCTCTAATCGAAGGTTGATACTAGATTTGGATTTCTGCGCAGAAACAGATTTCTATCTGTCACGAATCTGGGCTGTTTTCTCTGTAGGTAACTCAGAAAAATATGGCAATTTACGTGCGTAATCCTCAGATATGTACGCAACTTTAATTAGTTTTGAGTTTTCTGATTTGAGCAACGGAAGTACCATTTTAAAATTCGTGTTTACTGGCTGTTCTGTTTTGGCAGATTCTGTCTCTGTTTTTTGCATTGTCTCTTGTGGACTTTATGTGAGGCTTTCTAGACGTGGAGAGCTGTAGCTAATGTTTTATTGAGTTCTTGCAATGTGTCACTACAGGACCAAGGTGGATTCAAGTTTTTTGAGTACTAACCCCTCTAATGAAGTTTATGAGAAGTTTGGTGTGAAGGAAGTTTTCAAGGGTCAAGAGAGGAGGATGATATATGATCAAGAAGAGTGAAAAGTCTAAGCTTGGGGATGCCCCCGTGGTTCATCCCTGCATATTTCAAGGAGACTCAAGCGTCTAAGCTTGGGGATGCCCAAGGCATCCCCTTCTTCATCAACTTATCAGGTTTCTTCTATTGAAACTATATTTTTATTCGGTCACATCATATGTGCTTTACTTGGAGCGTCTGTGTGTTTTTATTTTTGTTTGTGTTTGAATAAATTCGGATCCTAGCAATCCTTGTTTGGGAGAGAGACACGCTCCGCTTTTTCATATGAACACTTGTTCTTCGTTTTACTTTTAATGTTCAATGATAAAAGTTGGAAGCTACAATACTTATTGGTATTTGGTTGGAAATAGAAAATGCCTCATAATGTCTTGGATAATTTGACACTTGGCAATTGTTTTGAGCTCTCAAGTAGATCATGCTTGCATCATGTAGTTTAAACCTATTAGTGGAGAACTACCGTAGAGCTTGTTAAAATTGGTTTGCATGATTGGTCTCTCTTAAGGTCTAGATATTTTCTGGTAAAAGTGTTTGAGCAACAAGGAAGACAGTGTAGAGTATTATAATGCTTGCAATATGTTCTTATGTAAGTTTTGCTGTACCGGTTCATACTTGTGTTTGCTTCAAATAACCTTGCTAGCCTAAGCCTTGTATCGAGAGGGAATACTTCTCATGCATCCAAAATCCTTGAGCCAACCACTATGCCATTTGTGTCCACCATATCTACCTACTATGTGGTATTTCCTGCCATTCCAAAGTAAATTGCTTGAGTGCTACCTTTAAACAATTCAAAATTTATCACCTCTGATTTGTGTCAATGTTTTATAGCTCATGAGGAAGTATGTGGTGTTTATCTTTCAATCTTGTTGGGCAACTTTCACCAATGGACTAGTGGCTTCATCCGCTTATCCAATAATTTTGCAAAAAGAGCTGGCAATGGGATTCCCAGTCCCAAATTAATTAACAAAAATAGACACTCCTCCATGGTATGTGATTGTTGGACGGCACCCGAAGGATTTGGTTAGCCATGGCTTGAGAAAGCAAAGGTGGGGAGGAGTGTCATCATAATAAAACTAAAATAAAAGGCACTCCTTCATGGTATGAGATTGTTGGCAGGCACCCGAGGATTCGGTTAGCCATGGTTTGTGAAAGAAAGGTTGGAAGGAGTGCCACACAAAAATAAATAAAATGGGAGCCGCTCTTTGAAGGTTTGTCTGGCAAGGGGGTTAGAGTGCCCACTACCATTCGTTGACAACAACAAACACCTCTCAAAACTTTACTTTTATGCTCTCTTTATGTTTTCAAAACCAAAGCTCTAGCACAAATATAGCAATCAATGCTTCCCTCTGCGAAGGGCCATTCTTTTACTTTATGTTGAGTCAGTTTACCTACTTCCTTCCATCTTAGAAGCAAACACTTGTGTCAACTGTGCATTGATTCTTACATACTTGCTTATTTGCATTCATCATATTACTTTGTGTTGACAATTATCCATGAGATATGCATGTTGAAAGTTGAAAGCAACTGCTGAAACTTATATCTTCCTTTGTGTTGCTTCGATGCCTTTACTTTGAATCTATTGCTTTATGAGTTAACTCTTGTGCAAGGCTTTTGATGCTTGTCTTGAAAGTACTCTTCATGAAAAGTTTTGCTATATGTTACCTATTTGTTAGCAACTATAGATCATTGCCTTGAGTCACTTCATTCATTTCATATGCTTTGTAATAGTATGATCAAGGTTATGTAAGTAGCATGTCACTACAGAAATTACTCTTTTTATCGTTTACCTACTCGAGGGCGAGCAGGAACTAAGCTTGGGGATGCGACGTCTCCAACGTACCTATAATTTCTGATGTTCCATGCTTGTTTTATGATAATACTTACATGTTTTGCTTGCACTTTATAATGTTTTTATGCATTTTCCGGAACTAACCTATTAACAAGATGCCACAGTGTCAGTTCCTGTTTTCTGCTGTTTTTTGGTTCCAGAAAGGCTGTTCGGGCAATATTCTCGGAATTGGACGAAATCAACGCCAAAGATCTTATTTTTCCCGGGAGGCTCCAGAACACCGAAGGGGAGTCGGAGGAGGGCCACCACACACGTGGGCCGCGCGGGCTACACCCTGGCCGCGCCGGCCTGGTGTGGGGCCACCCTGTCGCCCCTCCTGCGCCGCCTCTTCGCCTATTTAAGCCCTTTCGACCTAAAAACGCAGTACCACTTGACGAAACTCCAGAAAGACTACTGGGGCGCCGCCGCCATCGCGAAACTCCAATTCGGGGGACAGAACTCTCTGTTCCGCCGGGACGGGGAAGTGCCCCCGGAAGCCATCTCCATCAACGCCACCGCCTCCATCATGCTCCGTGAGTAGTTCCCCCATGGACTACGGGTTCTAGCTGTAGCTAGTTGGTATACTCTCCCCCATGTACTTCAATACAATGATCTCATGAGCTGCCTTACATGATTGAGATTCATCTGATGTAATCGGTGTTGTGTTTGTTGGGATCCGATGGATTGTTACGTTATGATTGTCTATCTACAAAGTTTGTGAAGTTATTGTTGCTGCAATCTTGTTGTGTTTAATGCTTGTCACTAGGGCCCGAGTGGCATGATCTTAGATTTGAGCTCTATACTTATTGCTTAGATTGTATCTACAAGTTGTATGCACATGTCTATGTCCGGAACCAAAGGCCCCAAAGTGACAGAAATTGGGACAACTGGAGGGAAAGGCTTAGATATGAGGATCACATGTTTTCACGGAGTGTTAATGCTTTGCTCCGGTGCTCTATTAAAAGGAGTACCTTAATTTCCAGTAGTTTCCCTAGAGGCCCGGCTGCCACCGGCTGGTAGGACAAAAGATGTTGTACAAGTTTCTCATTGCGAGCACGTATGACTATATATGGGAAACATGCCTACATGATTAATAGACTTGATATTTTGTCTTAATGCTATTTCAATCCTATCAATTGCCCAACTGTAATTTGTTCACCCAACACTTGTTATTGGAGAGTTGCCACTAGTGTAGATAGCTGGGAACCCCGGTCCATCTCGCATCATCATATACTCGTTCTACATGTCATTGGAAGTAGTATCAACTATTTTCTGGTGCCATTGCTCTGTATTACTATTACTGCTGCTGTGTTACTGTTACTATTGCTCTCATATTACTGCGCTTTCACATCACCCCTGTTACTAGTGCTTTTCCAGTGCAGCTGAATTGACAACTCAGTTGTTAAGGCTTATAAGTATTCTTTACCTCCCCTTGTGTCGAATCAATAAATTTGGGTTTTACTTCCCTCGAAGACTATTGCGATCCCCTATACTTGTGGGTCATCAATGAGTTAACTCTTGTGCAAGACTTTTTGATGCTTGTCTTGAAAGTACTATTCATGAAAAGTTTTGCTATATGTTAGCAAACTATAGATCATTGCTTTGAATCACTTCATTCATGTCATATGCTTTACAATAATGTTGATCAAGATTATGATGGTAGCATGTCACTTCAGAAATTATTTGTTGTTATCGTTTACCTACTCGAGGGCGAGTAGGAACTAAGCTTGGGGATGCTTGATACGTCTCAAACGTATCTATAATTTCTGATGTTCCATGCTAGTTTTATGACAATACCTACATGTTTTGTTCACACTTTATATTGTTTTGATGCATTTTCCGGAACTAACCTATTGATGAGATGCCGAAGTGCCAGTTCGCTGTTTTTGGTTTCAGAAATCCTAGTAAGGAAATATTCTCGGAATTGGACGAAATCAATGCCCAGCATCTTAGAATTCCACGAAGCTTCGAACACCCGAGAGGAACAGGAGGGCCAGGGCCACCAGACAGAGGGCGGCGCGGCCAAGGAGCCAGCGCGCCCCCTATTGTGTGGCGCCCCCGTAACCCTTCCGACTCCGCCTCTTCGCTCCCTGACCTAAATCTTCGATACGGAAAAGCCACGGTACGAGAAACCTTCCAGAGCCGCCGCCATCGTGAAGCCAAGATCTGGGGGACAGGAGTCTCTGTTCCGGCACGCCGCCGGGAAGTGCCCCCGGAAGGCTTCTCCATCGACACCACCGCCATCTCCATCAACGCTGCTGCTCCCATGATGAGGAGGGAGTAGTTCTCCCTCGAGGCTAAGGGCTGTACCGGTAGCTATGTGGTTAATCTCTCTCTCTGTACTCCAATACAATGATCTCGTGAATTGCTTTGCATGATTGAGATCCATATGATGAGCTTTGTATCGCTACTAGTCTATGTGCTACTCATGTGATGTTATTAAAGTAGTCTATTCCTCCTGCATGGTGTAAAGGTGCTAGTGTGTGCACCGTGTGGTTCTTGTCGTAGGCTATGATCATGATCTCTTGTAGGTTGTGGAGTTAATTGTCATTATGATAGTATTGATGTGATCTATTCCTCCTTTCATAGTGTAATGTGGACAGTGTGTATGCTATGTTAGTTCTCGGTTTATTTTGCAAAGATCTATTATGCTCTAAGGTTACTTAAATATGAATGCCGAATGTTGTGGCGCTTGTTAACTCCGGCTTGAGGGAGCTCTTGTAGCCCTACACAACGAATGGTGTTTGTCATCCAACAAAAGAGTGTATGTAGCACAAATGAGAGAAGTTATTAATTTATTATGCGATCAATGTTGAGAGTGTCCACTAGTGAAAGTATGATCCCTAGGCCTTGTTTCCAATACTGCAAACACCGCTTACTTACTGTTCTACTGCATGTTTACTCGCTGCCATATTTTATTCAGATTACTATTACCACTCATATACATCCATACTACTTGTATTTCACTATCTCTTCGCCGAACTAGTGCACCTATACATCTGACAAGTGTATTAGGTGTGTTGGGGACACAAGAGACTTCTTGTATCGTGATTGCAGGGTTGCTTGAGAGGGATATCTTTGACCTCTTCCTCCCTGAGTTCGATAAACCTTGGGTGATCCACTTAAGGGAAAACTTGTTGTTGTTCTACAAACCTCTGCTCTTGGAGGCCCAACACTGTCTACAAGAATAGAAGCACCCGTAGACATCAATTACCACCATCTATACCACCTGTGTTTTACTATCTCTTCGCCGAACTAGTGCACCTATACATCTGACAAGTGTATTAGGTGTGTTGGGGACACAAGAGACTTCTTGTATCTTAATTGCAGGGTTGCTTGAGAGGACTATCTTTGACCTCTACCTCCCTGAGTTCGATAAACCTTGGGTGATTCACTTAAGGGAAACTTGCTGCTGTTCTACAAACCTCTGCTCTTGGAGGCCCAACACTGTCTACAAGAATAGAAGCACACGTAGACATCAATCATCACCGAAGGGCTCTACATCACCATGCCCGCCTCCGGACTGATGCGTGAGTAGTTCATCCTTGGACTACGGGTCCATAGCAGTAGCTAGATGGTTGTCTTCTCCTATTGTGCCATCATGTTTAGATCTTGTGAGCTGCCTATCATGATCAAGATCATCTATTTGTAATGCTACATGTTGTGTTTGTTGGGATCCGATGAATATGGAATACTATGTCAAGTTGATTATTGATCTATCATATATGTGTTGTTTATGATCTTGCATGCTCTCCGTTGCTAGTAGAGGCTCTGGCCAAGTTGATACTTGTAACTCCAAGAGGGGGTATTTATGCTAGATAGTGGGTTCATGTCTCCATTGAATCTGGGGGAGTGACAGCAACCCCTAAGGTTGTGGATGTGCTGTTGCCACTAGGGATAAAACATCAATGCTTTGTCTAAGGATATTTGTATTGTTTACATTACGCACAGTACTTAATGCAATTGTCTGTTGCTTGCAACTTAATACTGGAAGGGGTGCGGATGCTAACCCGAAGGTGGACTTTTTAGGCATAGATGCATGCTGGATGGCGGTCTATGTTCTTTGTCGTAATGCCCTAAGTAAATCTCATAGTAGTCATCATGATATGTATGTGCATTGTTATGCCCTCTCTATTTGTCAATTGCCCAACTGTAATTTGTTTACCCAACATGTTATTTATCTTATTGGAGAGACACCACTAGTGAACTGTGGACCCCGGTCCATTCTTTTACATCTGAAATACAACCTACTGCAATCATTGTTCTCTTTTGTTTTCTGCAAGCAAACATCATTTTCCACACCATACGTTTAATCTTTGTTTTCAGCAAGCCGGTGAGATTGACAACCTCACTGTTAAGTTGGGGCAAAGTAGTTTGATTGTGTTGTGCAGGTTCCACGTTGGCGCCGGAATCCCTGGTGTTGCGCCGCACTACACTCCTTCACCAACAACCTTCACATGATCTTCATCTCCTACTGGTTCGATAACCTTGGTTTCTTACTGAGGGAAAACTCGCTGTTGTACTCATCATACCATCCTCTTGGGGTTCCCAACGTGTGGGCCCGTCACAAGAACCGCCGGTAAGCCATCGAATTGCTCCACCTCAGGCGACGCCACCAGTACCAATCGCTCGCCGTCGTCGACAACCTCCTCCCCGCATCGACGCCCAGCCTCGCCGCGCCGCCGGTGAGCCTCCCACCCCCACCGTCGCCGCCGCAAGTTCCTCTCGCTGGAGACGACGACGCCTAGCATCCGTTTGATCCCACTCTAATCCAACGATCCACATCGAAACATACCGCTTCGGGTTTTAAAGCTCGCTGACAGCTGGGGCCTGATGCGCGTAGATGTACACATCTGTTGGGAACCCCAAGAGGAAGGTATGATGCGCACAGCAGCAAGTTTTCCCTCAGAAAGAAACCAAGGTTATCGAACCAGTAGGAGCCAAGAAGCACGTGAAGGTTGTTGGTGGAGGAATGTAGTGTGGCGCAACACCAGTGAAACCGGCGCCAACGTGGAACCTGCACAACACAATCAAGATACTTTGCCCCAACGTAACAGTGAGGTTGTCAATCTCACCGGCTTGCTGAAAACAAAGGATTAAGCGTATCGAGTGGAAAATGGTGTTTGTTTGCAAAGAACAGTAAAGAACAATGATTGCAGTAGATTGTATTCAGATGTAAAAGAATGGACCGGGGTCCACAGTTCACTAGTGGTGTCTCTCCAATAAGATAACTAACATGTTGGGTGAACAAATTACAGATGGGCAATTGACAAATAAAGATTCAATACATACCAATGATGATTACTATGTGATTTAATCAGGGCATTACGACAAAGTACATAGACCGCTATCCAGCATGCATCTATGCCTAAATAATCCACCTTCGGGTTAGCATCCGCACCCCCTCCAGTATTAAGTTGTAAACAACAGATAATTGCATTAAGTATGGTGCGTAATGTAATCAACACAAATATCCTTAGACAAAGCATCGATGTTTTATCCCTAGTAGCAACAGCACATCCACAACCTTAGAACTTTCTGTCACTGTCCCAGATTAAATGGAGGCATGAACCCACTATCGAGCATAAATACTCCCTCTTGGAGTTACAAGTATCAACTTGGCCAGAGCCTCTACTAGCAATGGAGAGCATGCAAGAACATAAACAACACATATATGATAGATTGATAATCAACTTGACATAATATTCTAGATTCATCGGATCCCACCAAACACAACATGTAGCATTACAAATAGATGATCTTGATCATGTTAGGCAGCTCATAAGATCTAAACAATGATAGCACATGCGGAGAAGACAACCATCTAGCTACTGCTATGGACCCATAGTCCAAGGATGAACTACTCACGCATCAATCCGGAGGCGGGCATGATGATGTAGAGCCCCTCCGTGATGATTCCCCTCTCCGGCAGGGTGCGGAGGCGATCTCCTGAATCCCCCGAGATGGGATTGGCGGCGGCGGCGTCTCTGGAAGGTTTTCCATATCGTGGCTCTCGGTACGGGGGTATTCGCGACGAAGGCTTTAACTAGGCGGAAGGGTAGGTCAGGGCGCCACGAGGGCCCCACACCAGGGCGCGCGGCCGGGCCTGTGCCGCGCCGCCTGTGGTCTGGCCACCTCGTGGCCCCACTTCGTTATCTCTTCGGTCTTCTGGAAGCTTCGTGTAAAAATAGGACCCTGGGCGTTGATTTCGTCCAATTCCGAGAATATTTCCTTACTAGGATTTCTGAAACCAAAAACAGCAGAAAACAGCAACTAGCGCTTCGGCATCTTGTTAATAGGTTAGTGCCGGAAAATGTATAATAATGATGTAAAGTATGTATAAAACATTCAAGTATTGTCATAAAAGTAGCATGGAACATAAGAAATTATAGATACGTTTGAGACGTATCAAGCATCCCCAAGCTTAGTTCCTACTCGCCCTCGAGTAGGTAAACGATAACACAAATAATTTCTGAAGTGACATGCTACCAACATAATCTTGATCAACATTATTGTAAAGCATATGAGATGAATGGAGTGATCTGAACAAAAGATTGCTAACAAAGATAATGACTAAACAAATGAATCATATAGCAAAACTTTTCATGAATAGTACTTTCAAGACAAGCATCAATAAGACTTGCATAAGAGCTAACTCATAAGCAATAAATTCTTAGTAGAATGAATTGAAGCAACACAAAGGATGATTAAGTTTCAGCAATTGCTTTCAACTTGTAACATGTATATCTCATGGATATTTGTCAACATAGAGTAATATAACAGGTGCAATAAGTAAACATGTAAGAATCAATGCACACAGTTAACACAAGTGTTTGCTTCTAAGATAGAAAGAAGTGGGTAAACTGACTCAACAATAAAGTAAAAGAATGGCCCTTCGCAGAGGGAAGCATGGATTACTATTTTTATGCTAGAGCTTTTATTTTGAAAACATAGAAACAATTTTGTCAACGGTAGTAATAATTCATATGTGCTATGCATAATACTTCCTACAAGTTGCAAGTCTCATGCATAGAGTACTAATAGTGCTCGCACCTTGTCCTAATCAGCTCGGAAAACACGGATTATCATCGCATAACATATGTTTCAACCAAGTGTCACAAAGGGGTACCTCTATGCCGCCTGTACAAAGGTCTAAGGAGAAAGCACGCATTGGATTTCTCGCTTTTGATTATTCTCAACTTAGACATCCATACCGGGACAACATAGACAACAGATAATGGACTCCTCTTTTAATGCTTAAGCATTCAACAACAAATAATATTCTCATAAGAGATTGAGGTTGTATGTCCAAACTGAAACTTCCACCATGATACATGGCTTTAGTTGGCTGCCCAATGTTCTTCTCTAACATATGCATACTCAAACCATTTGATCATGAAATCGCACTTACTTCAGACAAGACGAACATGCATAGCATCTCACATGATATCCAACAAAGGTAAAAAGTTGATGGCGTCCCCAGAAACATGGTTACCGCTCAACAAGCAACTTATAAGAACTAAGACACATAACTACATATTCATCACCACAATAGTTTTTAAGCTATTTGTCCCATGAGCTATATATTGCAAAGATAAAGGAATGAAATTTTAAAGGTAGCACTCAAGTAATTTACTTTGGAATGGCAGAAAAATACCATGTAGTAGGTAGATATGGTGGACACAAATGGCATGGGTTTTGGCTCAAGGTGTTTGGATGCACGAGAAGCATTTCCTCTCAGTACAAGGTTTGGGCTAGCAAGGTTGTTTGAAGCAAACACAAGTATGAACAGGTACAGCAAAACTTACACAAGAACATATTGCAAGCATTATAAGAATCTACACTATCTTCCTTGTTGTTCAAACACTTTACCAGAAAATATCTAGACTTAGAGAGACCAATCATGCAAACCAAATTTTAACAAGCTCTACGGTAGTTCTTCATTAATAGATTAAACTACATGATGCAAGAGCTTAAACATGATCTATGAGAGCTCAAACAATTGCCAAGTTTCCAAACCATATGCAGCATTTTCCGATTCCAACCAAATAGCAATTTAACGAAGCAATTTCAGCCTTCGCCATGAACATAAAACACAATTAAGAACACAAGTGTTCCATATGAAAAAGCGGAGCGTAATATCTCCAATATAAGGATGATGGGATCCAACTTTATTCAAACCAAAACAAAAATAAAAGCAAACCGACGCTCCAAGTAAAGAACATAAGATGTGATGGAATAAAAATATAGTTTCACTAGAAGTGACCTGATAAGTTGTCGATGAAGAAGGGGATGCCTTGGGCATCCCCAAGCTTAGATGCTTGAGTCTTCTTAAAATATGCAGGGATGAACCACCGGGGCATCCCAAGCTTAGACCTTTCACTCTTCTTGATCATAGTATATCATCCTCTTCTCTTGACCCTTGAAAACTTCCTCCACACCAAACTTCAAGCAAACTCATTAGAGGGTTAGTGCATAATCAAAAATTCACATATTCAGAGGTGACACAATCATTCTTAACACTTCTGGACATTGCACAAAGCTTCTGAAAGTTAATGGAACAAAGAAACTCATTCAACATAGCAAAAGCGGCAATGCGAAATAAAAGGCAGAATCTGTCAAAAAGAACAGTCCGTAAAGACGAATTTTGCAGGGGCACTTAACTTGCTCAAACGGAAAAACTCAAAACTAATGAAAGTTGCGTACATATCTGAGGATCACGCTAAATTTGCAGTTTTTTTGATTTTTTTACAGGGAGATAAATTCGTAGACAGCAATGTTGTGCGAGCAATCCAAATCTAGCATCAACTTAAACATAGAAAATTTACTTGGCACAAAAACATGATAAGGAGAGGTTGCTACAGTAGTAAACAACTTCCAAGACTCAACAATACAGTAAATAAAATGAAACATGGGTTATCTCCCAAGAAGTGCTTTTCTTTAACGCCTTTCAGCTAGGCGCAGAAAGTGCAAATCAAGTAACATCAAGAGAAGAAGCATCAACATCATAACTTGTTCTAATAATAGAATCAAAAGGCAACTTCATTCTCTTTCTAGGGAAGTGTTCCATACCTTTCTTGAGAGGAAATTGATATTTAATATTACCTTCCTTCATATCAATAACAGCACCAACAGTTCGAAGAAAAGGTCTTCCCAACACAATAGGACAAGATGCATTGCATTCAATATCCAAGACAACAAAATCAACGGGGACAAGGTTATTGTTAACCGTAATGCGAACATTATCAATCCTCCCCAAAGGTTTCTTTTTAACATTATCAGCAAGATTAACATCTAAATAACAATTTTTCAATGGTGGCAAGTCAAGCATATCATAAATCTTCTTAGGCATAACAGAAATACTTGCACCAAGATCACATAAAGCATTACACTCAAAATCATTGAATTTCATCTTAATGATGGGCTCCCAACCATCTTCTAACTTCCTAGGAATAGAAGCTTCAAGTTTTAATTTCTCTTCCCTAGCTTTAATGAGAGCATTTGTAATATGTTTTGTAAAGGCTAAATTTATAGCACTAGCATTGGGACTTCTAGCAAGTTTTTGTAAGAACTTTATAACTTCAGTAATATGACAATCATCAAAATCTAAACCATTATGTTCTACAGCAATGGAATCATTGTCACCAATATTTTGAAAAATTTCAGCAGTTTTATCACAAGCAGTTTCAGGCAATTTTGCGCGCTTTGCACTAGGAGTAGAAACATTGCCAACACCAATTATTTTACCATTGATAGTAGGAGGTGTAGCAACATGTGTAGAATCAACATTACTAGTGGTGGTAATAGTCCATACTTTAGCTACATTATTTTCTTTAGCAAGTTTTTCTTTTTCTTCTCTATCCCACCTAGCATGCAATTCAGCCAACATTCTAATATTATCATTAATTCGAACTTGGATGGCATTTGCTGTAGCAGAAAATTTTGTATCATTATCCTCAGGTTTAGCAGCCATTTTATTAATTAAAGAAGATTGTGATTCAGACATATATGAGATTCGATTTTCAGCATTTGTAAGTTTAGTTTGCAAACCAGAAATTTTCACATTCAAATTTTCAAGTTGATTTCCTATATTTTTCAACAAGGCAGATTGTTCATTCATAGTTTTAGTAAACAATTGATTTTTCTCATATTGTGATTGCATAAAGCTCTTAGTAGTTCTTTCAATTTCCAATATCTTTTCCTCATTAGGCAAAACAGATCTACCATAAGAATTACCATAACCACTACCATTATTAAAAGGATATGGCCTATAGTTGTTGTTGAAATTATTATTCTTAATGAAATTCACATCAACATTTTCTTCTTGAGCAACCAATGAAGCTAAAGGAACATTATTAGGATCAATATGAGATCTACCATTTGCAAGCATAGACATAATAGCATCAATCTTATCACCCAAAGAAGAGGTTTCTTCAACAGAATTTACCTTCTTACCTTGAGGAGTTCTTTCAGTGTGCCATTCAGAGTAATTGATCATCATATCATCAAGTAGTTTAGTTGCGGCGCCCAAGGTGATGGACATAAAAGTACCTCCAGCAGCTGAATCCAATAGGTTCCTCGAGGAAAAATTCAATCCTGCATAAAAGGTTTGGATGATCATCCAAGTAGTCAGTCCATGGGTTGGGCAATTCTTTACCAAAGATTTCATTCTCTCCCATGCTTGAGCAACATGTTCATTATCAAATTGTTTAAAGTTCATAATGCTACTTCTCAAAGATATAATCTTAGCAGGAGGATAATATTTACTAATAAAAGCATCTTTACATTTAGTCCATGAATCAATACTATTTTTAGGCAAAGAAAGCAACCAATCTTTAGCTCTTCCTCTTAATGAGAAAGGAAACAATTTCAGTTTTATAATATCACCATCTATATCCTTATACTTTTGCATTTCACAAAGTTCAACAAAATTATTAAGATGGGCAGCAGCATCATCAGAACTAACACCAGAAAATTGCTCTCTCATAACAAGATTCAGTAAAGCAGGTTTAATTTCATAGAATTCTGCTGCAGTAGCAGGTGGAGCAATAGGAGTACATATAAAATCATTATTATTTGTGCTAGTGAAATCACACAACTTAGTATTTTCAGGAGTACCCATTGTAGCAGTAATAAAGTAAACTAAGCAAATAGAATAAAGTAAAGACAAGTAACTAATTTTTTTGTGTTTTGATATAAAGCAAGTAAACAATACAGAAAGTAAAGCAACTAATTTTTTTGTGTTTTTGATATGAAGCAAACAAGACAATAAATAAAATAAAGTAAAGCAAGACAAAAACAAAGTAAAGAGATTGGATGTGGAGACTCCCCTTGCAGCGTGTCTTGATCTCCCCGGCAACGGCGCCAGAAAAAGAGCTTGATGCGCGTAGATGTACACGTCCGTTGGGAACCCCAAGAGGAAGGTATGATGCGCACAGCAGCAAGTTTTCCCTCAGAAAGAAACCAAGGTTATCGAACCAGTAGGAGCCAAGAAGCACGTGAAGGTTGTTGGTGGAGGAATGTAGTGCGGCGCAACACAAGTGAAACCGGCGCCAACGTGGAACCTGCACAACACAATCAAGATACTTTGCCCCAACGTAACAGTGAGGTTGTCAATCTCACCGGCTTGCTGAAAACAAAGGATTAAGCGTATCGAGTGGAAAATGGTGTTTGTTTGCAAAGAACAATAAAGAACAATGATTGCAGTAGATTGTATTCAGATGTAAAAGAATGGACCGGGTCCACAGTTCACTAGTGGTGTCTCTCCAATAAGATAACTAACATGTTGGGTGAACAAATTATAGGTGGGCAATTGACAAATAAAGATTCAATACATACCAATGATGATTACTATGTGATTTAATCAGGGCATTACGACAAAGTACATAGACCGCTATCCAGCATGCATCTATGCCTAAATAATCCACCTTCGGGTTAGCATCCGCACCCCCTCCAGTATTAAGTTGTAAACAACAGATAATTGCATTAAGTATGGTGCGTAATGTAATCAACACAAATATCCTTAGACAAAGCATCGATGTTTTATCCCTAGTAGCAACAGCACATCCACAACCTTAGAACTTTATGTCACTGTCCCAGATTAAATGGAGGCATGAACCCACTATCGAGCATAAATACTCCCTCTTGGAGTTACAAGTATCAACTTGGCCAGAGCCTCTACTAGCAACGGAGAGCATGCAAGAACATAAACAACACATATATGATAGATTGATAATCAACTTGACATAATATTCTAGATTCATCGGATCCCACCAAACACAACATGTAGCATTACAAATAGATGATCTTGATCATGTTAGGCAGCTCATAAGATCTAAACAATGATAGCACGGAGAAGACAACCATCTAGCTACTGCTATGGACCCATAGTCCAAGGATGAACTACTCACGCATCAATCCGAGGCGGGCATGATGATGTAGAGCCCCTCCGGTGATGATTCCCCTCTCCGGCAGGGTGCCGGAGGCGATCTCCCGAATCCCCCGAGATGGGATGGCGCGGCGGCGTGTGGGAAGGTTTTCCGTATCGTGGCTCTCGGCACGGGGGTATTCGCGACGAAGGCTTTAAGTAGGCGGAAGGGTAGGTCGGGGGCGCCACGAGGGCCCCACACCATAGGGCCGCCGGCCACGGCCGGCCGCGCCGCGCTCGTGGTCCTGCCACCTCGTGGCCCCACTTCGTTATCTCTTCGGTCTTCCGGAAGCTTCGTGTAAAAATAGGACCCTGGGCGTTGATTTCGTCCAATTCGAGAATATTTCCTTACTAGATTTCGAAACCAAAAACAGCAGAAAAAAAGCGCTTCGGCATCTTGTTAATAGGTTAGTGCCGGAAAATGTATAATAATGATGTAAAGTATGCATAAAACATTCAAGTATTGTCATAAAAGTAGCATGGAACATAAGAAATTTTAGATACGTTTGAGATGTATCAGGGCCCTCCCTGTCAGGCGGCCCGCGTGCACCGTAGGCATAGCTGGACCGGCCCAGTTCTTTTTCCCCTCTCCTGGCCCAACTTCGTTTCCTGCCTCGCCCAATCATTTGAATTTGAATTAATCCAATTTACCCAAATTCAACACTAGATCCTTTTTAATAATTTAATAGAATAAATTATACAGAACCAAATTTAAGGAATTTTATATATTTGGAAAGCTTATGAAATGCTCTATCCAACCCCACTAGTCTCCACCCTAGATTCATTGTAGAATTAAAAGTAAAAATAACAAGGCAGGGCCTTTTTAAACTTCAAATAATTATTAAAAATCAACCATAATGAATTTTGAGGTGATTCAAATTCTCATAATTCACATTTCAAATGCTCTAATTGTTTATGCAAAAATATGATATGGTTGTTTCATATGATCATGGGTTAGAATCAAATAATGGCTATGTAGTCATTACTAGCCCATTTAAATTATTTTCAAATTTAAGAATTTAAATCTATGAGGTGTAGCACCTCATTTAAATCACATTCTCAAGTGATTCAAGGTGAGGTGATGACATTTGTATTCATGACCCCATATGTTCTTACTTGAGAAAATTAAATCATTTCAATAGTAGTATTTAAATTATTCAAAACTATGTATTAAATCATATGAGAGGTATTCTTCTCATTTAAATCTTTGTCTCAAGTAATCCAACATTAAGTAGTGACCTTAGTCTAATAAACCTCATATTGTATTAATTAATGCTATTAAATCATTATAAGGTTAGTATTAAATTACATGAGGTGTATCACCTCATTTAAATCATTTTCCCAAATGATGATTATGAAGTGTTGACCTTGGTCAACATGAGTTCATATATTATCATATGAGGAAATTAAATCTTAAACAAGATTCAATGAGAGGAAATTATTTCTCAAAGAATTAAATAGAAACCCTAAATTAATATTTGTAATGAGAGGAAATTATTTTTCTTAAGAAGAAAACAAAGTCAACCAACATAATAATAATGTTGTGATGCTAGAATAGCTTGTGTGAACCATTTGTGTGTTTAGTCTAGCCTTAAGTTTTGATTGGTGATTGTTATCCTCCTATTCGTTTATAGATGCTAGTACCGGAGACTACCAAGAGGAGGAGGTCTACTTTGAAGAAGAAGAGAACTTTGATCACTACCCCAACCAAGGCAAGCTAATATTCTTGCAAGCCACCCTAATGCAAAGCTCCACAAGAGCAAGGCACCATTACATGTTACTTTATATGCTTAATGATCCTATCCCATGTTTTTACCTTACAATTATTTTGCTTATTGTATTTCAAAGTTTACTTTTGATTCATGATTCACTTGGTCTAGAGTAGAACAAGATCACAAGAGCCTAGAGCAATGAAAGCTAGTTAGCACCCCTCATGACTAGTTGCTAGTGCTAAACAAATAAAATTGACTACTCTAGATGGGAACATGTGAAATGAAATGACTTTGAAAGATTTTGAAGGTGAATGTGACATGAATGACTTGGTGAATTTGATGAAAACTGATGATTGGGTTCGGATGCGATACCATTCCAATTATACAAGTACCCCCACAATACCTGATTATGGGTAGGGCTTAACTAGAAGTTTATGTATTTTAGTATGGGTTCCCTCTAAACAAGCGTCATAGGGGTTATGCCGAGGCTGCCTCCGTTGAAAGTGAAATGTGAAATGACGTGAATATGAGGTGAATGTCAGACCCAAGCCCTGTGCAGTTCCTAGGTTGACGGTTTGTCTTCACCGGGAGGCCAAGCTCATGGGGAGATGTGCCTATATTAGGGTATGTAAGTGAAAGGTTATGGTTGATGATCTGCGTACTGAGTTACGATTATTCAGGGTTATCCCTGACGGATGTAATCAAAAGTTGTGGCACAAGAGTACAACCTCTGCAGAGTGTAAACCTATTCGAATAGCCGTGTCCACGGTTACAGACGATTGGAAAGGCCATATTGTTCCGTCATCAGACCATTTTCAAAAATGTGACATATGACTTGTGACTTGAACTTGAAAGGTGAATGGTGACTTTGACTTGAATCACAACAGAGTTGTGGGAATGACACTAATGTTCCCACTTGAGTTAGTTAGCAAATGAAGAGTCTTTTACTAAATGCTTATGAACTAAAATTGGCTTTATGCAAATAAACCTAGAGCTTAGCACCCCTTAATAAAATTGATAGTACTTACACTAGTATTAGTTTGCGAGTACTTTAAAAGTACTCATGGCTTTGTCCCTGGCTATTCAAATGGCCAGACTATGAAGAGGAGTACCAGAACCCAGAAGATGGACAGCAGGACGTCTACGACAACTAGGACTGCTCCTGACGTCAAGCGTTGGCATGTGGATTAGATAGCCACTACTATTACGCTTCCGCTATTTGTGATGTTCGTTGATCAATAGATCAACTATTATTGTAATATTGGATCATGTGATCTACTTTTGTAAGACGACTATGGTTTGTAATAAATGATGACTTATGATATCAACTGTTATGTCTCGCAACAACAATCTTCCTGGGATTGCGATGTATGGCATAATAGGCATCTGGACTTAAAAACCCGGGTGTTGACACGATCTCATGCCCCCTTTGAAACGTTGAGACCGCTGCTGCAAAATGGGACCCATATGTCATCCTCTATGTACAATAAAAGTTTCTTTTCTTGGATTATTTTTTGCTCCTGATATTTGGTCACTTTCCTTTTTTCTTTGATCTCATGCCGCCTCTGAAACGTTGAGTAAGGTGCTGGCTCATGGGACCCGCATGTCATCCTCTGTTTTTACTTTGAGATATCTGTTGCAACTTCCATGTGTTGTATACTTGTATCCTGAATCCCACCAAACATGTTCACATGCCACCTCTAGGTCTCCTTAACGCATCATATATATGTTTCAGCATGCACGTCATCCTTTACTGTTCTTCATTCTATTCCATTTGCATATCATCATATATGGGACTTCTGTAGACTGAAATATCGTTTATGTGTGCTAGGAATCTGCAGCTTCAAGTAAGAATTTCGCAGGAACCACCAATGAGAGGAAGACCATTCAACAGGCACCTGAATCGGTGATAGAACAGCTGCAACCAAAAAAGAAATCTGCTTCTGCTACTAGACAGTCTCAGCGATTCATGGCACTAGTTGAAGAAAATAACGAAAATGCTAAGAGTACTGAAATAAAAAAACATGGTGAACACCCCAAGCGGTTGAATCAACCACCTGTTACCAATCCAGTCAACCAGCAACAATCGGCAGCAGAATAAAAAAACGTGGTGAACACCCCAAGCGGTTGAATCAGCCACCTGTTACCAATCCAGTCAACCAGCACAATCGGCAGCAGAACCAGTTTCCACAGCAACTTCTCAGCCACAATTGGCAGCAGAACCAGTTTCCACAGCAACTTCTCAACCACAATTGGCAGCAGAACCAGTTTCCACGGCAACTTCTCAGCCACAATTGGGATCAGCAGTAGCTGTGGTAGGAAATACTGCCCAAGGACACACTGTACCAGTCCCAGCTGACACAACCACAACTGGCCAAACACTGCTAGCACAACATCAACAAACTGTTGATGATCTCCCACTGACCCATATTAGTCCTGCCATAGACAACTCCCCTGAGGATGAGCCCCACACCGAAGAAGGTACATTTTCCAATGCTTATAGTTTCATTCTCCGTTATAAAGTTATACTTTATAGATAAATATATATATATCTACCTTGATAGCTTGATGTAATGCTTAACTTTGTAGTTGCACCACGATCAAGAAAAACGAGGGGCCCAACAGTAGGGAAAATGTTCGTAGCTAAGCTTGCTGGGATGGAATCAAGATTTCGCCTTTCATCTATCGTAGGTGGCAGAAGGCCACTGGACCCAGAAGAATCTTGTAAATTAGCATCGGATGTAGGAATTTTCGTCAGGAATGAAATTCCTATCTTCCCAACATGGAAAGAGCACGTAGACACCTCTGCGCATTTTGAAAAATTAGTGCACAGGTTACACGTAAGTCATCTTTCTCTTGGTAATGTTACTCATACTAGTATACCACATTGGCACGTCCCGTTCCTTCTAGCTTGTTGTTGGCTCTATGTATATCGCACCAACGGTTTATATTGTTGTGAACAGTTAAGGTTCGAGTTCGATGAGGACCAAGAGGAAGTAAAGCATGTTCTCAACAGTCTATTCTCAGACTGTCTGCGCCAGTATCGCAGCAGGCTAAAGAAGAAATACTTCACTGGAAAGATTACTGGGAGTGTTCCAACTAGATCTCCTCTTAAGCAAATGACTGACAAACAGTGGGGAGATCTTGTGAAGCACTGGTCTGATCCAAAGAATATGGTATGATTTGTAAGACTGAGACCAGATCACATCTTGGATTCTTATTTATAGCAGTGTCTCACTAGTCTCCTTTTTGCAGAATTTGGCTAAACAGAATCAGAAAAACCGCGGTAAACTACTTTTACCTAGCCGTACGGGATCTCGTAACCTTATAGTGCACATTCGGCAAAAAGTAAGGACATGTTGTTTTATACTGCTATTTAGAAATATTTTAGTAAAAGATCATGCAGAGTATATACACCAGTGTGCAGCTTATATTATGATCCTCCATTTCAACCACGTTATTCGATTTATAAATGGTAGTACTAAAATGCAGATGTTACATAATGCAAGTAAAAGGGAACCAAACAAAGAGATGACTCTGCCAGAGATTTTTGAAGCATGCCAGAAGAACAAACTTGAAGTGATTGGAGAAGTCGCACAGAGTGTTCTTGTAAGTCTTCTCTAAGATTGAAATTTTGTGACGACTCACATCCCAACTTGTAGGAGTAGTAAAGTACATGTCAATATGATATTATAGATGTTTATTAAAATTCATGTGATGTGAATCAGACATGCCAAACTGTAGGAATAAAAGTAGGTCATACACATGATAAATCTACTATCAGCAAGTTTCTCTGTAGTAACTATCATGTTTACACATGTGTACGAACTGAATTTTTTGCAGGAAGATATGAAATTAGAGATGGCAAAACCCGGTAAAAACGGTCTGGAAAAAACCGATGAAGAATGTGTGAAGGCATTTTCCATGGCAATAAAAAAGAAAGGCATTGCCAAAAACACTTTCTTACGGAATGCTGGACTGCTGAAGTGCAAGTCCATGTCCAAGTCAAAGTATTTGCATGCTCAAGTTCTAGAGGAGCAACTCCAAGTAGAACGAGCTGCATCAGCTGCGCTAAGAGAGAATTTACCCAGGTTTTAGAACGATGAGGTAACACCCCTACGTCCTGCCTGTCTGATCTTGATTATGAAAATATCGGGTTACAATGGGGTGCCGAAGGTTTTGGTTGTGATCTCGTCGAGAGGCTAAGGGCTACGGCGACCTAGTTCTAAACTTCTGGTGGCTAAAGTTGTTAAGATTGATTGTGTCCCTCGGTAGCCCCTCTCCTGGCCTTTATATAGGAGGCCAGGTCTCAAGAGATCTGTCCGGGTACGACTAGGTTTACAAAAGACCTAGCCCTAAACTTTCCTTGTTCGTCTCTTCATTGTAATGGCCCTGGGTAGCACCCCTATTAGATTTGTTTGTGTTTTTCTTTTGTGCATCAACATGGCATATGCATCATATCATCCATGTTTTTATCAAATAAAATTATTTTATAAACCCTATATTATTTTGTTTTGTCCCTCTCTTATGGTTTTATTAAACCTACTCTTTTCTTTCATTTAACAAAGTCTAAAATAAAACTATTATTTTAATTATTCATTTTCTCTCCCACATCTCTGTTTGAATTCAAAGTTGCTTTTGAATTTAAATCTTGCTTCAAACCAGTTTTCAAAATAAATAAAGAAACATGAATTTTAAAAGAAAACCCTAACCCCTATTCTATCCAGGCCCCCCTCTCTCTGGTCCAGCTCCCTCTTTTCTTTCCAAGCCCAGCACCAGCCTTTCCACCTCAGCCCATACCCCTTCGACCCCTCCTGTGTCGTATTCCCCTTTCCAGCTCACCGAGCACGCACATGGCGTGGTGGAGGCAGTGGTCCTCCCCACCCAGCGCCAACCACTCCCTCCTCCCTCTTATCTCTTCGAGCTGAGGCTACTCCCAAACCCTAGCGCATCCCCTCTTCCCCCATCGCGCCGCCGCCATCTCTCCCCATCTCTTTTCTTCGTCTCTGTGAACGCATCCAAGGAGCACCACCGCCACTGCCCCTCCATGGCGCCGCCGCTCTGGTCCATCCCCCGACGATCTGAGACCACCACCAGAAGCGCCTCGTCTTCCTCTACATCCTCGTCCAATGAATCGACCTGAGGCGCTTTGTATCAAGCGCACGGTCGCCGATTCCTCTTCCGTCTCCGGCGAGATAATCCTCAATTCCGGCAGCCCTCGTCCTCCTCCGGCCAAACCGAGCTCACCTTCGGCTTTCCCGTGTCCAGGCGCACCCCCGACACCCTCGTGCTCGTGCTGTTTCGGTCTCAGCCGTCAAGTTCTTCTCCAACCAGTGGCTTCCGCCATGGCTGGCCTCCCCGAGCTCCATCTCGTTCGCTTCAAAAACTCGCGCGGCCCA
Organism: Lolium multiflorum; assembly: GCA_030979885.1. Lineage (NCBI taxonomy): Eukaryota > Viridiplantae > Streptophyta > Magnoliopsida > Poales > Poaceae > Lolium > Lolium multiflorum. Next base: position 67,607,304 of record CM061749.1, on the reverse strand, counting down.
GCTTCTCCAACAACACAACTGCAGCAGAGTGGTTCGTTTCTTGATCCGTTATGCAGGAGAGCCAAGTTCAAGTCTCCACCTTTGCGGATTAAATCCATCCTTTTTGCCTTTGTTTTCTCCAGATCTTGAGTTCAGAGATTATTCACTTTATGTGTGAGATCATCCAAGTCAACAACATCAGCTAGCTCTTCTGGTTCGTGCCCCTGTGATCCATCTGGTGATCTTCTGTTCAATTCCCACTCTGGGCGATTTGTTTTTAACCCTGTGGTTCTTTTCTGCTCCACATATACAGACGGGCCTCGGCCCAGTTTCCTTTCCGGCGCGGCCCAACGAAAAGCGCGGCCATCAGCCCTTAGGCCGCCAGCTTGTCCTCGCCCAGCGCGGCACGTAGCAGCCCAACACGCCCAGATCCTCTTCTCTATTTTATTATGTTCCATTCTTTTGCAAAATGGTTTGAATCATATTTTCTAAACCATATTTCCAAATGCAAAGTGTTATATATGAAAGTTTATCAGAAAAATATGAGGAACATGAATATGTTATCCATTCATCTGTTTGCATCTTGCATCGTGTCGAGACGTGATAGTTATGCATGTTCACCTAACATATATGCGGAGTATTTCGGATATCCACCTAAGGTTTCCCCGCTCCGTTTAATATTGAAGTAGCGCACCCCTGCCATGATATGCCATGCTAATCCACCCTTAAATTTGTCGGTAGAAATGCAACTCCAACCTTAATTTGATTGTCCGGGGTTCCGACTCTGATTAATATGGATAAGTTGCATTGCATCATGTTGCCATGCCATGCATACCATCTTCATCATGCTGGTTCTTTTCCGTAGTTGTAAGATTTGCACCCGTTGTTTGTTGTAGCATTTGCTTCTTCCCGGATAGGATCACGAAGTGGTGTTGTGAGATACGTTCTTCCGCAGCTTTTCACAGGCGAGCCCTCCTTCTTCACCTATTTTACATTTTGCTCTTCCTCTCATTGCTCTCCTTATGTTGCGATTCTTTATCGAGTCACGTGTCCTATTCCACTTGTTTACCATAATAATCCTATATGTATCATTCCTTACCCATAGCCGTTGCTTGATGTTTGAGCCTTGCGAGTCGTAGGCGTGTTTAGGTTATGTTGTTTATCTCGATCTGTTATCGGGATATGTTGGGTTGTTGGGAGGTTATCACATGCTATATCAGTTGTTGGAGATACACATGCTTTACATTATTGTTAACAACTAAAATTGTAAGCAGAGGCATCTGTGAGCCCCTTTGCGAAAGCATCGGAACTTTGACTTGCTAATGTCCCCTAGGACCCGAGTTTTTGTTATCTGTTCCGAGATTGAGCGCTCTACCCGTACGTGGGGGAGTGGGACCCCCATCACCCACTACCTTTCCTCGAGTCTGTTTATTGGGAGCCACAACCTTGGTTTTATTTGCCCATATGCACGATGCACGATTTACTTCCTGTTGCCTTCGGGTGTTTATTTCTGTACTGTACTCATAACGCGGCAGGTTTAGCGAAAGCAGGTTGTTCATGCCAGCATAGCCCTCCTCGCAAACCTCTGGGTCCGTATCGGAGTACGGCCGAACTTCGTCACGGGTAGCTTAGTTGGGTGGCTCCCATTAAACTTTCTCTTGCATTGGGAACGGTCTTGATGTGAGACTCCACCTGTAGTAAGTGGGTTCGAGCATGCGTATGGTTACATTTGGGCAACCCCTACAGGATGTACATCTTATCGATAAGTCGTGTCCGCGGTTATGGACGACTTGGAATTGTATGGCTTGATCATAGAACAAATTACACCTTATATTTGTTGTTAATAATCTGATAATAACTTGCGTAGTAATATAGCATTACTACAACCGATACCTAATAAAACTTGTCCACCGTTGAGTGCCTTTTACATTGCCTCTTCGCTTTGTTGAAGGGGATATGTGTAATCGGCTGGGTTATGTTTGTGTAGTATTTATCTGTTACCTTGTGCGCTCTCTTATCTTCTCTGAGTAGACGGATGTTGTAGCGTAGTTTTGCTGCCGCTAAACCTACCATATAGCCCCAGGCGATATATATATTCGCCCGGCGAGCATAGCCATTTCTAGTCTCGCTAAGTACGTGCCGGAGTTCGTTCCTTGGTACTTACTCTCGCCTTTTCCCCTTTCTCTTTTGCTTCCTCCCTTTTGTCGGCAACCGATGGCCCGACTTTGACAGGTACGAGAAGACGATGTTAGCAAGGTTACCCTTCCGGCTTGGCCTGGGCAGGGTTATGGACGCCATTGGTTATCTTCAGGACTCTTAGTCCAATTTGTATCTTGTCCGTACTCGGACGTATTTGATCTTCTGTATAATTTGGATCTTTGTATGTATCTATTTGTATCTTGACTCGTTGGAGTCGTTGTTGTAATATATGTTTCTTGTGGGCTCTATTGTAATCCTGTTGTAATGTTACCGCTCGTGTTAATTCCTCTGGCATCACGTGTGTGATTCTTCGCGCACGTCGTGTCGGAGGGCGTCTCTGAATCGATATCATGCGGATTTCGGCGGGATCGCTGGAATCCTCATGGTACCGGTTCCGGGGCGTCACATTCATCTTGTTCTTCAAGGAATCTTCTCCAGCACCGCCTTAGTGGCCCACCTTGCCATCGGGTATCCTCATGGGCCTCCAGTTGGGCTGTACAGGATAGGGCAATGTCGTTTACCCGAAGGGTAATGCCCACGTCAGTAGTCCCCGAGTGTCTAGCCGAAGATTTTTCGGGTAGAGACTAAAGCATGCCTCCACTGAACGTTCTTCTCCCTTGATTGTTCTTGTCCATCTTGTAACAGCTTCATCTTCTTTTATCGGGTGCGCGTCCAGCGCTCCCGATGGGAGTAGCCCCCGAGTCTATATACGGATGCTTGCAATCCGTGTGTAGACTCAAGTTGTACTACTCGAATGTTTTCCTCTGCCGAAGTTTCTTGCAAGTCTTCACAAACCATCCGATAAATTCATATCAAGGCTTGTGTTCTCCCAATAAGATTTAATGCGTAAAGGATAATGAGTAACGTGCCCAGCTTTTGCTGGTTAACTGCCGTTGACAAAACAACGTTACCCTACACAGAATCAAGTCCCCGGGCATGATCCTGGAGTGCAAAAAACTTTTATCGGGTGCGCGCCCTGCGCTCCCGATAGGAGTAGCCTCCGAGTCTGAGCACGGACGCTTGTGACCGGGTGCAGACTCGAGCCAAACAAGCTGTTCTTTTCTTCAAATGCTTCTTCACGATCTTCTTTCCTGAGAAATCTTCGAGTTCATGTTTATCGGGTGCGCGTCCTGCGCTCCCGATGGGAGTAGCCCCCGAGTCTATATACGGATGCTTGCAATCCGTGTGTAGACTCAAGTTGACTACTCAAAAAATTTGTTCCTTCGACTCTTCAACTGATATCTATAACGTCAGTGATGACGTAGCCACTGCTACGGTTTGATTCACAAGACACGACCTGTTGGGCCCATCCTACTCCTGTGTGGTCCTTTTTGAGAAAAGACCGCTTCCTGCGCGCGGTTACCAAAACGTCTCCTCGATTTCCGCGACTTGTTGATGAAAAAGAGACTCTTTCAGTAAATTGAGGACACGTGCCCATTCAATCCTTGACTCCGCATCTTATAATCCCTTGCGACAAATCTTTCCCTCTTTACGCCTTATCATTGCATTCTTGCCTTCCTCGTTCTTCTTCCACACTCAAACCTACCATGCCGCCGTCAAAACTAGATCCCGCGAGAATCTGAGATGGGGAAGAAGAAGATCTCCACCACAGCTACGGATGCTACGAGCAGCGGCGCCGCCGCCAAATCCGGTGCGAATCCTCCGAAAAGGAGCACCTCACATGCTCCTCCCCTAGCTCCGGCGCCGCCAGCGCCATCGAGTTCCGCCGCCGGGTCCGCCCCCGGCGATTGGCCTGCTTCCACTACTACGAAGCGAGACGAGAAGAAGGCTAAAAGCCTCGGTTACATCCCTTCCGAGGAGGGGAATGTTATTCTTCCAGGTGCGATCTCACGGCCCAATCCCCCTGCTGGTTTTACCGTGATGTTCTTATCATTTTTGCATCGAGGTCTTTCGCTTCCTGCCCACAAATTCCTTCGTCATCTCCTTCAAGTTTATGAGATCCAGTTATGGCAGTTAACTCCCAACTCTATCCTCCATCTTGCCGTTTTTATAACTCTCTGCGAATCATTCTTGGGCATCGAACCGCACTTCGGCCTATGGAAGAAAATTTTCTTCATGAAAAGGTACAACTGTAGTGGCGGATCTTTCGTCATTGGTGGATGTAAGGGTATATTGCCCCTATGTGTGGTTTTGGTAATTAATGACAACCCCTATGGACTAATGTTTTCATTGAGTTTATATGAAGGAATATTCCATAGGTACTACTTGTACTCCATATGTTGGATTCAAGTATGGATGCCATGAAGATAAAGATATACCTTGTGTATTGGCATTAAGATCGTCGGTTTAAAGATACATATGTGACATGATCAAGAAGAAGAAATGAAGATGGAGTTCTTATGTGGAACTCAATATTAGCCATGCTCTATCCTATATGATAAGCAATGAATGACCAAGATCTTGAGAGCTTGATTCCAAGTGAAGAATTCTTTATACACCTCAAGATAGTACGATAGAGTATGAGAAGATACAAGGTTGAGTCGTGCAAGTTCAAGATGAGCATCTCAAGTGGATCACATACTTGAAGCTTGCCGTCCATGTGGCGATAATGGACATGTGAAGATGTGCATCAATGGAGCTTTCCCATCATGGTGTATGGGGGAGCATTTGTGAGTCTTCACGAAGCAACGATGATCAAGTGAGGCATTCCGGCTTGAGTGGAGCTTGAAGAGTTATCATCAAGATCAAGCGGGATGCGCAAGGCAAAGGTATGACCTTGATAGGTTTTCCTTTTACCGGTCTCAAGGTGGTTGTTGGGAGACCGGATTATAGGATAGATAGCCGCACTATCAAGAGGGGCTTTCGGTTGAGTAACTTGATCACATCGTCTTAGGGAGCTCAATCCTTTGCATACTTTGCATATCCCTATTTCTTCTTGGTGTTTCTATTTGAGAGATTCTTGAGCTTGTTGCTAGCTTTACAACAAGCTCAAGTTCATCGAAAACGGAATCCGCATGCATCTTCTATTGCGTTTTCGAGTTTGGACGTCTTCACCGTTTCTTGACGGTGGGAGACTCCCTCCCTAAAAACATCTAAAAATATCCTGTGAGGAGTCTCCATATTTCATGTCAATCGGGGTCCGGACACAAAAGTTATCACAGTTTTAGTAAAACATGTTTTTCCTGCTGGCCCGGTTTCTCGCCCGGTTTGACCGGCCTCCCAACGCCTCCGGCGTGTAGTCCGGTCAACGGTCGCTAACCGGCGCTAAACGTGCGCCTAATCGATCCGTCTGCCGCCCGGTCAGCCGGCTCTCACCGGCGAGCCCGGCGTGTTGTCCGGCCGACCGGTCGCCAACCGGGCGCCAACCGGAGGAGCTCCTGGACGACGCAAAGTGACTCCGGTCCCTGGTCCGGTCCGACCGGCCCCTGCACCGGGTGGCCTGTGGTCCGGTTGACCGGGCTCCTCGACGGTTGACTCAGCCCAACGTTTCCCCAACGGTTATATTTGCTCTTGGGCTATAAATAGCCCTTCTTCCACCTTGGGCTGAGTTAGTTCTTCTATTCTCTCACCTCCATTGTTGCCTTTGAAGAACTTGCTCTCTCTCTTGTCTCCCCCCATGATTCTTGCTCATTCTTGAGGGATCTAAGAGAGGAGATCTAGATCTACACTTCCACCAATCCATTTCTCCTCTAAGTGAGGGGAACTCTTGGGATCTAGATCTTGGAGTCTTTTGTTGACTTTCCCCATTGTTCTTCCTCTCCAATCTCATCCTAGCATTTGTTGTTTGGGTGGGATTTGAGTGTGAAGGACTTGAACACCTCTAGTGTTCTTGCTTTGCATCATTGCATAGTGTTGAGCTCTCCACCACGATTAGTTCGAGTGAGAGACCGTGAGCTTGTTACTTGATACGTCTCAAACGTATCTATAATTTCTTATGTTCCATGCTACTTTTATGACAATACTTGAATGTTTTATACATACTTTATAGCATTATTATACATTTCCCGGCACTAACCTATTAACAAGATGCCGAAGCGCCAGTTGCTGTTTGGTTTCAAATCCTACAAAGGAAATATTCTTAATTGGACGAAATCAACGCCAGGTCCTATTTTTCCACGAAGCTTCCGAAGACCGAGGGGGAAAGGAAGTGGGGCCACGGGCGCCGCCACACACCGGCGGCGCGGCCTAGGGGCTCGCGGCCCCAGCGTGTGGGCCCCGTGACCCTCCGACTCCGCCTTCCGCCTACTTAAAGCCTTCGTCGCGAAACCCCTCTGTACCGAGAGCCACGATACGGAAAACCTTCCAGACGCCGCCGCCGCCAATCCCATCTCGGGGATTCAGGAGATCGCCCCGGCACCTTGCCGGAGAGGGGAATCATCACCGAGGGGCTCTACATCATCATGCCCGCCTCCGGATTGATGCGTGAGTAGTTCATCCTTGGACTATGGGTCCATAGCAAGAGCTAGATGGTTGTCTTCTCCGCATGTGATATCATTGTTTAGATCTTTTGAGCTGCCTAACATGATCAAGATCATCTATTTGTAATGCTACATGTTGTGTTTGATGGGATCCGATGAATCTAGAATACTATGTCAAGTTGATTATCAATCTATCTTATACGTGTTGTTTATGTTCTTGCATGCTCTCCGTTGCTAGTAGAGGCTCTGGCCAAGTTGATTCTTGTAACTCCAAGAGGGAGTATTTATGCTCGATAGTGGGTTCATGCCTCCATTTAATCTGGGATCGTGACAGAAGGTTCTAAGGTTGTGGATGTGCTAGATAAACATCAATGCTTTGTCTAAGGATATTTGTGTTGATTACATTACGCACCATACTTAATGCAATTATCTGTTGTTTACAACTTAATACTGGAGGGGGTGCGGATGCTAACCGAAGGTGGATTATTTAGGCATAGATGCATGCCGGATAGCGGTCTATGTACTTTGTCGTAATGCCCTGATTAAATCTCATAGTAATCATCATTGATATGTATTGAATCTTTATTTGTCAATTGCCCATCTGTAATTTGTTCACCCAGCATGTTAGTTATCTTATTGGAGAGACACCACTAGTGAACTGTGGACCCCGGTCCATTCTTTTACATCTGAATACATTCTACTGCAATCATTGTTCTTACTGTGCAAACAAACACCATCTTCCACTCGATACGTTTAATCCTTTGTTTTCAGAAGCGGTGAGATTGACAACCTCACCGTTACGTTGGGGCAAAGTATCTTGATTGTGTCGCAGGTTCCACGTTGGCGCCGGTTTCACTGGTGTTGCGCGCACTACACTCCTCCACCAACAACCTTCACGTGCTTCTTGGCTCCTACTGGTTCGATAACCTTGGTTTCATACTGAGGAAACTTGCTTCTATACGCATCATACCTTCCACTTGGGGTTCCCAACGGACGTGTGCGCGTATCAAGCTAAATTTTCGCGCCGTTGTCGGGAGATCAAGACACGCTGCAAGGGGAGTCTCCACATCCAATCTCTTTACTTTGTTTTTGTCTTGCTTTACTTTATTTTATTTACTGCCTTGTTTGCTTCATACTAAAAACACACAAAAAAATTAGTTACTTTACTTTCTGTCTTGTTTATTAGCTCTACATCAAAAACACAAAAAAATTAGTTACTTGCATTTATTTTCTTGTTTACTAGCTCTATATTAAAACACAAAAAATAGTTACTTGTCTTAACTTTACTTGCTTAGTTTACTTTTTGTTTATTTCATCATGCTTCATCCTAAGTTCACTTTGAAAGATATACCGGTAGGTAGTGGGTCTATCATTGGAAAAGATAATATAGAAGAATTTTTCACTCATGTTAGTAAAACTAAATATTTTGAAGATAGATCCTTGGTAGAACTTGCTCCTGATTATGAAATTGCTACTGCCTCTTTAGTGCACATGTTGGAAGCTAGATTTGTTAATCTTAATCCCATGATGCAACATATGTTTCTTACACTCGGTGATATGGAAGAAGGAGAAAAGAAAGATTTTATTCTAGAAACCCTTCTTAGAGAATTTGGTGATGTAGCTAGAGAAGCTAGGAAAGTCTTTATTCGATATAAGATGCTAGGCTTGTGTACCAATTTTGCAAATATCCTTGAAAAAAGGGAAAAAGATAGGCTAAGATACACTAATAAAGTCAATTGTGAGGGGAGATTAAAATACCAATACCTCATAAACTCATAGGAATGCACGAGGCATTAGAAAAGAATTTTGATTGGATTGTCCCTGAAAATTTATTTGAGGAGGATAGTAAGCCTAAAGGTATTGAAAAGGGAGTTCCATACATAGATAAGATACAATGCATAGTTGAGAAAACTCCCAACTCCCCTGGTAATGATGTTAATGCTTCTTCTCTTGATAATACTTGATTTGCACTTTCTGCGCCTAGCTGAAAGGCGTTAAAGAAAAGCACTTCTTGGGAGATAACCCAAGTTTCATTTTATTTACTGTATTGTTGAGTCTTGGAAGTTGTTTACTACTGTAGCAACCTCTCCTTATCATGTTTTTGTGTCAAGTAAAGTCTCTATGTTAAAGTTGATGCTAGATTTGGATTGCTGCGCAGAAACAGCATTGCTGTCTGTCACGAATTCGCGCAGATCTCTCTGTAAAAATCAAAAATCTGCAAATTTACGTGCGTGATCCTCATATATGTATGCAACTTTCATTAGTTTTGAGTATTTCCATTTGAGCAAGTTAAGTGCCCCAAAATTGCCTTTACTTGATCTGTTGACAGATTCTGCCTTTATTTCGATTGCCGCTTTTGCTATGTTGAATGAGTTTTTGTTCCATTAACTTTCAGAAGCTTTGTGCAATGTCCAGAAGTTTTAAGAATGATTGTGTCACCTCTGAATATGTGAATTTTTAATTATGCACTAACCCTCTAATGAGTTTGCTTGAAGTTTGGTGTGGAGGAAGTTTTCAAGGGTCAAGAGAAGAGGATGATATACTATGATCAAGAAGAGTGAAAGGTCTAAGCTTGGGGATGCCACGGTGGTTCATCCCTGCATATTTTAAGAAGACTCAAGCATCTAAGCTTGGGGATTCCCAAGGCATCCTTCATCGACAACTTATCAGGTCACTTCTAGTGAAACTATATTTTTATTCCATCACATCTTATGTTCTTTACTTGGAGCGTCGGTTTGCTTTTATTTTCGTTTTTGTTTGAATAAAGTTGGATCCCACCATCCTTATATTGGAGATATTACGCTCCGCTTTTTCATATGGAACACTTGTGTTCTTAATTGTGCTTTAATGTTCATGGTGAAGGGTGAAATTGCTTCGTTAAATTGCTATTTGGTTGGAATCAGAAAATGCTGCATATGGTTTGGAAACTTGGCAATTGTTTGAGCTCTCATAGATCATGTTTAAGCTCTTGCATCATGTAGTTTAATCTATTAATGAAGAACTACCGTAGAGCTTGTAAAATTTGGTTTGCATGATTGGTCTCTCTTAGTCTAGATAATTTCTGGTAAAATGTTTGAACAACAAGGAAGATAGTGTAGAGTCTTATGATGCTTGCAATATGTTCTTGTGTAAGTTTTGCTGTACCTGTTCATACTTTTGTTTGCTTCAAACAACCTTGCTAGCCCAAACCTTGTACTGAGAGGAAATGCTTCTCGTGCATCCAAACACCTTGAGCCAAAACCCATGCCATTTGTGTCCACCATATCTACCTACTATGTGGTATTTTTCTGCCATTCCAAAGTAAATTACTTGAGTGCTATCTTTAAAATTTCATTCCTTTATCTTTGCAATATATAGCTCATGGGACAAATAGCTTAAAAACTATTGTGGTGATGAATATGTAGTTATGTGTCTTAGTTCTTATAAGTTGCTTGTTGAGCGGTAACCATGTTTCTGGGGACGCCATCAACTTTTTACCTTTGTTGGATATCATGTGAGATGCTATGCATGTTCGTCTTGTCTGAAGTAAGTGCGATTTCATGATCAAATGGTTTGAGTATGCATATGTTAGAGAAGAACATTGGGCCGCTAACTAAAGCCATGTATCATGGTGGAAGTTTCAGTTTGGACATACAACCTCAATCTCTTATGAGAATATTATTTGTTGAATGCTTAAGCATTAAAAGAGGAGTCCATTATCTGTTGTCTATGTTGTCCCGTATGGATGTCTAAGTTGAGAATAATCAAAAGCGAGAAATCCAATGCGTGTTTTCTCCTTAGACCTTTGTACAGGCGGCATAGAGGTACCCCTTTGTGACACTTGGTTGAAACATATGTCATGTGATGATAATCTGTGTTATCCGAGCTGATTAGGACAAGGTGCGAGCACTATTATTACTCTATGCATGAGACTTGCAACTTGTAGGAAGTATTATGCATAGCACATATGAATTATTACTACCGTTGACAAAATTGTTTCTATGTTTTCAAAACAAAAGCTCTAGCACAAAAATAGTAATCCATGCTTCCTCTCGAAGGGCCATTCTTTTACTTTATGTTGAGTCAGTTTACCTACTTCTTTCTATCTTAGAAGCAAACACTTGTGTTAACTGTGTGCATTGATTCTTACATGTTTACTTATTGCACCTGTTATATTACTCTATGTTGACAAATATCCATGAGATATACATGTTACAAGTTGAAAGCAATTGCTGAAACTTAATCATCATTTGTGTTGCTTCAATTCATTATACTAAGAATTTATTGCTTATGAGTTAGCTCATATGCAAGTCTTGTTGATACTTGTCTTGAAAGTACTATTCATGAAAAGTATTGCTATATGATTCATTTGTTTAGTCATTATCTTTTGTTAGCAATCTTTTGCTTTAGATCACTCCATTCATCTCATATGCTTTACAATAATGTTGATCAAGGTTATGTTGGTAGCATGTCACTTCGGAAATTATTTGTGTTATCGTTTACCTACTCGAGGCCGAGTAGGAACTAAGCTTGGGGATGCTTGATACGTCTCAAACGTATCTATAATTTCTTATGTTCCATGCTACTTTTATGACAATACTTGAATGTTTTATACATACTTTATAGCATTATTATACATTTTCCGGCACTAACCTGTTAACAAGATGCCGAAGCGCCAGTTGTTGTTTTCTGCTGTTTTTGGTTTCAGAAATCCAACAAAGGAAATATTCTCGGAATTGGACGAAATCAACGCTCAGGGTCCTATTTTTCCACGAAGCTTCCAGAAGACCGAGGGGAAAGGAAGTGGGGCCACGGGGCGCCGCCACACTAGGCGGCGCGGCCTAGGGGGGGCGCGGCCCTAGCGTGTGGGGCCCCCGTGACCCTCCGACTCCGCCCTTCCGCCTACTTAAAGCCTTCGTCGCGAAACCCTCTGTACCGAGAGCCACGATACGGAAAACCTTCCAGAGACGCCGCCGCCGCCAATCCCATCTCGGGGGATTCAGGAGATCGTCTCCGGCACCCTGCCGGAGAGGGGAATCATCACCGGAGGGGCTCTACATCATCATGCCCGCCTCCGGATTGATGCGTGAGTAGTTCATCCTTGGACTATGGATCCATAGCAGTAGCTAGATGGTTGTCTTCTCCGCATGTGCTATCATTGTTTAGATCTTGTGAGCTGCCTAACATGATCAAGATCATCTATTTGTAATGCTACATGTTGTGTTTGATGGGATCTGATGAATCTAGAATACTATGTCAAGTTGATTATCAATCTATCATATATGTGTTGTTTATGTTCTTGCATGCTCTCCGTTGCTAGTCTCTGGCCAAGTTGATTCTTGTAACTCCAAGAGGGAGTATTTATGCTCGATAGTGGGTTCATGCCTCCATTTAATCTGGGATCGTGACAGTTCTAAGGTTGTGGATGTGCTGTTGCTACTAGGGATAAAACATCAATGCTTTGTCTAAGGATATTTGTGTTGATTACATTACACACCATACTTAATGCAATTATCTGTTGTTTACAACTTAATACTGGAGGGGTGCGGATGCTAACCCGAAGGTGGATTATTTAGGCATAGATGCATGCTGGATAGCGGTCTATGTACTTTGTCGTAATGCCCTGATTAAATCTCATAGTAATCATCATTGATATGTATTGAATCTTTATTTGTCAATTGCCCATCTGTAATTTGTTCACCCAGCATGTTAGTTATCTTATTGGAGAGACACCACTAGTGAACTGTGGACCCCGATCCATTCTTTTACATCTGAATACATTCTACTGCAATCATTGTTCTTACTGTTCTTTGCAAACAAACACCATCTTCCACTCGATACGTTTAATCCTTTGTTTTCAGCAAGCCGGTGAGATTGACAACCTCACTGTTACGTTGGGGCAAAGTATCTTGATTGTGTTGTGCAGGTTCCACGTTGGCACCGGTTTCACTAGTGTTGCGCCGCACTACACTCCTCCACCAACAACCTTCACGTGCTTCTTGGCTCCTACTGGTTCGATAACCTTGGTTTCATACTGAGGGAAACTTGCTTCTATACGCATCATACCTTCCACTTGGTTCCCAATGACGAGACCGTGAGCTTGTTACTCTTGGAGGGAAACCTCCTAGTTGGCTTGGCGGTTGGTGCTCCGGTGATCTCTTCAAGAAGATTGTGAAGAGGCCCGGACTTCTCCTTCGTGGAGCTTGTGAAGTGGTTGTGGAGCTTGCCATCTCCGGAGCGGAGGAAAAGCTAACCATAAGGAAAGGGCCATTATCCTTCATGGGTGTGGTTCGGAGAATAGGGTGAGCCTTCGTGGCGCGGGGAATCCTTCGTGGGACCTCCACTCCTCCAAACGTGACGTACCTTCTTGCAAAGGAAGGGAACACGGAATACATCCTCGTCTCCGCGTGCCTCGGTTATTTCTATACCCGAGCTCTCTTTCCTTGTGATAGCCATAGTGCTTGAAGTACATATATATATCTTGATATCACTTGTGCTACATATATCTTGTGCCTATCTTGCTTAGCTCTAGTTGTTATTGTTACACTTAGTTGAGCTTAGCATATCTAGGGTTTGTGCTTGTAAACTAAACGATAGTTTAATTCCGCATTCATACAAGACAAATCCGTAAGAGTTTTTAATTGCCTATTCACCCCCCCTCTAGGCGACATCTCGATCTTTCAATTGGTATCGTTGCCCGCAAGGAAGTGAAGTACTTCAATTTCCCGATGAGGGAGTCTGTTCAAGGGTGGAGGCTGAAGTGGTTCTACATCAGAGACTCTTCGACTGCTGAACTCCAGCTTCCTCGCTTTTCCGATGTCCTGGAAGCCAAGCCTAAACAATCTTGGAAAAATACCCTTTCACCCGAAGAAAAACCAGCAGTCGATAGATTATTCGCCAGATTCCTTCAGATCAAGGGAGTCGATGGCCAAACCATGATAGGCACAGAAGTAGCTACTGTATTCTTGAAACGTCGAGTCCAACCAATCATGGCCAGAGCTCACCCGATGTGGTTGTATTCGGGTCCCAAGGACGAGACCAGGATAAATGCTGCCGAACTATCTGAAAAAGAGTTACTTGATGAAGTTCGTCGCCTCACCCACTTCAGTCAGGAGGACTCGATTCCTCTCATATCTTCTCACATTCCTTTTGATGCTGATCACCCACCAACCGAGATAATCCCTTGCTCTCACATTCTCATTGTGTTGTTTTCCTTGGTTAATACAACTGTGGTTGCACTTACTTGTTTTACCCTTGATAGAATCTCATAGACCCTAACTATGCGCAAGACCTGCCGAATGATACTTCCGAAAAGGGAGATTCCTCAGTCCCCGTGGGGTTCCATACTGAAGGAAACACGAGCTCGGAAGCAGAGCATGATGACCCAATAAATCCTGAAGCCATCCTTATCGACCCCAAATCTGCAGCCAATGATATTAGCGACACAGCGGGGATCGATGCACGATGATGACGCTGATCACGCTGCCTTTGTTGATGCAGCTGCGGAGGAAGCCGAAGCTCTGCCTTCGAAGAGGTCATCCGGCGGTTTTGCCGATGAGGATGATCTTTGGGATCTGTAAGTCCTTGCTTTTCCTTATTTTTGCCTTTGCCATTCTCTGTTTAACCCTGCAAACCACTTACTTCCATAGTGATGAAGACTTCATCGAGCCTCCGCCCAAGAAGCCTAGAACCGGAGCTGCCCCGCCGGATCTTGCAGCTTCTGAGGCTTCGGCCCCTGCTACAATCCCCGTGGCCCAAATGTCGACTGCTTCTTCCCTTTCCAAAGGGAAGAATATTCCTTCGGCTGACGCTGCAGCAGCTCCTCCTTCTGGAAAGCCTGTAAGTCTTCTCTCCGTTTAAGCTCAACAACTTTCGACTAGGCCTTACATACATCATCCGATAAGCTTTTCCTTTATCTTCAAGGACCTGCGAGCTGTGATATCTTCTTTGGAATCTTTCGCCTCCCTCTACGCTTCCTTGGAGGTTGACAAGGCGCAGCTGCAGAAGGAGGTCGAGTCCTCCTCCTCAAAGTTAGAAGGCGCAATTAAAATTGCTGCCGAGGCTCGCACGGAAATCGACACTTTGAAGGAGGAGCTCAAGGAGCTGAAGCAGAGGCTGAAGGATGAAGAGGCAGCCAAGCTTACTGCCGAGGCTCGGGCGTTGGAGAAGGATGAACTTCTTCGCCAGTCCTCCCTGGCTTTGCTCAGTAATGTCCCCTTGCACCCTTGTTGATTATTGCTTTTGTAAACATTGGTTCTTGTATTAATGTTCCCTTCATGCTTCTATTCTTCTCAGGGGCTGCCGACATTCCTGTCGAGGCTCTGGACAAAGTCCCGAGCAATTCTCCTTCGAATGCTCTGTCGATGACTGATACGTCTCAAACATATCTATAATTTCTGATGTTCCATGCTTGTTTTATGACAATACCTACATGTTTTGTTCACACTTTATATCGTTTTGATGCGTTTTCCGAAACTAACCTATTGACGAGATGCCGAAGTGTCAGTTTCCTGTTTTTGGTTTCATAAATCCTAGTAAGGAAATATTCTTAATTCGACGAAATCAACGCCGCACCTATTTTCACCGGAAGCTTCCTAACACCCGAGAGTCGCCAGAGGGGAACCACCGGCCACTGACACCAGGCCGGCGGCCCTGGGCGCGCCGTTGTGTCGTCGCCTCGTTGGATCCGACGCTTCGCCTATAAAGGTCCCTGACCTAAAACCCGATACGAATAAGCCACGGTACGAAACCTTCCGTAGCCGCCGCCATCGCGAAGCCAAGATCTGGGGACAGGAGTCTCTATTCTAGCGCCGGACGGGGAAGTGCCCCGAAGGCTTCTCCATCGACACCTCGCCATCTTCACCGCCATCTTCATCAACGCTGCTGCTCCCATGAGGAGGGAGTAGTTCTCCATCGAGGCTGGCCGGTAGCTATGTGGTTCATCATCTCCCATGTACTTCAATACAATAATCTCATGAGCTGCCTTACATGATTGAGATTCATATGATGATGCTTGTAATCTAGATGTCATTATGCTAGTCAAGTGGGTTTTACTTATGTGATCTCCGAGACTCCTTGTCCCACGTGTGTAAAGGTGACAGTGTGTGCACCGTGTGGGTCTCTTAGGCTATATTTCACAGAATACTTATTCACCGTTATGAATGGCATAGTGAAGTGCTTATTTATATCCCTTTATGATTGCAATGTGTTTTGTATCACTATTTATCTATGTGCTACTCATGTGATGTTATTAAAGTAGTCTATTCCTCCTGCATGATGTAATGGTGACAGTGTGTGCATTGTGTAGTTCTTGTCGTAGATTATGATCATAATCTCTTGTAGGTTATGGAGTTGATTATCGCTATGATAGTATTGATGTGATCTATGCCTCCTTCATAGTGTGATGGTGACAGTGTGCATGCTATGTTAGTACTTGGTCTATTTTGCAAAGATCTATTATGCTCTAAGGTTACTTAAATATGAATATCGAATGTTGTGGCGCTTGTTAACTCTTGAGGGAGCTCTTGTAGCCCTACACAATTAGTGGTGTTCATTATCAAACAAGAGTATATGTAGCACAAGGAAGAGAACTTATTTATTATGTGATCAATGTTGAGAGTGTCCACTAGTGAAAGTATGATCCCTAGGCCTTGTTTCCACCATAAAGAATTGCTTTCCACGCCAGCAAGCTATTTTCTGGCGCCGCTTGTTTACTGTTTTACTGCATCTTTACTTTCTGCAATATTACCACCATCTATACCACCTGTGTTTTACTATCTCTTCGCCAACTAGTGCACCTATACATCTCGACAAGTGTATTAGGTGTGTTGGGGACACAAGAGACTTCTTGTATCGTGATTGCAGGGTTGCTTGAGAGGGATATCTTTGACCCTCCTGAGTTCGATAAACCTTGGGTGATCCATTTAAGGGAAAACTTGCTGCTGTTCTACAAACCTCTGCTCTTGGAGGCCCAACACTGTCTACAAGAATAGAAGCACCCGTAGACATCAATGACGCTCGCGTCCCATCAGCTTGTACAAGATCTTCTTCAGAAGGGCAAGGGAGCCATGGCGCGGATTCACTCGATGATATTTCCCAAGATCAGCCAGGACAAGACTCTGGGCCAACTGATCGACGCCTTTGCCGTCAACACCAGGGAGGTTATCGAGGTATTCAAACGTACTTCGCGTACCTACGGCGCCCTCCTAGCCTTCCAACTTATGATGGGTCACGGCTTCAAGGAAAATATTGAAGAAATGTCTAAAGAGCTGCCAAAGGGACCTGATGGAAAAGCCGTTGATCTGGGTGCTTTCAAAACCTCAGCCCTTACATGCGCTCGCCAGCTCCTTGAGTTGGTTGAGACTAAAAAGTCATCGGCTGGTCCTAGTTTGTCGAACCAGACCCAAGCCCTCTGAACCTTGTAACTTTTATTTGACCAAACAATGTCGAGTCATAAAACTCTCGCAGTTGTAATAAATTTTATGTCGGCAATGTCGCTACTTATATTTTTTGCTACAATAATTGAATTCGCACGCTCCCGATGGGAGTAATTTACCCATGCTGGCTCTATATAATCCATCGCGCCTTTGATCAATTTTTGCAGGTTTATCCCGTGCCTTCCTTTATTGATGATTCTTCGAGTGCCCTTCCCGAAAGTGATCGGCTCCAGCGCATGAGGGATCGGGTCGCTCAAATGGAAAAGGACATGCGCAATACTTATGCCCTAGCTGCCATTGTTAATAAGAAGAACGAGCTTGCGGCTGACACTGAGCGCTACGCGCTGACTGAATTGCACAAAGAGAGTTTAAACTGTAAGTGCCTCGACCCTTTTGCTCTTTTGTTCTTGAAATGCCCTATCTCATTGTCTGCTGGTTCTTTTGCTAGTCATAGCTCTGAACAAGACTGAAGAGAACAAGCGCATGCAAGAACGTGTACATGCATGACCCAACTCTCATCAGCCGATGAAGTGTTCTGGAGAGAACAAGCAAAAGCTTCGATGTGCCAATTCCAGGACCGGGTTCAGCAAGTACATCGCTTCTTTGACAAGGTGTACAAGGCACTCAGAGTGATCTGGAAGACAATGTTTCCCTTGAATGCAGTTCCTCCCACGCTGTTAACTTTGATGTCAGAGTTTAGCAATGCCAGGAAGATTCGAGACTTGGTTCGTGCTCAAGTTTTTGCAGGAGCCGAGTTTACACTCCCTTGTTCTGGCGCGTTATCCTTCAGCAAATCTTCTTCAATCGCCAAAGCGATGGTGACTTAGAACTTCTGTACCTGAAGGTAATGCTGCCTGCCAATATGATTGTCGACAGGCTTGAACAAGACTCGAAGACACCTGAAGAAAAAGAAACTCCGCAAGAGTAATTCAGTGTCCCATTGTAAATAAAATTCTTTTTATAAGTTCGAATGCTCAGTGTTGTTATCGGTTAGATTGTATGCAAATATGTAGTTGTCGTGTTGTTGCTATTAGCAAATTTTGAAAGAACGAGTTTCAATTGCTCGTAGAAATGTATGTATATTGGTTGGTTAGCAAACTGTTTGAGTGATCAGCTCGTGTTGCGGGTCTTGCTAAACCCGTTGTATGTGCAACTTTGCTTTCAACCGATGTATGTCTTGACAGCAGCTCCCGAATATATCGGGAGCACCAGCTCTGCCGATGACTCCGTCGCTGTTTGGCACTTCCATAAGTAAAGTGCCAAGCGTGGGTCGTTTAATTTATTTGTTCCCTGCTATTTACGGCACTCGTTGAGGCATCTATAGCGAAAGGGTACGAATCTCGTCAGTTTTGCCTCATAGCACTCGTAATTTCAGAGGCTTTAGAGCACAATCACTGGACGTGTTTTTCCAACGCACCTCTGTTTGCCACAATATGCAAAACGGAGTTCGGATGATGTGGTTCGGGTGACCCGAGTTACTGCATGTAGCGACCTCACCTTTTAAGGTGCCGATCTCTGTGCGTATCTGTGCTAGTCCCTGGATCAATCGCTAGCACACACAGTACAAGATGTAATACCAAGAAACAAAGGTCTTTATTACATCGTATGATCCAGAATTTACATAAATGATTACAAATTGCATAGCACAAGGCTAGCATATCATCAGAGTTTCACAACGAATAAACATAGACAACATGGAGTCCTTCGTCTTCATGTGCCACAGGCGAGCATGTTGAGGATAGACTCGTAACCCTAACCATCGTAACTCACTCGTCTTTCAAAACATCTGCAACATGAAAAGTTACAGCCACGAATGGTCAATACATTTGAATTGTATTGGCAAGATGACACTATAGTGGACTCAAATGGCAATCTAACACTTAAGTGTACATTTGGTTGGTAGAGCTCAGGCTTATTTGCATAAAGCGAATTTTCTCCTATCTTTTGTAAATCATTTTCCATTACTAATTTTCGGTCATTGATAGAAATCAATGAAACCTCAAACTAAGAAATCCGGAACCATTGATAGAAACAATGAACCTGGAAACCACCGATGGAAACCGGTGAATCCTCCACCCTTGTTCACCCATCAAATTTTAATTAAGAAATTGGGATGAGTAGACTTTCGAACAGGTGCCTTGTCAGTTCGCTCAAATTGTCCATAACCGAGGACACGGCTAAGTACTTAGATTTACACTCTCGAGAGGTTGTACACCTTTACCCACATGGCCAGGTCAATCCTTCTACCTCGATGCACATTTTGCTAGAGGACAGGTGTAGACCGTGGCCGAGACCTTCTGTGTGTAATCACCCGAACCATTCCCTAAGGGCCCCGTTCCACCTACAGTATCCCTCTACCACCACCTGGCCCCTAGGATCCGGGTTCATACAACATACTTTGTCAAGCCAGAGCCATAGTAGCATGTGGTTGTACGGGAAGCTAATGAGCAAGGTTGTCTATTATCTCTTTGTTCCTGGGTGGCCGTCCACAAGTGCGATACACCTGGAGGTTCAGAGGTTCGACGACATGACCCCAGGGAACCACTCAACATAACCCATGCAATGCCACTTTCCACCCAGGTAGTTCATTGAATTTAGTTGTTTTTCCATAACCACTACTAAAACATTTTCATAGCATAGCTAAGCATCAACTAAATTCAATGGCGACAAAAATATAGTCAGGTGGAAGTAGCTAACTACTGGGATTACAAAAGCAAAGCATATCCCTAGACTTACTACAAAAATCACTACGGTGCATGAATAAAATCTGGGACATTTGTGAGGGTGTGTCACTTGCCTTTTTGGTAGTCGAAGATCATTCCCTTTTCTCTCAATCAAAACACGTGGCTCTCCGCACAAACTATAAGATAAAAATAGCACAACATAAACACACCATTCATAGCAACATAATCAAACAAGACAACAATCGGAAATCGCTCTATGGTACTAAGGTGTGGCATGAGGTTTGGCTTGCAAGATATGGTTTGATAGATTGGAAAGGTCATGTACTTTGAAAGAAAAAGATTATCCAAGTCAAGTGCTTAGGAGGAAAAGATTGACAAGGGTATATGGTCAAGCGTTGTTTTGCTACACCGGAATGAATAATTGAAATGATCCATGTGATAGAATCACATGAGTCTCAGATGGCGAAAGTGACAACACTCGCCAATGGCACAAGGAAAAAGATTAGTTAGGAACTAGTGATATGAAAATTTACTCAAATAACTCAATTGTTAATCGAATAATATGGACTAAGATAAAATGTTGTGGAGAGATGTGATCATGGAACAAGATGAATGTGTCTAAATGATATTCGTAGTGGAAGAAATACGGAATAGAAAACAAAGCGTGTGAATCCGACATGCAAAATGTCCAGAATGATCTAGGCATTTTACTGATTCCAACGGTATATAAAGTTTGTTTTAAAACCTCCTGTAGAACTCAACGATGGATTTTACAATTGCGAATTTCTAATGGTGTCCAAAAAGTTGTCCGAAAAAGTTGCTCTGATGGAGAAACTTTCTAAACGAAAGTTGTAGAGAATTTAATTATAAGCTCATTGCAAAGAGAATCATCTAAAACCGAGCTATAGATTTAAAGATATAAAATTTATACGGTTTTGATATGAGATGAGCTAGCACTAATAGTACAGACACGAAACGATCGATCGAAACCATCGTGTTGGAAAGGAAACGTGACAAGTTGGTTGATTTCTGATTGGCTTATACCATTACCTACGTGATCTATTTTCAGTTGTAAGATCATGATCCGAAGGTACAGAGTGGGAGGTAGCAACAGCTTACCAGAGGAAGACGTCCACGGCGCTGGTAAACACGCGCACGAGGGCTGTAAGCTTGATCCTAACTTTGCGGTCGTTTGGTGGGTATCCGTGGTCGAGGAAGACGTGGCCGCTGTGGAGGTGGACGACGCGAAGACGTCTACGATCTTGGTTGTTCTCTGTAAGTTTTCTAGCGCCGGTGGCGAGTAGGTGGTGCGGCGGTGGCGTCGGACGGCGACGGAATAACATAGCCAAAACGGAGTAAAAACCTGTCCTAGAGGTAGGCTTTGATTAGGAGAGCACAACTATAAAAGGGAATCGAGGTAGGTATGGACAACCGCATATGACGTACCATGGAGATGAACTTTGATGACACCGTGGCCAACAGCGACAACATGCTCCACCATCATGTCCTGGAGAAAGACCTTAACGAGGGTAGTCTCCTGGTGGAGGGAATCTACGAGATGAACACCAAAGGCGTCGGAATTTGGTGATGAACTCGATATTTGTGGCTAAGAGTGGCATGGTCTATATTTGTTGTAGAGAGCTCATCTGGAGAAAGTGTGAGAACAAAAGTGAGGGAGGAAAGCAAGGAACACATACTGGACATCTTGGTTCGCAGTATAATGACTTGAGGAGGGAGATCGGTAGAGGAATGCCACCGGTTGGCATTCGGAGCACCGGCGAGATTAGAGTGATTGGAACGTTAATGCTCAAAATAAGTTCCGTGAACGGATTCTCCGAAGAATTTGGAATAACTCTCGTGTTGATGGTGAGTGGAAACGTCCACTAGAATTAAAGAGGGAAGGAAGGGAAGGTAAACTGCCATGAACGTGGTCACGTACGTGAACTTCGTGTCTAGGTTTTTTTTTTTTTTTGAGGGGAACTTCGTGTCTAGGTGGGAGAAGACCTGATCGGTTCGGTCTTCATGGGCCACTTCTGTGTGGATCGGGCCAAGATGGAAGTAAAGAGAGAAGAAAAAAAGAAAGAGATCAAGTTGGGCCTGAGCTGGCCTGCTCTTGCTGGACTGGACCAGTTCGGCCCGGTCTGGTTGAGTTCAGTTTCGTTTTTTTTTCTCTTAAATCTAGAAATTTAAAATATACTTTTGGAGGATTAAAATTAATCAGAAAAAGGCAAAAAAGGTACCGTTGGATTCGTCATGAAAAATCCTTTAATATGAAACCAAAATTGGGACAAAAATATAAACTTTGTAAAATCAAAATTTGACATACATGTCTATGTGGCTATAGTGCCTTTTTAGGGATTAACATTTTCTTAAAACAAATGATTTTATAAGTTTCAAAATCTCCAAACAAAATAGAGTATTGTTGGAAAATAATTTGAAAACCAAAGTTTATGAAAACTCCATTTATTTGAAAATACCTTTTTAATAACCACAAAAGTTTTAATTCTTTGTGAAAATTCAATCACGTTCAATCAATCAGGCATTAAATTTATTTTTATTTCACATTCCAAAATTTAGAAAATTTTGGGATGTGACACAATGCTTACTAGAGAAAAATCCCCTCGCGTCGCTCCCCAGGCGACGCTGTGGGCGAAACCTAGCGCCGCCAAGCTCCTCCCGCCTCGGGCCTCTCCCGCCGCCGCCGCCGGCGCCTCCTCCCGCAGGCGGTGGCGGCACCCCGCCGCCGAAGGTGGTCGGGAGTTCGGGCGCGAGGTGGAGGGCCGGCCGTGAGGGCGGTGGCGGTCGTGGCTTGAGGAAGCCGAGCCGGCGGGCTCGGCTGGGCCGTGGTGGCCTCGCGCGCTGCGATGGTCGCGCTGCTCCGGCGGCGGTCGCCCTCGGCGCGGGCCCCGCGGGGCGGCCTGGTCGCGTCCTCCCAGATCGAGATCCGCTCGATTTGCGGGCGTGCAGGCTTGGCCTCGCTCCAAGGAGGCCAGCGCGGCGGCCCTAGGTCGCCTTCGTGGCGTTGCGGTGCTCCGGGTCGTGCCCCGACAGGCGAGCAGCCGCACGGAGGCCGGTCTGCATCTCCGGCGCGGCGGTTGGCCGGAGAAGAGGATGGCGGGGCAGCGGCTCCCGGAGACGCGGTGGCGACGAAGTCGGCCCAGCTTCCTTGGCGTGGCGGTCGCGTGAAGGTCGGGAGTCTGGGTCGCGGAGGCCACCGCGTGTGGCCGGCTGGTCGGGGTGCGCGGCCCTGCTAGTTCGCAGGCCCGGTGGCGGAGGTGTGCCATAGTGCAAGGATGAGCGCGCGGCGCGGCTTGGTGGGCGGGGCGCCGTTCCAGCGTCTCGGGACGGTGACAGGTTGACGCGAGGGGTCGGCCTGTGATACGTCTTCGACGTATCGATAATTTCTTATGTTCCATGCTACTTTATTGATGATACCTACATGTTTTATGCACACTTTATGTCATATTCGTGCATTTTCTGGAACTAACCTATTAACAAGATACCGAAGTGCCAGTTCTGCTCGCTGTTTTTGGTTTCAAATCCTAGTAACGAAATATTCTCGGAATTGGACGAAATCAACGCCTGTGTTCCTATTTTGCCCGGAAGCATCCAACACCCGGAGCGCCAGAGGCCCCTGGGGCCCTGATGATAGGGTGGCGCGGCCAGGGCCTGGGCCGCGCCCCCATGGTGTGGGCGCCCTTCGACCCTCCTCCCGCCTCTCGCCTATATAAAGCCCCCGCATCGAAAACCCTTACGAGGAAGCCACGATACGAGAAAAGTTCCAGCCGCCGCCATCGCGAAGCCAAATGTCCTGACACTGTCTCCCGCACCCCGCCGCAGCGGGGAAGTGCCCCCAAGGCTTCTCCATCGACACCGCTGCCATTCCACCGCCATCTTCATCACCGCCGTTGTCTCCCATGAGGAGGAGTAGTTCTCCATCGAGGCTCTGGGCTGTACCGGTAGCTATGTGGTTCATCTCTCTCCTATGTACTTCAATACAATAATCTCATGAGCTGCCTTACATGATTGAGATTCATATGATGATGCTTGTAATCTAGATGTCATTATGCTAGTCAAGTGGGTTTTACCTATGTGATCTCCGGAGACTCCTTGTCCCACGTGTGTAAAGGTGACAGTGTGTGCACCGTGTGGGTCTCTTAGGCTATATTTCACAGAATACTTATTCACTGTTGAATGGCATAGTGAGGTGCTTATTTATATCTCTTTATGATTGCAATGTGTTTGTATCACAATTTATCTATGTGCTACTCTAGCAAAGTTATTAAAGTAGTTCTATTCCTCCTGCACGTGTGTAAAGGTGACAGTGGTGCACCGTGTTAGTACTTGGTTTATGCTATGATCATGATCTCTTGTAGATTGCGAAGTTAACTATTGCTATGATAATATTGATGTGATCTATTCCTCCTACATATGCATGAAGGTGACATGTGCATGCTATGCTAGTACTTGGTTTAGTCTTTTGATCTATCTTACACTAAAGGTTACTAAAATATGAGCATTATTGTGGAGCTTGTTAACTCCAGCATTGAGGGTTCGTGTAATCCTACGCAATGTGTTCATCATCCAACAAAAGTGTAGAGTATGCATTTATCTATTCTGTTATGTGATCAATGTTGAGAGTGTCCACTAGTGAAAGTCTAATCCCTAGGCCTTGTTCCTAAATACTGCTATCGCTGCTTGTTACTGTTTATCACATTATCGTCAAGCATATCGCATGTTTACTTCCTACAATATTACTACCATCAACTGCACGCCAGCAAGCTATTTTCTGGCGCCGTACTATCGCTCATATTCATTCATACCACTTGTATTTCACTATCTCTTCGCCGAACTAGTGCACCTATAGGTGTGTTGGGGACACAAGAGACTTCTTGCTTTGTGGTTGCAGGGTTGCATGAGAGGGATATCTTTGACCTCTTCCTCCCCGAGTTCGATAAACCTTGGGTAATCCACTTAAGGGAAACTTGCTGCTGTTCTACAAACCTCTGCTCTTGGAGGCCCAACACTGTCTACAAGAATAGAAGCACCCGTAGACATCAAGCTATTTTCTCTCGCGCCGTTGTCGGGAGGAAGGTAAACGGCACTCACACATTGGCAAGCCCAACTAAGCACTTTTCCTCCCTCGTCAACTACGCGCCAAGCTATTTTCGCGCCGTTGCCGGGGAGGAAAGGTAAAAGGTACTCACACTCCGGATCTCGGCTACCAAGCTATTTTTCGGCGCCTAATTGTCGAAGCTATTTCCTTTAGATCCTGCAATTGCATTTTTGTTTCTTGTTTACACTAGTTAGGCATAATGGAAAACAACAAAAATATGAGAGATCTTTATGAACTTTATCTTGAATTAGGACATGATGTGTTTGAAGAAAGAATTAAGAAACCCATGGAACTTTATATGCATGCTAATGGGAATGTTATTACTATGAATGCTTTGAACACCATTGTTGCTAATGCTATGGAAAATTCTAAGCTTGGGGAAGCTGGCTTTGATGAGCATGATATTTTTAATCCCCCAAGCATTGAGGAGAAAATTTACTTTGATGATACTTTGCCTCCCATTTATGATGATTATAATGATAGTAGTCTTTTGTTACCACCTGTTATGGAGGATAAATTTGATTATGATTACAATATACCTCCTATATTTGATAGCTACTTTGTTGAATTTGCTCCCACTACAATTAATAAGAATGACTATGCTTATGTTGGGAGTAGTAATTATTTTATGCATGAGACTCATGACAAGAATGCTTTAAGTGATAGTTATATTGTTGAGTTTGCTCATGTTGCTACTGAAAGTTATTATGAGAGAGGAAAATATGGTTGTAAAAATTTTCATGTTACTAAAATGCCTCTCTATGTGCTGAAATTTTTGAAGCTACACTTGTTTTATCTTCCTATGCTTGTTACTTTGCTCTTCATGAACTTGTTTGTTTACAAGATTCTTATGCATAGGAAGCATGTTAGGCTTAAATGTGCTTTGAATTTGCTTCTTGATGTTCTCTTTTGCTTCATTGTCTATTTTCATGAGAGCATCATCATTAAAACTGCTGAGCCCATCTTAATGGCTATAAAGAAAGAACTTCTTGGGAGATAACCCATGTGTTATTTTGCTACAGTACTTTGTTTTATATTTGTGTCTTGGAAGTTGTTTACTACTGTAGCAACCTCTCCTTATCATGTTTTTGTGCCAAGTAAAGTTTCTATGTCAAAGTTGATGTTATATTTGGGATCGCTGCGCAGAAACAGCATTGCTGTCTGTCACGAATCTGGGCACAGGCCTCTGTAGAAAATTCGAAAAAATCTGCCAATTTACGAGCGTGATCCTCAGATATGTACGCAACTTTCATTAGTTTTGAGTTTTTCCATTTGAGCAAGTCTCGTGCCAGCTTTAAATTCGTCTTTACGGACTGTTCTGTTTTTGACAGATTCTGCCTTTTATTTCGCATTGCCGCTTTTGTTAAGTTGAATGAGTTTCTTTGTTCCATTAACTTTCAGAAGTTTTGTGCAATGTCCAGAAGTGTTAAGAATGATTGTGTCACCTCTGAACATGTGAATTTTTGATTATGCACTAACCTCTAATGAGTTTGCTTGAAGTTTGGTGTGAAGGAAGTTTTCAAGGGTCAATAGAAGAGGGTGATATAATGTGATCGAGAAGAGTGAAAGGTCTAAGCTTGGGGATGCCCCGGTGGTTCATCCCTGCATATTTTAAGAAGACTCAAGCATTTGCTTGGGGATGCCCAAGGCATCCCTTCTTCATCGACAACTTATCAGGTTTCTTCTAGTGAAACTATATTTTTATTCGGCCACATCTTATGTACTTTACTTGGAGCGTCTGTGTGTTTTTATTTTTGTTTTTGTTTTGTTATCTTAGTTCTCTGAATAAGTTCATCCTTGTGGGAGAGAGACACGCTCCGCTGGTTCGTATGAACACATGTGTTCTTAGCTCATAATATTCATGGCGAAGTTTCCTCTTCGTTAAATTGTTATATGGTTGGAATTGAAAAATGCTACATGTAGTAATTGGTAAAATGTTTTGGATAATGTGATACTTGGCAATTGTTGTGCTCATGTTTAAGCTCTTGCATCATATACTTTGCACCTATTAGTGAAGAAATACATAGAGCATGCTAAAATTTGGTTTGCATAATTGGTCTCTCTAAGGTCTAGATAATTTCTAGTATTGAGTTTGAACAACAAGGAAGACGGTGTAGAGTCTTATAATGTTTACAATATGTCTTTTATGTGAGTTTTGCTGCACCAGTTCATCCTTGTGTTTGTTTCAAATAACCTTGCTAGCCTAAGCCTTGTATCGAGAGGGAATACTTCTCATGCATCCAAATCCTTGAGCCAACCACTATGCCATTTGTGTCCACCATACCTACCTACTACATGGTATTTTTCCGCCATTCCAAAGTAAATTGCTTGAGTGCTACCTTTAAACAATTCAAAAGTTATTACCTCTTATTTGTGTCAATGTTTTATAGCTCATGAGGAAGTATGTGGTGTTTTATCTTTCAATCTTGTCATTTACTCTGACATACTTTCACAATGGACTAGTGGCTTCATCCGCTTATCCAATAATTTTGCAAAAAGAGCTGGCAATGAGGTTCCCAGCCTCAATTAATTAACTTGCATTAATAATTCTCTTCACATGATCTATCAGTAAGCAACTTAATTTTGCAAATAGACACTCCTCCATGGTATGTGAATGTTGGAAGGCACCCGAGGATTCGGTTAGCCATGGCTTGTGTAAGCAAAAGGTTGGGGGGAGTGTCATCCATAAATAAAGAAAAACTAAACTAAAGTACATGTGTAAACAAAAGAGAAGAGGGATGATCTACCTTGCTGGTAGAAATAACGTCCTTCATGGGAGCCGCTCTTGAAAGTCTCGGTTGATAAGGTAGTTAGAGTACCCATTACCATTCGTTGACAACAACAAACACCTCTCAAAATTTTACTTTTATGCTCTCTTTATGTTTTCAAAACCAAAGCTCTAGCACAAATATAGCAATCGATGCTTTCCTCTTTGAAGGACCATTCTTTTTACCTTATGTTGAGTCAGTTCACCTATCTCTCTCCATCCCAAGAAGCAAACACTTGTGTGAACTGTGCATTGATTCTTACATACTTGCTTATTGCATTTGTTATATTACTCTATGTTGACAATTATCCATGAGATATGCATGTTGAAAGTTGAAAGCAACCGCTGAAACTTAATCTTCCTTTGTGTTGCTTCAATACCTTTACTTTGAATTATTGCTTTATGAGTTAACTCTTATGCAAGACTTATTGATGTTTGTCTTGAAGTACTATTCATGAAAAGTCTTTGCTTTATGATTCGTTGTTTACTCATGTCATTACCATTGTTTTGATCGCTGCATTCATCTCATATGCTTACAATAGTATGATCAAGGTTATGATGGCATGTCACTTAAGAAATTATCTTTGTTATCGTTTTACCTGCTCGGGACGAGCAGAACTAAGCTTGGGGATGCTGATACGTCTTCGACGTATCGATAATTTCTTATGTTCCATGCTACTTTATTGATGATACCTACATGTTTTATGCACACTTTATGTCATATTCGTGCATTTTCTGAACTAACCTATTAACAAGATGCCAAGTGCCAGTTCCTGTTTTCTGCTGTTTTTGGTTTCAAATCCTAGTAACGAAATATTCTCGTAATTGGACGAAATCAACGCCCAGGTTCCTATTTTGCCCGGGCATCCGTAACACCCGAGAGCCGCCGCAGGGGGCCCCCGTGGGCCCTAGATGATAGGGTGGCGCGGCCAGGGCCTGGGCCGCGCCCCCCTATGGTGTGGGCGCCCCTTCGACCCTCCTGCGCCGCCTCTTCGCCTATATAAAGCCCCCCTGCATCGAAAACCCTGCGTAGGAAGCCACACGAGAAAAGTTCTAGAGCCGCCGCCATCGCGAAGCCAAGATCTGGGGGGAGGAGTCTCTCGTTCCGGCACCCCCGTCGGAGCGGGGAGTGCCGGTAAGGCTTCTCCATCGACACGCGCCATCTCCACCGCCATCTTCATCACCGCTGCTGCTCCCATGAGGAGGGAGTAGTTCTCCATCGAGGCTCGGGGCTGTACCGGTAGCTATGTGGTTCATCTCTCTCCTATGTACTTCAATACAATAATCTCATGAGCTGCCTTACATGATTGAGATTCATATGATGATGCTTGTAATCTAGATGTCATTATGCTAGTCAAGTGGGTTTTACCTATGTGATCTCCGGAGACTCCTTGTCCCACGTGTGTAAAGGTGACAGTGTGTGCACCATGTGGGTCTCTTAGGCTATATTTCACAGAATACTTATTCACTGTTGAATGGCATAGTGAGGTGCTTATTTATATCTCTTTATGATTGCAATGTGTTTGTATCACAATTTATCTATGTGCTACTCTAGCAAAGTTATTAAAGTAGTTCTATTCCTCCTGCACGTGTGTAAAGGTGACAGTGTGTGCACCGTGTTAGTACTTGGTTTATGCTATGATCATGATCTCTTGTAGATTGCGAAGTTAACTATTGCTATGATAATATTGATGTGATCTATTCCTCCTACATATGCATGAAGGTGACAATGTGCATGCTATGCTAGTACTTGGTTTAGTCTTTTGATCTATCTTACACTAAAGGTTACTAAAATATGAGCATTATTGTGGAGCTTGTTAACTCCGGCATTGAGGGTTCGTGTAATCCTACGCAATGTGTTCATCATCCAACAAAAGTGTAGAGTATGCATTTATCTATTCTGTTATGTGATCAATGTTGAGAGTGTCCACTAGTGAAAGTCTAATCCCTAGGCCTTGTTCCTAAACACATGCTATCACCGCTTGTTACCGTTTTATCATTACTACTGCTGCGTTACTGATGTTTACTTCCTACAATATTACTACCATCAATTGCACGCCAGCGAGCTATTTTTCTGCGCCGTACTACTGTCATATTCATTCATACCACTTGTATTTCACTATCTCTTCGCCGAACTAGTGCACCTATTAGGTGTGTGGGGACACAAGAGACTTCTTGCTTTGTGGTTGCAGGGTTGCATGAGAGGGATATCTTTGACCTCTTCCTCCTGAGTTCGATAAACCTTGGGTAATCCACTTAAGGGAAACTTGCTGTTGTTCTACAAACCTCTCTTGGAGGCCCAACACTGCCTACAAGAATAGAAGCACCCGAGACATCACCGTTGTGCTGGCAGGCCGAGCGGCGGCTCCGGGAGCGTGGTGGTGTTGCTGGTGCCTCCGGCCACGTGGGCGGCAGGGCATGCTTCCGCGCTCCGGGCGGCGCTCTTTGGCTAGTGGTTTGTGATCGTCCCGGCGTTTGTGGAGGCGGCGGTCATGGGTCTCCGGATGAAATTCTTGCCCGACTTGGTCGGTGCCGGACAACGGCGTCGCCTTCGGGCGTCGCTTTCCTTCTTGAAGGCGTTGCGTGGAGTCCCGACACCCCTCCACCCATCATTCCAGGGTGAATACCCAAATCCGGCTTGCCGGATTGGATGACGGCGGCGTCTTTGGATGTCGTGACCTCGTTGGAGGCGTCATTTTTTGGAGTCTTGGAAGCCACTTGTTGTCGATGCCTGCACCACTGGTTTGGGTCGTGGTCTTCGGGTACCGTCGGTGTGCGAGTGCCGCTGGCTTGCTTCTTGCGGCTTGCCTCTCCCCGCGAAGCTTGAAAGGCCTAGCCGTCTCTTCGGCTCTGACTTCCTTTCCAGGGACGTGGACCGGGCAGTCGTGGTGCTCGCCGTTGCCGTCGTGCTGGTGTCATTCGACGGCGCTCCATACCTAGTTGAGCTAGGTCGTGTGGCCAAGTGTGGTTTTCGCCGGTTTTCCTTAAAACTGTGCCGTGTAGGTTTTCTTTGTCTGGTTTTCCTTATAAACCGGACACGGGTGTCGAGTTTGTATCGGTTTTCGGCCAGTTTCCCTTATAAACCGGCTAAATTTCCCTCTTCTTAATGAATAGGCAGAGCTCCTGCCGGTTGCTCCAAAAAACACTGCAATGCTTTAAAGAAACAAAACTCAAGTTTTTATTAATAACGTAAACGAATAACTAAGGGGTGAGAGAACACCCTGCCTAAAAACAGAAAAACGAAATACTAGCCGTCTTTTAAACGAGAGGAGGATTCTCCTTGTCTTCAAGCTTGTCCACCGCGCCCGCAGTTTTGGAAGCCTCACCGATTTCATAGGATTCTGGGTGATTGCCAGGGATTTGTTTTCTTCAGTGACTGCAGGTACCATCGGCTGCCGACGTTTGCTGCAGTGACCTCTGTGACCAGATCAGCTGGCTTCTTCTTTATCCTCCTGACGCGTTCATCCACCCTATCATCGCGTGCCGACGATTTTGAAGGGAGGTCGACAGCTTCCTGCCTGAGCCCGAACTTTGCAGCAATCTTCTGAAACTCGCGATCACAATTGTCTGAGCGTGAAAAACTTCCATAGACTGTGATATTTGTCCCATTGTTCCCAGGCATTTTCAGCTTGAGGTATGCATAATGTGGCACAGCCATGAACTTGGCATAAGCTGATCTTCCAAGTATAGCGTGGTACTGTGATTCCCAATTCACTACTTCGAACTCGATCTTTTCCTTCCTGAAGTTATCGGGTTTACCAAAGACAACGTTCAGGAAAACCTTGCCAATAGAGTACGCTGGCGACGTGGGGAGGATCCCATGAAAACAGGTGTCTGTCTCTTCTAGCATCCTCATCGTGATTCCCATGGTTTTGATCGTGTCGAGGAATATCCGGTTTAGCCCACTTCCACCATCCATAAAAACTTTGGTCATCTTAAATCCTCTAATCTGTGCTTCAACCACAGCGCAGCATGTCCCGGTTTTGGTATTGTCATCGGGTGATCCGTCCTGCTGAACGTGATGCTCTGAGAGGACCAGTCGATGTACTCGGGTATGTTGGCCATGATACTTTCTGCCAGGTTGATTTCTTGGGTGAGCTTCTTCATCTCCCTTCTCGAAACACCAGTTCTATGGATCATGCTCATCTGCCCACGAGGTGGTGGAAAGGACTCGTTAGGATTGTGAGGCTGGGCTTGCTGAACCTGGTGCTGAGGCGGGGGTGGTGGTGGTGGCGGCTGCTGCTGCTGCTGAATGAGCTTCTGCATCTCAATGAACTGTCGACAATCTCTGAGCAGATGGCTTGACTTCTTCTTATTGTCTTTGGAGTCGATGTAAGCGTGCAGGTAGCAGGGTGCATTTATCTGTTCAGCAAAGGGCAATTCGGGTGTCCTCTGGGGTCGTGGCTTGTAATTGCTACGGTTTCCAGAGTTGCTCCTGTTGCCATCCTGCCGATCATCTCGCCTATCATCATACCGGTCATCCTGTCGATCAGAATATCCGGCAGCTACTAAGTTACTGTCATCGTAGCTGCGGTCTTTCCTCTTCTTGCGACGATCTCTGCGACCACCCGAATCATTCTTTGGCTGATCATCGTCTTCATCATCACTGCGCTGTCGCGGTCTTCGTACGTTGTCCTCACCATCAGCCCAGCTGTTGGCGATCTCCATTAGCTTGGTGATAGTCTTTGGCTTCTTGCGTCCAAGTTCTTCTATGTTGGCGATCATCACTGCGCTGAAAGCGTCGATTGCTCTGTCGACAGAAACATCCTCGGCAGCGTTCAGGAGTTTTGTAAATCTCCCGATGAATGCTCGCATTGATTCTTTCGGCTTGGCGGCAATGCCGCAATTCTTCAATCCCAACAGGCCTCTTGTATGTTGCTTGGAAGTTGGCGATGAAAGCATCCACCAGGTCGTCCCACGACTTGATAGATCCCTTCGGCAGGCCCCTCAACCAGGCTCGTGCCGAATCTTTAAGATAAAGTTGCAAACACTGCATGGCTGCAATCTGGTTCCCTTTGTGCAAGATCACCGTCTGCAAGTACTCATCTATCCATGATCTTGGCTCCTGCTGCCCATCATATTTGGCAGCGTCCGTAGGGGTAGGTTTGAACTTTTGGGTGGCATTGTCTCTCGAATCTTGTAGCTCAAGCAATCAGGTCCCCTCGGCTCGCCATCATACTCCTCGCTTCTGAGGAGTCATTGTCGTATCCCCCTTGCCGCGTCGTCGCCGGCTTTGTCGATTCTGCTCTGGGTAATCTCGTCTCGAGCATCCCGTGAACGGTGTTTTGAACCTCCGCTTGTGGTGAAGCTTTTTCTTTTCGCGGGACCAACTTGTCTCCCAGGATTGCGAGGCTTTCTAGAGCGCCCCGATGAGCTTGAACCATGGAACCTGCAGGCTGTTGGTTTACGAGATACGCCGCGAGGTTGGCAGTTGCTGCCTCGACGGTTTTTGGCCTCAGCATTCCTGCGGTATCCGTGGTCATGAATGACCTGGATAAGTTTGACGTTATTTCTCTAGCGTCGTCTTCCGAAAGCCTGGATAACCTCGACCGGTGCTTCCCTGCGCCTTGACTGCTTCGGGAGGCGCTTCCCCGTGAACCCCTCCGTTGTTCGCTAGATCGTTCTGCTGCACGCAGGCGCTTCTCAAGGGTGTTTTGCTCGAGTGAGAGCCGCTCCCGATTTTTATCCAGTATTTCGCGAAAGGCGTTGAGGGTTCCAACCGAAGCTCCTACAGGGAGCGGTGTATTGTTGAGCACAGCTGCCCGGGCTGCTGCCCATTCTTCCTCCGCGATGGTGTAATCGTTGCCATGATTACTAGCGCTGTTTCCGAAGCTTCGTCGCCTGCTGGAGCGTGGGGTGTGCTCTCCTTCTCCCCCGTTCCTCGCGTTTCCTGTGTTGTTGGCAGTGTAAACTTGGTGGCGCGCTATTTTCCAGGTGCCTTCTTTGACGGTGCTGTCGACGCTGTCTCTCCAGACGACTGGGCGCTAAAGATGAAGGGTGTGTCATGATCCCAACCCGTGCCTCGTGTCGCAGTTCGCAGTAGTACGAGGTCATCTCCGATGGCACGGGATTGTCGGATCCGACCGACATTGAAGACGTCGATCGCGGGGTCGATGGTGCGGACGGATCAGTCGAATCTGTCAGCCCAGCTGAGAGATCGATTGATGATGGCATGACCGGCCTGCAACCGATAAGAGAGGCTTCCTAGTCGACCTGGGAGCGTGCGGCTCGAGCAGTCGAAGGATTCCTTCTGCATTGACGTTGTAGTGAACGCTTCCGAACGCCATCTCCATGTTTCCTTGCAGATGAAAAAGTCGAGCGAGAAGAGTCGCTGTGCGGGGTGAACTCATAGGAGCCGAATCGAATCGGGCTTCCCAAGATCGGTGATGATGATGATGGCGTCGATGAAGCTGTCGACGACATGGTTGGATCTGCCGATGACGGATCTTGTGCCAACAGGGTTCCCACAGACGGCGCCAATTGACGAGGGTGCTCCTCGACAATGCCCTCCGATTGGGGCTTAGGGTTGATGGAATCCTGTAGGCTGACATGAGACATCGGTTAACAGACAAGCGGGGAGAGCAATTACCCAGGTTCGGGGCCCTCGATGAGGTAACACCCTACGTCCTGCCTGTCTGATCTTGATTATGAAAATATCGGGTTACAATGGGGTGCCGAATGTTTCGGCTATGATCTCGTCGAGAGGCTAAGTGCTACGGCGACCTAGCTCTAGACTTCTGGTGGCTAAAGCTTGGTGTGATGCTGATACGTCTCCAACGTATCGATAATTTCTTATGTTCCATGCCACATTATTGATGATATCTACATGTTTTATACACGTTATATGTCATATTTATGCATTTTCTGGAACTAACCTATTAACAAGATGCCGAAGTGCCAGTTCCTGTTTTCTGCTGTTTGGTTTCAGAAATCCTAGTAACGAAATATTCTCGGAATCGGCGAAATCAAGACCCAGATTCCTATTTTTCCGGAACCATCCGTAACACACGAGAACCGCGAGAGGGGCCACGGGGCCCCGATGATACCTTGGCGCGGCCAGAGGGGGCGCGCCGCCCTATGGTGTGGCCCCTGTCGCCCTCCCGCGCCGCTCTTCGCCATATAAAGCCTCCGTCGCGAAACCCTAATACGGAGGAGGAAACCCACAAACCCAGGCCGCCGTCATCGCGGGCCAAGATCCGGGGGACAGGAGTCTCTGCTCCGGCACCTGCCGGAGCGGGGAAGTGCCCCGGAAGGCTTCTCCATCGACACCGCTGCCATCTTCACCGCCATCTTCATCACCGCTGCTGCTCCCATGAGGAGGAGTAGTTCTCCATCGAGGCTCGGGGCTGTACCGGTAGCTATGTGGTTCATCTCTCTCCTATGTACTTCAATACAATAATCTCATGAGCTGCCTTACATGATTGAGATTCATATGATGATGCTTGTAATCTAGATGTCATTATGCTAGTCAAGTGGGTTTTACCTATGTGATCTCCGGAGACTCCTTGTCCCACGTGTGTAAAGGTGACGTGTGTGCACCGTGTGGGTCTCTTAGGCTATATTTCACGAAGTACTTATTCACTGTTGAAGAGCGTAGTGAAGTGCTTATTTATATCTCTTTATGATTGCAATGTGCATCGTATCACAATTTATCTATGTGCTACTCTAGTGATGTGTTATTAAAGTAGTTTTATTCCTCCTGCATGTGTGCAAAGGTGACAGTGCGTGCACTCGTGTTAGTACTTGGTTTATGCTATGATCATGATCTCTTGTAGATTGCGAAGTTAACTATTGCTATGATAATATTGATGTGATCTATTCCTCCTACATATGCATGAAGGTGACAATGTGCATGCTATGCTAGTACTTGGTTTAGTCTTTTGATCTATCTTACACTAAAGGTTACTAAAATATGAGCATTATTGTGGAGCTTGTTAACTCCGGCATTGAGGGTTCGTGTAATCCTACGCAATGTGTTCATCATCCAACAAAAGTGTAGAGTATGCATTTATCTATTCTGTTATGTGATCAATGTTGAGAGTGTCCACTAGTGAAAGTCTATTCCCTAGGCCTTGTTCCTAAATACTGCTATCGCTGCTTGTTACTGTTTCTTGTGTTACTACTGCTGCAATACTGCTACCATCAACTGCACGCCAGCAAGCTATTTTCTGGCACCGTTGCTACTGCTCATATATATTCATACCACCTGTATTTCACTATCTCTTCGCCGAACTAGTGCACCTATTAGGTGTGTTGGGGACACAAGAGACTTCTTGCTTTGTGGTTGCAGGGTTGCATGAGAGGGATATCTTTGACCTCTTCCTCCCTGAGTTCGATAAACCTTGGGTGATCCACTTAAGGGAAAACTTTCTGCTGTTCTACAAACCTCTGGACTTGGAGGCCCAACACTGTCTACAGGAAAAGGAGGGGGAAGTAGACATCAAGCTATTTCGCCGTTGCCGGGGAGGAAAGGTAAAAGGTACTCACACTCCGGATCTCGGCTACTAAGCTATTTTCCAGGCGCCATTGTAAGTACTCGAAGCTATTTCCTTTAGACTCTGCAATTGCGACATTTGGTTTCTTGTTTACACTAGTTAGGCATAATGGAAAACAACAAAAATATGAGAGATCTTTATGAACTTTATCTTGAATTAGGACATGATGTGTTTGAAGAGAGAATTTAAAAACCCATGGAACTTTATATGCATGATAATGGGAATGTTATTAGTATGAATGCTTTGAACACCATTGTTGCTAATGCTATGGAAAATTCTAAGCTTGGGGAAGCTGGCTTTGATGAGCATGATATTTTTAGTCCCCCAAGCATTGAGAAGAAAATTTACTTTGATGATACTTTGCCTCCCATTTATGATGATTATAATGATAGTAGTCTTTTGTTACCACCTGTTATAGAGGATAAATTTGATTATGATTACAATATACCTCCTATATTTGATAGCTACTTTGTTGAATTTGCTCCCACTACAATTAATAAGAATGACTATGCTTATGTTGGGAGTAGTAATTATTTTATGCATGAGACTCATGATAAGAATGCTTTATGTGATAGTTATATTGTTGAGTTTGCTCATGATGCTACTGAAAGTTATTATGAGAGAGGAAAATATGGTTGTAGAAATTTTCATGTTACTAAAACACCTTTCTATGTGCTGAAATTTTTGAAGCTACACTTGTTTTATCTTCCTATGCTTGTTACTTTGCTCTTCATGAACTTGTTTATTTACAAGATTCCTATGCATAGGAAGCATGTTAGACTTAAATGTGTTTTGAATTTGCCTCTTGATGCTCTCTTTTGCTTCAAATACTATTTCTTATGAGAGCATTATCATTAAAACTGCTGAGCCCATCTTAATGGCTATAAAGAAAGAACTTCTTGGGAGATAACCCATGTGTTATTTTGCTACAGTACTTTGTTTTATATTTGTGTCTTGGAAGTTTTTTACTACTGTAGCAACCTCTCCTTATCTTAGTTTTGTGTTTTGTTGTGCCAAGTAAAGTTTCTATGCTAAAGTTGATGTTATATTTGGGATCGCTGCGCAGAAACAGCATTGCTGTCTGTCACGAATCTGGGCACAGGCCTCTGTAGAAAATTCGAAAAAATCTGCCAATTTACGAGCGTGATCCTCAGATATGTACGCAACTTTCGTTAGTTTTGAGTTTTTCCATTTGAGCAAGTCTGGTGCCATCTTAAAATTCGTCTTTACGGACTGTTCTGTTTTGACAGATTCTGCCTTTTATTTCGCATTGCCGCTTTTGTTAAGTTGAATGAGTTTCTTTGTTCCATTAACTTTCAGAAGTTTTGTGCAATGTCCAGAAGTGAAAATAATGATTGTGTCACCTCTGAACATGTGAATTTTTGATTATGCACTAACCCTCTAATGAGTTTGCTTGAAGTTTGGTGTGAAGGAAGTTTTCAAGGGTCAAGAGAGGAGTATGATATACTATGATCAAGAGGAGTGAAAGCTCTAAGCTTGGGGATGCCCCCGTGGTTCATCCCTGCATATTTAAGAAGACTCAAGCGTCTAAGCTTGGGGATGCCCAAGGCATCCCCTTCTTCATCGACAACATCATCAGGTTCCTCCCCTGAAACTATATTTTTATTCAATCACATCTTGTGTTCTTTGCTTGGAGCGTCGGTTTGTTTTTGTTTTTGTTTTTGTTTGAATAAAATGGATCCTAGCATTCACTTTGTGGGAGAGAGACACGCTCCGCTGTTGCATATGGACACATGTGTCCTTAGGCTTTACTCATAATGTTCATGGCGAAGTTTCTTCTTCGTTAAATTGTTATATGGTTGGAATTGGAAAATGCTACATGTAGTAATTCTAAAATGTCTTGGATAATGTGATACTTGGCAATTGTTGTGCTCATGTTTAAGCTCTTGCATCATATGCTTTGCACCCATTAATGAAGAAATACATAGAGCTTGCTAAAATTTGATTTGCATATTTGGTTTCTCTAAGGTCTAGATAATATCTAGTATTGAGTTTTGAACAACAAGGAAGACGTGTAGAGTCTTATAATGTTTACAATATGTCTTTTATGTGAGTTTTGCTGCACTTGTTCATCCTTGAGTTTTCTTCAAATAACTTTGCTAGCCTAAACCTTGTATCGAGAGGGAATACTTCTCATGCATCCAAAACCCTTGAGCCAACTACTATGCCATTTGTGTCCACCATACCTACCTACTACATGGTATTTCTCCGCCATTCCAAAGTAAATTGCTTGAGTGCTACCTTTAAAATTCCATCATTCAACTTTGCAATATATAGCTCATGGGACAAAATAGCCTTAAAAACTATCGTAGTATTGAATATGTACTTATGCACTTTATATTTTATTAAGTTGCTTGTTGTGCGATAACCATGCTTCTGGGGAACGCCATCAAATATTGTTGAATATCATGTGAGTTGCTATGCATGTCCGTCTTGTCTGAAGGTCTATCATTTTAGTGGTTGGAGCATGCAAAATTGTTAGAGAAGAACATTGGGCCGCTAACTAAAGCCATGAATCATGGTGGAAGTTTCAGTTTTGGACATATATCCTCAATCTCATATGAGAATAATAACTTTGCTACATGCTTATGCATTTAAGAGGAGTCCATTATCTGTTGTCCATGTTGTCCCGGTATGGATGTCTAAGTTGAGAATAATCAAAAGCGAGAAATCCGAAATGCGAGCATTCTCCTTAGACCTTTGAGGCGGCATGGAGGTACCCCTTTGTGACACTTGGTTGAAACATGGCATGCGAAGACCCGGTAGTCCAAGTTAAGTAGGACGAGGTGCGGGCACTATTAGTATACTATGCGTGAGGCTTGCAACTTGTAAGATATAATTTTCATAACTCATCTGCTTTATTACTACCGTTGACAAAATTGTTTCATGCTTTTAAAATAAAAGCTCTAGCACAAATACAGCAATCGATGCTTTCCTCATTGAAGGACCATTCTTTTACTTTTATTGTTGAGTCAGTTTACCTATCTCCTTCCACCTTAAGAAGCAAACACTTGTGTGAACGTGCATTGATTCCTACATACTTGCATATTGCACTTGTTATATTACTTTATGTTGACAATATCCATGAGATATACATGTTATAAGTTGAAAGCAACCGCTGAAACTTAATCTTCCTATGTGTTGCTTCAACACCTTTACTCGATTTATTGCTTTATGAGTTAACTCTTATGCAAGACTTATTGATGCTTGTCTTGAAGTACTATTCATGAAAAGTCTTTGCTTTATGATTCAGTTGTTTACTCATGTCATTACCATTGTTTTGATCGCCGCATTCATTACATATGTTTACAATATGATCAAGTTTATGATGGCATGTCACTTAAGAAATTATCTTTGTTATCGTTTTACCTGCTCGGGACGAGCAGAACTAAGCTTGGGGATGCTGATACGTCTCCAACGTATCGATAATTTCTTATGTTCCATGCCACATTATTGATGATATCTACATGTTTTATACACGTTATATGTCATATTTATGCATTTTCTGGAACTAACCTATTAACAAGATGCCGAAGTGCCGAGCTGTTTTCTGCTGTTTTTGGTTTCAGAAATCCTAGTAACGAAATATTCTCGGAATCGACGAAATCAAGACCCGATTCCTATTTTTCCCGAACCATCCAGAACACACGAGAACCGCCGGAGAGGGGCCACGGGGCCCCGGATGATACCTTGGCGCGCAGAGGGGGGGGCGCGCCGCCCTATGGTGTGGCCCCCCTGTCAGCCCTCCCG
The DNA here is from genome assembly GCA_030979885.1 of Lolium multiflorum. Taxonomy (NCBI): domain Eukaryota; kingdom Viridiplantae; phylum Streptophyta; class Magnoliopsida; order Poales; family Poaceae; genus Lolium; species Lolium multiflorum. Next base: position 67,567,499 of record CM061749.1, on the reverse strand, counting down.
CCGCCTCTTCGCCTATATAAAGCCTCCCGAAAACCTAAACGGAGGACGGCCACGAAACCTTCCCGAGCCGCCGTCATCGCGAAGCCAAGATCCGGGGACAGGAGTCTCTGTTCCGGCACCTGCCGGGCGGGAAGTGCCCCGTAAGGCTTCTCCATCGACACCGCTGCCATCTTCACCGCCATCTTCATCACCGCTGCTGCTCCCATGAGGAGGAGTAGTTCTCCATCGAGGCTCGGGGCTGTACCGTAGCTATGTGGTTCATCTCTCTCCTATGTACTTCAATACAATAATCTCATGAGCTGCCTTACATGATTGAGATTCATATGATGATGCTTGTAATCTAGATGTCATTATGCTAGTCAAGTGGGTTTTACCTATGTGATCTCCGGAGACTCCTTGTCCCACGTGTGTAAAGGTGACAGTGTGTGCACCGTGTGGGTCTCTTAGGCTATATTTCACGAAGTACTTATTCACTGTTGAAGAGCGTAGTGAAGTGCTTATTTATATCTCTTTATGATTGCAATGTGCATCGTATCACAATTTATCTATGTGCTACTCTAGTGATGTGTTATTAAAGTAGTTTTATTCCTTCTGCATGTGTGCAAAGGTGACAGTGCGTGCACCGTGTTAGTACTTGGTTTATGCTATGATCATGATCTCTTGTAGATTGCGAAGTTAACTATTGCTATGATAATATTGATGTGATCTATTCCTCCTACATATGCATGAAGGTGGCAGGTGCATGCTATGCTAGTACTTGGTTTAGTCTTTTGATCTATCTTACACTAAAGGTTACTAAAATATGAGCATTATTGTGGAGCTTGTTAACTCCGGCATTGAGGGTTCGTGTAATCCTACGCAATGTGTTCATCATCCAACAAAAGTGTAGAGTATGCATTTATCTATTACGTTATGTGATCAATGTTGAGAGTGTCCACTAGTGAAAGTCTATTCCCTAGGCCTTGTTCCTAAATACTGCTATCCTGCTTGTTATTGTTTTACTGTGTTACTATCTGCTGCAATACTACCACCATCAACTACACGCGCAAGCTTTTATGCGCACGTTGCTACTGCTCATATATTCATACCACCTGTATTTCACTATCTCTTCGCCGACTAGTGCACCTATTAGGTGTGTTGGGGACACAAGAGACTTCTTGCTTTGTGGTTGCAGGGTTGCATGAGAGGGATATCTTTGACCTCTTCCTCCTGAGTTCGATAAACCTTGGGTGATCCACTTAAAGGAAAACTTGCTGCTGTTCTACAAACCTCTGCACTTGGAGGCCCAACACTGTCTACAGGAGGGAAGTAGACATCAAGCCCCTCTCCTGGCCTTTATATAGGAGGCCAGGTATCAAGAGATCTGTCCGGGTACGACTAGGTTTACAAAAGACCTAGCCCTAAACTTTCCTTGTTCGGCTCTTCATCTTGTTCTTCAAGGAATCTTCTCCAGCACCGCCTTAGTGGCCCACCTTGCCATCGGGTATCCTCATGGGCCTCCAGTTGGGCTGTACAGGATAGGGCAATGTCATTTACCCGAAGGGTAATGCATCAGCTGCGCTAAGACTAGAAGTCGACAATTTTAGAACGATAGCAGAAGAGAAGGAGGCCCTACTGGAGCAGGTTAGGAAAGCTAGTAAGAAGAGTATCTGCTAGATAATTGGAGATGAACGGGGACAGTGACAGGTCAGTACCTTGGTCCTGTAAAATGGTTCCTTAGTCTGAGCATATTTCGTAGGTGCATTTATCTGCAATTGCTATGATCTTGGTGGTCGTTTCCTTGTTGTGATGTGGATTTTTTTGAACCGGAACCCTGCTGATTGTTAATATTATAAGTGGATTACCTAGCCCTTTCCATCAGTTCTGACTTCTGGTTCCGTTGGCTTGTGGATGAAGCTTGACATGGTATCAGAGCCCATAGTCTCAAGTTCGAGTCATCGCTTTCGCAAACCTTCTCTTCTCTTCTCCCGGTCTAGCCCTTTCTGTCAGTTTGGACTTTTTGTTGCGTTGGCTATGTTGAGATGTATAAAGTGGATTGCCTAGCCCTTTCCATCAGTTCGGACTTTTGGTCGCGTTGGCTAGTGCATGAAGCTTGACCCTGATGATTTTCTGTGATCCATTGATTTCTAGCTTTCTACATATAGCCCAGGTCTAGAAGCTTGTCAACTGGTCTGGTTCATTCATCGCTGTATTGAGTGCAATGAATGGAACAATGGCTTCTCCTTTGTGTAGTGCTGCAACTCAACAGCTGTTCCTGCTTGTGTAGAGGCGAGTTGTGAACAGAGATACTTATGTATGCTACCAAATTTTGACTCCATATAATCAATAGCTTAACAACCGTCTAATTCAAAATCTCAACACTGTAGCATTTACCTCCTGCCTATTGAATACAATTATTTCACACACTTAAATATTTTGTACGCGTTTTGAATTGGAGAACATGGGAACCGACTTTGGTTTTGATTATGACTTGATGTGACCCTAGGCCCTGGATTTCGGAGCAGAACGTACGTGTTAAAACAAAGAGATTACGAAGTGCTAATTCCCTTTTTTGTAAGCCCTGGTGGCATTGACACTCCTTTCTTACTTGCTAATTTATTTTTTTGGTGTTTATATATAATAGAGAATTACCAGCTTATTGTCGAACCCGTTAGATTTTGGGCAATGATTGTTAAGTGGCTGCTTCTTAATTAAAGTTTATCATGTCATGTAGATGGATTTGTGAAAGATGCAGCGGGTCGTTCTTCAGATCATCTACATGGGATTCCCATCTACATGTATGTTCATTGTTTCATGGAGTACTTCACCTCATAGCAGCCACATACGATCCTGCAAGATTTGCATTTTTTTTTTATCTTGCACGATTTGCATTCAATGTATCGCCAAGGCGCGTCCGTGAGAACTCCAGAAACATCTTCGTCAGACTCGTTTTGGCGCGCGCAGTTCCTGAACGAATCCAATGAATTTTGACGGTTCTCTTAAAAAAAATAGCTTTGACTGTTGGATCAAGCGTTGGAGAATTGATGTCCCAACGGCCAATAATTGCTTGTGCATCATGGTGATGGCTTATCTGATTTCAAAAACTGAGATTTTTTTATATATAGTGGATAGATGGACAGATATAGATATAGATGGACAGATACAGATATAGCTTCGACTGTAGCCACACTCAAACTCAAAATTAGTCGAGCTGCACTTGATTTTTCTGGTTTGAATATGTCTAGACCTTGTTTATCCACTTGAATGCTTACTATATGACATAAAAATACTATGTGTTTTGGTTTTTTATTTTTTTAAAATTTTTTATGCCTATTTAAGTCTTGGTCAAATCCTAGATTTGACCAAGATTTAAACAAGTTTATGCCCATTTCTACTTCGCACGCCTAAACTGCATACTCAACGATCATGTTGACGCTTAGGATGCTATGGCTCGAACGGAACACGCGTGTGTTTGAAAATGTTTAAACACCGGCGACGAGAGTTCTAGAGAACATCGTAGCGGAGTGGGGATTGTTGCTCTCCTGTAGATGTGGATGAGCGAAAGGGGTAGGTTAAGTAGTTAGGTGCCGGTGGGGTGCCATGGTGGTGGTGTTGACCCGTCCTCCAAGGTGTCTTATCACGATTGTAACTCTCATTACTTTTGAGCTTAATGAAATGACCCGTAAATCGCTTGCAGATTCTCAAAAAAAAATTGGCATATGAAGGACATGAACGCTTTGTAAATACATGTTGGAAAACAATGTTGAGACGTCACGCCCAAACATGTTGTAAATACTGTGAATGGAAATTGCGCGTTTCTTTAACTTCGACACGCATATCCTCTACATGTTGTGTTCCACTGTGACAAAACGCTGCAGTGCCCTATGGGCCAGGATGCTGAACCAGATACCAGGATCGGTGTCACTACACCGACAGCTGATTGCTGCATTGCCTCTTGATGGTTTATCACTGTAATCCACCTTTCAACTTCGCACGCCCAAACTGCATACTCAGCGATCATGTTGACGCTTAGGATGCTATGGCTCGAACGGAACACGCGTGTGTTTGAAAATGTTTAAACACCGGCGACGAGAGTTCTAGAGAACATTGTAGCGAAGTGGGGATTGTGGCGCTCCTGTAGATGTGGATGAGCGAGAGGGATAGGTTAAATAGTTAGGTGCCGGTGGGGTGCCATCATGGTGGTGGTGTTGACCCGTCCTCCAAGGTGTCCTCATTACCTTTGAGCTTAATTAAATGACTCATAAATCGCTTGCAGATTCTCAACAAAAAATTTTGACACATGGTCACGAAATATGTAGCGATTTTTCTAATAATGTTTTGTCAAATTTTATTCTTCTACAGGAACACGCTAGATTTTTCCACATGACAAAAATAAACCTACTTCTTTGAGCTGCTAATATACACGGTTTTGTGGGATAAAACATGCGATGGGAGAGCGGCATGACCTCCTTCGTGGACAACTTGTTACATAAGTATGCAAGTTATACATTACTCACTCCAATCTATATTACTTGTTGCTAATTTTGTACAGCTTTGTGCTAAATTTACATGTAATATGGATCCGAGTGAATAGCAGATACACCAATACTCAAAAAGTGTAGCAATAAGATATATAAATGATTGTGCACTCTTTGAGATATAGAAAAATATGTCATTTATCAAATAAATAAATAGGTTTGATATCAAACCTACATTCACCATCATTTTAGAAATATGTAACTGTAGCAACGCACAGGTTTTGTCCTAGTAATTCATAACTTCATATAGCAAAACTGGTGATTTTGGAGTTATGATTTCACTTTGGGCGTTACATGAAAACACTGCCATGTATTTCTAGCAATTATTGACCGTTCAAAATTTGTGTAAATCATCCGGACCAAATATGTCATTTCTTTTAACATTGGCAGTGGGAGATCCGGAGATGGATTAAAGATCCAGACCCTTCTGAGAGCATCTCCAGCCGTTGGGCTGCCCAGGCCAAAATTCGGCTCTATTTATCGCCGGATGATGTAAAATTTAGCCCGGGGAGGCCCATTTTCCCAGCGGCGAGCCTAGGGTCGCCTGTTGACGCTCAACCACCGCATATATAGCGAAGGTGCAGTCGCCGGGAAGAGGAACCGTCGCAGTGGCAATCACGTCGATCGACGCGCGAACCGCCATAATGGAGCGCGAAGTGGCCTGGGGAGCCCAAACTCCTCGTCGGGGAACCGTCTCAGTGGCCTCGACGCGCGAACCGCCGTAATGGAACACGAACTCCGCGAAAGACCAACCGCCGCTCTCTTTGTCGATAGACCCCTACATGTACGCTTTCTAACTACAACCGGCCGGCGCCATTCATCTCTTCTCTCCTCTCTCACCATCCTCTCTCAGCATGAGCAATCTCTCTTTGCCATCGAACACCGACAGCGAGGGGAAATCGCCGGGATGGCGCCATTGGTGGGACAGAGGTGCAACGCCTAGCAGCGATGATTCCCCGCCGCTGGACAGCGAGGAGGAATGGGAGGCCGACGAGGAGGAGGAGGAAGAGGCTGAGGAGAAGGAGGAGGAAGAGGCTGTGGCTCGGGCGAAGGCGGAGGCGGACGCGGAAGCGAAGGCAAAGGCGCAGCCGGCGAGCACCTTTGACGACGAGGAGGGCACAAGTTCCTCCGACGCGTCGAAGGCCACCGGCTCTTCAGAGGAGGTGACGAGCCGGAAGCATCACCATGAGGACGATGAGGCGGAGGCATCAAGGAAGAAGTAGTTTACATTTTTTGTTCGAAGTTTTTATATGTATTGTTTGTATTTTTTTCGAAGTTTTTATATGTAATTTGTTTATACTGCACCACTTTGAATATTACCTACAAATTTCTTCTATCTATTAAAATAAAAAAAATTCCCCCAAGCGCACGACGCCATATCTCGGGAAGACGATGCGACGAGAACGACGATTGGCCTTTGTCGCCGACAAGTCGGGGCCACCAGGCACGCAGCAACTTTCCATGACGATTCCCACGCTATTGTTTCCTGCGGACTCCCCGAGCGCTTCCCAGGAGGCCAGGGTTGACATGGACTCGCCGGATGGATGAAAGACCAAATCCAGACGAAAACGAGGAGCGCCGTCTGAATAAAAAAAAGGTTGCTGGGGGCCTTGTTGGGGAGACAGCTGGAGATGCTCTGAAGCATCACTAATCTTTACTATTAAGACGAAACATGCAATGTCACGCTTCATGTGATGTCACATTTCATGTGATGTCACACTTCGCCATATTTACACATCAAACTAGCTGGGTAGCCCGCGCAATTTGCGCGGCTAGAAATGAGATTGTCTATATCTTCACGTCAAATATATTTATGTCTATATCTAGGATAGTCTGGTTTCCAAACATCCTTGTTGCTGCAATGCTTACATCTAGGTGATAAAACTTCTGCACATGTAGGAATGTAAAACCTTGTGAAATTCATTGTTTAAACTTCCAAGTTCGATTGTATTCTGTCGGCAAACTCTGCAATGTGTATTCTTTGCTAATAGTTCAGCAATCAATAAATTTGTATGCATAGACGTGGACGTTTTATCCGTCTCTTACCGTATGTAATGAAGTTCTACCATAATGAACAGACTTTTGATCGTCGAATATATTTTCTGCAATTAAATCTTGCACCCTTACACAAACATCATAACTTTGTACGTGTTCTCAAAACGTACCTATTTTGAGTAATTTAAAAATGGCTTTCAGCACACTATTTGAATTGCTTCGTCATCTAAAATTTCCTCATCTCTGAAAGTCAAAATAAAAGAATTCAAATTATTTCCAATGAGTATGTACACTTTATCAAATATTTTATCCAATCCATTATACATCATTCATGTTCTTAAGAGAAATAAGAATTATAGAATGATATTTATTATCACATCATGCACTTATCAATCATGCTTAACTTATTAAGAAATGCCGCAATATTTTTCGCACTCTGATCATTGACATGAGAGCTCAGTTAACATGCATAGTATTGTTTAACTACAGATCTATTAAATGAACAACTGTTTTGAGAAACAGAAAAGATTTCAAGAAGTAAAAGCTACTCGACCTTCGCCCAAAATATTTTACTGAAACCCTATTATCATGTATTCCGTAAACCGTTATCCAAAAGATTATGTCACCTGTAAAAATAAAGAACAGAAACAAAGTTTGTAATGGTCTACATTAACCAAAGTTGTTGCATAATGGCTTTTCACTGAAGATTATGGTGTTTAACTGAATATATTGTTGCATGCATGATGATATAATCCGGAAGTCAAAATCAAAATCACATTAGGTGCTTTTTGTGCCTTATAAGAAAGAAAGCCAGAGATAAGCCTAAGCAAACCAGAAAGATCAGTGTATATAGTATCCTTTCAGACAATCTTCAAGTTAGGAATTATTATGTGTGGATATTTCTGTGCAACATACCATAAAATAGCAATTATTATGGTATTTAATATCATTGTCTCTCAAGTGATATTAAAGGTAGAAAATCAGGAAAAATATTTAAGAGGATAACCTCAGCATCAATGGTGTATCTGTTGATATCTTTTCCTTCGCAAAAAAAATGGTGTATCTGTTGGTTGCCGCAAATAGTACTTATCAAGAGGCCACGCTGTTGATATCTTGAATGCAGATTATTGTTTCTGTGCAAATAGTACTATCAGAAGTTTAGCCATCAGACCAGAAGTATGGAACGTAACTTTGTCATGTTTGTGCAACATCTGCACTATGACCTTTGTACTTTTTCCCTGAGAAGATGAAAAACAAAGTGAGGAATATTACACTGGAAAGTCGAAAGAACTTAGTTTCTCGTTGCTGAACTGAAGAATAAAATAATAAGTTCAGGAAACATAAATCGGATGCAATCTTCGACGTCCATAACACCAAGTAAAAAACGGAAATAATAAGTTTCTTGTCTTGTCCAGGAATATGGACAGCGAGGCAGCAGAGATCACATTGTCTAGTCCCATTAACTGATCAAAACATTACAGGCTTTGCTAGCATCAGTCAGCGCGTGTTGCACCCTACTGCCAAACCATCCTTTCACGACGCGCTTTTATGCCTACACATCCTCATCACTTGATCTTCTCTTGAGACTTGAACACCCTGCTGCTTGTATGGGAGTGTAGGCAGATGAGCCTGCATCCAGTCGTCACTGGAGCAGAGATAGCATCAACGCTAGGCTGCATCGGCGGTGAGATCAACGGAGCAAGAATTAGAGAAGCCATTGACGGGAAGGCTGCAGCTTCGGTGAGATAATCAAATCCTGCCAGGCTGCAATCGGTTCATCCCTGTGCTTGAAGGTAGTGCCTGCGAGCATGCTCCAATGTCTAGACTCCTCTCGCTGCAATCTCGTGTATGGACATGACCGACTGTCATGATTCATCAACTCCAGTAACATGCCAGCATGGAACGATCCGATCTTTAGCATGGCCGGCCGCAGATCAGTCATGTTGGATCCATGGTCCTGATTTGGAGAACCTGAATCCATCCATGTTTAGATCGAAAGCTCAATCACTATCTATCGGACTATTGGGTGAGAGTAAACTGAAAGTACAGATCTAGTAAAGAAATTCGTAGTAATTTGCTTGAAACAGAGCATACCGTTTGTTTGATTTTACTGGTCTATGGACATGTACTGAGGTTGATCGTGCCAACGCAAACGCGTATACGTTGTGTTGTGCCTTGCGGAACTACACGTCCAAAAGACGGCAGTGTCACCTGGATATTAAGCGAGGCCCTGTACCTGAAGCCGCACCACGTTCGAAGATGGCAGTGCTGCTTTGATGGCCTCCATGGCTCCATGCCCATGAGGTCATGATATCGCGATAGCACCTTTGGTACTGATTATTGAGGTCTAATCTTCGTCACGATCGTACCGGCCGCCAACGGCGCATTGCGGGAGTTTCGTATTGAATTCGCTGAAGCCCTGGCACTTTTCCTTCGTTCGTCCAAAGATTTGATACGTTGCGACATCCATAAGCTAAACCTGGAACTGGTAGATTGCGTTTTTGGAGGCGTAGCTGGTTGGAAACGGGCGGTGGCGGCGGAGGAGAGCCGTGCATCTGGGTTGTTTTTTCTTTCTGGTGGGAGTTAGGGCGAGGATTCCTACCCTAGCGATCGCCACGGAACCTATATGCTTAATCGACTCGGGAGCGCGTTAGGAAGATCATCTTAGCCGTTATTTTTTATTTGCTTATGCCTAGCTAATCTAAACCGTTTGTTGTTTGTTGTTTTAATAATATAATAGATAGATGCCACCGCTCGGTATCTCCTAAAACTCGGGGCGCTAAAACCGAATACACCATCCATTTTTCCCGATGTGACGATGTTACTAAGATCCGATTAATCGGGATATCTTTCTGATCTTCCAAATGTTGATGAAATCTTGTAACAACCACGCGAAGGGATCAGCTTTTGTCATCCCACGGCAGACGTGGCCCTTTTCCTACCTCTCCAGCCACCCCCACCCTCTTCCGTCGCAACTGCCCCCATCTTCTTTCGCAAACGCACGCCAGCATTGGTGGAATCACAGCGTCGTTGTAGCCGTACCCGGAGGACAAATACGAGGAAGGGAACAAAAATAGCTCTCCAACACAGACCTGCGTGTGCGGCCGCATCAGGCGCCACCTCCCCGCGAGGTTGTTGCACCGTACGAGGCCACGGTCCACGAGCTCCGACAGCAGCACCAAGGCAAGCAGTAAGAGCATGTCTAATAGATTCCTTAAAAGAGCCAAACCCGTATAATAACAGACGGAATACGGGTTTCGGCTCTACCCGGCTGTCTAGCAGACCCCGTAAAAACGGCCCCCGCTCTGATTTTTGCTGTTTTCGATTACGGGGCGGGTCTTCGCCCCCTACTTGTGCGGGGTGGGAGCGGGGATAGATGGCCAAACCAGTATCCCATTTCCGAAAGCCCGCGCGGACATTTCATCCCCCCACCCGTTTTCCCCCGCGCGCCACCGTAGCCACCCGCGCGCCGCCGCCGGAATCCGCCAGATCCGCGCCCCTCCGCCGCCCGCCGAGCCGCGCCGAGCTACGTCACGCCCGCCGCCCCCCGCCGAAGATCCGCGTCCCTCCGCGCGCGCCGCCGCACCCGCCGCGGTCTTCTCCGCCGTTTTCGCCGGTGAGTATTCCGCCGCGTTCTTCTTCCTTCTCGCCGGTAAAATGGCCGTGTTCGCGGCTGATGTATGCTATACCGTGGTAGATGGCGTCGGAGGATGTGCACATGGCGGATTTGGACGCGACGTCGACCGATTGGTCCTCGTCGGATTCCGATGATTCGGACATCGACGAGTTGCTCAACGACGACGAGACGGAGACGATGCTGCTCCTGTTCGGCATGAAGCAACTGGAGGACCGCGCCAAGCTGCTGGATCAGCGGAAGGGATCCGTGATGGGGCGTATGTGCATTCCGCGGAACCGCGCACTCGGCCACGAACAGCTGATGCAAGATTATTTTGCCGAGGTACCGACCTATCCTCCCCACCTCTTTCGTAGACGGTACCGAATGCGTAGGACTTTGTTCGAGAGAATCGTCAAAGATTGCGAGGCAAATTGCGATTATTTCAAGCAAAGAAGAAACGCTGCCCAAGTCATGGGATTTAGCCCATATCAAAAAATATCTGCCGCCATGAGGGTTATTGCATACGGTATACCAGCAGATTATACCGATGAGTACCTTCGCATTGGTGTGCAAACAACCACGGATTGCGTGCGTATGTTTGCCAAGATGGTGATCAAGTTGTATGGAGAGACGTATCTCCGAGCTCCAAATGAGGAAGATACAAAAAGGCTCATGGAGATCAATGAAAAGAGAGGGGTGGCCGGGGATGCTTGGTAGTTTGGATTGCATGCATTGGACATGGAAAAATTGTCCAAAAGCATGGCATGGAATGTATTGTGGCAAAAGCCGTGATGCTACCATTGTTCTTGAAGCTGTGGCCTCTCAAGACTTATGGATTTGGCATGCTTTCTTTGGACTGCCGGGGACACTCAACGACATCAACGTCTTGAATAGATCCCCTTTGTTTGCAAGACTAGTTAGGGGTGAAGCACCAACTTGTAACTACAAAGTTATGAATAATGAGTACACCATGGGGTACTATCTCACAGATGGTATTTACCCTAACTATGCAACCCTTGTCAAGTCCATAAAAGAGAAAAAGGACAAGGCTTTGACAAGAAAAGAAGCTTGCTTCACCAAAAATCAAGAGGCATGCCGCAAGGATATTGAGAGAGCTTTTGGTGTCTTGCAAGCAAAGTTTGCAATTGTCCGGGGTCCTGCAAGGTTTTGGGACAAGGAAACTCTTGTTGATATCATGACATGTTGTGTGATTCTTCACAACATGATCATTGAAGATGAAAGAGGTTTGAACTTGCCATGTTTCTATGACAATGTTGGCACCCGAGTGCAGCCCGAGAGGAACCCTGATCGGATTGAAGCTTTTCTTGCAGCTCATCGAGGCATTGAAAATGCCGAGACTCATCACCAGCTCACCCAAGATCTGATTGATCACCATTGGCAATTGCATGGCCAATGAGTTATTACATTCATTTCCCATTGTTGTATGTGTGAAACATTCATTTCCTATTCTTGTATGTGTGAAACATTTGTTATTTGTTTAATTCTTCCATTAGAACATTTGTTGACATTTCCGAAAAACATTATTGTAATAATTATGACGATTATTGTGTGATGTAAAATATTTATTTTAGGGATTTCTATTTTCGTGCCCTCGGATCCTTAGTTGTACTCAGTTTTCCCCAGCTCCTTAGTTTTTCCTCAGTTTTCCCCTCCCTCTAGTTTGAAACACTCAAAGTGCTGGAACGGCCGGTAGCCGTCAGGTCAGAGGCCTTGACCGTTAGTCTGACCGGGTGGGGCTGCACAGGGGCAGCTCCTCCCTGACCGTCAGGAGACACGTCGGAGCAGCCATCCATCTATCGCTGACGTGTGGGCCGTTTTATTTCATGATTTTATGCGCGGTGATGCCAATGACAAATGGGGCCGCTCTATAGGGATGCCGCAGCCAAGGGGGTCGTATATATTTTTCAGAAAAGACATATATTGCCGCTCTGTGGGGCTCCCGCAGCCAATGACCAGTGGGGTCGTCTATTTATTTAGAGAAGATCACATATTGCCGCTCTGTGGGGCCTCCGCCGCCAATGACCAGTCGTATTTTTTCAGAAAAAGACATATATTGCCGCCTGTGGGCTGCAGCAGCCAATGACCCGGTGGGGTCGTCTATTTTTCAGAAAAAGACATATATTGCCGCTCTGTGGGGCTGCCGCAGCCATTGGGGTCGTCTATTTTTCAGGAAAAGACATATATTGCCGCTCTGTGGGGCTGCCGCAGCCAATGACCAGTGGGGTCGTCTATTTATTTAGAGAATATCATAGAGAGAAGCAACAAGTTCGCTAATTAATTATTCTTAAGCTAGACCCATCATTAGTCACCGGAGAACCGCTGGCAGCTTGATACGTCGCAAACGTATCTATAATTTCTTATGTTCCATGCTACTTTTATTACAATACTTGAGTGTTTTACACATACTTTACAGCGTTATTTTACATTTTCCGGCACTAACCTATTAACAAGATGCCGTGCCAGTTGTTTTTCGCTGTTTTTGGTTTCAGAAATCCTAGTAAGGAAATATTCTCGAATTGGACGAAATCAACGCCCGGGTCCTATTTTTGCATGAAGCTTCCAGAAGTCCGAAGAGAGGGAAGTGGGGCCACGAGGTGGCCACACACCCGAGCGCGGCCTGGCCCCCGGCCGCGCGCCTGTAGTGTGGGCCCTCGTGCCGCCACTTGACCTACCCTTCCGCCTACTTAAAGCCTCCGTCGCGAAACCCCTGTGCGAGAGCCACGATACGGAAAACATTCGAGAGGCCGCCGCCGCCAATCCCATCTCGGGATTCAGGAGATCGCCTCCGCACCTGCCGGAGAGGGGAATCATCACCGGAGGGGCTCTACATCATCATGCCCGCCTCCGGATTGATGCGTGAGTAGTTCATCCTTGGACTATGGGTCCATAGCAGTAGCTAGATGGTTGTCTTCTCCGCTTGTGCTTTCATTGTATTAGATCTTGTGAGCTGCCTAACATGATCAAGATCATCTATTTGTAATGCTACATGTTGTGTTTGGTGAGATCCGATGAATAGAGAATACTATGTTAAGTTGATTATCAATCTATCATATATGTGTTGTTTATGTTCTTGCATGCTCTCCGTTTCTAGTAGAGGCTCGGCCAAGTTGATACTTGTAACTCCAAGAGGGGGTAATTATGCTCGATAGTGGGTTCATGCCTCCATTAAATGTGGGACAGTGACAGAAAGTTCTAAGGTTGTGGATGTGTTGTTGCTACTAGGGATAAAACATTGATGCTTTGTCTAAGGATATTTGTGTTGATTACATTACGCACCATACTTAATGCAATTATCTGTTGTTCGCAACTTAATACTGGAAGGGGTTCGGATGATAACCTGAAGGTGGATTATTTAGGCATAGATGCATGCTGGATAGCGGTCTATGTACTTTGTCGTAATGCCCTGATTAAATCACATAGTAATCATCGTTGATATGTATTGAATCTTTATTTGTCAATTGATCACCTGTAATTTGTTCACCCAGCATGCTAGTTATCTTATTGGAGAGACACCACTAGTGAACTGTGGACCCCGGTCCATTCTTTTACATCTGAATACAATCTACTGCTTTTACTGTTCTTTGCAAACAAACACCATCTTCCACTCGATACGCTTAATCATTTGTTTTCAGCAAGCCGGTGAGATTGACAACCTCAACGTTACGTTGGGGCAAAGTACTTTGATTGTGTTGTGCAGGTTCCACGTTGGCGCCGGTTTCACTGGTGTTGCGCCGCACTACATTCCTCCACCAACAACCTTCACGTGCTTCTTGGCTCCTATGGTTCGATAACCTTGGTTTCTTTCTGAGGGAAAACTTGCCGTGCGCATCATACCTTCCTCTTGGGGTTCCCAACGGACGTGTACATCTACGCGCATCAAGCAACTTTTTCTGGCGCCGTTGCCGGGGAGATCAAGACACGCAAGGGAGTCTCCACTTCCAATCTCTTTACTTTGTTTTTGTCTTGCTTTATTTTATTTACTACTTTGTTTGCTGCACTTAAACAAAACACACAAAAAATTAGTTGCTAGCTTTACTTTATTTACTGTCTTGTTCTCTATATCAAAAACACAAAAAATTAGTTACTTTACTTCCTGTCTTATTTACTAGCTTTATATCAAAACACACAAAAAATAGTTACTTGCATTTAGTTTACTTTTGTTATCATGTCTAGCTCTGTACCTGTTACTTCTTCACCTGAGGAATTAGTCTTTACTTTTAAACAAGGGGATGAGGAGAGTTTTAAAGACGCTTGGTCTAGAATTTTTGATGCTTATCGTGAAACTGAACCTCAAATGACTCTAAGTTTGCTCCTTAGTAATTTTTATTTTGGGCTTATGATTCGCTATAGATATGCCTTAGATGCTATAGTGGGAGGAGATTTCCTTCATTGCAATGGTGATCAAGCTTTCAATGCCATAAAAAAATTGGTTGCATCACATAGTTCGGCTAATAACTTTGATTCAGCTCTTATTAGTATTTATAATAGACTAAACACTCTTGAGACAAATGCATCTTACTTGAAGGAAAGCTGTGGTTATGTTCAAAACCGTCTTGATGAAGTTTTAGTGAACTCTGAACCCTCAATGTGGAATCCTACTATTAAAGTTACTATTGGTGGTGAAACTTTTCATGCCCGTTGTGATATTACGTCTGAATTTTGTCTTATGCCTAAGAGTATTTATGAATCTTTAACACTTTGGGGACTCGTTGAAGGGGGAGAAGGAATAACTCTTATTGATAACTCCGTTATAATGCCTAAGGGAATAGCCGAGAGTGTGCATACAACCATTCTTGGAAGAACGTATCCACTGATTATCTTGTTATTGAATGTGTAGGAACTGGACAAATCACACTTGGCTGAAACTATTGGGAGCAATCATAAATACGGGAGAAGGCACCCTAAAATTCATACCGGGAGGCCGACATGTATTCCCTAAACCAAAGAGTAAGAAAAAGAACAAGAAGGGTAAGCGTAAGGCCCGAGGTAATGTTGATGCTCCTACTCTTGATGTTACTTGATTTGCACTTTCTCCGCCTAGCTGAAAGGCGTTAAAGAAAAGCACTTCTTGGGAGATAACCCATTTGTTTATTTTACTACAGCAATTTTTGTTTTGTTGAGTCTTGGAAGTTGTTTACTACTGTAGCAACCTCTCCTTATCATGTTTTTGTGCCAAGTAAAGTTTCTATGTTAAAGTTGATGTTATATTTGGGATCGCTGCGCAGAAACAGCATTGCTGTCTGTCACGAATTCTGGCACAAGTCTGTTGAATATATAAGAAAATATCCATATGAAATAATCCGTAGAAGTAATTGATAAATCATGACTATGTAAACAAATAAACTAAACGTGCAGTCTAGTAAGATAGATGAACAGATCACATCTAAAGTAGACAAACCGATCGCATCTACCACATATACTAGAAGAAGAAACTCTAACAGAAAAAGAGAAACGACAAGATCACATACTTCACAGCAGCGTCGTTGTCGCCCATGTTGAGGTTGTCGAAGAAGTCGTTGAGGTCCGAGAAGAAGTTGTCGGTGTGGAGGAACTCGTCGTCCGAAGACGACGTCGTGCTGCCAGTAGTCGCGGAGCGCTCCCCAAAACCTGATTGCCCCTCACCCGTACAGGTTCACGAGAGGCAGGGTTCCGGAGGCCTACTGTCCCGGCAGTCGGTGCACGCGACGGACGGGATGAGGATGACGAAGGCGGCGGCGCAATGAACTGGAAACAGGTAGTCGCATATGTGGCACGTACAGGCTAGGGTTCTCGTCCGTGCTTACATAGTGCGGTTCGGGAAGGTCGTGGGCTGCGCCCCACGTCCGAGTCGACACAGCCACGATCCAGAAAATCTGGAAGGCAAAACGGCTGAGTTAACGCGTCCGTTAATGACTCATAATTGTGATTGATTACACAATCAATTTCCCGAACAACAAAAAGATAAGCTCGGCTCGGCGAGATTCCCGCAACCCGCGCGCGTCGTGACGTGTCGTGACGAGCGAGCGTGGCGAGGCGAGGCGGGCGACGGAGGAGGAGGAGTGCGCGAGGCTCTCTCTCTTCTCACTCACTTACTAGGACTAGAACATCCCACCTTATATACCACTCCAACTCTCTCCCAACTAGCAATGTGGGACTAAACTTTAGCCCCCACTAGTGCTGCCACTGAATATTGGAATGGGCCATGTGAGTTTCAGAATTTGATAATGGGCCATGGGCCAAAGGCCAAATGCCCACAAATTCCAGCAATCCCCCACAAATTCTCATTGGCACATCTCATCAAAAGTTTCCAGAACATTGTTTTATATACCGGTATGTCGTGGAGACTGTTAAGTTGAACTTCCACTTAAAGCTTCATATTACACTAGATTGCAACTTGGATAGTGGACTATGCCTTGAACTACAAGTTTTCTGCGCACTAGCTTCATACAAAGCCTAGACCGATACTAGGCTGCCGCGAGGCTTCCTCGTGGTTTGGAGCTTATACGTCATACTCCAGGGCCTTTCATGAGTTTACTAGAGAGCACCCAACTCTCATAGATTGCGACGTTTAACAATCGGACTCATATAGGTGTGTTCTTCAAAAGATGTTCTGCAGGACAACATCTCTGCTAAAATAAGCCACTTAGAACACATTAAGATAATTATCAACCTGCCATGCAGATTAGGAGAGTATTGCATCTTACGGAGTGGTAAAATTGCTATAGGGATATATACTCTCCTCTCAGCTGACCAACAGCTTGTCTCCCAGTTCTAATTCACGGGATCTCCGATCACATAGAGTGGGTTACCACCGTGGACAACTCAAAGTGTGGGTCTCATACCCATCTCCCTCGATGCATTTTCTATCACATTTCGTGATAGTCCCTTTGTGAAGGGGTCTGCCAGGTTTCTAGACGTATGGATATAATCCAACGCTATAACTCCGGAGTTTCTCATTTTCCTGACAGTTTTCAGTCTCCTCTTCACATGCCTTGATGACTTCATATTATCCTTAGAACTGTTTACTTTGACGATCACAGTTTGATTATCACAGTTCATAGGAATAGCGGGTATTGGTTTCTCAACCACAGGTAAGTCCATCAAGAGCTCACGAAGCCACTCTGCTTCAACAGTGGCTGTGTCTAATGCTGTGAGTTCTGCTTCCATAGTTGACCTCGTAATGATGGTCTGCTTGCAAGACTTCCAGGAAACAGCGCCACCTCCAAGTGTAAACAAATAACCACTTGTGGCCTTAGTCTCATCAGCATCAGATATCCAATTTGCATCACTATAACCCTCAAGTACCCTTGGATACCCAGTATAGTGAATGCCATAGCTCGCAGTGCCTTTTAGATAGCGCAAAACTCTCTCAAGAGCATGCCAATGAACATCTCCAGGTCTAGACACAAAACGGCTGAGTTTACTTACAGCAAAGGAGATGTCAGGCCTTGTGGCGCTGGCTAAATACATAAGCGAGCCAATAATCTGCGAATATCGCAATTGATCTCTAGCAATTCTTTTATTCTTACGAATAATCACACTAGGATCATAAGGCGTTGGAGAAGATTTGCAGTCGCTATACCCGAAGCGACTCAGGATCTTTTCCACATAGTGGGACTGAAGCAATGTAATCCCACCATCGTCATCCTTCAGCAGCTTGATGTTTAAGATCACATCAGCTACTCCCAAGTCCTTCATCTCAAAACAACGAGATAGGAACTCCTTGACCTCCTTAATCACAGTAAGGCTGGTCCCAAATATCAATATGTCATCGACATAGAGACAAGAATAACTCCCTCGCCCCCACCATGGCGATAGTATACACACTTGTCAGCTTCGTTTACAACAAAGCCTTCAGCGGTTAAAGTTCTTTCAAACTTCTCATGCCACTGCTTAGGCGCTTGCTTAAGCCCATACAAAGACTTCAACAACTTACACACCTTTCCTTCTTGACCATCTACTACAAATCCATCAGGCTGCTCCATATAAATTTCCTCTTCAAGCTCTCCATTTAGGAAAGCAGTCTTAACATCCATTTGATGAACGAGAAGACCATGTGAGGCAGCCAAGGATAGTAGCACTCGAATGGTGGTCAATCTGGCAACATGTGAGTATGTATCAAAGAAATCTTCACCTTCTTTCTGGGTATAACCCTTGGCCACAAGACGTGCCTTGTACTTTTCAATAGTACCATCAGGCCTAAGCTTTTTCTTGAACACCCACTTGCATCCTACAGGTTTGCACCCATAAGGACGATCAGTAACCTCCCACGTTCCATTAGCTAAGATGGAATCCATCTCGCTACGGACAGCTTCCTTCCAGTAGTCAGCATCCTGAGATGCATAGGCTTCTGAAATAGAAGTGGGAGTATCATCCACGAGGTACACAATGAAATCATGTCCAAAGGACTTTGCAGTCCTCTGTCTCTTGCTCCTTTTGGGAGCTTCATTGTCATCCTCCACAGGATTATCAAAGTGTTCTATAGCCATGGTAGGTTCAGGAAATATTTCCTGAGTAGATGAACTGGGCATCTCCTGAATTGATGAGCTAGACGTTTCCTTCATAGGAAAGATATCCTCAAAGAAAGTCGCATCATTCGACTCCATAATTGTACCAACATGCATGTCGGATACCTCAGATTTTACTATCAAAAATCTATAGCCAATGCTATGAAATGCATATCCCAGAAGAACACAATCCACGGTTTTTGGTCCAAGCTTGCGCTTCTTGGGTATTGGCACATTTACTTTCGCCATACAACCCCAAGTTCGTAGGTAAGAGAGTTTCAACCTTTTCCTTTCCCATTCCTCAAAAGGAGTAATGGTTTTGTTCTTTGTGGGGACACGGTTTAGGACATGACATGCAGTCAATATCGCCTCCCCCCACCATGCCTTGGATAGACCCGATGTATCTAACATGGCGTTAACCAAATCAGTTAGAGTACGGTTCTTTCTTTCGGCCACCCCATTTGACTGAGGTGAGTAGGGAGGCGTCCTCTCATGGATAATACCATGTTCCGCACAAAAAGAATCAAACTCGTTGGAAAAATACTCTCCACCACGATCAGACCTTAGCCGCTTGATCTTTCGATCAAGTTGGTTTTCTGCTTCAGCTTTAAAGATTTTGAAGTAATTAAGAGCTTCATCTTTAGATTTCAGGAGGTACACATAACAATATCGAGTAGAGTCATCAATTAAAGTCATGAAGTATCTTTTCCCTCCTTTTGTCAATTCACCATTCATTTCACAAAGATCCGAATGTATAAGCTCCAGCGGTGCCAAGTCTCTTGCCTCCGCAGTCTTGTGAGACTTACGTGGTTGCTTAGCTTGCACACATACTTGGCACTTGGATTTCTTGACAATAGCAAATTTCGGAATTATATTCATATTCGCTAGCCGCGTCATGCACCCAAAGTTAATATGACAAAGTCGTGAATGCCAAATATCGGACTCACTATCATTGCAAACATGATTAACAATTTGAGTACATAAGTCTGACAAAGATAAGCGGAACAAGCCTCCGCACACATAACCCTTTCCAACAAATTGTCCACACTTGGAAATTACAACTTTATTGGACTCAAAAACCAACTTAAAACCATCTCGACATAAGCGAACCGCTAACGAGATTCTTATTAATTGATGGAACGTGCTGCACATTCTTCAGCTGGATGGTCTTTCCTGAAGTAAACTTCAGATCCACCGTACCAACACCACGAACAGAAGCACGTGAGCCGTTTCCCATCAGCACGGAGCAAGTCCTTGCAACCTGATAAGAAGAAAACATAGAGACATCAGAACATACATGTGTATTGGCTCCGGTGTCTATCCACCAATCAGGAGAATTACATACTGAAAGGACAGTAGGAAATACCGTACCCAACGTCCTTCATCTCAGTATCAACGCCAATAACAACATTTGCGGACTTGCCGCTGTTCCCACGCCGATCATGGCGTTCTGGCAATCAGGAGCCCAATGTCCAGGAGCGCCACAAACATGGCAGTTCCCTTTCTTCTTATAAGGAGTCTTCTTCTTGAAGTTGGTTGAGTTAGAGGCTTTGTTCTTCTCGTCAAACTTGCCTTTTCCATTGTTCTTATTCTTAGACTTGTGGGATTGGAAGTTTTTCTTCTGTACCACATTGGCACTGGAACCTCCCTCAAAACTACGAGCGCGTGTGTCCTTTGCTCTCGCCTTCTCTTCCACATGAAGCGAGCCAATGAGATCCGAAACGGAAAACTCTTGTCTCTTATGTTTCAGAGAAGTAGCAAAGTTCCTCCATGAAGGAGGAAGCTTGGCAATAATGCCACCGGCCACAAATTTGTCCGGTAAGGTACACTTAAACTGCTCGAGTTCTTTGGCAAGGGACTGAATCTCATGAGCCTGCTCAACCACGGAGCGCTCATCAGTCATCCGTAGTCATAGTATTGCTCCATGACATACAGTTCAGTGCCAGCGTCCGAGACCCCAAATTTGGCCTCGAGCGCATCCCACGCATCTTTACCATGGTCGAAAGCCATGTACGGGTCAACAATGTTGTCCCCAAGAATGCTGAACAAGGCCGCCTTAAACATGGCGTCGACCTTCTCAAACTTTCCCTGCTCCTCTGCAGAGAGAGGCCCCTCGGGTCTAGCATCTGTGGCGCTAAAACAGCCTAGGTTTGTAAACCATAGAACTGCCTTTGTGCGCCACCTCTTGTAATGCATACCATCAAAGAGGGAGGTCGAGTAGCGGCAGCAACGCTGCTTGAATTGATTTGCCTAGAATCAGGTTTTTGGATTGTTGAATATATAAGCAAATATCCATATGAAATAATCCGTAGAAGTAATTGATAAATCATGACTATGTAAACAAATAAACTAAACGTGCAGTCTAGTAAGATAGATGAACAGATCACATCTAAAGTAGACAAACCGATCGCATCTACCACATATACTAGAAGAAGAAACTCTAACAGAAATTGAAAGAGAAACGACAAGATCACATACTTCACAGCAGCGTCGTTGTCGCCCATGTTGAGGTTGTCGAAGAAGTCGTTGAGGTCCGGGAAGAAGTTGTCGGTGTGGAGGAACTCGTCGTCCGAAGACGACGTCGTGCTGCCAGTAGTCGCGCCGGAGCGCTCCCAAAAACCTGATTGCCCCTCACCGTACAGGTTCACGAGGCGGGTTCCGGAGGCTCGTCCCGGCGATCGGTGCACGCCGACGGACGGGATGAGGAAAACGGGCGGCGGCGCAATGAGCTGAGGGGTAGTCGCATGTGGCACGTACAGGCTGGGTCCACGATCCAGAAAATCCGGAAGGCAAAACGGCTGAGTTAACGCGTCTGTTAATGACTCATAATTGTGATTGATTACACAATCAATTTCCCGAACAGCAAAAAGATAAGCTCGGCTCGGTGAGATTCCCGCAACCCGCGGCGCGTCGTGACGTGTCGTGACGAGGCGAGGCGAGGCGGGCGGCGGAGGAGGAGGAGTGCGCGAGGGCTCTCTCTCTTCTCACTCACTTACTAGGACTAGAACATCCCACCTTATATACCACTCCAACTCTCTCCCAACTAGCAATGTGGGACTAAACTTCAGCCCCCACTAGTGCTGCCACTGATTATTGGAATGGGCCATGTGAGTTTCAGAATTTGATAATGGGCCATGGGCCAAAGGCCAAATGCCCACAAATTCCAGCAAAGTCTCTGTAAAAAATTCGAAAAAATCTGCAAATTTACGAGCGTGATCCTCAGATATGTACGCAACTTTCATTAGTTTTGAGTTTTTCCATTTGAGCAAGTTAAGTGCCCAGTCCAGATGCATCTTTACGGACTGTTCTGTTTTTGACAGATTCTGTCTTTTATTTCGCATTGCCGCTTTTGCTATGATGAATGAGTTTCTTTGTTCCATTAACTTTCAGAAGCTTTGTGCAATGTGCAGAAGTGTTAAGAATGATTGTGTCACCTCTGAATATGTGAATTTGTGGTTATGCACTAACCCTCTCATGAGTTTGCTTGAAGTTTGTGTGAAGGAAGTTTTCAAGGGTCAAGAGAAGAGGATGATATACTATGATCAAGAAGAGTGAAAGGTCTAAGCTTGGGGATGCCCGGTGGTTCATCCCTGCATATTTTAAGAAGACTCAAGCATCTAAGCTTGGGGATGCCCAAGGCATCCCTTCTTCATCGACAACATTATCGGGTCACTTCTAGTGAAACTATATTTTTATTCCGTCACATTCTTATGTTCTTTACTTGGAGCGTCGGTTTGTTTTCATTTTGTTTTGAATAAAGTTGGATCTCGCCATCCTTATATTGGAGATATTACGCTCCGCTTTTTCATATGGAACACTTGTGTTCTTAATTGTGCTTTAATGTTCATGGCGAAAGCTTATTGCTTCGTTAAATTGCTATTTGGTTGGAATTGGAAAATGATGCATATGGTTTGGCAATTTGGCAATTGTTTGAGCTCTCATAGATCATGTTTAAGCTCTTGCATCATGTAGTTTAATTTATTAATGAAGAACTACTGTAGAGCTTGCTTAATTTGGTTTGTATGATTGATCTCTCTAAGTCTAGATATTTTCGGGTAAAGTGTTTGAACAACGAGGAAGACAGTGTAGAGCCTTATAATGCTTGCAATATGTTCTTGTGTGAGTTTTGCTGTACCTGTTTATACTTGTGTTTGCTTCAAACAACCTTGCTAGCCCAAACCATGTACTGAGAGGAAATGCTTCTCGTGCATCCAAACACCTTGAGCCAAACTCCATGCCATTTGTGTCCACCATATCTACCTACTATGTGGTATTTTTCTGCCATTCCAAAGTAAATTACTTGAGTGCTACCTTTAAATTTCATTCCTCTACCTCTGCAATATATAGCTCATGGGATAAATAGCTTAAAAACTATTGTGGTGATGAATATGTAGTTATGTGTTTTAATTCTTATAAGTTGCTTGTTGAGCGGTAACCATGTTTTGGGGACGCCATCAACTTTATCTTTGTTGGATATCATGTGAGATGCTATGCATGTTCGTCTTGTCTGAAGTAGTGGACTTCATGATCAAATGGTTTGAGTATGCATATGTTAGAGAAGAACATTGGGCCGCCAACTAAAGCCATGTATCATGGTGGAAGTTTCAGTTTGGACATACAACCTCAATCTCTTATGAGAATATTAACTATTGTTGAATGCTTAAGCATTAAAAGGAGTCCATTATCTGTTGTCTATGTTGTCCGGTATGGATGTCTAAGTTGAGAATAATCAAAAAGAGAAATCCAATGCGTGCTTTCTCCTTAGACACTTGTACAGCGGCATAGAGGTACCCCTTTGTGACACTTGGTTGAAGCATATGTTATGCGATGAGAATCCGTGTTTTCCGAGATAGTAGGACAAGGTGCGAGCACTATTGGTACTCTATGCATGAGGCATGCAACTTGTAGGAAGTATTATGCATAGCACATATGAATTATTACTACCGTTGACAAAATTGTTTTTATGCTTTCAAAACAAAAAGCTCTAGCACAAAAATAGTAATCAATGCTTCCCTCTGCGAAGGGCCAATCTTTTACTTTATGTTGAGTCAGTTTACCCATTCCCTTCTATCTTAGAAGCAAACACTTGTGTTAACTGTGTGCATTGATTCTTACATGTTTTCTTATTGCACCTGTTATATTACTCTATGTTGACAAATATCCATGAGATATACATGTTACAAGTTGAAAGCAATTGCTGAAACTTAATCATCCTGTGTGTTGCTTCAATGCATTCTACTATGAATTTATTGCTTATGAGTTATCTCTTATGCAAGTCTTATTGATACTTGTTTGAAAGTATTATTCATGAAAAGTTTTGCTATATGATTCATTTGCTTAGTCATTATCTTTGTTAGCAATCTTTTGTTCAGATCCCTCCATTCATCTCATATGCTTTACAATAATGTTGATCAAGATTATGTTGGTAGCATGTCACTTCAGAAATTATTTGTGTTATCGTTTACCTACTCGAGGACGAGTAGGAACTAAGCTTAGGGATGCTTGATACGTCGCAAACGTATCTATAATTTCTTATGTTCCATGCTACTTTATTACAATACTTGAGTGTTTTACACATACTTTACGAGTTATTTTACATTTTGCACTAACCTATTAACAAGATGCCGAAGTGCCCGATTCTTTTTTCTGCTGTTTTTGGTTTGAAATCCTAGTAAGGAAATATTCTCGGAATTGGACGAAATCAACGCCCGAGGTCCTATTTTTGCAGCTAAGTCCCGAAGAAGAGAGACGAAGTGGGGCCACGAGGTGGCCACACCACGGCGCGGCCTGGCCTGGCCGCGCGGCCTATAGTGTGGGCCTCGTGCGCCCTCTGACCTACCCTTCCGCCTGCTTAAAGCCTCCGTCGCGAAACCCCCACCGAGAGCCACGATACGGAAAACATTCGAGAGGCCACCGCCGCCAAACCCATCTCGGGATTCAAGAGATCGCCTCCGGCACCCTGCCGGAGGGAACATCACCGGAGGGGCTCTACATCATCATGCCCGCCTCCGGATTGATGCGTGAGTAGTTCATCCTTGGACTATGGGTCCATAGCAGTAGCTAGATGGTTGTCTTCTCCGCTTGTGCTTTCATTGTATTAGATCTTGTGAGCTGCCTAACATGATCAAGATCATCTATTTGTAATGCTACATGTTGTGTTTGGTGAGATCCGATGAATAGAGAATACTATGTTAAGTTGATTATCAATCTATCATATATGTGTTGTTTATGTTCTTGCATGCTCTCCGTTGCTAGTAGAGCTCTGGCCAAGTTGATACTTGTAACTCCAAGAGGGGTAATTATGCTCGATAGTGGGTTCATGCCTCCATTAAATCTGGGACAGTGACAGAAAGTTCTAAGGTTGTGGATGTGCCGTTGCTACTAGGGATAAAACATTGATGCTTTGTCTAAGGATATTTGTGTTGATTACATTACGCACCATACTTAATGCAATTATCTTGTTCGCAACTTAATACCAACAGGTTCGGATGATAACCCGAAGGTGGATTATTTAGGCATAGATGCATCCGGATAGCGGTCTA
Organism: Lolium multiflorum; assembly: GCA_030979885.1. Classification (NCBI taxonomy): domain Eukaryota; kingdom Viridiplantae; phylum Streptophyta; class Magnoliopsida; order Poales; family Poaceae; genus Lolium; species Lolium multiflorum. The sequence continues at coordinate 67,542,322 of CM061749.1, read as the reverse complement.
TGTACTTTGTCGTAATGCCCTGATTAAATCACATAGTAATCATCGTTGATATGTATTGAATCTTTATTTGTCAATTGCTCACCTGTAATTTGTTCACCCGCATGCTAGTTATCTTATTGGAGAGACACCACTAGTGAACTGTGGACCCCGGTCCATTCTTTTACATCAGAATACATTCTACTGCAATTACTGTTCTTTGCAAACAAACACCATCTTCCACTCGATACGCTTAATCCTTTGTTTTCAGCAAGCCGGTGAGATTGACAACCTCACGTTACGTTGGGGCAAAGTACTTTGATTGTGTTGTGCAGGTTCCACGTTGGTGCCGGTTTCACTGGTGTTGCGCCGCACTACATTCCTCCACCAACAACCTTCACGTGCTTCTTGGCTCCTACTGGTTCGATAACCTTGGTTTCTTTCTGAGGGAAAACTTTGCCACTGTGCGCATCATACCTTCCTCTTGGGGTTCTCAACGGACGTGTACATCTACGTGCATCACAGCTCGTTCCCCACCGTCGGCCGGAGCAGCCATCGCCGGAGCTCGTTCCCCACCGTCGGACGGAGCAGCCATCGCCGGCGCCTCGTCGCGCCGCCGGCTCTGTCCCCCGGCGGCGTCGGACGGACTGCGGCGCTGCACGTCAACCACGGCTCCAGCACTTGTTTCGTCCGCACGCATTGTACCCACCGCAGGAAAGTCCACCGCAAGCAGATCCGCCGCCCATGACGACAGGGATTTGTTCCGCGCACCAATTGGTAGTATAGCTTGGTAAGACCTCCGCTTCTGCCTCCCGCCCCCTAATCGATTCGGTTCCCGTAATTTATTGGAGTTTGCAGGTGCGAAATAGTCCTCAATGTCTAGTCGTAGCGGGTACACCGGCGAGGGTGGGGATTCGATCATGTCGTGGCCACGTTCTACTTCTCCTACCTCGTCGGAAGTGCAGGTATCTAGCTTCAGCTCTCTGTACTAACATTGAATTTGAAGTGCCGCCATGGCCTGTTGGAGTGATTTCAGTTGTTCTTTTTTCTATTATTGTTACAGTTAGCCAGGCAAGCCGATGATCCATGGTACATTGCATACAAAGATGAATCAACCCAGTGGTGTAGCCAGAGGATGGATTTGGAGGAGAAGGTGGCCAATTTAGGTGATGAATTGGCCCGTAAAAACCTGATGATATTCGAGCGCGTCTTTGTGGAGGAAGAAAAGAAAATTTCAGAGCTTATTCGCAAGGAGAAGTTGAGAGTTGAGACAGATCTTGCCGTATTTGATCAAGTGGTAGAAAATCTAGAACATGAACTTCAAGTGATGGGAGAGGAGAAAAGTAGATTAATCTGGGCAGTTTTATTAGGTGTCATCCTTGTCCTAGCAGTTATGTGGTTCTGGTAGACGATTTAGTATAGAATTGTTATTCAGTAGATGGCTCTAACCACTGTATTTTGTTGTGGCTCTAAGCACTGTATTTTGGCGTATAATTTCCTAGTTGTGCTAAGTAATGCGCACGATAATTTTAGCATGCATGAACATTTTATAAAAGTGAAGGGATCCCAAAAGTGAAAGCATGTACCAGCCTCCCGGATCAAATACATATCAATATCTTCCCAATCAAGTTGGGATAGAATTCAAATCATACATACGGATGTACATGGACACATCAAGAACATGGAGAAGCTTTTTTGAGACGGAGGTAGTAGTTCGTACAACTTTATCCCAATTGGAAATTGAAAAATACAAATTTATCATAATTTATCCTAATTTGCGGCGTCGAACACGGCCGCGCAGCGATGGGCAAGAAAAGCCGGGATGACGGCTGAGGGTGGTCATCTGCGCCATCCGTCGTTGAAGCGATGTTATCGGCGATGGCTTCAATGTTCGTGGCATCGATGACCACTGTCGGAACCGCCGCTGTCTTGGTGTACTTCATCAGCGACGGATCTGCGGAGGGCTGATGTCTACGGTACTTCTATTCTTGTAGACAGTGTTGGGCCTCCAAGAGCAGAGGTTTGTAGAACAGCAGCAAGTTTCCCTTAAGTGAATCACCCAAGGTTTATCGAACTCATGGAGGTAGAGGTCAAAGATAGTCCTCTCAAGCAACCCTGCAATTAAGATACAAGAAGTCTCTTGTGTCCCCAACACACCTAATACACTTGTCAGATGTATAGGTGCACTAGTTCGGCGAAGAGATAGTAAAACACAGGTGGTATAGATTGTAGTAAACAGTAATTGCGATCTGAAATAAATATTGCAGCAAGCGAACATGTAGCAGAACTTGTTGGAAACGGTGTTTCAATGCTTAGAAACAAGGCCTAGGGATCATACTTTCACTAGTGGACACTCTCAACAATGCAATCATAATTGAATATAAATATAAGCACTTCACTATGCTATTCTGAATTACTCTCTGGCTGGATAACGAACACTAATTCACCATGTAGGGATGCAAAAGCAAACCTTAAAGATGCATTCCCAAGTACTAATAAACACCCCACGCTGTCACTTTGAGCATTCATAGGAGGTACTAACACACCACAATTTCATAGACATCCAACTCAAATCATAACCCAGTGAACAAGTATTCTGTGAAATATAGCCTAAGAGACCCCACGGTTACACACTGTCACCTTTACACACGTGGGACAAGGCTCGGAGATCACATAAGTAAAATCCACTTGAATAGCATAACTACATCTAGATTACAAAGCTCATCATATGGATCTCAATCATGCAAGGCAATTCATGAGATCATTGTATTGAAGTACGAGAGAAGACAAAGCTACCGGTAGAGCCCTTAGCCTCGAGGGAGAACTACTCCTCATCATGGGAGGCAACAGCGTTGATGGAGATGGCGGTGGTGTCGATGGAGATGCCTTCCGGGGCAATTCCCCATCCCGGCGGCGTGCCGAAGAGACTTCTGTCCCCGAATCTTGGCTTCGCGATGGCGGCGGCTCTGGACTTTTCTCGTATCGTGGCTTATGTTTTTAGGGTTTTCGCGATGGAGGCTTTATATAGGCGGAAGGGCAGCCTCGGGAGAGTCCTGGTGGAGCGGACCATAGGGCGCCCCTTGGTCGCGCACCGCCATGTGGGTGGGGGCCCCCTCCCCCTCGGCCCCTCTTCGGTCTCTGGAAGCTTCGGAAAAATAAGATCTGGGCGTTGATTTCGTCAATTCCGAGAATAGTTCCTTTGTAGGATTTACGAAACCAAAACAGCACAAAACAGATGGCACTTCGGCATCTCGTTAATAGGTTAGTTCCGGAAAATGCATCAAAACATCATAAAGTGTGAACAAAACATGTAGGTATTGTCATAAAACTAGCATGGAACATCGGAAATTATAGATACGTTGGAGGCAATTATCAAGCTAGTTCCTACTCGCCCTCGAGTAGGTAAACGATAACAACAAATAATTTCTGAAGTGACATGCTACCAACATAACCTTGATCAACATTATTGTAAAGCATATGAGATGGATGGAGTGATCGAAGCAAAGATTGCTAACAAAAGATAATGACTAAACAATTGAATCATATAGCAAAACTTTTCATGAATAGTACTTTCAAGACAAGTATCAACAAGACTTGCATAAGAGCTAACTCATAAAGCAATAGATTCAAAGTAGAATGCAATGAAGCAACACAAAGGATGATTAAGTTTCAGCAATTGCTTTCAACTTGTAACATGTATATCTCATGGATATTTGTCAACATAGAGTAACATAACAAGTGCAATAAGTAAACATGTAAGAATCAATGCACACAGTTAACACAAGTGTTTGCTTCTAAGATAGAAAGAAGTAGGTAAACTGACTCAACATAAAGTAAAAGAATGGCCCTTCGCAGAGGGAAGCATGGATTACTATTTTTGTGCTAGAGCTTTTATTTTGAAAACATAGAAACAATTTTGTCAACGGTAGTAATAATTCATATGTGCTATGCATAATACTTCCTACAAGTTGCAAGCCTCATGCATAGAATACCGATAGTGCCCGCACCTTGTCCTAATCAGCTTGGATTACATGGATTATCATTGCATAACATATGTTTCAACCAAGTGTCACAAAGGGGTACCTCTATGCCGCCTGTACAAAGGTCCAAGGAGATCAATTGCATTTGATTTCTCGTTTTAATAGATCTCAACTTAAGACATCCATACCGGGACAACATAGACAACAGATAATGGACTCCTCTTTAATGCATAAGCATTCAACAACATAATATTCTCATAAGAGATTGAGGATGTATGTCCAAACTAAAAACTTCCACCATGATACATGGCTGTGGTTAGCGGCCCAATGTTCTTCTCTAACATATGCATACTCAAACCATTTGATCATGATATATCACCCTTACTTCAGACAAGACGAACATGCATAGCATCTCACATGATATCCAACAAAGTAAAAAGTTGATGGCGTCCCCAGAAACATGGTTACCGCTCAACAAGCAACTTATAAGAAATAAGACACATAACTACATATTCATCACCACAATAGTTTTTAAGCTATTTTCCCATGAGCTATATATTGCAAAGACAAAGGAATGAAATTTTAAAGGTAGCACTCAAGTAATTTACTTTGGAATGGCAGAAAAATACCACATAGTAGGTAGATATGGTGGACACAAATGGCATGGGTTTTGGCTCAAGGTGTTTGGATGCACGAGAAGCATTTCCTCTCAGTACAAGGCTTTGGCTAGCAAGGTTGTTGAAGCAAACACAAGTATGAACAGGTACAGAAAACTTACACAAGAACATATTGCAAGCATTATAAGACTCTACACTGTCTTCCTTGTTGTTCAAACACTTTACCAGAAAATATCTAGACCTTAGAGAGACCAATCATGCAAACCAAATTTCAACAAGCTCTACGGTAGTTCTACACTAATAGATTTAAACTACATGATGCAAGAGCTTAAACATGATCTCTGAGCTCAAAACAATTGCCAAGTATCAAATTATTCAAAACCATATGAAGCATTTTCTGATTCCAACAAAATAACAACAAGTGAAGCGATCAACTTTCTCCCTTGAACATTAAAAGTAAAAGCGAAGAACACTAGTGTTCATATGAAAAAGCGGAGCGTGTCTCTCTCCCACATGAGCATGAATTTATTCAGATAATGAAAATAACAAAACGAAAATAAAAACACACATACGCTCCAAGTAAAGTACATAAGATGTGACGAATAAAAATATAGTTTCACTAGAAGTGACTGATAAGTTGTCGATGAAGGGGATGCCTTGGGCATCCCCAAGCTTAGATTCTTGAGTCTTCTTGAAATATGCAGGGATGAACGGGGCATCCCCAAGCTAGACTTTTCACTCTTCTTGATCATAGTATATCATCCTCTTCTCTTGACCCTTGAAAACTTCCTCCACACCAAACTTAAAGCAAACTCATTAGAGGGTTAGTGCATAATCAAAAATTCACATGTTCGAGGTGACACAATCATTCTTAACACTTCTGGACATTGCACAAAGCTACCGAAAGTTAATGGAACAAAGAAATCCATTCAACATAGCAAAAGAGGCAATGCGAAAAAAGGCAGAATCTGTCAAAAACAGACAGTCCGTAAAGACGAATTTTCCAGAGGCACTTAACTTGCTCAAACGGAAAAACTCAAAACTAATGAAAGTTGCGTACATATCTGAGGATCACGAACGTAAATTGGAAGATTTTTTTGATTTTTCTACAGAGGGATCTACGCAAATTCGTGACAGACAGCAATTCTGTTTCTGCACAGTAATCCAAATATTGTATCAACTTTACCATAGAGACTTTACTTGGCACAATAACATGATAAGGAGAGGTTGCTACAGTAGTAACAACTTCCAAGACTCAACAAAACAGTAGAAAAAATAAACACATGAGTTATCTCCCAAGTGCTTGCTTTATAGCCATTAAGATGGGCTCAGTAATTTTAATGATGCTCTCATAAGGATGAGAGTTGAAGCAAAGAGAGCATCAAAAAGCAAGTTCAAAACACATTTAAGCCTAACCCACTTCCTATGAAAAGGAATCTTGTACACAAATAAATTCATGAAGAACAAAGTGACAAGCATAGGAAGATAAAACACGATTAACTTCAAAATTCTCAACATAAAGAGGGGAACTTAATATTATTAAGACGCATATAACCATGTTTCCCTCTCTCATAATAACTTTTAGTAGCATCATGAACAAACTCAACAATATAACTATCACATGAAACATTCTTATCATGAGCCACATGCATAAAATTATTACTCTCCACATAAGCATAATCAATTTTATTAGTTGTAGTGGGAGCAAATTCAATAAAATAGCTATCATTATTATTCTCATCACCATAATCATCATATAGAGGAGGCATATTGTAATCATAATTAATTTTCTCCTCAATAGTAGGTGGACTGAAAATATCATATTCATCATTGCAAACATCATATATAGGAGGTAAAGTATCATCAAAGTAAATTTTCTCCTCCATGCTTGGGGGACTAAAAATATCATGCTCCTCAAAAGCTTCCCCAAGCTTAAATTCTTCCATAGCTTTAGCAATAATGGTGTTCAAAGAGTTCATGCTAATAACATTGCTACAACTATTTTGCAAACAAAGTTCCATGGGTTTTTAATTTTCTCTTCAAACACATCATGTCCTAATTCAAGATAAAGTTCATAAAGATCTCTAATTTTTTTGTTGTTTTCCATTAAGCCTAACTAGTGAAAATAAAAACAAGAATCAAAAAGATATAATTGCAGAATCTAAAGGAGATACCTTAGAGCACTCACACACCGGCAACAGTGCTAGGAAATAGCTTAGTAGTCGGAGGATGTGAATACCCTTACCTCCCCGCAACGGCGCCGGAAAATAGCTTGATGTCTACAGGTACTTCTATTCTTGTAGACAGTGTTGGGCCTCCAAGAGCATAGGTTTGTAGAACAGCAGCAAGTTTGCCTTAAGTGAATCACCCAAGGTTTATCGAACTCAGGGAGGTAGAGGTCAAAGATAGTCCTCTCAAGCAACCCTGCAATTAAGATACAAGAAGTCTATTGTGTCCCCAACACACCTAATACACTTGTCAGATGTATAGGTGCACTAGTTCGGCGAAGAGATAGTAAAACACAGGTGGTATAGATTGTAGTAAACAGTAATTGCATTCTTAAATAAATATTGCAGCAAGCGAACATGTAGCAGAACTTGTTGGAAATGGTGTTTCAATGCTTAGAAACAAGGCCTAGGGATCATACTTTCACTAGTGGACACTCTCAACAATGCAATCATAATTGAATATAAATATAAGCACTTCACTATGCTATTCTGAATTACTCTCTGGCTGGATAACGAACACTAATTCACCATGTAGGGATGCAAAAGCAAACCTTAAAGATGCATTCCCAAGTACTAATAAACACCCCACGCTGTCACTTTGAGCATTCATAGGAGGTACTAACACACCACAATTTCATAGAGACATCCAACTCAAATCATAACCCAGTGAACAAGTATTCTGTGAAATATAGCCTAAGAGACCCACACGGTGCACACACTGTCACCTTTACACACGTGGGACAAGGAGTCTCCGGAGATCACATAAGTAAAATCCACTTGAATAGCATAACTACATCTAGATTACAAAGCTCATCATATGGATCTCAATCATGCAAGGCAATTCATGAGACCATTGTATTGAAGTACGAGAGAGAGATTAACCACATAGCTACCGGTAGATCCCTTAGCCTCGAGGGAGAACTACTCCCTCCTCATCATGGGAGACAGCGCGTTGATGGAGATGGCGGTGGTGTCGATGGATATGCCTTCCGGGGCAATTCCCATCCCGGCGGCGTGCGGAACGAGACTTCTGTCCCCCGAATCTTGGCTTCGCGATGGCGGCGGCTCTGGAACTTTTCTCGTATCATGGCTTATGTTTTTAGGTTTTTCGCGACGGAGGCTTTGTATAGGCGGAAGGGCAGCCTCGGGAGAGTCCTGGTGGAGCCAGACCATAGGGGGGCGCCCCCCCTTGGCCGCGCCGCCATGTGGGGTGGGGGCCCCCTGGCTCCCCTCGGCCCCTCTTCGGTGCTGGAAGCTTTCGGGAAAAATAAGATGCGGGCGTTGATTTCGTCCAATTCCGAGAATATTTCCTTTGTAGGATTTCTGAAACCAAAAACAGCACAAAACAGAACTGGCACTTCGGCATCTCGTTAATAGGTTAGTTCGGAAAATGCATCAAAACATCATAAAGTGTGAACAAAACATGTAGGTATTGTCATAAAACTAGCATGGAACATCAGAAATTATAGATACGTTGGAGACGTATCAAGGGCTGGATCGGCGGCTTTGCAACGCGGTTGTAGACGATGGCTTCAATCGTCTTGGCATCGATTCGCACTCTCGGCACCGGAAGTGAGACATCAACAGGCTCCGACATTGAAGGTTGGGTCTGCCGTCGAAGCGATGTTGTAGGCGATGGCTTCAATGTTCGTGGCATCGATGACGTCACGGCCCTCGTCTTGTTGTCCTTCATCAGCAACGGATCTGAGAGGGCAACGGAAGTGAGACATCAACAGGCTCCGACATTGAATGTTGGATCTGCGCCGTCGACGATGTTGTGGCGATGGCTTCAATGTTCGTGGCATCGATGACCCCGTCACGGCCGCCGTCTTGGTGTTCTTCATCATTCAACAGATCTGAGAAGAGAAACGAAAGTGAGACAGAGAGAGACATTTCAACTATTTCTGACGGTTAGATCCTCACCGGCACTCTTAGATCCACGCCGCACGCACGGTTAGATCACGCCGCCGCACGCACGGTTAGATCCGCGCCGCCGCGCCACGCGCCGCAGTTAGATCCGCCGCGGAGTAAGAGAGGAAATAGGAGAGAGGAAGATGCGACTGGAATATGCGACTGCCAGGGTTGGTAGGTATGTGCTCTGCTCTTCTCTCCGTATGCGTCCCTCGTGAGAGAGAGGCCCGTCCGATCATAAATGATCGAACGGTGCAAGCGTTCGTTGAGCTTTCAACCAACCAAGATCCGTGTGACATACATCTCGACCAATCAGAGATCAGCCAGTGAGTACAAGTTAGGAAAAGTGAGTAGAACTAAGAGGGGGAAAAGTGAGGAAATGTTTATCGGAAGGGCAAAACTGAGTAGGACTGAGTAAAACAAGTGGGCCCGGAGGGGGAAAACTGAGTAACACTAAGTAAAACAGGGGCACCCAAATAATAAAGGGACTAAGGGAAATTGAAGCTTTTGGCATAAAAATTGAAAAATTGTGTTATTTGAACAATATATTACATTTTGGCCGACTTGATATTGTTTGCAATTTAAAGATACACAAGTGTGACGAATTTGGACTCATTTGGACAAAGCTTGTAAGCATAGTGGGTATTTGGGAGGTGTATTGAGCAGAAAGCCATGCATCTTCATATCTAGTAGCTCATGGACTAGGAAGTGGTTTTAAAGCTTTTGGCATAAAAACTTCATATCTCTATATTTCCTTTTCCATTATTATTTCTCTAGGTTGTAGGTAACATAACAAGACTCCATGGGAAGGTCCCTTGAATTAAACCCTAAACCCTAAAACCCTAAACCCTAGAGAAAATGATAAATGTGGCTTAAATGTGGCATACAAATTGTTCATACAAATTCAAATTGTTGAACACAAAGGGATCCCCAATACAAAGGGAACCCCAATACAAATTGTTCATACAAATTCAAATTGTTCATACAAATTCAAATTGTTCAACACAAAGGCATCCCCAATACAAAGGGAACCCCAATACAAATTGTTCAACACAAAGGGATCCCCAATACAAAGGGAACCCCAATACAAATTGTGCATACAAATTCAAATTGTTCAACACAAAGGCATCCCCAATACAAAGGGAACCCCAATACAAATTGTTCAACACAAAGGGATCCCCAATACAAAGGGAACCCCAATACAAATTGTTCATACAAATTCAAATTTGTTCAGAATAAAATCTTTCTCCTGGTGTGACTCGTGGGGCCACCACCTTCCGGGTAACCCTACCAGGGATATTACCGGTGTCTACCTTCCTTTTGCCCTCTTTCTTGTTCTTCTTCTTCTGCGAAGCTTGTGCTTTTTCTTCTGCCATCTGCTCTTCGAAGTTAGCAGTAATCTGGGCCATGGTACTTTCAAAGCAATCTCGATCATACTGTTCCCTCTCCTCTGGACTCATCGGTTGAAACAGCTCTACATCCATCTGTTCCCTCAGCTCTCGATCCATCGGTTGAATCTCCTCATGTTGAATTGCTGCTTCAATCTCCTCATGTTGACTTGCTGCTTCAATCTCCTCAAGTTGAATTGCTGCTTCATTCTCCTCTGCATTTGCATTGCTGGGTCAACTGGATTTTTACAAAGCCTAGCAATGTGTCCAGGGATTCCACAATGTTTGCACTTACGTTTCGAATCGGTGCACTACCCTCTGCACTAGCTCTGATCCTATTCTTCCTCGTCCTACCTGCCGGTCTAGTCAATGCTGGAGAGTACAGTTTGAAGCCTGGATCGACTTTCATCCATTGGTCTTTTCCCAACAAGGTAGGAACATTCATAGCATATGCAGCACTAAATGGCAACAGAGAAATACTCTGACACATACTGATCAACTTCACCATCTTCACCCCTATAACACTCATGAAAAACAATGCGTGTATGCGGGGTATCCCACGGATCTGCCATCCCCTACAATGGCATGTCCTATCAACCAAACTCACTGGATACCTCCACTGCATGTTTTTACTGTCAGTGTAGGTTACCTCAGCCTCCATTCCTTTTCTGACGCATTGCATCCTCAATTGTTTTGCCCTGTGATACGTCTCAAACGTATCTATAATTTCTGATGTTCCATGCTTGTTTTATGACAATACCTACATGTTTTGTTCACACTTTATATCGTTTTGATGCGTTTTCCGGAACTAACCTATTGACGAGATGCCGAAGTGCCAGTTCCTGTTTTCTGCTGTGTTTGGTTTCAGAAATCCTAGTAAGGAAATATTCTCGGAATCGGACGAAATCAACGCCCAGTACCCTATTTTCACCGGGAGCTTCCAGCACCCGAGAGGGACCGGAGGGGCCACGGGCCCCACACACTAAGGCGGTGCGGCCTGAGGGGCGCCGCCTGTTGTCTGGCCCCACCAGGGCCCCTCGAGCTCCCCTTTCACCTATATAAGCTCCCTGACCTAAAACCCGAGACGAATAAGCCACGGTCGCGAAACCTTCCAGAGCCGCCGCCATCGCGAAGCCAAGATCTGGGGGACAGGAGTCTGTTCGGCACGCCGCGGGACGGGGAAGTGCCCGGAAGGCTCCTCGATCGACACCACCGCCATCTTCATCACCGCTGCTGTCTCCCATGAGGAGGGAGTAGTTCTCCATCGAGGCTCGGGGCTGTACGGTAGCTATGTGGTTCATCTCTCTCCTATGTACTTCAATACAATAATCTCATGAGCTGCCTTACATGATTGAGATTCATATGATGATGCTTGTAATCTAGATGTCATTATGCTAGTCAAGTGGGTTTTACTTATGTGATCTCCGGATACTCCTTGTCCCACGTGTGTAAAGGTGACAGTGTGTGCACCGTGTGGGTCTCTTTGGCTATATTTCACAGAATACTTATTCACTGTTATGAATGGCATAGTGAAGTGCTTATTTATATCCCTTTATGATTGCAATGTGTTTTGTATCACTATTTATCTATGTGCTACTCATGTGATGTTATTAAAGTAGTCTATTCCTCCTGCATGGTGTAATGGTGACAGTGTGTGCATCGTGTAGTTCTTGTCGTAGATTATGATCATAATCTCTTGTAGGTTATGGAGTTGATTATCGCTATGATAGTATTGATGTGATTTATTCCCCCTTCATAGTGTAAAGGTGACAGTGTGTATGCTATGTTAGTACTCGGTCTATTTTGCAAAGATCTATTATGCTCTAAGGTTACTTAAACATGAATATCGAATGTTGTGGAGCTTGTTAACTCCGGCATTGAGGGTTCGTGTAATCCTACGCAACGAATGGTGTTCATTATCAAACAAGAGTATATGTAGCACAAGGAAGAGAACTTATTTATTATGTGATCAATGTTGAGAGTGTCCACTAGTGAAAGTATGATCCCTAGGCCTTGTTTACACCACAAAGAATTGCTTCCCACGCCAGCAAGCTATTTTCTGCGCCGCTTGTTTCTTGTTTTCTGCATCTTTACTTTCTGCAATATTACCACCATCTATACCACCTGTGTTTTACTATCTCTTCGCCGAACTAGTGCACCTATACATTTGACAAGTGTATTAGGTGTGTTGGGGACACAAGAGACTTCTTGTATCGTGATTGCAGGGTTGCTTGAGAGGGATATCTTTGACCTCTTCCTCCCTGAGTTCGATAAACCTTGGGTGATCCACTTAAGGAAAACTTGCTGCTGTTCTACAAACCTCTGCTCTTGGAGGCCCAACACTGTCTACAGGAAAAGAAGCGTGAGTAGACATCACCCTGTCATGCAAAGACTTAATCAAAGATGGGAGCATGAGATGGCCAGCATATTTTGTGGATGCAATTCTTTGACGCAGATCGATCTTTATCATGATCATCTGCCTAATCTTATCAAATATTTGCCACATCATAAGCCATTTCAATGACTTGACCTTTGAATTGAAACTCTCCGCAAGGTTACTTGTTACATAGTCTATCTTGCAAATTTCATTGAATTGGCTTCTTGACCACACCCTACCATGATGTTCATCCAAGTACTCCTTCACCCTAGGTTTTTGTTTATACAACACATCCAAATGAAACTGATGCTTCCTAGTGCTGCATGTGTATGAAGTTGGCCATAGGTTGTCAGTAAAAACTTTACCCTTGAATTTCTTTGTAAAATTATGTACCAAGTGTCGCATACATTCCCTATGCTCCACTCCAGGGAATACTGCTTCTACTGCACTCTCCAAATCTTTGCAAGCGTCTGTGTGGATAGTAAGTCCTGGTGGATGACCTATAAGGTCGCGCAAATTCTGCAGAAACCAAGTCCAACTTTCCTCTGACTCAACCTCCAAAACTCCATATGCAACATGGAACATCCAATTGTGTCCATCAACTGCAGTAGCAGCAACTAGCTGTCCTTTAAACCTGCCATGAAGAGCTGTTGCATCCACGACCAAATAAGGCCTGCAACCGTCCAGAAAGCCTTTCCAGCAAGCTTTAAAACAAACAAAAGCCCTTCTAAAACATTCCTTGTGCATTACCTTCCCGCTTTTCAATTTGTAGGGAACTATATGCTTGTCTATCGCTACAACACTGCCTGGACTAGCCATCTCCACTTTAGCTTTGAAAGTGTAAAGCAACTGAAAGCTTTCATTCCATGGACCATTGATCTTATCAAGAGCCATTTCCTTTGCATAGAACATCCTCATGTAAGGTACTTTCATTTTATCTAGGATTATATCTGCCAACCACCTAGTCTTCGCTAGCTTTGTTTTCAGCTCTGGCTCTCCCCCTAGAGGTGGACACCTATGGATCTCCTTATTCTTCTTTATCTGAAACATAATGATAAGGGATGTCAGTAATAGATAACAAATTTTACACCGTGATCTAAATACACAACTGGTTGGCTTAGTACCTGAACCAAGCTTCTTCTGCGCATTGTGGATGCATGCAGCCTCCACCTACACCTTGGGTATGGGCATTTAATTGTGAACCTACCTGGCTCACTTTTAATAACCTCATAATTATTCTTAGAGAGAATGTGATATGTAGTAATTTCATTACGGCAGTCCATCATCGTTTGAAGCAAGGTGCCTTCTGCAAGCTGAGGATCCTCCCTGTTCCACTCAATTGTTGGCAAGTCTTCACCTTCATAATCGGCTAAAACGAGGCTGTCATCATTCTCATTCTTCTCTTCATCATCAGTGTCATCAAATCTGGCACCAAAAGCAATATCTTCCATGTATTGATCCTCCATTGCTTGCTTACTGCATCGATCTACCAATTCAGGAAACATCAACGCATCCTCATCATCTTGAGGAGACTGATCCTCAATGTCTGCATCGTCCTCCACATCGACCGTACGAACGATCTGGCTACCACTAGCACTGGGGACAGATGGTGCTGTTGTGGACCTACAAGGAGCGTCGCGGCGCACACTATTAGCAGAGGCAGCAGCAGCAGTAGAGAGACATGATGCCCGACCACCGATGATGCCCCAGCACCAGAGAGAGATGATGCCCGGCCCCTGTCCACATGGATACCAATTTTACCGAACCGGCAAGAAGCATTCAAAGCAAAAAAGAATTCCCAGATCGTCGTCGGAAATTAGTGGAACAAATCTTCCCTCCGTGTTGTGGAAATATTCGAAATGAACTGCGTCGCCAGAGCTCCAGCTGTACTTATCGCAGATGTTAGCTTTCAAATCCCTCAATGAGATGGTGGTTGCAACCACCGCAGGGAAGTAAAACCCATTCTTATAGCGTTTAGAATCACGCGTAAAGCTACAATCCAGCCTAACCACCAGCCGAAAAGCCAGCGCTGAATCAATCCTATTCGAAAAGCAACGCAGTTAGTTGAGAAACAACGATTGACGCTCAAAAACTGCCTACTGTTAATTCACATAGGCAGACGATGCTTACCCAGATGGAATCCATGCGTTAGATCCCTCCGATTCCCAATCTTCTCCGCGGCTAACGGGAAGAGTCGGCACACCAGATGGACATACAAACTCCGCGACAGGGGTAGATTTAGATCTGGTGGAGGCGGAGCCCTCTCCGCCTCCCGGGGGGGGGGGGGGGGGGCGGCTCGGCGGCGGACGACGCCATAAGGTAGGAGGGCAGGACGGCATGGCGGCGGAGGGGCGGTGTGTGAGCTCCTCCAGTCTCGGGCGGAGTGGAAAGCTTTGGGTGAGCTCCTCCAGTCAACAGTCAACACAGTTCGAAAGAAACGGTCAATTCAACACGAACGCGGCTCCCTAGCCGTCACCGGTAACGGTGAAGGCCTCTGACCAGACGGCAACCCTCCCGTCTGAGTGCAGGGTTTCAAACTAGAGGGAGGGAAAACTGAGGAAAAACTAAGGGGCTGGGGAAAACTGAGTACATCTAACGAACCAGGGCACGAAAAAAACATTATTTTATGTGAATTTGTGTTACTTTTTTTTGTGAATGTTGTATTGGTTCTAATATCCAATTTGTCAAAAAACCCTGTTTTGAGGGGTTGAAAACTCGGACGAGCTAGCAGAACCCGTATCCCCACCCCGTAAAACAGAATATTCTGTTTTACGGGGTGGGGATACGGGTTCTGCTAGCTCGTCCGAGTTTTCAGCCGGCGAAAAGTGAATACAGGGCCTCTAGTCACGTTTTAAGGGGCGAAAAAATACGGGTCCTGTTAGACATGCTCTAAGCTGGACAAATTCAAAGAAGCTCACCGCCGTTGCTGGAGCCATGCTGAATTGAGGTCATTTTTGTCCTCGGGTGTGTGGCTGCACCGAGGTTGTTGTCGTTCTTCAGTATACCGATGCAACATTAATCAATCTATGTGTTTCTGTTTTTCACTTTTTCTTGATTACTATCTGATTCAACCTGCTGCTTTTAGGTCTGCATCTTCCCGCAAACAATGTTTGCATGCTTTTGTGTGAATCTTGTACTTAATTTGTGGTAGTTGTCAATTGATTTGTCTTCACATAGATCTTATCTCTGATTATCTACTGCAGCACAATGCTCTTGCCATGCGTAGGAGGG
This sequence comes from Lolium multiflorum, assembly GCA_030979885.1. Classification (NCBI taxonomy): domain Eukaryota; kingdom Viridiplantae; phylum Streptophyta; class Magnoliopsida; order Poales; family Poaceae; genus Lolium; species Lolium multiflorum. Next base: position 67,526,614 of record CM061749.1, on the reverse strand, counting down.
GCACAATGATACTTAGATTCAAACCTGGTGAAAACGCCAAAAGTGATCACCCCTTTCAGATTGTACATTTTAGTGTGTGCCAAGCGCTAACTGAAAGGTACCTTTGCAGCTGTAGTTCTACCGTTGAGGGTAAGTTGCGAAAGCATATCTTTCCCTCAATCTGGTCCTTGAGCAACTAATTAACAGGTAATACATGATGATGCCAAGGTAACGCTCAGTTATTCGTCCAACATTTTTTCCTTCTACTGTATTGGGCCCTGCACGTGCTATGCATATTTGAATATGCCGCTTTCTCTTGAAGTTCATGTATCATGTATTCTTAATGCTTTAGTTCATGGTTGGAGTTCTCTGGGATGGTATGAATGTTGTTGGGTTGGGACTGAGAGGTGTTGGATCCCCTCACTGCATACAGCATGCAACTCATTGCCTGGCATTGAAGTTCCTCTCCGTAGTTCAAGACTAGATAGTATCTCTTTTTTTATTTTCTGTATGGATGTTTTTGGTATAAATGGAGTATCTTGTAGCGGGCATGAAACTACTATTATAATTTCGATGGTCTACGTCACAAAACACATTAATTATAAGCACCCAACATTGTCTCACTTCCCTGCACAACTTCACCGAGAGGCATCTGCTATATGATGTCCAGGATATACATTTTCTTATTTGTTTTTCTAGGTGCTTGATGAACTGTCTGTCAAAGCAAACAATACGTTCCTTACTAGCAGAGATAAGTTAGTGGAGGAGAACATGTGCACAGTGCTCAAGTTCTATGCTGATTTTGTTTGTGAGAGAGGACCGTGTGCAACGAGCAGTAACCAGATGATCATCAAGTCTGAGAGATGACAAAGAGTATGTGGTATGTACTACTTACATTGCACATAAAATGCATTGATATTGACTATTTATTCTGCACCAATTGGTTGTTGTTTCTGATGGAACAGAAAAATACTTAAGAAAAGGTTACAGTTTGAATCACCTGAAGAGAAAATGGAGGCTTCTTATGTGACTCGGTTGGTAGTTCACAGCTACATTTTTCTCTGATTTACCATAGCCATCTCAGTAACCCATGTAACATAATTCTTCAACAATGTCATTCAACAAGTCGTGTGTCACTATATAAGTAATACAAGACTAGAAGGACCCTGCGCGCTTTGCTGCGCCCGTTTATTGATACCCGCATTATAGTTCTTTAGACAGTCTGTGGTTGTTTCCCCACTTATTATTAACTGTTCTCCCATGGAAGCCAAGTTCCTTGCCCTTTGTCACTGTTTTCAATGCCAAAATAAAATTGCACAAGCTCAGAGAGCAGATCCAGCTAGGTTGAAAGGAAATGCAACACATGAAAAAACTGGCATTGTCGGCCAAGAGAGGCCTAAAGCCAAAAAAAAAAGGTCTGATCAACTGCTAGAACATGGATTGATTAAGTTGTAGTTTAAGCAGAAACCAGGTATATGCAAGTATGAAAAGTGGTTGCAATATCATGATCTATATGAAAAGAGTATAAGGGCAAGTGCACGTCCAAGGAGCACTGGACATAAATTCAGTTATATCAATAAAGCGCAAGTAATAAATGTTGACAGCTTATAACCGAATAACATGAAGCTGAAGTTTAAGAGTACGTGACAAAAGTAGCATTCGAAGTTACATCAGATTAACCATCTTAGACACAAGCACAGAATAAAGAAAAACACCAGATTAAGTAGCAGCGCGTACATGATGAATGTTAAGCTCAATACTCCTCCCCAATTTGGTGCATAAGATGAGTAGCACGAAACCGGTCCTTTGCATTCTCATCGTGAAAATAACCAATGTGGTAAGAATGCCCTTAAGACAAAACACCTTCAAAGCCCTATCGAAATGCCTTGTTATTTTGTCAGTATAAATAAGAAATGTTCCCATGCTATAATATTGATAATAATAAGTAACAGAAACATTGGATGGAAAAAATAAGAGGTAAAAAAGAGTATTCAAAACTCAAAATGAACTCTAGCAGACATACTTCATGCACAATATGAAATTTTGCATATCCTAATAGCATTGTAAGTCTATTACTATAAGATGACTACAGTTGTATGTAATTCAAGTTATGGCCTATGAATACACCGTTCATACCGGAGGGATCATAAATCAATGATGCACATGATGATTCATTAGGTTGCGACAGGAACCTATGTTTTGTACTTCACTAACAGAACCAGGAAAAGTATGATGGTATTCATGCTCATTCTGGAATCGGTATCCATAGATCTTGAGGTCAAAAGAGAAAGTTTGCAACATAAATGTAGCCAAAGATGGGTAAAACAGAACACAACTATTAGTTCAACATAGAGTTTATGTGAAGGAATCCACAATAGCGCCAATAGCATCCATGTGCGCTACACATATGTTCCCATAGTTATAAAACAACCATGCATGGTCTATATTATTCATAGGCAGGCAACTTGGTTGTTGAGCCGTTAACAACCAATGGTAGTAAGTTTAGTTTGTACAAAAATACTAAAATGTAAGGAACAAAAAGTATATACTTCATGTAACAGTAAACCTTGAAATTGATTATAGTATACGGAGTTTTGCTTGTGCAGGTATGAACAAACATATAAAGCTTTTTACATGAAGAGAAACTAAATAAATTAAGGATCGTATATCACCAAATCAAATATTAAAGTCCAAAGAAAGGATGGGAATGGAACCTCTTTGTTACGTTGACCATATGATTTTGCTATAAACTAATATCGGCCAATGCTGTTGGCAGGACCTCTCCATTCCTGAAGCACAAGATATTATTCTAAACCAATGGCTCCAACCAATAGTAAGAGTATTAAGGTGGTAACAAATAAATACAAAGGATATTGCATGGAGCTAGTAAGGGTATGAATTCAGATAGCAGAATTGTGTAGAGATACTGTTTCATTCCCGTAAACATAGCTAACCTGATGGAGATTTGGAGGCGCATAGTGCACACATTTAGAAAAAAAAAGTTCTTATTAGGTGATGCAAGAAATCCCTCAGATCGACACAGAACTATATTGTGTTACTCTAAGACAAATCCCAACTTTATCCCCAAGGCACAAATTGGATACTCTGATCCTAAACACAAAAATAAATCCTGAGACCATACTTTCTGTGACATATGGATCTTTGAGAACACATCAATCATTGCAGAAGAATGAGCGAAACATAACTAATGGTTTATGAAGAGAACATTTCTAGTGGCAACATAGTGCGAGTGCATAGCCACGCATATATGGTATGAATAAGACATACACGATTGTCTGCAAAATTGTTAATATGTTTCCTTCATTCATCAAATGTGATTTGTATGTGTAGATGAAACTATACCAGGAACACAAATGTTCGAGAAATTAATTCAAACACTTCTAAGAAAAGCCTGGAGGTTGTACACCTGATGGCTTTCACAATTAGTACTATTTTACATACTCCCTCCGATCCATATTAAGTGTTGCTGATTTAGTAGAAAGACTTTGTACTAAATCAGCGACAATTAATGTGGATCGGATGGACTATAACATTAGAAATTGTTCAAAACCATTTTCCGAAATGGGGCATACCCCGGCCTGTGCATGAAAGTGATGCATATGACCTCTTTATTTCAAAACCAATTGTACGCTGCTACTTCTGCAGATGAACTTATTAGCTAGTATATAAGCAGCACCAAAGACATGATTCCACATTTCGAAAATAAAAAAATACTTACCCATTGATTATCCCAGCTATTTTTAATAGGATTGTTTTCAATCCTTGCAACACCATCCTGCTCCGCTGCCTTATCCGTAGTAGTGGATTAGAATGTAGTTCTTCTCACTGTTCCATCCGGAAATATACCGGAAAGTAATAAATAATTACTACCCCTGAAAAAACATTTAAATCATAATAGTGATGTGTAGTAGTATTGGCATCCCTTCAGTGGGAAGCCATGGAGAAGTGTTGGGCGAAAGTACAAAGAGGAAAAGTGAAGAAGCAATTATTAATTGGAAATTTTCACAAATCAAATATGGGGCTAAGAAAAACTCAATAGTACAGGAGCAAGTATCCACCCATGTGAAAAAAACTGAACCCTGATTCTTGCACAAACTACCTGTGCTGACAGGATGAACGTATTGGATATAGCAGGTAGAAGGGAAAAAAACATATCGATGGCTACTTCATGACATTGTATCATTGTTTGCATACACACCCAAAGATGTTCAAAACATATCTGATAGCCATACATCATATACCTTTGGACCTTTGGTAATCAGCATACAAGCTGATGGGAACAGCATATCGATTTCTTCATGGCAATGATCTAGGCAAGCGGTGCAGGTAGAGAACAACCATTGCTGTGAAGGACTAAGAATAGTCGGTGACAATACAGAAGCACCTAGCATGCTACATGATTAGGACCAAATAAAGAGGAATTAGGTGGTAAAGAACATATATCATGGAAATAAACATCTGATATATGCAACACCTAGAATATTGATGGTCAGTATTTAGCTTCAGTAACACAATCAATACTGGATTTATTAGGTTCAGCCTTTGTCTTTGGGTGCTACGCAATATGCATAACAAGACCAAGATTCTGTAGGGCTTTGTTCTAAGCTAAATTGCTTTTCTTATGGTACACACAAGGGAAAGCTTCTCTGTTTCTCCTCGTCAGCGACTTCGGCACCCAGCCTTTGAGGAAAGCATCACCGGGCCACTGCTCTGCTTCTCCTCGCCGGAGACTTCAGCACCCAGGCTTTGAGGAGGCGCATAGAGGAGGACGAAGAGTCCGTCCTGCAACCAGGAGGGGACCACAGCCAACATGGTTAGCATCATCTCCATCACCGTCGGCCTCAAGCTCGTAGGGGTCATGGGGAGCTGTGCGGAACTAAATCTACTGACTACTGAGAAAAGGGACTGCAGACCAACAGCCGACCACGGCAGTCCAAAAAGAACCGAATCAAAGAACGCCTCCGCCTCCAGACTAAAACCAAAATACACCCAAGTCGTCGGAATCCGCAGCCGCTCGAACCTTAAACCCAGGCGGTAATGGTAGCAGCGTGACTGGATGGGACATGGGCGAGAAAGGAGGTCGATAGATCTCATTACCTTCAAAGGAGAGGATTCGGCGGCTGATGGCGATAGTACAGCGGAGGGGAAGGCGGCGACTCAATCGATGACGGCGGAACAAAATCAGGCAAGATGCAGTCCCTTGACGAATTTCAGTCTGTGAGGCAACAATCTCAATACGGCTGGGGCACTGGCTGCCATCCCAAGCCGCGATCAATGGAGGAACCAACAACAAATGGGCGCGGGCCGCGGAGCCGCAGGCAAGAAACAACGAAAGAAGGATGAACCCGCCGCCAAAGCAACCCAACCGACCCCAGTGCTTGGCCTCGCCGACATGTCGACACATGCGACCGTAGACACGGCGTCGAACGAAGAAAAACGCGCGACCATCCTTCAGGTGGGACCCATGACATCGACAGGCAGATCAACCAGAATCGCTCCCAATAGTGGGAGCTTAGAGCTCTTAGAAGATACTCCAATACTTTGCGACTGCATAAATCTGTGAACAGTATAGTCAGCAAGAACACTACTTTGTGGCAGCAAGCCTTTTATCAGCTTTCCATTCATCAGATCATTAAGCCTCTCAAGTAATCAACTATAAAATCCCACGAGATATCTTCATGGTAAGGGGAAATCATAATACATGTGCATTTGAAAGTGGTGGCAATTATTATGATGTTAATTGTTTCGAGCTGCTGATATTTTTATGCAGAAACATCTTCATGGTACGGGTAAATCATGGCAACCTTTTTTACTTTTATCTTGAATGCAGATTTCCAATCGATTCTATTCTGGTACATATTTGCATAGATAGTCAGATACAGCATGGTCTGCTAAAACAATAGCTACATATATAACATTAGCAATGCAAATTTTAAATGTTGTCTTAGAAAACTAATTGTGCAACACGCATTGAAACTAGCCTGGGTTCCATGCAGTCTGGGTAATAGGTGGATCCATTTCCTAGGAAACATGCCCCTAATTTAATCTTGCAATCAGAAATGTGTTATCAACAATGTTTACTGTTAAAGGTAGCAAAATGTGTAGATTCAGTAGAAGCGTGTGCACTTCTTTTTTTTTTTTTTGAACATGTGTTGTATTACTCAGAGAATATTGTTTTGGTTACAATCACTCAACACTTGATCTAAAACACACTCAGGAACAGAGCCATACAAGATGCCATTACAACCAGTAGATCTGCTAAAAGCAGCGAGGCGGTGTGCAGCACCGTTAGCGGATCTCGGGATGAACTCAATCTTCAGGTTCTGGAAGGACAGAGCCGCATGTTTGGCTTCGTTGATCACTATGCCAGCTTGCGATCTCTTAATAGTGTCCCAGTTCCAAGCATCAGTTACACTTTTGCAGTCAGTTTCGAGGCAACACGGGGTGTCCACTGTTGATGTCAACCGAAGTCCCTCGAGGACAGCAATTGCCTCGGCTTCTTCAACGGTAGCACATCTCGGAATGGGGCTCCAGGCTGAGGAAATCGTATTTCCCTGTTCATCCCTGACGATGGCTCCCCAATGAGCCGTGCCATTTGCAGAGATGAAGGAGGCGTCAGTGTTTATCTTAGCCCAGCCCAACGGAGGTTTAGTCCATTTTTGGGTAGTGGTTCTCCTGTCCTTCTCATTTCTAGAAGCAGCCACTGGAATAAGTAAACACTTGCCTTTGCGGTCTGGTGTCGGCATACCATCATTAAGCTGCATGGTGGTGTTGTAGTAATTTTCTATAAAACAGGCTGAGTCGTTTATCATGGCTTTACCATCCCCAAAAATGGAGTTATTTCGAAGATGCCAAGCTCTCCACCAAAGAAACAGGATTTTGCATCTCATACTGTCATCTTGGTTAGCCAGAATATTCAGAGCCCACTCAGGCCCTGTTTCTCTCAGATCTTCTTCCTTTGGTAGGTTCCAGACTTTTTCCATTCTCAGACGAAGGGCTCTAGCTTTGGGGCATACCATGGTAGCATGGTATTCAGTTTCCGGTTCGATGCCGCATATTGTACATGTAGGGACAGTACCTTTTACGATTTTTGATCTCTTGGCTTGAACGGCTAAGCCCCTGGAGGCAAGTTTCCAGCCAAATTTTTTAATCTTAGGTGGTGCTTTAGATTTCCAAATGATTTCCCGTCGGCTGAGAGCTAGAGCTAGAGCAAGGAGAATTGGATTTATTTTCCAGGGCCAAGTGGTAGGCACTCTTAACCGAGAAGATACCGTGCTTATCTGGGTGCCATGCTAGGGTGTCTTCTCCAAGGATAAAAGGGATTCTGATTTTAAGGATCTCCTCGGCATCGTGAGGATAGAAAATTGATCTAACGAGATTCACATTCCAATCATTTGTTTCTTGGTCAATGAGATCGGCAACCCATCTGAGCCTTGACTTTGTGGGATTTCCAGTGATTTTTAGCTGTCCTCTTGGAATCCAATTATCTCTCCAAATTCTTGTCTTTTTTCCATTTATAATTCTCCAGACAACACCTTGTTTTAGGAGCTCAAGGCCATGAGTGATACCCTGCCAACAAGGTGAGGCATTCTTGATAAAAGCAGTATCTGTGAGCTTGCCAAATGGAAAGTACTTAGCCTTAAGTAACCTAGCACAGAGGCTATCTGGTTGGTCGAGGAGCCTCCAAGCTTGTTTTGCTAACAGTGCTTGGTTGAAGCAATTAAGGTCTCTGAATCCCATTCCTCCTTTAGATTTCCTTTGAGTTAACTTGTCCCAGCTGGACCAGTGAATGTTTTTCTTGTCATCCTCTTCATCCCACCAGAATTTTCTAGTCATCCTCATTAGATCCTCACAAAGACTAACAGAGAACTTAAAGACACTCATGGCATGCAGGGGAATGGCTTGAGCCACCGATTTGATGAGTACTTCCTTGGCAGCACTAGAAGTATACTTCTCTGTCCAGTCATTGAGTTTCTTCCTGTATCTCTCTTTAATTGGTTCAAACTTCCCATTTTTCATTCTTCCATTTGGTACTGGGAGTCCCAAGTACTTTTCTTCAAAGTTGACCGAAATGTTTCCAAGGATGTTATTGACTAGATTGGTGTTGTTTGCTCCGCAGTTATTTTCAAAAAGAATTGAGCATTTCTCCTGGCTCAGAAGTTGACCAGTACCTTTTTCATACTTATCTAGGGTCTCTTTTATAACAGTGGCCTGCTGAGCCGTGGCCTCGAAGAAAATGAGGCTGTCATCCGCGAAGAGAAGATGAGAGATGCCTGGAGCATTCCTCGTAATTTTTAGCTCATGTAATCTTCCACATTCGATTTCTTTCTTGAAACAGCTTGAGAATCCCTCGGCAACAAAAAGGAAGAGGAAGGACGAGAGCGGGTCTCCCTGTCTTAGGCCTCTGGAGGGGGAGAAGGTTTGTTGCAGAACTTCGTTCATCCTGAGTGAGTACCTAACCGACTTAACGCAAGCCATCACCCTTGTGATCCAGTGGTTATCAAACCCAAGCTTAACCAGCGCAGCTTCAAGGAAGGTCCAATCAACCCTGTCATAAGCCTTAGAGAGATCGAGCTTGTAGGCACAGAAGGTACCTTTTTTATCCCTTGAATGTTGAATGGTATGAAAGCATTCAAAGGCCACCAAAGCATTGTCAGCAATTTGTCTACCCTTGATGAAGGCGCTCTGTTCCGGGCTCACAATATCAGAGAGACATGGACGAAGTCTATTGATGATGCACTTGGCAATGATCTTGTACAAGACGTTACACAAGCTAATGGGTCTGAAATCCTTGAGCTCAGATGGATTCTTGGTTTTCGGGATTAGCACAATCGTCGAGTTATTGACACCCTCAGGCATGATACCAGTCTTGAAAAAGGACTGCACAGCAGAAATGATTTCATCGTTTAAAGTGTCCCAGTTTTTGTGAAAAAACTGGGCAGGCAATCCATCCGGCCCGGGAGCTTTTTGAGCACCAATCTGGAAAAGAGCATGTGTTATTTCATCCTCAGACATATCTTCACACAGGAATTTATTCATCTCTGTTGTAACCTTCTGAGGCATATCATGCACAACCAAACTCGGGTTGACACTGTTGTCAGCCGTGAACAGCTTCTGATAAAATTCAGTGGCTAGATCCCCCATCTCGAGTTGGTCTTGAGTCAGGGAACCGTCCTCTCTTTTCAGTTTACTAATCCTGTTCTTTTTTGCTCTCCAAGTTGCTTTTCTATGGAAAAAATTGGTGTTTCTATCACCCTCTTTTAACCACATGATTCTGGATCTTTGTTTCCAAAAGATCTCTTCTCTGTGAAGAAGCTCATCCAATTCACTTTCTATCTTCTTTATTTTGTTTCTGTTCTGATTTCTCCTACATCTTCTGGCTCTTTCAAGATCTCTTCTTAGCTTTTCAATTCTTCTCGGGATGAAGCCCACAGTCTTCTTGCTCCAATCTTGCAAGTTTTCTTTTACTGTAATGAGCTTGTTAGTGATGTCGCCCAGGTCACTGGCACAAGGCTGACCATTCCAAGAGGTTCGGATTTCCTCGTGGAGCATGCACTCCCTTTCCCAATGAACTTCGTATCTGAAACAATGAATTTGCGGGGCGACAGTATCCGGTTCATCAAAACTTAAAAGCAAAGGACAATGATCAGAGCGGGAGCTTACCAAATGTTTTACAGAGAAATCTGGGAAGGTGTTCGTCCAGCCTGGGCAGGCAACGACTCTATCTAGCCTGACCCTGACGTTCTTGAGGCCGTCTTGATTGTTGTCATAAGTCCAAGGAAGCCCAGAGTAGCCAAGGTCAAAGAGATTGCAGAAAGAGAGCATCTCCCTGAACTCAGCCATCTGCCTTTCTCCCCTTTTTCTTTTGGAGAAATGCTCGGCTTGCCACATAACTTCATTGAAGTCTCCCAACATAAGCCATGGGGCATTTTGCATAGGTTTCATTTTTTTTAGCAGATCCCACATCAGATATCTCTGATGCCTGCGAGGCTCACCATAAACAAAGGTACTCCTCCATTTCATATTTTTTTGTTGATCATGGATCATTACATCAATAACTCTGCTATTTATTTTAAACAGCTCTACATCTATGGACTCGTCCCAGAACAACGCAACACCACCACCTTTTCCTTCATCTATAAAGGAAACACAGTGCTTAAGGCCTAATCTCCATCTAAGGCTATCTAAAGCAACTTTATTGTGACGAGTTTCAGAGAGGAAGAGCAGCTTGGGTCGATGAGCGCGCAGAAGACGCTCCAGATCCTGAACTGTCCGGGGCTGCCCAAGGCCCCGGCAGTTCCAAGCGAAGATTTTCATTTCTTCTGACGGGCACGCTCCTTCGCGCCCGTCAGTTGACCAGCTTTAGGAGTGCTGGTGGCCTCGTCCTCTGAGTTCTCCTCATTGTTTGCCTCCTTGTCCTTCTTCTTGAGCTGTTCCTCAGGATCATTAAGGATGATTTGATAAGAGGAGCTGCCTGTCTCAGCTCCCCCGCTGTGCTGCTTGATTTCTGGCAGTCTGGTCCCCATCTCCTCTTCTAGCAGCTTCTTCAGGCCTTCCACGCCCAAGCACTGCTCCATGTTAGGAACCTGGAGCACGATTCTCTTGTTTCTCGGCTGCAGCTGGGCATCTCCTTCCTCGATCTCCGACCTAATGCGTGGAGCCCCCAGGGCTCCTCCCTGGGTTGTCAACGCAGTGCTCTTGGTGTTGTTGTCTTGGACAGCAACCTTGGTGGTTCTCTTCCAGGTTGCCGGCTTCCTGGCAGTATACACAACGAGTGTTCTTTCTTCTCTGGCCTGGGTGCTAGTGGTCATAGCCACCGTCTTGGCGCTCACGGGAAGGCACGGAGTGGAAGGGGGCATAGTTGTGGTTGCAGCCCCCTTGCCAGTCACGTTTTTGGCGATCTCACCCTGAAGAAGAGGCAGTTTCTCGACGACGGCGTCTCCCACGGGAGGGGCGGCCTCACCATCCTTGTTGGTGTTGGCGATGGTGATCTCCTGATGCAGTGGCGAGGAAGCGAGGATCGTGGGCGAGGTGTTCGTCAAAGTGGGTGCAGCTTCCTTGGTGTTGCTTTCTTGAGGGTCGTTGACGGTGAGCTTGCCGACGTCCTTGGCCACCTGCGCGATGGTGGGAAGTTGTTGCCGATTTCCAGTTCGTGTCAGCCACCCATCCCTGCCCCGGTTGGATCTCCAGGGGAAGGTGTGTAGCTGACGTGCTTGCCCGGTGAACTCTGGAATGGGCCAGCGCCTTGGGTCTTCAGGGAGTGTTGGAGGTGCCCCAATGCCCACCTCATACAACATCATCTTCTCCTTGTCAGGGGCCTGCACTCAGTGACTAGATGTCCTATTATACCACATGAACAACAGAAATTGGGGAGCCTTTCATAAGCCAAACAGGTGGTCACGTTCTGCTGCTCATACTCATCCCTAAAGGTGACCCACCTCTGCAGAGCTTGATCAATGGGAATACGAACTCTAGCTCTAAGGATTTTATCACATAAATCACCCCTAGCATATTTATCAAAAGTGACCAGTTCTCCAACTTCATTTCCCAAATCCTTGACTAACTGTTGTGAGAGAAGGTAGAAAGGGATTTTCTGAAACTGAACCCAAATGGTTATGGTAGAGAAGGTGAAACTTTCAGCATCTATTCCTTCCTTAAGCTCTTCTATCAGGACAACATCATTTCTAAAATTCCATGGGCCTCCCTTAACTACATGCTCAAAATCACCAACTTCAGAAAACTCGATAACAAACCTTATGTCCGGTAGCTGCATGGTGTCGATGTGTCCCCGGATCTGCCAGATTCTCTTCATGCCATCTAGCAGAGTCTTCGAGGTGATCGCCATGATCGAGAGGTAGACCCCCACGGCCATCAGCCTGATGCGCGAGATCGGCTTGTTCTTGGAGATGTTCCAGACTAGAATAGCCCCTGCCCATCCCTCCCATCGACGTCGATCATCCTCATCTTGTTGGGAGCAGCATTGCTGCTGCCGCTTCCGCCTCCGGCTTGGATAGTGTTGTTCTCCATCGTCAGCTTCGCCGCTTCCCCGGCCATGAGGACATGAGATGGGCACCTGTGGGATAAAAGTGAGAGAAATTGGAAGAGGGTGGTAGTGTGCTGCTCTTCAGGGAGTCTTGATTTATAGCAATTTTCTGCCGTTTCTTGATCCTGTGATTGCTCCCAGCGTAGAATCGCTGGGAATTTGGGAGCATTGATTGGCTTTTTATACCCCTATCAACGGCCTTCTCCAGCTGCATGTCCTCTTGTTCTAGCATGGGGTTGACAGAGTCTACAGGTGGAGAGTCAAACGGAAATCTGCTATGAAAGGGGGCAATTACCTCCGGCAATGAAATCGCCCTAGAATCTACATCAGGTTCATCGCTTGAATCCCGCTCCCCTTGAATAAACACGCGGGTTACCTGAGGTGGCGTCCCCAACGGCGCGTCGCTAACATCAAGGGGCAGAGTAACCTGCGCCTCCGCTCCTGGCCCATCGCTTGATTTTCGCCCCCCATGGCGGAGTAGGGTTTTAGGTGCCAGGTAAATCAGGTTTAACCTCTATATCAATCTCCAAATCATCATCATCAATACTTAATATCTTTGTATGCTCCCAATCCTCACCTGATAAAAGGCAGGTTATAGCTGCTGGTCCTCTTCAAGCAAAAAATCTGTTTCGGGTTAGTTTCTTTTTGTTTTACACGTCTGTAGTGAATAACAGGCGATGTCACAGAAGATCGTCCTTACAATTAGCAGCCTGCCAAAATGTTCCAGCTTCAGTTTTTACTAAATCATGGAGGTGCATTGCATTTTCCATCAATATATATCTACTGCAAACCTGTTCTGATTTTATTGGAAGAACGATTTCTTTGTACATATCAAAGTTAACACCCTCAGTTGTCTTTGAAATTGAAGGGTTTTGCCTACCTAGAAAAGTTTTCAAAAACTTATATCATTACGATGGCTCCAAATATCTTTACTAGAATAGGTAGATGCTAATAAAGTACCAGATCTTGCAGCTCGCTTCTTTCCTTTCCCTGCTTGTCTTTCTCCCGAATAGGTACCTGCAGACCAAGACCAACAACTTCTGGTTTCAGCTAAGGATCAACTAACCACGTCGATGTCTATAATCACAAAGTTATTTAAATGCGCAGAACTAGGTTTTCAAATGATGGTGTGTGGGAGCATCTCCAACAGGCACGCTAAAACAGCCGCGCGGCAAAAAAACTACCGATTTGGCGCGCGCGGTCGCTCGCGCGTAGTTCCAGCGGACGCGGGAAAAAAGCCCGCGCTAAAAACTTTGCCGCGCGTCCGCGTTTGCGCTATCCCGCGCGGGAGATTTGCCGCGTCCGCTGCCGCGCGCTATTAAACCGACACGCGGGAACGCGCCAACTGCCTGAAGTCTCCACGCGTCTGCGCGCCGCTCCGCTCTTTCCCCCACCTCTCCCTCTCTTCCGCCGACGCTCCGTCTCCGTCCTGGCGCTCCGTCTCCGCCCCGACGCTCCGTCTCCGCGCCTGCCGATGATGCCCCCGCGCCGCCGCCCCGCCTCCGGCTACCACGGCGTTCGGACGCGGCCGAGCGGCCGGTTCGACGCGGAGATCCGCTCCGGCGACGAGCGGATCCGCCTCGGCACATACGACACGGCGCACGAGGCGGCGCGGGCGTACGACGCCGTCGCCTGGCGCCTCGGCCGCTCCCGGCGGTCGATGAACTTCCACGACGTCTTCACGCGGGAGCAAACGGAGATGCTCGCGCCGCCGCCGCCGGTGATCACGCGGGAGCAACAGCGCCGACAGCGCGAACTGGAGCAGCGCCTCCTCATCGCCGAGCGCGACGAGGCACTGCGCCTCGAATGGGCTCGCCGCTTCCCCGAGGATGTCGCCGCCACTGAGGCCTTCTACGCGCAGAAGGAGGAGGAGAAGACGGCGATGAAAGCAAAGAAAAAGGCGAGCCGCGAGAAGCGCCGCGCTGAATCCGCGGCGAGGAAGAAGGCGAGGGCCGAGGCGGCGGCGAGGAGGAAGGAGGAAAAGAAGAACGGCGCAGGGCCGTCGACAATCGTGCTCTCCTCCTCCTCCGACTCCTTCCACTGGACGACGACGACGTTGACGCCGGTGTCGGAGACGACGCTGAGCAGCTCCGACTTCGACTGGGAGTCCGACGAGTAGTTTATGTTGGAGATATGCCCAAGAGGCAATAATAAAAGTGGTTATTATATATCTTTATGTTTATGATAAAAGTTTATATACCATGCTATAATTGTATTAACTGAAACATTGATACATGTGTGATATGTAAACAACAAAGAGTCCCTAGTAAGCCTCTTAACTAGCTTGTTGATTAATAGATGATTAGTTTCATAATCATGAACATTGGATGTTATTAATAAACAAGGTTATATCATTGTATGAATGATGTAATGGACACACCCAATTAAGCGTAGCATAAGATCACGTCAGTTATTTGCTATAAGCTTTCGATACATAGTTACCTAGTCCTTATGACCATGAGATCATGTAAATCACTTATACCGGAAAGGTACTTTGATTACATCAAACGCCACTGCGTAAATGGGTGGTTATAAAGGTGGGATTAAGTATCCGGAAAGTATGAGTTGAGGCATATGGATCAATAGTGGGATTTGTCCATCCCGATGACGGATAGATATACTGGCCCTCTCGGTGGAATGTCGTCTAATGTCTTGCAAGCATATGAATAAGTTCATAAGAGACCACATACCACGGTACGAGTAAAGAGTACTTGTCAGGAGACGAGGTTGAACAAGGTATAGTGTGATACCGATGATCAAGCCTCGGACAAGTAAAATATCGCATGACAAAGGGAATTGGTATCGTATGTGAATGGTTCATTCGATCACTAAAGTCATCGTTGAATATGTGGGAGCCATTATGGATCTCCAGATCCCGCTATTGGTTATTGGTCGGAGTGAGTACTCAACCATGTCCGCATAGTTCGCGAACCGTAGGGTGACACACTTAAAGTTGGATGTAGAAATGGTAGTACTTGAATATGGAATGAAGTTGGAATATTTGTTCGGAGTCCCGGATGTGATCCCGGACATCACGAGGAGTTCCGGAATGGTCCGGAGAATAAGATTCATATATAGGATGTCATTTTATGTGAATAAAATGTCGCGGAAGGTTCTATGGAAGGTTCTAGAAGGTTCTAGAAAAGTCCGGAAGAAACCACCAAGGAAGGTGGAGTCCACATGGGACTCCACCTCCATGCCGGCCAACCCTAGTGGGGGAGGAGTCCCAAGTGGACTCCCCTTGGGGGCCACCCCCTATGGAAGGTGGAAATCCCACCTTTGGGTGGGAGTCCTAGTTGGGCTAGGTTTCACCACCATATGGAAGGTTTTGGTTGGGTCTTATTCGAAGACTTGGAGACCAACTCTTGGGGATCCACCTATATAATGAGGGGCCAAGAGAGGGGGCCGGCCACACCAAAGCCTCAAGCTTGGCCGCCCCCTATAGTGGCCGGTGATACGTCCAAAACGTATCTACTTTCCCGAACACTTTTGCTATTGTTTTGCCTCTAATTTGTGTATTTTGGATACAACTAACACGGACTAACGCTGTTTTCAACTGCTCTGGTGTCTCGTTTTTGTGCAGAAATCCAACTTTCGGGAAAATCCTCGGAATTTCTTCAGATGGCCCTATTTTACCAAAATATTGACGGAGCAGAAGGGCGAGGTGGAGGCCCGAGGGCCCCACACCATAAGGCGGCGCGGCCGGGGGCCGCGCGGCCTATGGTGTGGCCCCCTCGCCGGCCTCCGACGCCCCTTTGGACTACTTATCGGGTTCGACCTAAACGCACGGGAGAAGTCGACATCGCAGAAACCCTCAGAGAGCCGCCACATCGCGAAACTCCGTCGCGGGAGGCGGAGTCTCGTTCGGCACTCCGCCGGGACGGGGAATTGGAGGAGATCTTCACCGCCATCACCGCCAACGCCTCTCCATCAACCAGCAATGTTTCCCCCATCCATGTGTGAGTAATTCCCCCGCTGTAGGCTGAAGGGGATGGTAGGGATTGGATGAGATTGGTCATGTAATAGTCATAAGATTGTTAGGGCATAGTGCCTAGTATCCGTAGATGTCACTTTTATGATATTGTTGCAACTTGTTATGCTTAATGCTTGTCACTAGGCCCGAGTGCCATGATCTCAGATCTGAACATGTTATTTATTCATGAAGATATTCGTTGTTTATGATCTTACCTATAAGTTGTATACACATGTCTGTCCGGAACCAATGGCCCCAGAAATCGGGACAACCGGAGGATGGTAGTGATGTGAGGATCACATGTGTTCACGGAGTGTTAATGCTTTGCTCCGGTACTCTATTAAAAGGAGTACCTTAATATCCATAGTTTCCTAGAACCGGCTGCCACCGGCTGGTAGAAGAAGATGTTGTGCAAGTTTCTCATTGCGAGCACGTACGACTATATATGGAACACATGCCTATTGATTGATTAGTACTTGGATACCGTTTTATTATTATCTGCAAATGCCCTGCTTTGATTGTTACATGAGTTTCTCTCATCCATGCAACGCCGTTAAATCCGTCCCTGTGCCTACGTATTTTAATCCTGCTGTTTACTATAATCACTACGCTGTCTTTATTTCACGCTGCTGTTATTTCGCCATAGAAACATTACTACGATAAACTCTTGCGAGCAAGTCTGTTTCCAGTGCAGCTGAATTGACAACTCCGCTGTTAAGGCTTTCAAGTATTCTTTGTCTCCCCTTGTGTCGAATCAATAAATTGGGTAATACTTCCCTCGAAGACTGTTGCGATCCCCTATACTGGTCATCAAGACTATTTTCTGGCGCCGTTGCCGGGGAGCATAGCTTTATTTGGAAGTTCACTTGGATTGATATTGTTCGCTGCAAATTCTCCATCATGGGTAAACCTCGCGATACTAAGATCGCCATATTACCATCCACTACAAGAAAAGGTACAACTCTGAGTACCTCTGCTGCTCTTGATTCACCATCTGTGATTGATAAACTTGTTTCACCGCCACATGCTTCGCGTGCTGGTACTTCTGCTGAATCTGAAAATTCTCATAATATTGATAATGTTTCTGCTATGCTTGATGATAGTGGTTCATTGGGATCTTTTCTAGATGCTACAATTGCTAAGTCTAGACAAATTGAAAATACTGAAACTCCTAATGCTGCTACACCTGTTAATTCACCTGAGTCTGTTGAATATTCTAGTGATGATCTTGATGAGGATTATTAGCTTGATAATGATTTTATTGAAAAATGCAAGGCTACTACTGATGCAAGAAAAATTAAAAAGTTGCTTGCAGAACATGCTGTTAGATATAAACCATCTCCTGATCCTAAATTTGCCACATCTCCTATAAACATTAGGGATAAAGATTATGATTTTCTCTTGATCTATCTCATATAGCTATTGTTGAGAAAACACCCTTTTGTGGTACTGAAAAAGAAAGTGCTGTTGAACACATGACTGAGTTATCTACTCTTAGTGGCTTGTTTTCTGATGATATTAAGATGCGTACTTATTTGTCGCTAAAATTTTCCCTTTCTCATTAAAGGATGATGCTAAAACTTGGTATAATAATTTGCCTCCTGGTTCTATTAAAAGTCCAAAAGAATTGCTTGATGTTTTCTTCCGAAAATACTTTCCTGCTAGTGCTCAACATGCTGCTTTGCAGAGAATTTATAATTTTGACCAGGAAGATGGAGAGAAATTGCCTGAGGCTTGGGCTAGATTTTGTTCTCTTATTAGAGCTCAGCCTGACCATGATTTGGAAAAGCATGATTTACTTGATATATTTTATAGTGGACTAACTATTGAGTCTAGGGCATACCTGGATAGTTGTGCTGGTTGTGTTTTCAGGAAAAGAACTCCAGACGACGCTGAAGAATTATTGGCTAAAATAGGCCGGAATCATGATGATTGGTCTACACCTGAACCAACCCCGACACCGATAGTGAAGAAGAGGGGTATGATTAAATTAAATGATGAAGATATGAGGGAAGCCAAGAAGTCTCTTAAAGAGAAGGGTATTAAACCTGAAGATGTGAAGAACTTACCTCCTATAGAAGATATATGTGAGACAATTCCCCCTTCATCCATGATTGAGGTACACCGCTTCAACACTTTACTAGGGAAGATATTCCGTATTCAAAACCTCCTGCTCAATGCTTAGATGAATTTGATAATTACATTGTTAAGCAAGAAAACTTTAATATGAGAGTAGAGAATCATTTAATGGAAAATTCCCGAGCTATTAGTGAATTGCATGGTATTGTGGAGAGAACCTCCAATGATGTTAAGATACTTGTTAAACATTTTCAAATGGTTCAAACTCAAATTGATCAACTTACTAAAGTGCAAAATGACTTGTTGGGAAATAATTCTAAAGAAAAACATGCTTGTGAAGTAACAACTAGAGGTGGTGCTTCTACCCAGGATCCTCTATATCCTGAAGGGCATCCCAAAAGAGTTGAACAAGATTCTCAACCAATTAAAACTAGTGCTCCATCTAAGAAAAAGAAAAAGAAACATAAGAATGTTGTAGAATCCTCTGAACCTGTTAATGATCCTAATAGTATTTCTATTTCTGATGCTGAAACTGAAAGTGGTAATGAACATGAGGAAGATAATGATAAGAATGATACTCCTGATAAAGAAGAAATTGAAAAAGAACCTGAAAAGCATGCTAAAAATAAAAAGTATACTAAAGAAGATTTTATTACTGAGAAGCATGGTAATGAAAGAGAACCTTGGGTTCAAAAGCAAATGCCTTTTCCTGCTAAGAAACTAAAATCAAAGGAGGAGGAACATTATAATAAATTTTGTGATTGGATGAAACCTTTATTTCTGCAAATCCCTTTTGATGCTATTAAATTGCCTCCTTATTCAAAGTATATGAAAGATATTGTTACTAACAAAAGGAAAGTCCCCAATGAGGAAATTTCAACTATGCTTGCTAATTACTCCTTCAATGGTAAGATTCCAAAGAAGTTGGGCGACCCAGGTATACCGACTATTCCTTGTTCCATCAAGAATAATTATGTTAGAACTGCTCTATGTGATTTGGGAGCAGGTGTTAGTGTAATGCCTTTTTCTCTTTATAAGAAACTTGATTTAGATAAATTGATACCAACTGATATATCTTTGCAAATGGCTGATAAATCTCTGCTATTCCTGTTGGTTTATGTGAAAATGTTCCTGTGCAAGTTACTACATTGCTTGATATTAACTGATTTCGTTGTGTTGGAAATGCCTGAAGATGATAATATGTCCATTATTCTTGGAAGACCCTTTCTTAATACAGCAGGGGCTGTTATTGATTGCAATAAAGGCATGGTTACTTTCAATGTTGATGATAAGGAACACACTGTCTATTTTCCCAAGAGGATTGATAAAGTATGTGGAGTCAATACAATTTTTAATGTGAAAACTATCAAAGTGGGATCCATTGATTGTCCTATATATGAGCCTAAAGAAGAATATCAAACTCTTGTGATTGGATCCATATCAATTCAATATAAGGTAACATGATTGATTTGAGGTTTATTTCTTCTTATGTCATATAAAATTTATTTGGTAGCAAGACTTGATCAACCTTGTTAACAAGTATATTTTATTGCATAAAAGAGCTAAACAACACTTCTTTCTTTTCTCTCCCTTTCACTTTTTTTTGCACATTTTTATTTTGCAATATGCTTTAGTCATTTAAGATTTTAGAAATCATTTTCCTGCGCAGTAATCATTAATTTAATACCCAGAAATGTGCATTTTTCAAAGTTCTCTAAAAATTACAAAAATTATACCGTTGGTCCTATTTTTCGACGAGGCACCTGGGAGCACCAGAGAATGACCTGTGGGGCACCAGGGGGTGCCACACCATAGGGCGGCGCGGCCAGCAAGGGGGCCGCACCACCATGTGGTGTGGGCCACCCCTTGCCCCACTACACCATCTCTTCCTCCCAGCACCTTCTCTCTCCCGAAAAAACTCGTACCAAGTTTCTCTCACTCGTGTTTCTGCTCAAGAACTCGCGATTTTTCGATCTCCTTGCTCAGCCCAGATTTCTGAAATTTGGCACATTTACTCCTTGGTATGTGACTCCTTTGATTGTCCAATTAGAATTTCATTTGGTTGAGTATATCTTGAATATTTTGCTGCTGTATGTAACATGTTTAGTGAGCTTGCATGCTTGTTCTAAGTGGTAGAAATTAGTTTTGATGCATGTTTAGCACTCTAGCAAGTTCCTATAGTAGTTCCCTTCAATTACACACCTTGAAATCAAATTTTATAATGATTGTTGAAAATTTCAGAAAATGGAAGAAGGTGTGCCCCAATTGAACCAAGAAGAATTGGAAGTCCAGCAAGTTTCAAGAGTCAATCGTGAGGAGGGAGTATACCCCTCTTACTACCCATGCGTGGACTTTATGAGAAGTGCGGGGATTTTACAAGATGTGCAAACTCTAATCTCTCGTGCAGGGCTGAGTGGTTTTGTTGAAGGAGAGCCAAGACAATATGTAAAATTAACTATGTCTTTTGTGCAGGACTTCAAGTTCAATTGGTCGCGATCTGACCCCATGGTCCAGTATAAAATTTACAATAAAGCTGTCAACTTGCCATTTAGTGTTTTTTGTGCAGCAATTGGAGTACCGCAATGGGGATCCTGCGAGAAGATCAGGGGAACACCGCGGGAGCTCTCAGATCTTTATACAAGGATTTGTAATGGGAGGAGTCTCTCCAAGGATGATGGAACGGGTGGTCGATCACAGAAAATGAGCTAAATGCATACATAGAAAGAGAAAGCCATCGTGCGAGGGAAAATGTGGAGGAGACCGAAGAGCATCCCGACTCTTCATCCGATGCAGCAAGCTCCTCATACCAACATCATGGTCACGTGGAGCCTCCACGATATTCTTCTGCACAGGGGCCTTATTACCACTCCATGTATGATCCACCGGCGTGGAACCCCGACCCTCGTTGGGAATGAACTCCACTTAGGCCAAAAGCCTAAGCTTGGGGGGAGGTATACCGGCATCACTCATTCTTTGCATATTATGATTGCTGGATACTTGTACATACTTGTTTAGTCTCTAGAGTGGTTTTCTAATGAGAGGGAGATGATATTTGGGGAAGTGCTGTCCAAAAACAGATTCTGGGCTGTTACCAAAAAAATTCGTACGCACAGCCAGAACGTTATTTTGAGTTGCCAATTTTTGAGCATGTTCCCCAGGTTGTTATCTAACTTTCATTAGTTGAACACTTTTTGGTCTGAGCAATGGAAGATTTTTGTTAAATTCGATTTCTGTACTGCTGTCAGGATTTGGCAGATTTCTGTCATCCTGCTTTTCTGTGTTTCTGTTAGCTTGCATTCTTTTGTTTTCACTTTGTTTCTTTCCTAAACACAAAAAGACCAAAAATATTTCTGTTGTTTCTCTTCACCATTTGTTTATTTGGTACCTTGCTCTTAGTTTGCTTTATTTGCTATCATTAGTTTGCTATAAGAAAACCCAAAAAGATTTTGTTTTGTTTGCTTGTTTTCTTTTGTTCTTGTTTCTAATTCGAAAACACCAAAAATATTTGCTGTTCTTCTTTGGTTTGTAAAGTTCATCATGAGTTCAATGGTCTTCGGTGGCTGGAGCGTGGTTTTCATTTTATATTATCCAAGCTACACAAGTGAAAAGGCAATAATGACGATCTACGACAATCTGATTGTGGTGAGAGGCTGGTATGAACTCTATTTGCTTTCATTTTTGTACATATACTCATCCATATGAGCATGCTTAGTTGGTTCATGTGAGGTATATGTTATTTGAGAAAGTCTAGTGGCTCATGATCTCTCATGTTTAGTTTCAATTTATTAATATGAGTAGCATGTCATGGATGTTTGCTTGCATTGTTTTATTCATAAGTAAGTATGGCATTGTGGTATCCTCCTTTGAATAATTCATTTATATCGACTTGGCACATGCTCACGCATGCATATGACTGAACAAAAAGTCAATTAAGCCTCGATGATTTATATTGCTTCAGAGTTATTGTATCACTTTTATGCCTCCGTTATTTTATTTTGCCGCAAGCATAATTATGACAGTTACTGCTCTCTTGATTTGTCGCTCCCTAGTCTTTTGCTAGCCTTCACTTGTACTGAGCGGTGACGCCGCTCGTGCTTCCAAACACCTGAAAACCAAGTTGTTCCAAAAGTGTCCACCATAAATACCTATGCATGGCATTTCAAACCATTCCAAGTAAATTCTCATGCGCTACCTTTAAAACTTTCAAAATGCTTCTCAATTTGTGTTAATGTTTCATAGCTCATGAGGAAGTATGTGGTGTTTAACTTTCAACCTTGTCATTTACTTTTGACGGACTCTCATATGGACTAGTGGCACATCCGCTTATCCAATAATTTTGCAAAAAGAGCTGGCAATGGGATTCCCAGTCCGAATTAATTAACTTAAATAGACACTCCTCCATGGTTTGTGATTGTTGGACGGCACCCGAAGGATTCGGTTAGCCATGGCTTGTGTAAGCAAAGGTTGGGGGAGTGTCATCATCATAATAAAACTTAAATAAAAAGGCACTCCTTCATGGTACGTGATTGTTGGCAGGCACCCGAGGATTCGGTTAGTCATGGTTCGTGAAAGAAAGGTTGGAAGGAGTGCCAACCAAAAATAAATAAATGGGAGCCGCTCTTGAAGGTAGTTAGTGTACCCATTACCATTCGTTGACAACAACAAACACCTCTCAAAATAATTTTACTACTGCTTTACAAATGAAAAGCTCTAGCGCATGTTAATCCCTGCTTCCCTCTGCGAAGGGTCAATCTTTTACTTTTATGTTGTGTCTCCATTCTTTCTTTGAGCACTATCTTGAGAGCACAACTGTCATTCTTAGTATAATATGCTTGTCTCAAAATATGATTAATTGTGGTATAACTTTGATGCTTTTATCTTTGACAATCACTATTTCTAGTCTTTCTATGAACTCAAGAGGTGCCTCGGCATTTATGTTTTGCCGATCAAATACAGGCAAGCGAGATACCACTTTATCATATTCTCTTATGAACATTGCAATCCTGCTTATATACATGATTCATGGTGCTTATTATTAATTGTTGGTACTTCTCCATGATTGACATAGCTGTTGGATGATCTTATTTGCATGTATCTCATTATGAACTGCTTAAGTATTAGCCATAGCATGAGAATATATACATCATATGAGCAAATGTGTTCGTGAAAGTTCTTTTATCGCTCAGTTGTTAACTGAATTGCTTGAGGACAAGCAATAAGCTAAGCTTGGGGGAGTTGATACGTCCAAAACGTATCTACTTTCCCGAACACTTTTGCTATTGTTTTGCCTCTAATTTGTGTATTTTGGATACAACTAACACGGACTAACGCTGTTTTCAGCAGAATTGCTCTGGTGTCTCGTTTTTGTGCAGAAATCCAACTTTCGGGAAAATCCTCGGAATTTCTTCAGATGGCCCTATTTTACCAAAATATTGACGGAGCCAGAAGGGCGAAGGAGGTGGAGGCCCGGGGCCCCACACCATAAGGCGGCGCGCCCAGGGGGGGCCCGCGCGGCCCTATGGTGTGGCCCCCTCGGCCGGCCTCCGACGCCCCCCTTTGGACTACTTATCGGGTTCGACCTAAAAACGCACGGGGAGAAGTCGACATCGCAGAAACCCTCCAGAGAGCCGCCACATCGCGAAACTCCGTCGCGGGAGCCAGAAGTCTCCGTTGGCACTCCGCGGGACGGGGAATTGGAGGAGATCTTCACCGCCATCACCGCCAACGCCTCTCCATCAACCAGCAATGTTTCCCCCATCCATGTGTGAGTAATTCCCCCGCTGTAGGCTGAAGGGGATGGTAGGGATTGGATGAGATTGGTCATGTAATAGTCATAAGATTGTTAGGGCATAGTGCCTAGTATCCGTAGATGTCACTTTTATGATATTGTTGCAACTTGTTATGCTTAATGCTTGTCACTAGGGCCCGAGTGCCATGATCTCAGATCTGAACATGTTATTTATTCATGAAGATATTCGTTGTTTATGATCTTACCTATAAGTTGTATACACATGTCGCTGTCCGGAACCAATGCCCCGAAGTGACAATCGGGACAACCGGAGGGGATGGTAGTGATGTGAGGATCACATGTGTTCACGGAGTGTTAATGCTTTGCTCCGGTACTCTATTAAAAGGAGTACCTTAATATCCAGTAGTTTCCCTAGAGGCCCGGCTGCCACCGGCTGGTAGGAAGAAGATGTTGTGCAAGTTTCTCATTGCGAGCACGTACGACTATATATGGAACACATGCCTATTGATTGATTAGTACTTGGATACCGTTTTATTATTATCTGCAAATGCCCCTGCTTTGATTGTTACATGAGTTTCTCTCATCCATGCAACGCCCGTTAAATCCGTCCCTGTGCCTACAGTATTTTAATCCTGCTGTTTACTATAATCACTACTGCTGTCTTTATTTCACCGCTGCTGTTATTTCGCTATTTCCATTGCCATAGAACTGTTACTACTGATAAACTCTTGCGAGCAAGTCTGTTTCCAGGTGCAGCTGAATTGACAACTCCGGTTAAGGCTTTCAAGTATTCTTTGTCTCCCCTTGTGTCGAATCAATAAATTGGGTAATACTTCCCTCGAAGACTGTTGCGATCCCCTATACTTGTGGGTCATCACGGCCACCCCTCTCCCCAAACCCTAGCGCCCGCTCCTCCACCATATCCCGCACGCTTAGCGAAGCTCCGCCGGATTTCTCCACCACCAGACACCACGCCGTCGTCTTGCCGGATTCAAGAGGAGCTACTACTTCCGCTGCCCGCTGGAACGGGGAGGTGGACGTCGTCTTCATCAACAACCGAACGTGTGACCGAGTACGGAGGTGCTGCCCGTTCGTGGCAACCGATCGTGATCAAGATCTTCTACGCGCTTTTGCAAGCGGCAAGTGAACGTCTACCGCAGCAACAAGAGCCTCCTCTTGTAGGCTTTGGAATCTCTTCAAGGGTGAGTCTCGATAATCCCTCGTTGCTACCGTCTTCTAGATTGCATCTTGGCTTGGATTGCGTGTTCGCCGTAGGAAAATTTTTGTTTTCTATGCAACGTTATCCTACAGTGGTATCAGAGCCGTGTCTATGCATAGATGGTTGCACGAGTAGAACACAATGGTTTGTGGGCGTTGATGCTCTTGTTATCTTTAGTTGAGTACTTTGCATCTTTGTGGCATAGTGGGATGAAGCGGCTCGGGCTAACTTTACATGACCGCGTTCATGAGATTTGCTCCACGCTTGACATGCAACTTGTATTGCATAAGTGGCTTTGCGGGTGTCTGTCTCTCCTACTATAGTGAAGATTCAATTTACTCTTCTATTGAAAACACTAGTATCGCCGTTGTGGTTCATGTTCGTAGGTAGATTGGATCTTACTCGAAAACCCTAAACCACGTAAAATATGCAAACCAAATTAGAGAACGTCTAACTTGTTTTTGCAGGGTTTGGTGATGTGATATGGCCATAATGTGATGATGAATATGTATGAGATGATCATTATTGTATTGTGGCAACCGGCAGGAGCCTTATGGTTGTCTTTAAATTTCATGTTGAGTAGTATTTCAAAGTAGTTGTAATAGTTGCTACATGGAGGACGATCATGAAGACGGCGCCATTGACCTTGGTGCTTCGCCGACGATGATGGAGATCATGCCCGTTGATGATGGAGATCATGTCCGTGCTTTGGAGATGAAGATCAAAGGCGCAAAGACAAAAGGGCCATATCATATCACATATGAACTGCATGTGATGTTAATCCTTTTATGCATCTTATTTTGCTTAGATCGCGACGGTAGCATTATAAGATGATCCCTCACTAAAATCTCAAGATAATAAAGTGTTCATCCTTAGTAGCACCGTTATCAAGTCTTGTCGTTTCGAAGCATCTCGTGATGATCGGGTGTGATAGATTCAATAAGTACATACAACGGGTGCAAGACAGTTTTGCACATGCGGATACTAAGGTGGCCTTGAGCCTAGCATGTACAGACATGGTCTCGGAACACGTGATACCGAAAGGTAGAGCATGAATCATATGATTGATATGATGAACACTTTGAGTGTTCGCCATTGAAATCACACCTTTTCTCGTGATGATCGGGTTTAGGTGCGGTAGATTTGGTTCGTGTGATCACTAAGACAATGCGAGGGATATTGTTTTGAGTGGGAGTTCACCTAGATTTTTAATTATGTAGAATTAAAATTTGAACTCAATTTGTCATAAACTTAGTCTAAACTATTGCAAATATGTTGTAGATATGGCGTCCCCAATCAATTTTAACCAGTTCCTAGAGAAAGAAAAACTTAAGAGCAACGGTAGCAACTTCACCGACTGGTTCCGTCATGTGAGGATCTTCCTCAATGGCGGAAATCTGCAATATGTGCTTGATGCACCGCTAGGTGACCCTCCTGCAGAAACTGAAACCGATGAAGTAAAGAATGTTTACGCGACTCGGAAAACTCGGTACTCTCAAGTTCAGTGTGCCATCTTATGCAGTCTGGAATCCGATCTTCAAAAACGTTTTGAGCACCACGACCCTCATGAGTTGATGAAAGAGTTGAAGACTATTTTTGAGACTCATGCGGCCGTGGAATGCTATGAAGCATCGAAACACTTTTTCAGCTGTATGATGGAAGAAGGCAGCTCCATTAGTGAGCACATGCTCGTCATGACCGGGCATGCGAAGAAACTCAGTGACTTGGGAATAGTGATTCCTAAAGACTGGGATTAATCGTGTCCTTCAATCACTGCCACCAAGTTATAAGAACTTTGTGATGAACTACAATATGCAGAACATGAACAAGGAGTTTCTGAACTCTTTGGCATGCTAAAAGCTGCTGAGATTGAGATCAAGAAAGAGCACCAAGTGTTGATGGTCAACAAGACCACCAGTTTCAAGAAACAGGGCAAGTCTAAGGGAAAATTCAAGAAGGGTGGCAAGAAAGCTGCCACGCCTCCTATGAAACCTAAGAACGGCCCTAAGCCTGATGCTGAGTGCTATTACTGCAAGAGAAGGGACACTGGAAGCGTAATTGCTCCAAGTATTTGGCGATCTGAAGAGCGGCCTTGTCAAGAAGAAGAA
This sequence comes from Lolium multiflorum, assembly GCA_030979885.1. NCBI lineage: Eukaryota > Viridiplantae > Streptophyta > Magnoliopsida > Poales > Poaceae > Lolium > Lolium multiflorum. Next base: position 67,499,443 of record CM061749.1, on the reverse strand, counting down.
AGAAGGTATATTTGATATACATGTTATAGATGTTCATTTCACTGGTTCTCGTTCTAGTACCTGGGTATTTGATACTGGTTCGGTTGCTCATATTTGTAACTCGAAACAGGAACTAAAGAATAAACGACAACTGCTGAAAGATGAAGTGACAATGCGCGTTGGAAACGGATCCAAGGTCAATGTGATCGCAGTCGGGACACTTCCTCTACATCTACCTTCGGGATTAGTTTTAAGCCTAAATAATTGTTATTATGTACCTGCGTTGAGCATGAACATTATATCTGGATCTTGTTTAATGCAAGACGGTTATTCATTCAAGTCTGAGAATAATGGTTGTTCTATTTTTATGAATAATATCTTTTATGGTCGAGCACCACAAAAGAATGGCTTATTTCTGTTAGATCTCGATAGTAGTGATACGCATATACATAACATTGATGCTAAGCGAATTAAATTGAATGATAATTCTACTTATATGTGGCACTGTCGTCTTGGTCATATTGGAGTGAAACGCATGAAGAAACTCCATACCGATGGATTACTTGAATCACTTGACTTTGAGTCACTTGATAGATGCGAAGCATGTCTGATAGGAAAAATGACTAAGACTCCATTCTCGGGTATGATGGAGCGAGCTACTGACTTATTGGAAATCATACATACAGATGTGTGTGGACCAATGAGTGTAGCATCGCGCGGTGGTTATCGTTATGTTCTAACCTTCACAGATGATTTGAGTAGATATGGGTATATCTATTTAATGAAACATAAATCCGAAACTTTCGAGAAGTTTAAGGAATTCCAAAGTGAAGTAGAAAATCAACGTAACAAGAAGATTAAATTTCTACGATCTGATCGCGGAGGTGAATATCTGAGTTATGAGTTTGGCATGCATTTAAAGAAATGCGGAATACTTTCACAATTGACACCTCCGGGAACACCACAACAACGGTGTGTCGAACGTCGTAATCGAACTCTCTTGGATATGGTTCGTTCTATGATGTCTCTTACTGATTTGCCGTTATCATTTTGGAGTTATGCATTAGAGACAGCCGCATTCACTTTAAATAGAGCACCATCAAAATCCGTTGAAACGACGCCGTATGAATTATGGTTTAATAAGAAACCTAAGCTGTCGTTCCTAAAAGTTTGGGGTTGCGAAGCCTATGTAAAAAAGTTACAACCGGACAAGCTAGAACCCAAAGCGGAGAAATGCGTCTTCATAGGATACCCTAAGGAAACTATAGGGTACACTTTCTATCACAGATCCGAAGGCAAGATCTTTGTTGCTAAGAACGGAACCTTTCTTGAGAAAGAATTTCTCACTAAAGAAGTGACTGGAAGAAAAGTAGAACTCGATGAGATTGAAGAATCTCTACTCGTTGATCAGAGTAGCGCAGTACCGGAAAATGTTCTGTACCACCTACACCGGCAACAGAGGAAGCTAATGATAATGATCATGAAACTTCAAATGAGACAACTACTGAACCTCGCAGATCGACAAGGGATCGTGCCACTCCAGATTGGTATGATCCTTGTCTAAATGTCATGATTGTGGATAACAATGATGAAGACCCTGCGACGTATGAAGAAGCAATGATGAGCCCAGATTCCAACAAATGGCAAGAAGCCATGAAATCGAAATGGGATCCATGTATGATAACAAAGTATGGACTTTGGTAGACTTACCGATAGCCGCAAGGCTGTCGAGAATAAATGGATCTTCAAAAGAAAAACAGATGCTGATGGTAATATTATTGTCTATAAAGCTCGACTTGTCGCAAAGGGTTTCCGACAAATTCAAGGTGTTGACTATGATGAGACTTTCTCACCTAGCGAAGCTAAAATCTGTGAGGATTTTGTTAGCAATAGCTGCATTTTTCGATTATGAGATTTGGCAGATGGATGTCAAAACGGCGTTCCTTAATGGTGACATTGAGGAAGAGTTGTATATGGTACAACCCAAAGGTTTTGTCGATCCTAAAAATGCTGACAAAGTATGCAAACTTCAGCGTTCAATCTATGGACTGAAGCAAGCATCGAGAAGTTGGAACCGACGCTTTGATAAGGTGATCAAAGACTTCGGGTTTATACAGTGTCATGGAGAGGCCTGTATTTACAAGAAAGTGAGTGGGAGCTCTGTAGCATTCTGATATTATATGTAGATGACATATTATTGATTGGGAATGATATAGAACTATTAAGCAGTGTAAAAGGTTATTTGAATAATAGTTTTTCAATGAAAGACCTTGGTGAAGCATCATACATATTAGGCATCAAGATTTATAGAGATAGATCAAGACGTCTAATAGGGCTATCACAGAGTACATACCTGGACAAGATTCTGAAGAAGTTTAGAATGGACGAAAGTAAGAAAGGATTCTTACCTATGTTACCAGGCAAGGTCTTGAGTAAGACTCAAGGACCGGCTACGGCAGAAGAAAGAGAAAGGATGAGTCAGATCCCCTATGCCTCGGCAGTAGGCTCTATCATGTATGCCATGCTATGTACAAGACCGGATATAGCACATGCTGTTAGTTTGACTAGCAGATATCAAAGTGATCCAGGAATGGAACACTGGACAGCGGTCAAGAATATCCTGAAGTACTTGAAAAGAACTAAGTATATGTTTCTTTGTTATGGAGGTGACCAAGAGCTCGTTGTAACAAGTTACACCGATGCAAGTTGGAACACCGATCCCGATGACTCTAAGTCACAATCTGGGTACGTGTTTATATTGAATGGTGCTTGTAAGTGGGCAAGCTCGAAGCAGTGCACGGTGGCGAAATCCTCAACGAATCGGAGTACATAGCGGCTTCGGAGGCTTCATCGAAGCGGTATGGATGAAGAGGTTCATTGTAGAGCTCGGTGTGGTTCCTAGTGCATTGGACCCACTAGTCATCTTGTGACAACATGGGTGCCATTGCCAATGCACAAGAACCAAGGTCACACAAGAGCTGAAGCATATCAAGCTGCGTTACCACTCGATTCGCGAGTACATCGAAGATGGAGAAGTAAAGATTTGCAAAGTACACTGATCTGAATGTAGCAGATCCGTTGACTAAAGCTCTCCCTAGGGCAAAGCATGACCAACACCAGAATGCCATGGGTGTTAGGTACCTTACAATGTAATCTAGATTATTGACTCTAGTGCAAGTGGGAGACTGTTGGAGATATGCCCAAGAGGCAATAATAAAAGTGGTTATTATATATCTTTATGTTTATGATAAAAGTTTATATACCATGCTATAATTGTATTAACTGAAACATTGATACATGTGTGATATGTAAACAACAAAGAGTCCCTAGTAAGCCTCTTAACTAGCTTGTTGATTAATAGATGATTAGTTTCATAATCATGAACATTGGATGTTATTAATAAACAAGGTTATATCATTGTATGAATGATGTAATGGACACACCCAATTAAGCGTAGCATAAGATCACGTCATTAAGTTATTTGCTATAAGCTTTCGATACATAGTTACCTAGTCCTTATGACCATGAGATCATGTAAATCACTTATACCGGAAAGGTACTTTGATTACATCAAACGCCACTGCGTAAATGGGTGGTTATAAAGGTGGGATTAAGTATCGGAAAGTATGAGTTGAGGCATATGGATCAATAGTGGGATTTGTCCATCCCGATGACGGATAGATATACTCTGGGCCCTCTCGGTGGAATGTCGTCTAATGTCTTGCAAGCATATGAATAAGTTCATAAGAGACCACATACCACGGTACGAGTAAAGAGTACTTGTCAGGAGATGAGGTTGAACAAGGTATAGTGTGATACCGATGATCAAACCTCGGACAAGTAAAATATCGCATGACAAAGGGAATTGGTATCGTATGTGAATGGTTCATTCGATCACTAAAGTCATCGTTGAATATGTGGGAGCCATTATGGATCTCCAGATCCCGCTATTGGTTATTGGTCGGAGTGAGTACTCAACCATGTCCGCATAGTTCGCGAACCGTAGGGTGACACACTTAAAGTTGGATGTAGAAATGGTAGTACTTGAATATGGAATGAAGTTGGAATATTTGTTAGGAGTCCCGGATGTGATCCCGGACATCACGAGGAGTTCCGGAATGGTCAGGAGAATAAGATTCATATATAGGATGTCATTTTATGTGAATAAAATGTCGCGGAAGGTTCTATGGAAGGTTCTAGAAGGTTCTAGAAAAGTCCGGAAGAAACCACCAAGGAAGGTGGAGTCCACATGGGACTCCACCTCCATGGCCGGCCAACCCTAGTGGGGAGGAGTCCCAAGTGGACTCCCGGCCACACCCCCTATGGAAGGTGGAAATCCCACCTTTGGGTGGGAGTCCTAGTTGGGCTAGGTTTCACCACCATATGGAAGGTTTTTGGTTCGGGTCTTATTCGAAGACTTGGAGACCAACTCTTGGGGATCCACCTATATAATGAGGGGCCAAGAGAGGGGGCCGGCCACACCAAAGCCTCAGCGCGCCCCTATAGTGGCCGGCCACCCCCTCTCCCCAAACCCTAGCGCCCCGCTCCTCCACCATATCCCGCACGCTTAGCGAAGCTCCGCGATTTCTCCACCACCACCGACACCACGCCGTCGTGTTGTCGGATTCAAGAGGAGATACTACTTCGCGCGCCCAGGGGAGGTGGACGTCGTCTTCATCAACAACCGAACGTGTGACCGAGCACGGAGGTGCTGCCCGTTCGTGGCACCGGAACCGATCGTGATCAAGATCTTCTACGCACTTTTGCAAGCGGCAAGTGAACGTCTACCGCAGCAACAAGAGCCTCCTCTTGTAGGCTTTGGAATCTCTTCAAGGGTGAGTCTCGATAATCCCCTCGTTGCTACCGTCTTCTAGATTGCATCTTGGCTTGGATTGCGTGTTCGCCGTAGGAAAATTTTTGTTTTCTATGCAACGTTATCCTACAGTTTATTCGTATTTTAGTATTTTCGTTTGAAATGTCGCATTGTATCGTTGCACTTTTAAAATATATTCGTATTTCGATCAAATTTTCATTGTTTGTTTGATGAATTTTCAAAAAAAACTGTCGGATTACCAGTTTGTGACGCGCGCGCTACAAAATAAAGCCTCTACCGGAGGTGCGTTTTTTGCACAACAACGCGCGCTGCAAAATAGAGCTTCTGCCGGGGGCAAATTCGCTGCAAAATCAGTCCGTAGCAACGCATGGGCTTATTTCCTATTACGGCGCCGTATCTCGGGAAGACGATGCGACGAGAACGCTGATTGGCCTTTGTCGCCGACAAGTTGGGGCCACCAGGCATGCAGCAACTTTCCATGACGATTCCCACGCTATTGTTTCCTCCGGACTCCCCGAACGCTTCCCAGGAGGCCAGGGTTGACATGGACTTGCCGGATGGATGAAAGACCAAATCCAAACGAAAACGAGGAGCGTTGTCCGAATAAAAAAAAGGATGCTGGGCGTTGTTGGGGAGACAGCTGGAGATGTTCTGAAGCATCACTAATATGAATTACATATGTTTCGATCGTCTCGACAAAGGTGATGAACTCATTCATCACCTTCTGCTTCAGAAACCAGGTAGCTGAGATAAGGCCACAGAGGTTGCTTATCAAATCACAGGCTAATGCAGAATTGCAGTTGCAGATTGATGCTGCATCACCACACTTCAAGCAACACCCAGAGGGAAGCGCTTTCCTCTTACTCTCGAGGACACAACATTCACGTCTCTGTCTCTGCATCACTGAAATGCTATCCTAAGATACATCGGGTACACACTAGACAGTAGCCAGACCAGAAACCTTTGCATCCAAGGGATTCTGCAAGCTAGACTGAATGACTAGTAATCTGAGCTGAATTTACGAAGAAAGAGCAGATGCAGAACACAGATAATCCTTAAATTTGTACGGTAGAGAGTAAAAACAAACCGACTAGCCGACGTAGCCCACGGAGGACACCTAATTTTTCCCTATGTTGTTTATTAAACGCATCTCACTGGAAGTATTTCAGCGACGAACTAATTGACACAAACATGCCAACCATTACTGGGCATTAGACACCAATTATTATAGTAACTAATTGACACAAACTAAGAACACTTCCATGACCCGAAGACGTGTCTGATGAGACAAATAGCATGCTTGATAGATAACTAATAAATGATGCTCTGGCTCAAAACAATTCAGCTACAATCGGTAGATCTGTGAAGAAACAAAAGGAGAAAAACAGAGATATTTGCACTTTGTAGGCTGCCTTGCGTCAAATCACTACAAATCATAGAGTCCAGGTGCTATACATCAGTTACAATGGGCACAATACATTAGAAGGAAACCACGAACTCGGGCAAACATTACATCTTCGAAACAATCTAGGAAAACGAACAGGCAGATGATCACAGCGAGCTGATAAATCAGTTCGATGATACCAGTGATGACTCATCCATCGTCATTTGTCGTTGCCGGCGCCGTCGTCGTCGGAGTAGCCGTCGTCGTAGCGGATGCCGACGTCTTCCCGAAGTCCAAGGCGAGCAAACATCTCGCTACACTTTTTGACCGCCTTTGCGCGTGACTCGGCCAGAATCGCCTTGAATTCTTCGTCGCTGATGATCTCGTCGCCGTCGTCGTCATCAGAATCAGATACCTCTGGTTCGTCCTCCGCCTTCCTTTTCCCGCCCATCACGCTCCTTGCGGGCAATCAGAAACTCCGATGCCCGCCGCGATGAGGACCGTGCTCCTCAAAGGAATCAGGAGAAGTCTGATCCGCCGCGACCAGAAATTTCGGCGAGTTTAGGCTGGTGGGGAATCGGGAATTGGTGATTGGGAATTGGGGATCTGTGGAGGCGGCTGCGCGTGGTCTTCACTATATAAAGGCGGAACCCTATCTTCCAGACTAATCGTCGGGGTCGGACTGGCGCAAGGTCCGTCTTCGAGTCCAATTCGTTCCGAGGCCCACAGCAAACAGCCCAAAGACCACGGACCACAGCCCATAGGCCATAGCCCACGGCCACTCCCAACAGCCCGGCCTCACGTGACGACACACGCGGTGAAGCTAAGCCACGAGAGGAGAACTAACGCGACATCGGAATGACTTGGCAATTCTAGTTTTTTTTTTTTGAGAGGGAAACCACATGTTTCATCAATCGGAAAATCAGAAATCAAGTTACATGAAGCAAAACATGTGGAAAATAAAAAGCAAACCGATGATTAACCTAAATTTACAGATAAAATCCTAAAAGATCAAGAAATACAAGACAATCTCTAGGGTTTCCTGCAACCACTGTAGCCAGCGGCCGCCGCCCAACTCCAGCACCGCTGAGACGGACACAGGAAGAGACGCCGAGCCTCCACCATTGCAAGATACAAAAAAAAGCACCATTGAAAGGATCGTATGCCGCACCTAGAGGGGGTGGTGAATAGGTGCTAACCAATATTTAGTTCTTTTTCAATTTAGGCTTGACACAAAGGTAAATTCTCTAGATATGCAACTATGTGAATTTCCCTATATGACAAGGTCAACGACTAAGCAAGATATGGCTACGCAATATATAGAGGAGATAAAGGATAGAGGTAACCGAGAGTGGAGCACACGGAGACACAGAGTTGATTCCCGTAGTTCCCTTCCTTTGCAAGAAGGTACGTCTACGTTTGGAGGAGTGTGGTCGCTACGCCAGATCAACAGTCACGAAGACTTCACTCAGGTCTCCTGTGAGCAACGCCATGAAGGCCTAGCCCACTTCCACTAAGAGATTTCCTCGAGGCGGAAACCGGGCCTTTACAAGGTTCTTGGGGCACACATCCACAACCAAATTGGAGGCTCCCAAATCTGTAACAACACAACAAATCAACAAGGATACATCAACAACAACAACTAGGGATCCAAGTAGGAACACTAGCAAAGGGTCCCTCAAGCATAAGAGGGGGAAATGAAAATCGCTTCGGTGAGGATGTAGATCGGTGTCTTCTCCTTCGAATCTCTAAAGATCAAGAGCTTTGGTTGGGTGAGGAAGGAGATCTTGCAAATCTTGTGTTCTTGGAGAGGCTCTAATGGTGGTGAAGCTTGGCAGATTTTGTTGGAGATATGCCCAAGAGGCAATAATAAAAGTGGTTATTATATATCTTTATGTTTATGATAAATGTTTATATACCATGCTATAATTGTATTAACTGAAACATTGATACATGTGTGATATGTAAACAACAAAGAGTCCCTAGTAAGCCTCTTAACTAGCTTGTTGATTAATAGATGATTAGTTTCATAATCATGAACATTGGATGTTATTAATAACAAGGTTATATCATTGTATGAATGATGTAATGGACACACCCAATTAAGCGTAGCATAAGATCACGTCATTAAGTTATTTGCTATAAGCTTTCGATACATAGTTACCTAGTCCTTATGACCATGAGATCATGTAAATCACTTATATCGGAAAGGTACTTTGATTACATCAAACGCCACTGCGTAAATGGGTGGTTATAAAGGTGGGATTAAGTATCCGGAAAGTATGAGTTGAGGCATATGGATCAACGGTGGGATTTGTCCATCCCGATGACGGATAGATATACTCTGGGCCCTCTCGGTGGAATGTCGTCTAATGTCTTGCAAGCATATGAATAAGTTCATAAGAGACCACATACCACGGTACGAGTAAAGAGTACTTGTCAGGAGACGAGGTTGAACAAGGTATAGTGTGATACCGATGATCAAACCTCGGACAAGTAAAATATCGCGTGACAAAGGGAATTGGTATCGTATGTGAATGGTTCATTCGATCACTAAAGTCATCGTTGAATATGTGGGAGCCATTATGGATCTCCAGATCCCGCTATTGGTTATTGGTCGGAGTGAGTACTCAACCATGTCCGCATAGTTCACGAACCGTAGGGTGACACACTTAAAGTTGGATGTTGAAATGGTAGTACTTGAATATGAAATGAAGTTGGAATATTTGTTCGGAGTCCCGGATGGGATCCCGGACATCACGAGGAGTTCCGGAATGGTCCGGAGAATAAGATTCATATATAGGATGTCATTTTATGTGAATAAAATGATGCGGAAGGTTCTATGGAAGGTTCTAGAAGGTTCTAGAAAAGTCCGGAAGAAACCACCAAGGAAGGTGGAGTCCACATGGGACTCCACCTCCATGGCCGGCCAACCCTAGTGGGGAGGAGTCCCAAGTGGACTCCCCCTTGGGGGCCACCCCCCCATGGAAGGTGGAATTCCCACCTCTAGTGGGAGGGAAAGTTTCCCACCATATGGAAGGTTTTGGTTTCGGGTCTTATTCGAAGACTTGGACACCAACACTTGGGATCCACCTATATAATGAGGGGCCAAGGGAGGGGCCGGCCACCTAAGACCACAAGTTGGCCCCCATAGAGTGGCCGGCCACCCTCCCAAACCCTAGCTTTGCTCCTCCACTTCATATTGCCCGCATAGCTTAGCGAAGCTCCGCCGGACTTCTACACCGCCAGACACCACGCCGTCGTGCTGTCGGATTCAAGAGGAGCTACTACTTCCGCTGCTGGAACGGGGAGGTGGACGTCGTCTTCATCAACAACCGAACGTGTGACCGAGTACGGAGGTGCTGCCCGTTCGTGGCGCGGAACCGATCGTGATCAAGATCTTCTACGCGCTTTTGCAAGCGGCAAGTGAACGTCTACCGCAGCAACAAGAGCCTCCTCTTGTAGGCTTTGGAATCTCTTCAAGGGTGAGTCTCGACAATCCCCTCGTTGCTACCGTCTTCTAGATTGCATCTTGGCTTGGATTGCGTGTTCGCCGTAGGAAAATTTTTGTTTTCTATGCTACGTTATCCCTACAGTGGTATCAGAGCCGTGTCTATGCATAGATGGTTGCACGAGTAGAACACAATGGTTTGTGGGCGTTGATGCTCTTGTTATCTTTAGTTGAGTACTTTGCATCTTTGTGGCATAGTGGGATGAAGCGGCTCGGGCTAACTTTACATGACCGCGTTCATGAGATTTGCTCCACGCTTGACATGCAACTTGTATTGCATAAGTGGCTTTGCGGGTGTCTGTCTCTCCTACTATAGTGAAGATTCAATTTACTCTTCTATTGACAACACTAGTATCACCGTTGTGGTTCATGTTCGTAGGTAGATTGGATCTTGCTCGAAAACCCTAAACCACGTAAAATATGCAAACCAAATTAGAGAACGTCTAACTTGTTTTTGCAGGGTTTGGTGATGTGATATGGCCATAATGTGATGATGAATATGTATGAGATGATCATTATTGTATTGTGGCAACCGGCAGGAGCCTTATGGTTGTCTTTAAATTTCATGTTGAGTAGTATTTCAAAGTAGTTGTAATAGTTGCTACATGGAGGACGATCATGAAGACGGCGCCATTGACCTTGGTGCTTCGCCGACGATGATGGAGATCATGCCGTTGATGATGGAGATCATGTCCGTGCTTTGGAGATGAAGATCAAAGGCGCAAAGACAAAAGGGCCATATCATATCACATATGAACTGCATGTGATGTTAATCCTTTTATGCATCTTATTTTACTTAGATCGCGACGGTAGCATTATAAGATGATCCCTCTCACTAAAATCTCAAGATAATAAAGTGTTCATCCTTAGTAGCACCGTTATCAAGTCTTATCGTTTCGAAGCATCTCGTGATGATCGGGTGTGATAGATTCGATAAGTACATATAACGAGTGCAAGACAGTTTTGCACATGCGGATACTAAGGTGGCCTTGACGAGCCTAGCATGTAAAGACATGGTCTCGGAACACGTGATACCGAAAGGTAGAGCATGAATCATATGATTGATATGATGAACACTTTGAGTGTTCGCCATTGAAATTACATCTTGTCTCGTGATGATCGGGCATAGGTGTGATGGATTTGGTTCGTGTGATCACTAAGACAATGCGAGGGATATTGTTTTGAGTGGGAGTTCACCTAGATTTTTAATTATGTAGAATTAAAATTTGAACTCAATTTGTCATAAACTTAGTCTAAACTATTGCAAATATGTTGTAGATATGGCGTCCTCAATCAATTTTAACCAGTTCCTAGAGAAAGAAAAGCTTAAGAGCAACGGTAGCAACTTCACCGATTGGTTCCGTCATGTGAGGATCTTCCTCAATGGCGGAAATCTGCAATATGTGCTTGATGCACCGCTAGGTGACCCTCCTGCAGAAACTGAAACCGATGAAGTAAAGAATGTTTACATGACTCGGAAAACTCGGTACTCTCAAGTTCAGTGTGCCATCTTATGCAGTCTGGAATCCGATCTTCAAAAACGTTTTGAGCACCACGATCCTCATGAGTTGATAAAAGAGTTGAAGACTATTTTTGAGACTCATGCGGCCGTGGAATGCTATGAAGCATCGAAACACTTTTTCAGCTGTATGATGGAAGAAGGCAGCTCCATCAGTGAGCACATGCTCGTTATGACCGGGCATGCGAAGAAACTCAGTGACTTGGGAATAGTGATTCCTAACAGACTGGGGATTAATCGTGTCCTTCAATCACTGCCACCAAGTTATAAGAACTTTGTGATGAACTACAATATGCAGAACATGAACAAGGAGTTTCCTGAACTCTTTGGCATGCTAAAAGCTGCTGAGATTGAGATCAAGAAAGAGCACCAAGTGTTGATGGTCAACAAGACCACCAGCTTCAAGAAACAGGGCAAGTCTAAAGGCAAGAACAAGAAGAGTGGCAAGAAAGCTGCCACGCCTCGTGAAACCTAAGTCGGCCCTAAGCCTGATGCTGAGTGCTATTCTGCAAGGAGAAGGGACACTGGAAGCGTAATTGCTCCAAGTATTTGGCGGATCTGAAGAGCGGCCTTGTCAAGAAGAAGAAAGAAGGTATATTTGATATACATGTTATAGATGTTTATCTCACTAGTTCTCGTTCTAGTACCTGGGTATTTGATACTGGTTCGGTTGCTCATATTTGTAACTCGAAACAGAACTAAAGAATAAACGACAACCGGAAAGATGAAGTGACGATGCGCGTTGGAAACGGATCCAAGGTCAATGTGATCGCAGTCGGGACACTTCCTCTACATCTACCTTCGGGATTAGTTTTAAGCCTAAATAATTGTTATTATGTACCCGCGTTGAGCATGAACATTATATCAGGATCTTGTTTAATGCAAGACGGTTATTCATTCAAGTCTGAGAATAATGGTTGTTCTATTTTTATGAATAATATCTTTTATGGTCGAGCACCACAAAAGAATGGCTTATTTTCTGTTAGATCTCGATAGTAGTAATACGCATATACATAACATTGATGCTAAGCGAATTAAATTGAATGATAATTCTACTTATATGTGGCATCGTCTTGGTCATATTGGAGTGAAACGCATGAAGAAACTCCATACTGATGGATTACTTGAATCACTTGACTTTGAGTCACTTGATAGATGCGAAGCATGTCTGATGGGAAAAATGACTAAAGACTCCATTCTCGGGTATGATGGAGCGAGCTACTGACTTATTGGAAATCATACACACAGATGTATGTGGACCAATGAGTGTAGCATCGCGCGGTGGTTATCGTTATGTTCTAACCTTCACGATGATTTAAGTAGATATGGGTATATCTATTTAATGAAACATAAATCCGAAACTTTCGAGAAGTTTAAGGAATTCCAAAGTGAAGTAGAAAATCAACGTAACAAGAAGATTAAATTTCTACGATCTGATCGCGGAGGTGAATATCTGAGTTATGAGTTTAGCATGCATTTAAAGAAATGCGGAATACTTTCACAATTGACACCGCCGGGAACACCACAACGAAACGGTGTGTCCGAACGTCGTAATCGAACTCTCTTAGATATGGTTCTATGATGTCTCTTGATTTGCCGTTATCATTTTGGAGTTATGCATTAGAGACAGCCGCATTCACTTTAAATAGAGCACCATCAAAATCCGTTGAAACGACGCCGTATGAATTATGGTTTAATAAGAAACCTAAGCTGTCGTTCCTAAAAGTTTGGGGTTGCGAAGCCTATGTAAAAAAGTTACAACCGGACAAGCTAGAACCCAAAGCGGAGAAATGCATCTTCATAGGATACCCTAAGGAAACTATAGGGTACACTTTCTATCACAGATCCGAAGGCAAGATATTTGTTGCTAAGAACGGAACCTTTCTTGAGAAAGAATTTCTCACTAAAGAAGTGACTGGAAGAAAAGTAGAACTCAATGAGATTGAAGAATCTCTACTCGTTGATCAAGTAGCGCGACCGGAAAATGTTTCTGTACCACCTACACCAACAGAGGAAGCTAATGATAATGATCATGAAACTTCAAATGAGACAGCTACTGAACCTCGCAGATCGACAAGGGATCGTGCCACTCCAGATTGGTATGATCCTTGTCTAAATGTCATGATTGTGGATAACAATGATGAAGACCTGCGACGTATGAAGAAGCGATGATGAGCCGATTCCAACAAATGGCAAGAAGCCATGAAATCCGAAATGGGATCCATGTATGATAACAAAGTATGGACTTTGGTAGACTTACTGATAGCCGCAAGGCTGTCGAGAATAAATGGATCTTCAAAAGAAAAACAGATGCTGATGGTAATGTTACTGTCTATAAAGCTCGACTTGTCGCAAAGGGTTTCCGACAAATTCAAGGTGTTGACTACGATGAGACTTTCTCACCTGTAGCGAAGCTAAAATCTGTGAGGATTTTGTTAGCAATAGCTGCATTTTTCGATTATGAGATTTGGCAGATGGATGTCAAAACGGCGTTCCTTAATGGAGACATTGAGGAAGAGTTGTATATGGTACAACCCAAAGGTTTTGTCGATCCTAAAAATGCTGACAAAGTATGCAAACTTCAGCGTTCAATCTATGGACTGAAGCAAGCATCGAGAAGTTGGAACCGACGTTTGATAAGGTGATCAAAGACTTCGGGTTTATACAGTGTCATGGAGAGGCCTGTATTTACAAGAAAGTGAGTGGGAGCTCTGTAGCATTCCTGATATTATATGTAGATGACATATTATTGATTGGGAATGATATAGAACTATTAAGCAGTGTAAAGGGTTATTTGAATAATAGTTTTTCAATGAAAGACCTTGGTGAAGCATCATACATATTAGGCATCAAGATTTATAGAGATAGATCAAGACGTCTAATAGGGCTATCACAGAGTACATACCTGGACAAGATTCTAAAGAAGTTTAGAATGGACGAAAGTAAGAAAGGATTCTTACCTATGTTACCAGGCAAGGTCTTGAGTAAGACTCAAGGACCGGCTACGGCAGAAGAAAGAGAAAGGATGAGTCAGATCCCCTATGCCTCGGCAATAGGCTCTATCATGTATGCCATGCTATGTACAAGACCGGATATAGCACATGCTGTTAATTTGACTAGCAGATATCAAAGTGATCCAGGAATGGAACACTGGACAGCGGTCAAGAATATCCTGAAGTACTTGAAAAGAACTAAGGATATGTTTCTTTGTTATGGAGGTGACCAAGAGCTCGTTGTAACAAGTTACACCGATGCAAGTTGGAACACCGATCCCGATGACTCTAAGTCACAATCTGGGTACGTGTTTATATTGAATGGTGCTGCAGTAAGCTGGGCAAGCTCGAAGCAGTGCACGGTGGCGAAATCCTCAACAGAATCGGAGTACATAGCGGCTTCAGAGGCTTCATCGAAGCGGTATGGATGAAGAGGTTCATTGTAGAGCTCGGTGTGGTTCCTAGTGCATTGGACCCATTTGTCATCTACGTGTAACATGGGTGCCATCGCCAATGCACAAGAGCCAAGGTCACACAAGAGGCTGAAGCATATCAAGCTGCGTTACCACTCGATTCGCGAGTACATCGAAGATGGAGAAGTAAAGATTTGCAAAGTACACACTGATCTGAATGTAGCAGATCCGTTGACTAAAGCTCTCCCTAGGGCAAAGCATGACCAACACCAGAATGCCATGGGTGTTAGGTATATTACAATGTAATCTAGATTATTGACTCTAGTGCAAGTGGGAACTGTTGGAGATATGCCCAAGAGGCAATAATAAAAGTGGTTATTATATATCTTTATGTTTATGATAAATGTTTATATACCATGCTATAATTGTATTAACTGAAACATTGATACATGTGTGATATGTAAACAACAAAGAGTCCCTAGTAAGCCTCTTAACTAGCTTGTTGATTAATAGATGATTAGTTTCATAATCATGAACATTGGATGTTATTAATAACAAGGTTATATCATTGTATGAATGATGTAATGGACACACCCAATTAAGCGTAGCATAAGATCACGTCATTAAGTTATTTGCTATAAGCTTTCGATACATAGTTACCTAGTCCTTATGACCATGAGATCATGTAAATCACTTATATCGGAAAGGTACTTTGATTACATCAAACGCCACTGCGTAAATGGGTGGTTATAAAGGTGGGATTAAGTATCCGGAAAGTATGAGTTGAGGCATATGGATCAACGTGGGATTTGTCCATCCCGATGACGGATAGATATACTAGGCCCTCTCGGTGGAATGTCGTCTAATGTCTTGCAAGCATATGAATAAGTTCATAAGAGACCACATACCACGGTACGAGTAAAGAGTACTTGTCAGGAGACGAGGTTGAACAAGGTATAGTGTGATACCGATGATCAAACCTCGGACAAGTAAAATATCGCGTGACAAAGGGAATTGGTATCGTATGTGAATGGTTCATTCGATCACTAAAGTCATCGTTGAATATGTGGGAGCCATTATGGATCTCCAGATCCCGCTATTGGTTATTGGTCGGAGTGAGTACTCAACCATGTCCGCATAGTTCACGAACCGTAGGGTGACACACTTAAAGTTGGATGTTGAAATGGTAGTACTTGAATATGAAATGAAGTTGGAATATTTGTTCGGAGTCCCGGATGGGATCCCGGACATCACGAGGAGTTCCGGAATGGTCCGGAGAATAAGATTCATATATAGGATGTCATTTTATGTGAATAAAATGATGCGGAAGGTTCTATGGAAGGTTCTAGAAGGTTCTAGAAAAGTCCGGAAGAAACCACCAAGGAAGGTGGAGTCCACATGGGACTCCACCTCCATGGCCGGCCAACCCTAGTGGGGGAGGAGTCCCAAGTGGACTCCCCTTAGGGGGCCCGCCACCCCCCCCATGGAAGGTGGAATTCCCACCTCTAGTGGGAGGGAAAGTTTCCCACCATATGGAAGGTTTTGGTTTCGGGTCTTATTCGAAGACTTGGACACCAACACTTGGGATCCACCTATATAATGAGGGGCCAAGGGAGGGGCCGGCCACCCTAAGACCACAAGCTGGCCGCCCCCATAGAGTGGCCGGCCACCCCCTCCCAAACCCTAGCTTTGCTCCTCCACTTCATATTGCCCGCATAGCTTAGCGAAGCTCCGCCGGACTTCTACACCGCCACCGACCCACGCCGTCTGTCGGATTCAAGAGGAGCTACTACTGCTGCCCGCTGGAACGGGAGGTGGACGTCGTCTTCATCAACAACCGAACGTGTGACCGAGTACGGAGGCCTGCCCGTTCGTGGCGCCGGAACCGATCGTGATCAAGATGTTCTACGCGCTTTGCAAGCGGCAAGTGAACGTCTACCGCAGCAACAAGAGCCTCCTCTTGTAGGCTTTGGAATCTCTTCAAGGGTGAGTCTCGACAATCCCCTCGTTGCTACCGTCTTCTAGATTGCATCTTGGCTTGGATTGCGTGTTCGCCGTAGGAAAATTTTTGTTTTCTATGCTACGTTATCCTACAGATTTTTGGTCAATGATTGAGCAAGGAGCAAGGTAGAAGAAGGGGGTATAAATACCCCCCTCCAAATTCCAGCCGTTGGAGCTTCCGGGGGGCCGGATAATCCGGCCTAAGTTGGGGCCGGATAATCCGCCCCCACCAAAAATCCGGCCCTGGGGAAAATCCGGCCAAATGTCCGGCCTATGTCCAGGGGAGTATTGAGCCGCGTCGCCACTGGTCCTTAGACGATTTTTGGGGGGCCGGATATTTTGGAAATATCCGGCCCGGATTATCCGGCCTTGGGCAAATCCGGGCAAATATCCGGCCAATAATCCGGCCCTTGTACTGAGCCACTTTGCCTCTGGTCCTTAGACGATTTTTGGGGGGGCGGATATTTTGGAAATATCCGGCCCGGATTATCCGGTCTTGGGGCAAATCCGGCCAAAGGTCCGGCCAATAATCCGGCCCTTGTCCAGAGCCACATTGCCTCGAGTCCTTAGCCATAAATTGGGGGCCGGATATTTTGCAAATATCCGGCCCGGATTATCCGGCCTGGTGGAACTTTTTCTGCTTTCTTTTGACTCGTTTTTCCACACATGTCACTCACATACATGTATCTATATAATTCCTGCACCACTTCATCAAACATTAGTGTATCACATGCATTGACATCGAACACACAAAACACATTGTGAGAGATGTTCTTTCAACCATCGCCAACGAGGCTTTGTGAGTCGATAAACATACCTGTTGCAACCAGCGAGGCACATGTTCGTCGATCGGGGACATCTCCATGCTGTCTTGGACCAAGATACGACGCCTGCCATCTACGAAGTCAGAGAAGAACGACATATCTACCACCTCCAGACCAATATCTTCACAAGAACCACCTCGTCCCAGCCGCCAACATCGTCGTTGATAACAACGAACGCCAACGACACGCCGAGAAACTGATCTCGACATACCTAAAGACCATCGAGAAGACCAAGATGTCGATCTGAAGGACTGATCAATACACGTTGACATGGAGGAGGTGGTGGTGCTTATCGCCACGAAGGAGCTCATGGACAGGCGGCGGAAGCGGCGGCATGGATCCACGGTCGGCCGACTTTGCATTCCGCGCAACCGCAAGCTCGGCAACGATTTGCTGATGCGCGATTGTTTGTTTCATTATTCGGATTTGAACTATTGTTGTAATAAGGATTATTGTTGATTTGTTTGCTATTCAAAACTATTAATTTTTATGTTTTATTCGGTTATTTTGTGCATTTGAAATGAACTATGTCAAACATTTGTGTTGAAATGTGCAAAAACATTGATTTGCAGTTTAATTTACAGGTTTGCTGCCTCCCCGGACGGAACAGATCCTTGAATATGCTGTTATGCAGTTTGCGCATGCCGGATCTGCTCCGCCCGGGCTTTCTTTGGTCTGCAAATCGCGTTTTTTCTCGGCCTGTATGGCTGTATTCGCGTGTTTGCGGTTTGCCATTGGCGTATCTGCTAGAGGAGATGCTCTTACCAGGTTCATGGGCGGGAGAACTGAGCAAAGCGGTGAGCGGGCCGGCATGACGCGTGTGGGATTCGCCGTATGAAACAACCAAGCATTTGCAAGTGGGCGGCGGACGGCGACTGAAGGAACAGAAGCAGAGAAGGTCGGTGTCTGATTAGGCCTGGGCTGCCTCCGCCCCGCTCCATGGCGCGTCTAGCGATGGTCACGACCAGCGAGAAAGACCCGCCCTCTCGCTCCGCTGACGGCGTGCTCGCTCTTTCATCGACCGCCCGTGTGGAGGCGGTTCCCCTTGCCGGACGGTGCGTCCTGATTCGATCTTAAGGCTACCGGCCGCGAGTGCTCCACTCCTTTGCCTCGCTGCCAGCGCCTGCCCGGGAGAATCTGAGATGGTTCGTATGATTTGGGGCGCCGTCCGGGAAAATCAAAAAAGCAGCCGGCCGGGCTGGTGTTCACTGAGCCCCGTTCGGAGAAATTGACCATGGGGCGACACAGCTGCATGGCCCGCCGCTGGCAGCCGCCATCTGACAGGGGCGCGCGGTGGTTGTCCTCATCTCATAGCCATCAGGGTCATTTTGTTGCTCGAGCCTGACGAGTGATGAGGTACCCGATTACTAGGAGCGTTGATTACTTTCTCTTCGCGTTTGATTACGGTTTTTATTTTTTACAATCAATACCACATATATTCATAGCAACAAATAGTACATGGTAGAGATAAATGAACTGACTCCAACGATTACAAAATAAAGTCTAAAAGATAGAACAAATCTTCGAGTCTTCAATTTCTTTCTTCTGAACACAATTTCTCTCCCGCAAAGAAAGATAACGAAACATAGACCTGTAGATACCGACGAAAGTTCTCCCATAATTTTTGAGCCGCAATGCGTGCGTGCAGGCAAACATTAAAGCATCATACAACATCGGAAAACAACCAGTATGTCACGGGATAATAACCGACTAGCTTTGTCGTTGTTGATGGAGAGCCGTACGAATCACCGTTGTCGAGGACGTAGCAGCCGGGACAAAACTGCGAGGATAATCCTCCTCGCGGCAACAACGACAAAAAATCCAAAATCGATCTGGCGAAGCAAGATCCGAAGGCCCATACCTAGAAAATTGTGACTGTTCAACACCACCATTGACACCGGGAAGAAGATCTCGTCGCCGAACGAAAGGCCGAAGATCACTTATTGCAGACGATGCCATCTCCATTGAGGGGAAACCAACAAGAAGGCGGCTACCAAAATCCTAACATAATCTAATGCAAACAATACTTGTATTTGAAACTTCACGCATAGATCGGGTTCCCCACTCCTCCCGACGCTGGCGAAGCCGACCGGAGGAGGGGGAACCAATCTATGGAGGAGGATGAACTGGAGGCGGCTAGGGTTGAGGCGGCGGCTGAGAGAGGAGGGACGGACGACACGAAGGGAAAAGATTCTCACTCGCGTTTGATTACGGTTAGAGCTAGCAATTTTGCTGAGTAGTAGCAACTTGATTGTTGGCTTGGTAGAAACGATCAGCAAGCTAGGTTGTTTAGGTACAAGGCTGTGTGATACGGTGATGATTTGCTTCGCCCAATAACCTGTTGGGGCATTGCTACTCATGTTGAAGGTTGTACTATTATGTCAGTACAAGATCTTGCATATTGCCATCTCTTATCTCTAATTCTTGAGTGAGCTTCAGGTGATTCGCTATTTGAAATTTTGAATAAGCACCAAAAGTGAACAAAAAGAGTATATTATGTGCCACAATTCAAGCTTGACTCTTGTTGTATAACCAAAGAAAGTTGGAAACTAAAACTTAAGGAATAACATGGCCTAGTGCCTTCTGTCTATTGGGAATATATATCTAACAACCAATCTAGGAGGGGAACATATGAAACAAAAGAGATAAAAATGAGTACCATGCCTATATTACTTTGAATTGGTTATGCAATAAACTTTCATAAGAACACATCGCTACCGATGCAGTAATCAAAATTCATGGCTTGAAGATGAAACCTACAAAATAAGAATCAATCACTTCAAAATTTCAGAACCATATACTCAACTGAAAAATTATCTGAAAAGAGCATGAAACAGTATACATAAAGAAAATTAACACTCAAAGAAGCCATGAAGTTTGTAACACTGTGATACCCGCATCATGATTGGGAGAAATGTCGTCACTCTGCCACGCCCAGAAACCAGTAGATGGCGCAATGCTTCCAGCAGGAGCCAGCGATGCCGCTCTCAGCGCAATGGGGTGCCAAAACCAGAGCCAATGGCAAGCAGCAACTATTACCTGCCGAAAGCACAATGTCTGATTAACGTACTCAGAAAGAACTTTCTCTAAGAAAGCTTAGAGACAAATTGTATGTATTAGAACACATAAACATATATCCAAAACAATTTCTTTCTGTATCTCTATCCATACAAAGGTGAACCATCTAGCACACTTTCCTTGCTCTAGAAGAGTGTACATTTGAAGTAGATCTGCACCATTATAAAAGGTGATTTTATCTGAAAAGCAGAGGGCAACTTCCTGATTATTAATTTAATTAACTGCTACCTTCTTAATTACCAACTCCAAACTGAAAAGCATATCCAAAAAAGGATGGAGAACACTTATGCTTATTCAGCCTTATCAAGAAAAAAGCATACTTATTGAGGAACAAAGAAGTAGTTGTATATGTGGTACAGATGAGCATTCTGATAAGCTAGTGTCAGGAACTTTAATACCAATCTTCTCTAGGATTGGTATTATTATTATAGTGTATAATGTTTGGAACGCACAATGCATGTAAAATCGGATGGATCCTCCATTGCCCTTGTTTCTTGATCAATATATTCAAGTGCACCATATGGAGATAATGCTTGCCCCACAATAGCATTCATCTACATCTGTAGCGGTAAAATTTTCAGAGTGAACCCAAGAGCTCTGACTTTGCAGATACTGTGGAGGATTATCACCCAACAAAGGCCAATCAACAGATGAACCCTGCCCATCGATTAAAGAGAAAGGGTCCAGGAACAATTGAACAGTTCCCATGCAAACCTGAAAGAAATACAAAAGATGAAAAGAATCAGAAACAAATCAGGAGACCACAAAAAGTAGAACAAATAAGAAACATCTCATACTGCTTAACTTAATTTTCTTATCCATGTACATTTCCGAAGGATATTTATGCTTCTGGAATAGATCAAAAAGAGATATTATGTGTAGTATTTAGTATTTACTTGAATCATATAATTCTCCAAAATAAACTACTCAAACACAAATTTCCTTGCAGGTATCTAAAAATTATTAGTAAAAGAAAGTCACAGCTATTTTGCAAGCATTTCATTAAAAAAACACCACGGTGAATACCTTGAGAACACCATCTCAGCTCGTGTTCTCGTTGGACAATCATACCACACCTGTACTGATTGGAATTTGCATCGCCACCACCCTCCTTCTGCTTTTTGCCTGCAGACAATCACCCTCCGAGAAAACGGAATCAGAGAGGGAAGATCTCAAGCAGGGCAGCGACACGATGGTCACGGAGAGAAGAGCGTCGGCCTTGGAATGGTGAGGTATCTATCGCAGTGACGTGCGGCCGCCGGAGTGCCTCTCATGGAGCTCATCCACTGGTTGAACTAACTCTGACCTGTTTGTCGCCCGCCAAGAGAGACAGAGATCACAAAAGATGGAGCATCAAGGGGTAGATGGCTACGTCGGCTCCTCCCATTACCGTGTCACCTTGAGAGAGGGAGGAGGAGCCTAGGCCTCCTCCGACCCGCCAGCCGCCTCGGGAGGAGAGAATGGCGTTGAGGTCGTCCACCTGTGCCGCCAGTCGCGTTGGTGCTTGCCCCGGTAGGCACCACTGGCCAAGGAGAGAGAGCTAGGGTGCCGGGCTGGGCTAAGGAGACGGAGGGTGGAGCGGCGCTGGGTAGCCTCTCGTCGGAACCCCTCTCTTCTACTTGTGTCGGCGGCCGGTGAGCAAGAGGGAAGCCGGAGCACGGGTGGCCCGTGCTCGTCGCCTGCAGTAGTTTTTTTCTTGGGCACGGGTAGGTATGCAGGGATTTGAGAATTACGGAGTATAAGATAGATTCTCCAAAAATTTCTATATAGACGTGGAAGGAGGGCCCAGCCCCAAACGTGTCACGGCACCAAACAACCCACCGCTCAAAACGGCAGGAACGTAATCACCGGAAGCCATCCCCAGAATACGTGCAGGAACCGGTTACCGGTAACTCCTGAAGTCAAAAGAAAAAATCATAATAGATCTGATTGACTGAAGCAGTGGGCGGAAAGAAAAAAATAAACCACGCGTCACACCACGGTTGGAGTAGCGTAACGATAAATAGCCTATCTACAGTACCAGAATCAATCAGGAAACGCTAAACAGTTCACCTTTTATATAGTGTACAAGGTATACATGTGTTCTGAGTCCAAATAATAACATGACTATTTTTGAATGTAGAGATGAATGTATTTCAACTGCTTTATATATTAACGCATTATCATATATTAGAGATGATTTCCATGTAAATTATGATTTCTATGTTAAGCAAAGGTGTTCTTCTAAAAAGTAGTATTGATGCAAATTACATTTTTGTATATATATATGTGTGACATTGCAGTTGATTTTATTTCAATTGATGCAAAATTAGAAATGATATTTTTCTTACAAACAACAAGTTCTGATGGTGCGCTCAAGAAGGCACCAATGCCTCGAGCTAGGCAACATATGATGCAGGACAACGGGTACCCGAACTAGAAAATACATGTGGGAATTCGAAACAAAAAAGAGGATGACGGCACCTAAGAACCGAAGGAAAGGGGGTGGGCGGCACCGGTGAACAGAAAAAAGAGCTAGCGACATCAATCACGAGCATGAACAGGGTGGTGTCGTTCGGAAAAAAAATTGCTGGGAACGGGCCGCACGCTGCCTCTTTTAGGGCCCCTCTTTAGATTGCGACACGTCACCCTCAGCGCGCATCTCAAAGCTGCCTAGAATCCCCTCACCTGTAGATACGTATCTGTAACTGGGCGTAGTTGTAGTGCTGTACACAGTAGTCTTTCCAGGGAAAAGAGCATTAACCGCACGGAACTCTCACCAGCCGCATCTCACGGACGCGCCGCCGCTGGTGCCGGTGCCGGCGAACGTCCGCCTCATCGCCGCAGCTTTCCGCTCACGAGCTGCCCCAACTTAGCGTACTGCATCTCGCGAAAGCGGTGGACCAGCGAGCGACCGATTCCTCACCGTCGCCTTCTGCTCGCAAGCCACCTCGCCGCGGCTTCGTTGCTTCTTGCGGAAGCTCGGCCGCTGGCCTGCGCCCGATTCCAGTGAAGGAAAAAACTAAGCTCAGCCCATGCCGTTCCACTAATTTCTTCTCCACTTGTAGTTTATCCTATAGTTTTTAACTGAATTTTGGTGTTCTGTTATGCAGGATTGCAAGCACTGAACCTGTTCAGTAATTTTAGACTTTCTCACATTCAGCTAGCAAAGATTTGATCTTCGATGCATAGAAAGCTTGCCAGTAGAGTGCTGGATTTCTAGCAAGGTTCCCTCGGTTGCAGTCATGCTACACTGCTATTGTTCTTTGTGCCAAATTCTTTGGGCTTGCAACTGTAGAAATGTTGAGTGTGAGGACGTCTTTGAAGATGAAGAAAAAGCTTGTCAGCTGGGGCTCCAGAGCATCCATGATCCGTTTACATGGTCTGCCATCTTCGAGCTTGACAATGGAGGTGTAGAAAAATAGGAAGATTGTAATTCAGCAGCTTACTTTGTAGCTGCTTTAGCTAGAAATTCAAGGCAAAAAAGTTTCTGTTTGGGTTCTGTCCTAGTCTAGCTGATCTAGTTGTCAAGTCTGTAAACTTTGTTATTACCAATCAATGAAATCACTTTTTCCCGCAAAAAAGAACAATTGTACTGTGTGCTATATGTCTATATTCGGATTGATGAATGAATGAACATATGGTTTTTCCCCTCAAGTATAAGATTATTTGCAATATTTTACTGAAAAGGATAATCCTACCGCTAGAATGTACCCAGCAATACTTTAGAATGCTTGACATGACCTATATTTGTCAATGGGCTTGAGCTCATACTTGACTGCAGGTGAAGAAAGCAAGCACTAGAAGTCTACTGCATCATTTGGTAAGAAGTACTCACTGTAATGATCCAGTGCAACATTATGTAAATTTTATTTGTACAACTAACATTTATACATTGACCAGAAGAAGGAAAAAGGTACTACTATGCCTACTCCTTCCGTCCTCCAGGATTCGGTTGATCAAAATCCAATCTTCGCGAAGGGTGCAGCACCTCCGAAGCTTGATCAGTTTGAAGTAGAAGTTCAGTGTATCCTCCTTGGATGAATGGACGAAACATGGTCGAAGAATCCCCGTAAAAAGTAGTATTTGTGAAGTGTGGTACTGTACTATTAGAGCTTGTGCCTTCCTCAAAAGATCCCTGTGCAATGAAAAGTTAGGAAATTGTTCAGAGGCTTTGTTTTATAATTATGTTACATAAAAATATAAGAAAAACTAGAGTAATTTGTCTTACTGCAAATTGTAAGGGACCTTGTCCATTAAACATACTAGATGATTCCCCGCGCGTTGCTGCGGTAATTTTGTAAAATATGATTGATTTACTATTCACATACACTCCAATAAAATTTACCAAAATTATTAATTAATGATTTTTCGTTGCTATTAAAAAACAGGTCACCATGCATGCTTATACTATTGGAAACACTATGTACTGAAAGGGTTCATAGTGTCGAGTAAGAAAATAGGGAAAATATGCCCTATCTTTATGTACAAATTAGATAAAATTAGGGCATATGAATTCAGCCTTCTATATTGAGGAACAATTTCTGGATGTTTGATACATCTTAAGTTCGAATATTCTTGCTATCGGAGACGGCAGATCCTCCATTTTCTTTTTCAAGCCGTCGAAAAGATTACACATGGATTCCTCTTGGAAAGTAATAGAGATTCAATACTGATCTGAGGATATAATCATTTAACCAAAACTAATACAAAATGCTATGAAGAAACTAACATGTACAACTGGATGTGCGAAATCAAATGAAAAAAAAGGATTGGGGACAAACACCATCAGGAGACATTAACTGCAGTTGTACCAAGTTGGTCTGTTTCGAACCTTGCACAATCGACATGTAAAGTAACCCCAAAAAAACATGATGAAATAAAATGCATACAAAACTGAAGTTGTGCAAAGTAATAAAAGGAAGTGAATATCTAGAATGTCAAACCGATTTGTCTATCACACGAAAGTAGATACATAAGAGGAAATGGATAATATGTCTGATGTTACAACTTAATATTGTAAATGAGGATCCTGACTTTATGCAAAAAAAATTCCATTGTGCACGGTTCTGCAAGTCGGTCAATTTTCATATGGAAACAACAAACAATATAATTTAAACATAAAACAGTACACAATATGTATGTATAAAAATTTAAACAAACTGGATGGGAACTCACTTGAAAAGTGCTACAGACGATGTCCTGAAGACAAAGTCACACCTGGCTGCTGTTAGTAGATATGATAGAAACAATGGGAGCTAGTTGTTACGTGAGAACATAGTACCTTGCCTTCAGAAAGTTGGCCAAAAGTTGGTTGATTTGGAAGGATGCACCAGCCTCACATATGCATCGACTACTGCTTTTGCTGTTCTGCATTGCTAGATGTCAGATGAAGCTGCCCTCGTCAATACCCACATAAATTTCTAAAGAAAATCTCAACCTTGAACAAATCAGTTGAAGCTCCATAATGATAATTGTAATGGAGGCACTCAATCGTACTCATAGATAGATGCACAAAGAGAAGGAGAAGAGATACTTATCTGTAAATCTTTTTCAATTCATCATATGATGGAGAGTGGAGACATTCCATCAAACATCTGATAGAAAAAACAGTACCTGGAGGGAATACAAAAATGTTTATAGATTCAATTGCATCTAGTAGGAGGGGTAGCCCATTTCTTAGACCATATATCAGGCACGCAATCAACGCAAATGTGGTTCTGAAGCAAAATTGTATAGGAGAATACAACATTTGACACTTGGACAAAAAGACTATGGTTAATCGGCTCTTTAGAAGTGTATAAACAACTGTTATTTGCTAGTTTCAGTGAGTGAACAAAAGAAATCTTAAGCGAGCAGACGGAGAATTCCATTAATAGAAAGAAATTGGGTGGAGCTGATAAATTACCAGACAGAATCGATCCAATCAAAACTGGTGGAGGGGCCAAACCTGGAGCGGATTTCCAGCCGGGTGGAGCTGATGTATTACCATACCGAATCGATCCAATCAAATCTGGTTGAGGGGCCAAACCTGGAGCGGATTTCCAGCCAACCTCTACGCATCAACCTGCCAGATTGGGAAGACACACTTAGGGATTGAAAAAAAACTGAGAACAAATTAGACAGGGGAGCGGGAAGGTACCAGGGTGGAGGCCGGTTGCAGTGCTGGCAGGGAGAGGCGGCTTGCGTGATTGAAGCGTATGGCAGCATAGCCTGCTTTTTAAGCTTGGAGGTGGCGGCTGATTAGTTCGAGCGAGCAGTTTCAAGTGGTGATTACTGGAATTTATGAGGCGTTTTCCTCAGCATTTGTGAGGAGGAGGCCTTAGGTCGCTGGTGGAAAATTTCGTGGGAACGGGGAGGGAACGTCGCAGCCACTCAAGAAGACGAACAGAGGTTAGCCGAGGAAGAGGAACAAAGAAGAATGAACGTGCAGGGTTAGGAAGCGGGCCGACCTAGCCCAGGCCATATCGGTCCGATCTCTCGTTCGGAAGTGGGAGGGGGAGGCGAAATTTGTTAATAAGGCTACGTGGCTCGCTGTGAGACCAGGAAAATGGGGCCATCTATTAAGAAAGAGAAGATTAGTAGAAAAGTGTGGCATTGTAATATTAGAGCTTGTTCCTGCCTGAAAAGATCCATGTGTCATGAAAAGTTAGTAAATTGTTTACAGTAGTTCTTGCAAAATTATGTTACATAGAAATATAAGAAAAACTTTAGTAACTTGTCTTACAGTAAATTGTAGAGGACCTTGTCCATGAAACATATTATTAGAGAAGTGCGGCATTGTAATATTAGGACCTGCTCCTGCCTGAAAAGATTGATGTGTCATGAAAAGTTAGGAAATTGTCTTGAGTTCTTGTGGTACAGTTAAAAAACCTTGTGAGTCTGTCTTACGGTAAACTGTAGAGGATTTTGTCCCTGATACATATTATTTGAGATGTGTGGAATTGCTATATTAGTTGTTGTACTTGCGTCAAAAGTTCCCTGTGTCATCATAAGTATTAAAATATTTCAAAAAAACGTGGCACAGTTGAATTGCATGAAACATATTAAATAACCAGCAGTAATTTGTCTTACGGTAAACTGTTGAGGGCCTTCTCCGACCGGAGGATCCGCCTTTACTTTGTTTCCAGCACCTGCTATTGATGAACCATATAAACAAGGCGAACTTTACTGCTTGTCTAATCGTGAGAGAAAGAATAGTTGATGTAGCACTACCTTTTTTTGTTCCAGATTTTGGCTTCTTTGTTCCACTCTTTGCCTTCTTTGTTCCTTTCTTTTCAAGTGCACCTTTTGCTCTCTTTACCATTGGACCTTTTATTGCTTGGGGAACTTTAAATGATATATTTGCATTGGTTACATTTTCACTGCACACATTCGAATTCATGGCAACACTTTCAGGTTTGGCAGGTCCTCTTTGGCTTAGTGATTCATCTGCTTCTAGATCTAGCATATCTATAGCTTTCTCTAATTCTACAAGTAGCTCTTCTGAAACAGAGCACTTAAGTGCAACAGCGGTTGCTTTCCGAGAAATCCGAGCAGCACGTGTTTGTAAAGTTTCTTGAGGATTGTCCAGGTTATTCGAAGAATAACCTCTTTTTGCATATTTTGTCCATCTGTGCAGTATATATTGCGATGGCAAAGTGATAACCTCATTGATGTTGAACACTCGGAGTGCATGCTTGCACAACAGACCTATGACATAAATACACACATGTTATGAAATATTATCATATACTAAAAAATTGTCAAAATCTGATTGCATACCTTTGGATTCGTACTTTCTACAGGAACATGATATGGTCACATTCTCATGGTTGAAAGTAACTAGTGCGTCATCCTCAAATTGCATCGCCATGACCTTATATGTTCTGACTGTTCCAACTGTGGAAACAATTTCACACTTAACTAAATGTTGTTGTTTGAACTCCTCCTCAAAATCATTATAAATCCTCCTTGTATATGACTCAGCTGCAGTCTTCAGCATAGGTAAATTTCTTACAAAAGGGACCGGTTTAGACTTCCGTGACTTGAAATCTGCATCTAGTTCATTTTCACGAAGGCTAGCAGCACACTTCTCATATTCTACTACGAGCTCTGAAAGACAGAGCTTCTTGCGAAATTGTTTCTTGAATACATTGTTCATACCTTCGCTTCTTTGAGTTGAGGTCATGTCAGCGGAAAATGAATCGTTGCGGTACACCGCAGCCCACTTCTCACGCAAACCATATAGAGTTTCTATCCATGAGTTCTCCACAAGATCATAAGTAATCAACAATTCTTGCCACTTCTGCTCAAAGTATGCCACTGAATTTTCAAGGTATACAACTCTCTTAAAGTCAGCAAGAAACCGAGGATGGTTTGAAATTACATGGCTAAGATGCTTGGCAGCATTTTGATAAATGTGCCAAAGACAGAGACGGTGCTTCGTGCCTGGCAAAACCATGTCAATCGCCTTGGCCATAGCTGCACATTGATCTGTGAAAATTGTAACAGGTCGTTTGCCAGACATTGCTGTTAAAAATGTGTTGAAGAGCCATATAAATGAATCGGTGGTTTCATCAAATAATAGCGCAGCTCCAAAAAGAATTGTCTGTTTATGATGGTTAGTTCCAAGAAGTGGTGCAAAGGGCATCTCAAACTTATTTGTTTGAAAAGTGGTGTCAAATGACAAAGCATCGCCAAAGCAAGCATAATCCATGATAGATTGACCATCTGCCCAAAAGAAATTAGCTATCCGGCAATCCTGCTCATCTAATTGTATGGCATAAAAAAAAGAAGGATCTTCTAACTGTTTGTTTTTCAAGAATTCCAACATTGTTTGTGCATCATTGACATCCAAATACTTCTTTCGTTCACGGCCAATATAATTATTGCTATCCACCCGCAAGAAAGGTACATGCTGAGGTCCTCCATACCACTGCTTGAAAAACTTGAACACTTGGGCGGGCTTTAATCCCGCTTCCCTCATTTGACCAATCACAAGTTTATCAGACTCTACCAAACGACGTTGTGACCGCAACATGTGTCTCTTATCTGGACTTGCGAGATAATGATTGTGCTCGAGTACAACCTTCTGCACTGTCCAAACGCCCTCACGAGTAATACTGAACTGAATACGGGCATCACAACTAGACCTTGTAGCAGCATTTTGTTTCAGAGTGTCATGTTTCGAATGAGTACCTCTTTCCCCTTCGTTACTACAAACTATATGTTTCTGATATACTGATTTATCAGGCCTCAACTTTGAGTGGCTCTTTCGGATGCTAAAACCAATCTTACCGGCATACTCGTTGTAAAATTCGTATGCATCCGCCTCCGACTTGAAAGACATTCCATTTTAGGAACAAGTAATTCACAACTAGTACCATGGACCTGCATTCAAATATATTTGAACTAAATTTCTACGAATAAATTGTGACACTGTTTGCACCAATACATAGATCAGTTTTGTACCTCATTGGAGTTTGCCATTGTAGATGAAGCTTTCAAGGTGGACAGATTTGAGCTCGATTGGATCGCCGTGAATGTTGAAGCCCGTTCATCTGGCGTGTGAATTGCCTTGTCGCCGGCAAGGGGCGAGGAGGTGGCCATTGCAACATGATCGTGGGATGAGTCTACTATGAAGGAAGAAACCGACTGAGTGCCGGGGGCAGCAGCGTTGTACTGGACATTGGAGACATCGGCTCCTGTGATCACCTCACCACCAGCAGTAGCGGCGTTGTGCAGAACATCGACGGTATCGGCTCCTGTGATCACCTCAGAACCGGCGACAGCAGCGTTGCACTGCACGTCGGCGGTCTCAACTACTGCGATCACCTCATGATCGGTGGACATTAGCACTAGAGGTGCGGCAACGTCAGATTGCCAGACGGCGGAGGCGGCTACGGCGGCGCGTAGTTTCCAGATGCGATGGTTCGGTCCTTCTCTTCGGAAAATATCAATCTACTTCTCGTTCGTTGCAAGTAATGAACCACGATCTTCCAGATTGTCCGGCTTGTCCGGCTAATACGTACGTTTCCCTTTTTCTTTCCTCCGATCGGTACGTCCAGCTACAGATACGTATCTATTCTAGGCAGCTTTGAGATGCGCGTGGAGGATGACGTGTCACAATCTAAAGAGGGGCCCTCAAAGAGGCAGCGTGCGGCCCGTTCCCAGCAAATTTTTTTCCGTGTCGTTCGCATGTGGAAGGCGGGAAAGCGCCGCACAACACGGAAATGGTGAGTTGGGCAAATTCTCTCTAGTCATAGGAACGGAGAGGAAGAAAACATGTACTAACATGATTTTTCGATCAATTATGTTTTAACAAAAAGATAATCAAAATATTCAATATGAATCAATCCGTATCAACGCATGGGCTTATTTCCTAGTACGGCGCCGTATCTCGGGAAGACGATGCGACGAGAACGACGATTGGCCTTTGTCGCCGACAAGTTGGGGCCACCAGACACGCAACAATTTTCCATGACGATTCCCACGCTATTGTTTCCTCCGGACTCCCCGAACGCTTCCCAGGAGGCCAGGGTTGACATGGACTTGCCGGATGGATGAAAGACCAAATCCAAACGAAAACGAGGAGCGTTGTCCGAATAAAAAAAAGGATGCTGGGCGTTGTTGGGGAGACAGCTGGAGATGTTCTGAAGCATCACTTTTGAAATAGAGGCAAAAGCTTTGCCTCATCCATTAATTAAGAAGAAGGTGCCCGGTTTTTAGGAGAAAACCGGGCGAAAACCTACAATAACCGGGCCAAGCCCACACCAACAACACCCACATAGACCACAAGGCGACACTAACAAGCACATAGACCACAAGGTGACACTAACAAGCACTCAAACACGACACTCGAAAGTCGCGCCGAAAAGATAGGCCACGACATTGAGCAGCACCTGTCAACCAACTGCGGATCGAGGATAGGCAACAGCCAAGGTGGCGAGGAAGTCGCAAACCTCTCGGGCGACGACAGCTCCATCCACAATTGGCAATAGCCCAGACTTAGCGACCCCATCACCAATAAGAACCACCTGTCTGCCGGACTCAGGCGAGGGAGAGACTGCAACGTCAACAGCAACACACTTCTCAGGTGCCTGACACGGTGGAGAAGCCGGATCCGATAACCTGTGCGAACCGAGCCTAACTTCCTCAACGGGGGGAGGCGTAACAACACCACCACACAACTCCAGGAGTTCAGGCATGATCTGCATAACCGGAGCCTTGATCGCCGAGCACACCGTAGCACGAGGAGAGAAACAACCATGAAGGCCCTCTCCACTTGTGCCCACTTTGCCAACATTAGGAGGAACCAAAGGATCGACGGGAGTCTGGGAGAGCCTACCCAACACAGCTTCCGCCCGCTCCAGAAAGCCCCCAATCGCTAGCATCCAACCATGCAAGGAAACAATAGCCTCTTGAAGAGGACGGACGGCCTCCTGAAAGAACTCAGCTGGCTTCTCCATAGCGGATTGCATATCCGTCGAGGCCAAAGAGCTGACAGGAGCAGAAACAACTGACGCCCAGGACCGACGATGAGGCACATCGGACGGGAGGGAGACCTCAACCTGAGCCCGATGCGGAGCCTTCGCTTGGGAGGGCGACGAAGCGACAAGGTCTGCCAACAAGCTGAGAGGACGCCAAGCGTTACGGCAATCACGTGCCCGGTGACCGTTCTCAAAGCATCGAGAGCATCTCAAGGGGTCACAGCAAACCGCAGCACGGTGACCAGGGGCTAGGCACCTGCAACATCTTCCTTTGAGCCAAGCAGGAACATGACGGCGAGCAACTGACGGGGATGGCAGAGCCGGGCGACGCGGGCCGCGCCGCGGCATCACTTCCTGCCATCCATCAAGCGCGCTCGCCACACACTCCACCTCCCTGCCATCAACCTTGTCAACGACAACATCATCATTGAAGAACTTGGGGGCCGGCGGCGTCCTGGGAACCAACTCCTCTTCGTCGTCCTCGTCGTCGTTGTCCGAAGCGGACACCCAAGGAGCAGGCCACGACGCAGCAGCGACGGGCAGCGCCCCTGCAGCAGCCTCGCCGTCGACAGTAGCAGACCGCGGCGTCTGGGGTGCGAGCTCTTCCTCATCCTCCTCGACGTCAGCTGCATCGGAGGTTCCGAACCAAGACGCGACGGGGGCAGCAGGCGAAGATGTAGACGGTGCGTTGAGGGCCACAGGTGCAGCCTGCACATGCCCGCCACCAACCTGGCAGACAAGGAGGCCCGACGGAGTCGAAGAAGACAGCAGCGTCTGGGGGACCATGGCCTCTTCTTGCTCATCGTCGACAGCAGCAGCGGAAGACCCAGACGGAGCTCCATGCGGCAGCGGCAACGAGGCAGGCGCTGCAGCAAGCACGGACGCCGACGGGGCAGTTGCAGCAGCTGGCACGGACGGGAGGAGCGGCGCGCCAGAGCACAGCCTGGAGACGGCCGCGCCCGAGACAACCAGCCCGCTATTCTCCTTGCGAAACCTCCCTGCAGGAGGCAGCCGCGACGAGCGTCGAGCGGGAGCTGCACCCAGCACGGCAGCAGGGGGCGGCGAGGCCGGAGAGGCGGCCGTCGCGGCCATGGAGAGGGGAAACTCCAGGAGCGGCCGCGGGAACAGCAGGCCGAGCCCCTACATGGCAGACGGAGGGAAGGGAAGAGGGCTTCGAGGGGATTCCAGATCTGGTCGCAGAGCTTGAAGAGGATGCCGGAGTAGGGAGATCACGCGGCCGGCGGCGGCAGGTCCGCGCTCGTCTCCATGGTCGCAGCCTATCAGCTCTTGGTATAGTTGAGTGTCATTTCTGAAGCATCACTAATATGAATTACATATGTTTCGATCGTCTCGACAAAGGTGATGAACTCATTCATCACCTTCTGCTTCAGAAACCAGGTAGCTGAGATAAGGCCACAGAGGTTGCTTATCAAATCACAGGCTAATGCAGAATTGCAGTTGCAGATTGATGCTGCATCACCACACTTCAAGCAACACCCAGAGGGAAGCGCTTTCCTCTTACTCTCGAGGACACAACATTCACGTCTCTGTCTCTGCATCACTGAAATGCTATCCTAAGATACATCGGGTACACACTAGACAGTAGCCAGACCAGAAACCTTTGCATCCAAGGGATTCTGCAAGCTAGACTGAATGACTAGTAATCTGAGCTGAATTTACGAAGAAAGAGCAGATGCAGAACACAGATAATCCTTAAATTTGTACGGTAGAGAGTAAAAACAAACCGACTAGCCGACGTAGCCCACGGAGGACACCTAATTTTTCCCTATGTTGTTTATTAAACGCATCTCACTGGAAGTATTTCAGCGACGAACTAATTGACACAAACATGCCAACCATTACTGGGCATTAGACACCAATTATTATAGTAACTAATTGACACAAACTAAGAACACTTCCATGACCCGAAGACGTGTCTGATGAGACAAATAGCATGCTTGATAGATAACTAATAAATGATGCTCTGGCTCAAAACAATTCAGCTACAATCGGTAGATCTGTGAAGAAACAAAAGGAGAAAAACAGAGATATTTGCACTTTGTAGGCTGCCTTGCGTCAAATCACTACAAATCATAGAGTCCAGGTGCTATACATCAGTTACAATGGGCACAATACATTAGAAGGAAACCACGAACTCGGGCAAACATTACATCTTCGAAACAATCTAGGAAAACGAACAGGCAGATGATCACAGCGAGCTGATAAATCAGTTCGATGATACCAGTGATGACTCATCCATCGTCATTTGTCGTTGCCGGCGCCGTCGTCGTCGGAGTAGCCGTCGTCGTAGCGGATGCCGACGTCTTCCCGAAGTCCAAGGCGAGCAAACATCTCGCTACACTTTTTGACCGCCTTTGCGCGTGACTCGGCCAGAATCGCCTTGAATTCTTCGTCGCTGATGATCTCGTCGCCGTCGTCGTCATCAGAATCAGATACCTCTGGTTCGTCCTCCGCCTTCCTTTTCCCGCCCATCACGCTCCTTGCGGGCAATCAGAAACTCCGATGCCCGCCGCGATGAGGACCGTGCTCCTCAAAGGAATCAGGAGAAGTCTGATCCGCCGCGACCAGAAATTTCGGCGAGTTTAGGCTGGTGGGGAATCGGGAATTGGTGATTGGGAATTGGGGATCTGTGGAGGCGGCTGCGCGTGGTCTTCACTATATAAAGGCGGAACCCTATCTTCCAGACTAATCGTCGGGGTCGGACTGGCGCAAGGTCCGTCTTCGAGTCCAATTCGTTCCGAGGCCCACAGCAAACAGCCCAAAGACCACGGACCACAGCCCATAGGCCATAGCCCACGGCCACTCCCAACAGCCCGGCCTCACGTGACGACACACGCGGTGAAGCTAAGCCACGAGAGGAGAACTAACGCGACATCGGAATGACTTGGCAATTCTAGTTTTTTTTTGAGAGGGAAACCACATGTTTCATCAATCGGAAAATCAGAAATCAAGTTACATGAAGCAAAACATGTGGAAAATAAAAAGCAAACCGATGATTAACCTAAATTTACAGATAAAATCCTAAAAGATCAAGAAATACAAGACAATCTCTAGGGTTTCCTGCAACCACTGTAGCCAGCAGCCTCAATTGCAAGATACAAAAAAAAAAGCACCATCGCCAACGAGGCTTTGTGAGTCGATAAACATACCTGCTGCAACCAGCGAGGCACATGTTCGTCGATCGGGGGCATCTCCATGCTGTCTTGGACCAAGATACGACGCCTGCCATCGACGAAGTCAGAGAAGAATGACATATCTACCACCTCCAGACCAACATTTTCACAAGAACCACCTCGCCCCAGCCGCCAGCATCGTCGTTGATAACAACGAACACCAACGACACGCCGAGAAACTGATCTCGACATACCTAAAGACCATCGAGAAGACCAAGATGTCGATCTGAAGGACTGATCAATACACGTTGACATCAAATCTGAGATGCCACCTAGGAGGTTGTCGTCGGCGTGGGAGTAGAGTTGAGGCAGATTTATTAGCTTGGACGCTGCTGCGACCACCCCAACGACGCAACATAGGAAACAAAAACTAACCCTAACTACTAGGCCAGAACAGAGGAACGATATCCCCCTCCGCCATGCCTCCACTGGAGCGGCGAGCAGAGGAGAGAGGACTAGGACCAATTCCCTGGCCGAACGAGATTGGGAGGAGCTTACCACCGACCTCTCTCGTGAGAGGAAGAAAGCGGAACGGTTTGTACAAATTAACAGTTGTGTCAACGTAATTGATTCTCAACACGAAGGTTATCGCGTTGGCGCATACCCTCGAGAGCGCATGGGCCATGCCTATTAGCGAAGACGATGGTCGGAGTTGAAGGATAAGGGATAACCGAAGATGGAGGAGAAGGGGAAAGAAGGTTTTCGCCCTGGAGAAAGTCCTTGCTCACAAAACAATGCCTTCAACAAGGTCATTAGCAGACATAACCTATTAAGATCGGACCTTGGATTTTCACCTTGAAAGGTAAGACTTTGAACTTCTCCTACGATATCGCCTCCTCTTACGATACCGTTGCTCCAAGTCACGAATCACCAAGCCAATTCCTCTTCGCCAGAAAACTTGAATCACCATTGCTAGTCCGCATATCTCGGCTTCCATGACATTCTTCGCCAGCTGACTTCACCATGGAACGAGAAAGCGTGTCCCATGATGGTAATAGCCAGCAGAGCTTCGTAACGGTCCCTCTAAAACCAAACGGTCAGAGAAAAACATGGGTTCACACGACCGAATCCCACATGATCCCGCAATCTCCATGCATGAATAGCCTAGTGGATTTTGCTAGCGATCACTCTAGCCAAGTCGTGTGGACAGGCATCCGACCGATCATCATCTTGGCGCAAGTTGGAACCCTAGGACTGCCACCTTTATTCAAGTCGATCTAGTAGCCCCCACGGCACCCGCCTAGACCCTGTTGAATCTACATCTCCAAACCTCGTCGGCTAGGCTAGTCGAGAAAGAAGACGACAGAACATGGGCGATCTTCCGTCAGATTGGCCGAACCACGCAGCGAGGAAGAGCCCCCGCCACTGGTCAACACACCGCCGTGAAAGACCTCCACCACTATTCGCTTTCCACATGTGCCGCCCCTGAATGTACAAGGATGTCGCCTAGAGGGGGTTGAATAGGCGGGTTGTAAAAACTTCTACTTGAGCGCTAAACAAGGCGGAATAAAACTACTTAAGGTTTACTTGTTTAGCTCAAAGCCTATCAACTAGGGTTTGCCTATGTGCACCAACAACCTATGCTAAGCATGATGAGCAACAGGGTGATAGCTAACTAGTTATAGAACATCAAGCACAAAGGCTATCACAATGTAAAGCGCATAGGTAAAGGAGCTCGGGTTGAGAAGTAACCGGCGAACGAGGAGACGACGATGTACTCCGAAGTTCACACCCTTGGGTGCTACGTCTCCATTGGAGAGGTGTGGAGGCACAAGGCACTCCAATGAGCCACTAGGGCCACCGTATTCTCCTCGAGCCTTTCCACCAAAGGGAAAGCCTCTATCCACTAAGGGACCCTTGAGGGTGGTCACCGAACCTGTACAAGCTTGGAGCAAACACCTAAGTATCAAGCTTGAGGCAAACTCCACAACACGGAGGCTCTCAAGTACAAGGCCACAAAGGCTACAACACGCCACACACGGCAACAAGGCAACGAAGGCTCCAACGCGCCACAACCGGCTCCAAGACCACAAAGGCTACCACACCCACAAAGGCAACAACACCACAAAGGTTACTACTCCACAAAGGACACAAGGCCACAAAGGCAACAAGGCCACAAAGGCTACCACGCCAGAAAGGTGACAAGGCCACGAAAGCAACAACACCACTAAGGTCAAAAAGCCCTCTAGGGTTCCAAGAAACCCTGGAGGGAACTCACATGAACTCACACGAGACCGAAACCCCGAAGAGAACCCAAACCGATGCACCTAATGCAATGGCTAAGAACACCACTAAGTGAAAGATCAGAGATGGTAAACCTAGAAGGGGGGTGAATAGGTTTCTACAGATTTTAATTCTTTCTTTGCAATATTAGGCTTTGCGGAATATAAAGGTGAGCCTAATGCAAACTAGGTGAGACAACCTATATGAGGATACAAGTAACTCGAGCACGAAGGCTCTCACAAGCAGTTATATCACAAGTAAGGAGTTCGGTTAGAGATAACCGATTGCACGCGGAGACGATGGTTTATTCCCGTGTTTCCTTCCTTTGCAAGAAGGTACGTCACGTTTGGAGGGATGGAGGTCCCACGAAGGATTCCCCACGCCACGAAGGCTCACCCTATTCTCCGGAGCCTATCCCACGAAGGAATATCTCACTCACTTGTGATAGACTTTGAGGTAGCCTCCAAACCTTCACAATCTTATCATGAGCAAATCCACAGCCCGGATGCTTCCGCACCACTCTTGCCCACCTAGGGTTTCCAAGGAACCCTAGAGAGCAAGCTTATTGATGAATACAAGGGGGAATGAGATTTGGCTTGGTAGAACGGTAGATCGGGACCTCCTCTATCTTTTCCCCGGAGGGATTTGAGTTTGGGTGGAGGAGGAGGAGGTAGATCTGAGGCTTTTGGTGTTTCTAACAATGGAGTATGTGAGAGAGAGCTCAAGAACAGCTTCAAGTGTATTGCCTAACCCTTCAGAGGTAGAAGAAGGGTTATATATAGTGTCTCTTGAAATTTGGTCGTTGGTGACTTGCCACCTCAGCGTTTTCTTCGAGGAGCCCGATCAACCGGACCTGGGACCGGACAGTTCGGCATAGGGGCCGGTCAGACCGGGGCAGAGACCGGACCAGCCGGTCTGAACCGGAGCTGGGACTGGAGCTTGACCGGAGGTGGAATTTGTCCCACAGAACATCCTTCGGTTGAGATTAGGGCAGGATCCGGTTGGCGCCGGGGCGGCCGGTCCGACCGGACGTATGACCGGACCTGAGACCGGGCCACAACCGGGAGGGCTCCGAAGCATACTGGATATGACCCCGTTGGCACCAGTCCAGGAGCCGGTCGGCGCCGGGCTGGCCGGTGCCAGGGCCGGTCTGACCGGGGCCCTGGCCGGCCAGGTGCTGAAGAGGCCCTTGTTGATTTTCGTCGAAGTGGGGGGTCTCCTATTGCCTTCGTGTTCCATTGATACACCATTTTACCTCTTTGGCTAATACCTGGGAATAATCTTATAGATATGTATTAGACCAAATACTCTAGCACGGTGTCATTGTTACCAAAATAATGGATAAGGGTAAAATACCCTTACAATCTCCCCCTTTTTGGTATACGATGACAAACCGAGCTAGAGTCACATCTAGATATTATGATAAGCTTTAAACCTTGCTTCCATGTAAGATATTAAGACGCTCCCCCATAATGTGTGCACTTGGAGAATTTGCGTTTGAATGCAAAAGTGCACCATTTGTGGAATATGAGAAGCTCCCCCAATATCTTTAGGAAACAAGCGTGGTATGGACATATGTATATCAAAATATATAAGCATAATGCATAATCATCCTAACATATAGATTAATCATACAAGTACTTGTCCATACACGAATTATTTTAAAGTAGCAAATGGTTCTTGGAATGAAAAAGCAAGAAAATAAGCACAAGCCATATAAGAAGCAAATAAAGTATCAAGCATGGCTTGTGCAACCAAGGAACAACCAAGGACCCCCGTGATCCTAGACTCTACTCTCTTCTCCCCCTTTGGCATCGGAACACCAAAAAGGCGAAGAAAAGAGTAGGGATGCTAGCGCTCCCATCAATAGAACTCGGTTCCTGGGGGTGGAGAGCCACCATCAGCATCATCATCACCCTCGTCATCATCCTCATCCTCATCATATTGTTCATTGCCTTCATGATCATCTTCTCCATAACCATCAGTATCAGGGTCATGAGCATATCGAGGAGGAAGACCACCATGAGCGTACATGGAGAGATCAAAGTTCTGGAGCATCTCATCATCAATGGGAGGCATCTCCCAAGTAGGTGCATACACAGGCTCCATCTCAGGTCCAGGAGGAGGAATAGGGGTGTTTTTGGCAGCCATGAAGTCATTTTGGCGCCTCCTAGTTTCTTGGTTCAAGGCAAGACTTTGATGAGCAACATCATTGGTATTTTTGCACATCTGCCACAAACTGGTCAAGAAACGTGAGGCACCACGCTTGGGGCGCCTAGAGTAGCTGGAGCTAGCAGGGTCATGCCTTTCCTTGGACCGGCGTTCAGAAGGCATCATGGCTGGAATTTCTGGTCTATCTCCTTGTTGAGGCATCTTGAAAGGTTCCATCTTAACCCTTTGATCTTTCTTATTGTGAGGTGCTGGCACAACCTTATCGATGAGCAGCTGAATGTACTGAGCATAATTGGGAGACATGCTTTCGCGAACAGAGCGCCTCAGTTCACAGTAGAGGAGATCACAGCCATCAATGGTCTTCTAGTTTTCAGGACGGTAGTAGTACATCAAGTTCAGATGGTATGCACGACATTCACTTGAATCTCCGGACTTGCTGATGAGATTCTCACGAAAAATCTTGGCAAGTACAAGGTAGGAGTAATACATGCCAGAGATAGTGGGAGGACCAGCTGTGGGTTCCGGAGGATAGCAGAAGGAAATGTCCCCATGAGTGAACTTGTTCTGAGAGTATATCTTGAAACCATGAGCACGGCCACCAGCAAACCCCATGGCTTCAAAGAAATCAAGATAGTTGCAAGTATATTTTTCTTGTCATGTCATCCAAGTCATAGTGCGAGCGGGGTCATCATGAAAGAACACAGTGCAGTGAAATTGCCTCACAAGGATTGGACAATAGTACATGCTGGCGTGTAGTTGACGTGGGAGTTAGAAATCTCTGGGGTGCAACTTTTCTTCAGGTCCCCGGCAACGGCGCCAGAAAAGCTTGCTGCGGCGTGGGAGGCAGCTCCTTGTGACGGTAAAGCACACATCCGTTGGGAACCCAAAGTATAAGTACAACAGTCTTCGAGGGAAGTAAAACCCAAATTTATTGATTCGACACAAGGGGAGGTAAAGAATACTTATAAGCCTTAACCCGAGTTGTCAATTCAGCTGCACTGGAAAAGCACTAGTAACAGGGGTGATGTGAAAGCAACAGTAATATAGGAGCAGTAGTGACAGTAACAAAGCAACGGTAGCAGTAATATGTGAGCAATGGCACCAGAAAATAGTTGACACTACTTCCAATGACATGAAGAACGAGTATATGATGATGAAAGATGGACCGGGGTTCCCAACTATCTACACTAGTGGTAACTCTCCAATAACAAGTGTTGGGTGAACAAATTACAGTTGGGCAATTGATAGGATTGAAATAGCATTAAGACAGAACATCAAGATTATTAAATATGTAGGCATGTTTTCCATATATAGTCATACGTGCTCGCAATGAGAAACTTGTACAACATCTTTTGTCCTACCAGCCGGTGGCAGCCGGGCCTCTAGGGAATCTACTGGAAATTAAGGTACTCCTTTTAATAGAGCACCGGAGCAAAGCATTAACACTCCGTGAAAACATGTGATCCTCATACCTACGCCTTCCCCTCCGGTTGTCCCAATTTCTGTCACTTTGGGGCCTCGGGTTCCGGACATAGACATGTGCAAACAACTTGTAGATACAATCTAAGCAATAAGTGTAGAGCTTAAATCTAAGATCATGCCACTCGGGCCCTAGTGACAAGCATTAAAACACAACAAGATTGCAGCAACAATAACTTCACAAACTTATATAGATAGACTAATCATAATGTAACAATCCATCGGATCCCAACAAACACAACACCGATTACATCAGATGAATCTCAATCATGTAAGGCAGCTCATGAGATCATTGTATTGAAGTACATGGGGGAGAGAATACCAACTAGCTAGCTAGAACCCGTAGTCCATGGGGGAACTACTCACGGAGCATGATGGAGGCGGTGGCGTTGATGGAGATGGCTTCGGGGCACTTCCCCGTCCCGGCAGTGCCGGAAGAGATTCTATCCCCGAATTGGAGTTTCGCGATGGCGGCGCCGGAGTCTTTCGGAGTTTCGTCAATCGCAGTTTTAGGTCGAAAGGGCTTAAATAGGCGAAGAGACGGAGTCGGAGGGGGTACGGAGCCGCCACACAACAGGGCGGCGCGCCCCCCTTGGGCCGCGCCATCACCATGTGTGGGGCCCCTGGGCCTCCCCTCTGGTCCCCCTTTGACTTTCTGGAAGGTTCCGGGAAAAATAGGATGCTGGGTCTTCGTTTCGTCGAATTCCGAGAATATTTGCCCGAACAGCCTTTCTGGAACCAAAAACAACAAACTGAGGAGTGGCATCTTATTAATAGGTTAGTTCGGAAACGCATAAAAACATTATAAAGTGTGAGCAAAACATGTAAGTATTGTCATAAAACAAGCATGGAACATCAAATTATGGATACGTTGGAGACGTATCAGCATCCCAAGCTTAGTTCCTACTCGTCCTCGAGTAGGTAAACGATAAAAAGAATAATTTCTGTAGTGACATGCTACTTACATAGCCTTGATCATACTATTACAAAGCATATGAAATGAATGAAGTGACTCAAGGCAATGATCTATAGTTGCTAACAAATAGATAACATATAGCAAAACTTTTCATGAATAGTACTTTCAAGACAAGCATCAAAAGTCTTGCATAAGAGTTAACTCATAAAGCAATAAATTCAAAGTAAAGGCATCGAAGCAACACAAAGGAAGATATAAGTTTCAGCAGTTGCTTTCAACTTTCAACATGCATACCTCATGGATAATTGTCAACACAAAGTAATATGATGAATGCAAATAAGCAAGTATGTAAGAATCAATGCACAGTTGACACAAGTGTTTGCTTCTAAGATGGAAGGAAGTAGGTAAACGACTCAACATAAAGTAAAAGAGTGGCCCTTCAAAGAGGGAAGCATCGATTGCTATATTTGTGCTAGAGCTTTGGTTTTGAAAACATAAAGAGAGCATAAAAGTAAAGTTTTGAGAGGTGTTTGTTGTTGTCAACGAATGGTAGTGGGCACTCTAACCCCCTTGCAGACAAACCTTCAAAGAGCGGCTCCCTTTTATTTTTGGGTGGCACTCCTTCCAACCTTTCTTTCACAAACCAAGGCTAACCGAATCCTCGGTGCCTGCCAACAATCTCATACCATGAAGGAGTGCCTTTTTATTTTAGTTTTATTATGATGACACTCCTCCCCACCTTTGCTTTCTCAAGCCATGGCTAACCGAATCCTTCGGGTGCCGTCCAACAATCACATACCATGGAGGAGTGTCTATTTTTGTTAATTAATTTGGGACTGGGAATCCCATTGCCTGCTCTTTTTGCAAAATTATTGGATAAGCGGATGAAGCCACTAGTCCATTGGTGAAAGTTGCCCAACAAGATTGAAAGATAAACACCACATACTTCCTCATGAGCTATAAAACATTGACACAAATCAGAGGTGATAAATTTTCAATTGTTTAAAGGTAGCACTCAAGCAATGTACTTTGGAATGGCAGGAAATACCACATAGTAGGTAGATATGGTGGACACAAATGGCATAGTGGTTGGCTCAAGGATTTTGGA
The DNA here is from genome assembly GCA_030979885.1 of Lolium multiflorum. Classification (NCBI taxonomy): domain Eukaryota; kingdom Viridiplantae; phylum Streptophyta; class Magnoliopsida; order Poales; family Poaceae; genus Lolium; species Lolium multiflorum. The sequence continues at coordinate 67,456,365 of CM061749.1, read as the reverse complement.
TGCATGAGAAGTATTCCCTCTCGATACAAGGCTTAGGCTAGCAAGGTTATTTGAAGCAAACACAAGTATGAACCGGTACAGCAAAACTTACATAAGAACATATTGCAAGCATTATAATACTCTACACTGTCTTCCTTGTTGCTCAAACACTCACCAAAAAATATCTAGACCTTAAGAGAGACCAATCATGCAAACCAATTTTAACAAGCTCTACGGTAGTTCTCCACTAATAGGTTTAAACTACATGAAACAAAAACTTAATCATGATCTACGTGAGAGCTCAAAACAATTGCCAAGTGTCAAATTATCCAAGACATTATGAGGCATTTTCTATTTCCAACCAAATACCAATAAGTATTGTAGCTTCCAACTTTTATCATTGAACATTAAAAGTAAAACGAAGAACAAGTGTTCATATGAAAAAGCGGAGCGTGTCTCTCTCCCAAACAAGGATTGCTAGGATCCATCTTTATTCAAACACAAACAAAAATAAAAACACACAGACGCTCCAAGTAAATCACATAAGATGTGACCGAATAAAAATATAGTTTCAATAGAAGAAACATAAGTTGATGAAGAAGGGGATGCCTTGGGCATCCCCAAGCTTAGACGCTTGAGTCTCCTTGAAATATGCAGGGATGAACGGGGGCATCCCCAAGCTTAGACTTTTCACTCTTCTTGATCATATATCATCCTCCTCTCTTGACCCTTGAAAACTTCCTTCACACCAAACTTCTCATAAACTTCATTAGAGGGGTTAGTACTCAAAAAACTTGAATCCACCTTGGTCCTGTAGTGACACATTGCAAGAACTCAATAAAACATTAGCTACAGCTCTCCACGTCTAGAAAGCCTCACATAAAGTCCACAAGAGACAATGCAAAAACAGAGACAGAATCTGCCAAAACAGAACAGTAAACACGAATTTTAAAATGGTACTTCCGTTGCTCAAATCAGAAAACTCAAAACTAATGAAAGTTGCGTACATATCTGAGGATCACGCACATAAATTGGAAGATTTTTCTTAGTTTCCTACAGAGAAATATGCCCAGATTCGTGACAGATAGAAATCTGTTTAGAAAATCCAAATCTAGTATCAACCTTCTATTAGAGACTTCACTTGGTACAACAATGCAATAAAATAATGATAAGGAGAGGTTGCTACAGTAGTAACAACTTCCAAGACACAACAATACAGTAGCAAAATAAACACATGGGTTATCTCCCAAGAAGTGCTTTCTTTATAGCCATTAAGATGGGCTCAGCAGTTTTAATGATGCTCTCATAAGGGTGAGAGTTGAAGCAAAAGAGAGAATCAAAAAGCAAGTTCAAAACACATTTAAGTCTAACCCACTTCCTATGCATAGGAATCTTGTACACAAATAAATTCATGAAGAACAAAGTGACAAGCATAAGAAGATAAAACAAGAGTAACTTCAAAATTTTCAGCATATAGAGAGGTGTTTTAGTACCATGCAAATTTCTACAACCATATTTTCCTCTCTCATAATAATTTTCAGTAGCTTCATGGATAAACTCAACAATATAACTATCACATAAAGCATGCTTTTCATGATTCACAAACACATAATTTTTATCAAGCTCAGAAATAATAGGATTAAAACTTTCAAACCCACTTTTATCAATAATATAACAAGATGATTGATCAATCTCAAAAGATATGGGACTCATAGATAAATTCAAGAACTCTCCAATCCCATTTTCATTAGTAGTACAATTAATATTATCAAGTAACATAGGACCATCATCTAGAGATTTATCATAAACATTTGCTAAGCAAAACTCTTTAGTACCATGCATTTCGACATCAGGCACAAACAAAGCATTATCATAACATTTTTCAAAATAGCATGGATTATCATAAATGACAGTAGCATAATTATTCTCACAAGTTGTACTCATAGGGAGTATTTCAAGAGAATCCACATGAACATAACATTCATCCTCTTTCGGTAAGCATGGAGGACAATCAAATAGTGTAAGAGATAAAGAGTTACTTTCATTAGAAGGCTGGCATGGGTAGCTAATCCATTCTTCCTCCTTTTGTTCGTCACTCTCCTCTTCTTTTTCATCCAATGAGCTTTCAGGTTCATCAATTTCCTCCTCTTTTTCATCCAATGAGCTTTCAGGTTCATCAATTTCTTCTTCCACGGGTTCCTGCAAATTGTGAGTGCATTCTTGTGCATTAATGAGTCTCTCTTTATAATCAATGATATAAGGATTATCACTGTAGCTTTCTATGCAAAAATTAAGGATAGAAGAGACATAATCTTTAAGGTCCTTACAAACAGCACAAGTTTCATAATTTTTAGACATGAATGATTCTATCTCAGAGGCTCCCATAAATATGACAAATTGTTCTACCTCTTCGAACCCAAAATGAATATAGTTATTCCAATTGTAGTTCATAATTAAAACTTCTTTACTAAAGCAACATTGAAATTTCAGATGTTTAGTCTCCTGTTGAGAGCAACAGTTTATATCATGGCGTTTAAGCAAGATTTTAGCAATTGTATTTAATTTTTCTATCACAGCACTCATAACTTTTCCCGTTCTTGATTCTCTATAATTATTATATAATTCTATAAGTTCCAAATAGGTTGTAGGTTCTCCCATAATAGCAGTTTTTAATTTTTAGGTTTTTCAAATTTTTATGGATTTTTGGGTATATAGGGAAAAATAAAACAAGACAAAAAATAAACTAAGCAAAAGTAAACTAGGCAAAAATAAACTAAGCACAAATAAACTAGAAAAAAAAATAAACTAGCAAGACAAAATAAAATAAAGGCAGAGAGAGAGGTAGAGTGTACTCCCCACGTGAACTTATGAGTAGAGCTATGCCTCGGCAACGGCGCCGAAAATAGTCTTGATAACCCACAAGTATAGGGGATCGCAAAAGTCTTCGAGGGAAGTAAAACCCAAATTTATTGATTCGACACAAGGGGAGGTAAAGAATACTTATAAGCCTTAACAACTGAGTTGTCAATTCAGCTGCACTGGAAAAGCACTAGTAACAGGGGTGATGTGAAAGCAGAAGAAATGAGAGTGGTAAGAAGAAGCAGCATAGCAGTAATATGAGAGCAATGGCACCAGAAAATAGTTGACACTACTTCCAATAACATGAAGAACGAGTATATGATGATGAAAGATGGACCGGGGTTCCCAGCTATCTACACTAGTGGTAACTCTCCAATAACAAGTGTTGGGTGAACAAATTACAGTTGGGCAATTGATAGGATTGAAATAGCATTAAGACAGAACATCAAGATTATTAATCATGTAGGCATGTTTTCCATATATAGTCATACGTGCTCGCAATGAGAAACTTGTACAACATCTTTTGTCCTACCAGCCGGTGGGCCAGCAATCTACTGGAAATTAAGGTACTCCTTTTAATAGAGCACCGGAGCAAAGCATTAACACTCCGTGAAAACATGTGATCCTCATACCTACGCCTTCCCCTCCGGTTGTCCCAATTTCTGTCACTTTGGGGCCTCGGGTTCCGGACATAGACATGTGCAAACAACTTGTAGATACAATCTAAGCAATAAGTGTAGAGCTTAAATCTAAGATCATGCCACTCGGGCCCTAGTGACAAGCATTAAACACAACAAGATTGCAGCAACAATAACTTCACAAACTTATATAGATAGACTAATCATAATGTAACAATCCATCGGATCCCAACAAACACAACACCGATTACATCAGATGAATCTCAATCATGTAAGGCAGCTCATGAGATCATTGTATTGAAGTACATGGGGAGAGAATACCAACTAGCTACAGCTAGAACCCGTAGTCCATGGGGGAACTACTCACGGAGCATGATGGAGGCGGTGGCGTTGATGGAGATGGCTTAGGGGCACTTCCCCGTCCGGCAGTGCCGGAACAGAGATTCTGTCCCCGAATTGGAGTTTCGCGATGGCGGCGGCGCCCGGAGTCTTTCCGGTTTCGTCAATCGGTGCTGCGTTTTTAGGTCGAAAGGGCTTAAATAGGCGAAGAGACGGAGTCGGAGGGGGTGGAGCCGCCACACAGGGGCGCCCCTTGGGCGCCAGCACCATGTGTGGGGCCCGTGGGCCTCCCCTCTGGTCCCCCTTTGACTTTCTGGAAGGTTCCGGGAAAAATAGGATGTTGGGTCTTCGTTTCGTCGAATTCCGAGAATATTGCCCGAACAGCCTTTCTGGAACCAAAAACAACAAAAACAACTAACTGTGGCATCTTAATAATAGGTTAGTTCCGGAAAACGCATAAAAACATTATAAAGTGTGAGCAAAACATGTAAGTATTGTCATAAAACAAGCATGGAACATCAGAAATTATGGATACGTTGGAGACGTATCAAACCCCAAGAGGAAGGTACGATGAGTACATCAGTGAGTTTTCCCTCAGTAAGAAACCAAGGTTTATCAAACCAGTAGGAGATGAAGGCCACGTGAAGGTTGTTGGTGAAGGAGTGTAGTGCGGCGCAACACCAGTGATTCCGGCGCCAATGTGGAACCTGCACAACACAATCAAACTACTTTGCCCCAACTTAACAGTGAGGTTGTCAATCTCACCGGCTTGCTGAAAACAAAGGATTAAACGTATGGTGTGGAGAATTATGTTTGCTTGCAGAAAACAACACAATGATTGCAGTAGATTGTATTTCAGATGTAAAAGAAAGGACCGGGGTCCACAGTTCACTAGTGGTGTCTCTCCAATAAGATAATTAGCATGTTGGGTGAACAAATTACAGTTGGGCAATTGACAAATAGAGATGCATATACATATCATGATGACTACTATGAGATTTACTTAGGGCATTACGACAAAGAACATAGACCGCCATCCAGCATGCATCTATGCCTGAAAAGTCCACCTTCAGGTTAGCATCCGCACCCCTTCTAGTATTAAGTTGCAAACAACACACAATTGCATTAAGTACTGTGCGTAATGTAAACAATACAAATATCCTTAGACAAAGCATTGATGTTTTATCCCTAGTGGCAACAGCACATCCACAACCTTAGCGGTTGCTGTCACTCCCCCAGATTCAATGGAGACATGAACCCACTATCTAGCATAAATACTCCCTCTTGGAGTCACAAGTATCAACTTGGCCAGAGCCTCTACTAGCAACGGAGAGCATGCAAGAACATAAATAACACATATATGATAGATCAATAATCAACTTGACATAGTATTCAATATTCATCGGATCCCAACAAACACAACATGTAGCATTACAAATAGATGATCCTGATCATGATAGGCAGCTCACAAGATCTAAACATGATAGCACAAGAGGAGAAGACAACCATCTAGCTACTGCTATGGACCCGTAGTCCAACGATGAACTACTCACGCATCAGTCCCGGAGGCGGGCATGGTGATGTAGAGCCCTCCGGTGATGATTCCCCTCTCCGGTAGGGTGCCGGAGGCGATCTTCTGAACCCCCGAGATGGGGTTGACGGCGGCGGCGTCTCAGTAACTTTTTCCGTATTGTGGCTCTCGGTACTAGGGTTTTCGCGACAGAAGAAATAAATAGGCGAAGGGCAGCTTCGGGGGCGCCCGAGGGGCCCACCCCATAGGCCGGCGCGGCCAGAGGTGGGCCGCGCCGCCCTATGTTGTGGCCGGCTGATGTCTACGCACTCTTCTATTCCTGTAGACAGTGTTGGGCCTCCAAGAGCAGAGGTTTGTAGAACAGCAGCAAGTTTCCCTTAAGTGGATGACCCAAGGTTTATCGAACTCGGGGAGGTAGAGGTCAAAGATATTCCTCTCAAGCAACCCTGCAATTAAGATACAAGAAGTCTCTTGTGTCCCCAACACACCTAATACACTTGTTAGATGTATAGGTGCACTAGTTCGGCGAAGAGATATTAAAACGCAAGTGGTATAGATGGTGGTAAACGGTAATTGCGATCTAAAATAAATATTGCAGGAAATAAAGATGCAGTAAAATAGTAAATAAGCGATGTTTGCAGTATTTGGAAACAAAGGCCTATGGATCATACTTTCACTAGTGGCCACTCTCAACATTGCAATCATAATTGAATATAAATATAAGCACTTCATCATACTACTCCGAAAACACTCTCTTGTTGGATAAAGAACTCAAATTCATTGGGCAAGTGTGCAAAAGCACACCTCAAAGGCGTATTACCAAGTACTAATGAACACCCCACACTCTCAACGTGAGCATTCATAGGAGGTACTAACACACCACAATTCATAAGGGAGTTACACACGGCGCACACACTGTACCGTTACACCGAGGTCACAGTAACCCCAAAGTTCACATAATAAAACACTTGAGTAGCATATGACATCTAGATTATAAAGCCTATGATCACATAATTGAATAAATAAATGCTACTCTCAAACACTCTCTTGTTGGATAACAAACACCATTCATTGTGTAGGGCTACAAAAGATCCCTCAAGCCGGAGTAAACAAGCTCCACAACGTCATAAAGGAATCACACACGATGCACACACTGTCACCATTACACCGTGGAGAGTGAATTCGGAGTTCATATTTAAAGTAACCTCTAGAGTGCATAATAGACAAGAGTAACATCTACATATTCATAAAGATCACACCATGGGAGAGAGAGATGAACCACATAGCTACCGGTAGAGCCCTCAGCCTCGGGGGAGAACTACTCCCTCCTCATCATGGGAGACAACAACGGCGATGAAGATGGCGGTGGTGTCGATGGAGATGGATTCCGGGGGCACTTCCCCATCCCGGCGGCGTGCCGGAACAGAGACTTCTGTCCCCCGAACTTGGCTTCGTGATGGCGGCGGCTACGTAACTCTTCGTAGAATATGACTTGACGATTTAGGGTTTTCGCGACTGGAAGAATATATAGGCGGAAGGGCGGCGTCGGAGGGGTCCCGAGGGGCCCACCCCATAGCTGGGCGCCCCCCCTTGGCCGCGCCGCCAGGTGGGGTGGCCACCTCGTGGCCCCTCTCCGTCTCTCCTTCGGTGTTCGGAACACTCCGTGGAAAATAAGGCCTTGGGCTTTTGTTTCGTCAATTCCGAGAATATTTCCTGTGTAGAATTCTGAAACCAAAAACAGAAACGAACCGGCACTTCGGCATCTTGTTAATAGGTTAGTTCAGAAAATGCATAAAAATGATATAAAGTGTGAACAAAACATGTAGGTATTGTCATAAAACTAGCATGGAACATCAGAAATTATAGATACGTTGGAGACGTATCAAGCATCCCCAAGCTAAGTTCCTACTCGCCCTCGAGTAGGTAAACGATAAAAAGAATAATTTCTGAAGTGACATGCCACCAACATAATCTTGATCAATACTATTTTAAAGCATATGAGATGAATGAAGTGATTCAAAGCAATGGTATATAGATTGCTAACAAAAAGATAATGACTAAACAACTGAATCATATAGCAAAAACTTTTCATGAATAGTACTTTCAAGACAAGCATCAAAGAGTCTTGCATAAGAGTTAACTCATAAAGCAATAGATTCTTAATAAGAGGTTTTGAAGCAACACAAAGGAAGATTTAAGTTTCAGCAATTGCTTTCAACTTTCAACATGTATATCTCATGGATAATTGTCAACACAAAGTAATATAATAAGTGCAATAAGTAAACATGTAAGAATCAATGAACACAGTTGACACAAGTGTTTGCTTCTAAGATAGAAAGAAGTAGGTAAACTGACTCAACACAAAGTAAAAGAAAGGCCCTTCGCAGAGGGAAGCAGGGATTACTCATGTGCTAGAGCTTTTTATTTTGAAAACATGGAAACAATTGTGTCAATGGTAGTAATAATTCACATGGGTTATGCATAAAACTTCCTATAATTTGCAAGCCTCATGCATCGAATACTAATAGTGCCCGCACCTTGTCCTAATTAGCTCGGATTTCCATGGATTATCATTGCATTACATGTGTTTCAACCAAGTGTCACAAAGGGGTACCTCTATGCCACCTGTACAAAGGTCCAAGGAGATAAATCGCATTTGATTTCTCGATTTTGATAGATCTCAACTTGAGGACATCCATACCGGGACAACATAGAAAACAGATAATGGACTCCTCTTTTTAATGCTTTAAGCATTCAACAACAATAATATTCTCATAAGAGATTCGAGGATTAATGTCCAAGCTGAAACTTCCACCATGATACATGGCTTTGGTTGGCGGCCCAATGTTCTTCTCTAACAACATGCATACTCAAACCATTCAACTCATGGCAAATCTCCCTTACTTCAGACAAGACGAACATGCATAGCAACTCACATGATATTCAACAAAGGTGTGACAGGTTGATGGCGTCCCCAGAAACATGGTTACCGCTCAACAAGCAACTTATAAGAACTAAGATACATAGCAACATATTTATCACCACAATAGTTTTTAGGCTACTTTCCCATGAGCTATGTATTGCAAAGACAAAGAATGAAATTTTAAAGGTAGCACGCAAGCAATTTATTTTGGAATGGCAGAAAAATACCACATATAGGTAGTTATGGTGGACACAAATGGCATAGGTTTTGGCTCAAGGTTTTTGGATGCACGAGAAGCATTCCCTCTCGGTACAAGGCTTTGGCTAGCAAGGTTGTTTGAAGCAAACACAAGTATAAACCGGTACAGCAAAACTTACACAGAACATATTGCAAGCATTATAAGACTCTACACTGTCTTCCTTGTTGTTCAAACACTTTTACCAGAAAATATCTAGACTTTAGAGAGACCAATCATGCAATCCAAATTTCAACAAGATCTACGGTAGTTCTCCACTAATAGATTTAAACTACATGATGCAAGAGCTTAAACATGATCTACTTGAGAGCTCAAAACAATTGCCAAGTATCAAATTATTCAAGACAATATACCAATTACCATATGAAGAATTTTCTGTTTCCAACAAAATAACAATAAATGCTGAGGCTTTCAGCTTTCGCCATGAATACTAAAGTAAAATGAAGAACACAAGTGTTCAAATGAAAAAGCGGAGCGTGGTTATCTCCCACACAAACATGTTGAGATCCGAATTTATTCAAACACAAACAAAAATAAAAACACACAGACGCTCCAAGTAAAGCACATAAGATGTGAAAGAATTAAAATATAGTTTCACTAGAGATGACCTGATAAGTTGTTGATGAAGAAGGGGATGCAAGGCATCCCCAAGCTTAGACGCTTGAGTCTTCTTGAAATATGCTTGGGTGACCCACGGGGCATCCCCAAGCTTAGGCTCTTCACTCTTCTCGATCACATTATATCACCCTTCTCTCTTGACCCTTGAAAACTTCCTTCACACCAAACTCAAAGCAATCTCATTAGAGGGTTAGTGCATAATCAAAAATTCACATGTTCTGCATGGACACAATCATTACCAACACTTATGGACATTACCCAAGGTTACTGAAATTTAATGGAGCAAAGAAATCCACTCAAACACAGTAAAAGAGGCAATGCGAAATAAAAGGCAGAATCTGTCAAAACAGAACAGTCCGTAAAGACGAATTTTTTCGAGGCACTTGACTTGCTCAGATCAGAAAACTCAAAACTAATGAAAGTTGCATACATATCTGAGGATCACGCATGAATTTTCGCAGATTTTTTGGATTCCTCTAGAGAGAGAAAAACGCAAGTTCGTGACAGCTAAAAATCTGTTTCTGCGCAGAAATCCAAATCTACTATCAACTTTATATTAGAGACTTTACTTGGCACAAAAACGAAATAAACATGATAAGGAGAGGTTGCTACAGTAGTAACAACTTCCAAGACACAACAAAACTGTAGCAAAATAAAAACATGAGTTATCTCCCAAAAAGTGCTTTCTTTATAGCCATTAAGATAGGCTCAGTAATTTTAATGATGCTCTCGCAAGAAATAAGAGTTGAAGCAAAAGAGAGCATCAAAAGCAAATAAGAAACACTTTTAAGTCTAACCCACTTCCTATGAAAAGGAATCTTGTAAGGGAACAAGTACTGAAAGCACAAAGCAACAAGCATAGAAAGGCAACACAAGCGCAACTTCAAGATTCTCAACATAAAGAGGGGAAACTTAATATTATTAAGATGTATATAACCATGTTTCCCTCTCTCATAATAACTTTCAGTAGCATCATTGATGAAATCCACAATATAACCATCACTTAAAACATTCTTATCATGAGCTACATGCATAAAATTATTACTCTCCACATAAGTATAGTCATTACTATTAATTGTAGTGGGAGCAAATTCAATAAGATAGCTATCATTATTATTCTCATCACCATAATCATCATATATAGGAGGAATATTGTAATCATAATTAATTTTCTCCTCAATAGTAGGTGGACTGAAAATATGATAGTCATCATTGTAATCATCATATATAGGAGGTAAAGTATCATCAAAGTTAATTTTCTCCTCCATGCTTGGGGGACTAAAAATATCATGCTCCTCAAAACCAGCTTCCCCAAGCTTAGAATTTTCCATAGCATTAGCAACAATGGTGTTCAAAGCATTCATACTAATAACATTGCCATTAGCATGCATATAAAGTTCCATAGGTTTTTTAATTTTCTCTTCAAACACCTCATGTCCTAACTCAAGATAAATACTATAAAGATCTCTAATATTTTTGTTGTTTTCCATTAAGCCTAACTAGTGAAAATAAAAAACAAGAGACAAAAAGATAAAATTGCAGAATCAAAAGGAGATAGCTTCGAGCACTCACACACCGGCAACAGTGCTAGGAAATAGCTTAGTAGTCGGAGGATGTGAATACCTTTTACCTTACCTCCCCGACAACAGCGCAGAAAATAGCTTGATGTCTACGCACGCTTCTATTCCTGTAGACAGTGTTGGGCCTCCAAGAGCAGAGGTTTGTAGAACAGCAACAAGTTTCCCTTAAGTGGATCACCCAAGGTTTGTCGAACTCAGGGAGGTAGAGGTCAAAGATATTCCTCTCAAGCAACCCTGCAATTAAGATACAAGAAGTCTCTTGTGTCTCCAACACACCTAATACACTTGTCAGATGTATAGGTGCACTAGTTCGGCGAAGAGATATTAAAACGCAAGTGGTATAGATGGTGGTAAACGGTAATTGCGATCTGAAATAAATATTGCAGGAAATAAAGATGCAGTAAAACAGTAAATAAGCGATGTTTGCAGTATTTGGAAACAAGGCCTAGGGATCATACTTTCACTAGTGGCCACTCTCAACATTGCAATCATAATTGAATATAAATATAAGCACTTCATCATACTACTCTGAAAACACTCTCTTGTTGGCTAAAGAACTCAAATTCATTGGGCAAGTGTGCAAAAGCACACCTCAAAGGCGTATTCCCAAGTACTAATGAACACCCCACACTGTCAACGTGAGCATTCATAGGAGGTACTAACACACCACAATTCATAAGGGAGTTACACACGGCGCACTGATACGTCTCAAACGTATCTATAATTTCTGATGTTCCATGCTAGTTTTATGATAATACCTACATGTTTTGTTCACACTTTATATCGTTTTTATGCATTTTCCGGAACTAACCTATTAACAAGATGCCGAAGTGCTAGTTCCTGTTTTCTGTTGTTTTTGGTTCCAGAAAGGCTATTCGGGCAATATTCTCGGAATTCGACGAAACGAAGACCAAACATCATAATTCACCGAGACGGACCAGGACACCGAAGGGGAGGCGGAGAGAGGGGGGGTCCCACACCACGGCGCGCGGCCGGAGGGGGCCCCAGGAGCACCCCCGCGCCGCCTCTTCGCCTATAAGACCCTCTTGACCTAAAACTTCGATACCGATTGACGAACCTCGAGAAAGACTTCGGGCGCCGCCGCCATCACGAAACTCAATTCGGGGGACAGTCTCTTTCGGCACCCTGCGGGACGGGGAATTGCCCCGGAGCCATCTCCATCACCACCACCGCCATCTTCATCGCCGTTGTTGTCTCCCATGATGAGGAGGGAGTAGTTCTCCTCGAGGGCTCTACCGGTAGCTATGTGGTTAATCTCTCTCTCATGTACCTCAATACAATGATCTCATGAATTGCTTTGCATGATTGAGATCCATATGATGAGCTTTGTATCACTATTAGTCTATGTGCTACTCTTGTGATGTTATTAAAGTAGTCTATTCCTCCTCCATGATGTAACGGTGACAGTGTGTGCATCATGTAGTACTTGGCGTAGGTTATGATTGTAATCTCTTGTAGATTATGGAGTTAATTATTACTATGATAGTATTGATGTGATCTATTCCCCCTTTCATAGTGTAATGGTGACAGTGTGTATGCTATGTTAGTACTCGGTCTAAATTGCAAAGATCTATTATGCTCTAAAGGTTACTTAAATATGAATGCCGTATGTTGTGGCGCTTGTTAACTCCGGCTTGAGGGAGCTCTTGTAGCCCTACACAATGAATGGTGTTTGTTATCAAACAAGAGTATATGTAGCACAAGTGAGGAGAAGTTATTTATTTATTATGTGATCAATGTTGAGAGTGTCCACTAGTGAAAGTATGATCCCTAGGCCTTGTTTCCAATACTGCAAACACCGCTTACTTACTGTTCTACTGCATGTTTACTCGCTGCCATATTTATTTCAGATTGTTATTACCACTCATATTCATCTATACCACCTGTGTTTTACTATCTCTTCGCCGAACTAGTGCACCTATACATCCGACAAGTGTATTAGGTGTGTTGGGGACACAAGAGACTTCTTGTATCTTAATTGCAGGGTTGCTTGAGAGGACTATCTTTGACCTCTACCTCCTTGAGTTCGATAAACCTTGGGTGATTCACTTAAGGGAAACTTGCTGCTGTTCTACAAACCTCTGCTCTTGGAGGCCCAACACTGTCTACAGGAATAGAAGCGTGAGTAGACATCAAGCTATTTTCTAGCGCCGTTGCCGGGGAGGTAAGGTAAAAGGTATTCACATCCTCCGACTACTAAGCTATTTCCTAGCACTGTTGCCGGTGTGTGAGTGCTCGAAGCTATCTCCTTTAGATTCTGCAATTTTATCTTTTTGTCTCTTGTTTTTATTTTCACTAGTTAGGCATAATGGAAAACAACAAAAAAATTAGTGAGATTTTTAATCTTTTTCCTGAGTTAGAATTGTTTGATGTGAAAATTAAAAAACCTATGGAACCTTATTTGCATGTTAGTAGCAATGTTATTAGTACGAATGCAATTACTGCTAATGCTATGGAAAAGTCTAAGCTTGGGGAAGGTAGTTTTTATGATCTTTGTAGCTTCCCAGTTTTAGGGGAGAAAATTTGCTCTGATAATACTTTATCTCCCATATGCGATAACTCTAATGATGCTTGTGATATTTTAAATCCACCTACTGAAAATATTCCTTTCAAGATACCTATGAAAATTATTGAACGTGTTATAGATAACCGCTATGAAGGGGATGGAACTGTCCGTCCTGGAGATCATTTACTGTTTTTACATGAATTATGCGGGTTATTCAAGTGTGCAGGTATCTCTATGGATGAAGTGAGGAAGAAACTATTCTCTATTTCGATGTCTGGTAAAGCGGCGCATTGGTATAAATTGCTGAAGAATAGTCATTCTCTTGGTTGGGAGGAAATTGTATCTCTCTTTTATTCTAAATTTTATCCTCCTCATGAAGTGCATATTGATAGGAATTACATTTATAACTTTTATACTCGTGATGGAGAGAGTATTTCCCAAGCATGGGGGAGATTGAAGTCACTAATGCTCAAATGTCCCATTCATGAGCTCCCCCGTAATGTTATTATTAATAATTTTTATGCAAGGCTTTCAGGACATTGATGTCTACGGGTGCTTCTATTCTTGTAGACAGTGTTGGGCCTCCGCGCTCAAATAAAAACAAATCCGCGAAAGTGCCCTGTAGCTCCCGGGTGGAATCCGGGGCTAGAAACATGTCACAGAACTCACTTACATCATAACCGGTTGGCAAAGAAATTGGGGCCTCCCTCATATACAAGTCTAACATTTTTCTTATTTCAGAAAGCACGGGTTCTTTATTATCACCCGAAATTCCATACGCTTTTAAAAGGTTGACAACCGGTGTGATCCACTTTGACCAATTGGCATACAGGACATTCAGATACAAATTTCTGAACCACTTGTTTCAAATGGGGCCAGCAGAAAACTCTCTTTATGCGTTGATATGTTGCTTTTGCTCCCGAGTGACCTCCCAGGGCAGATTGATGGAATGTTTCCAACAGTGTCAGCCTCATGTTAGTAGCTGCTCCCACATATATCTTGGATCCATGCTTGATTATGCCATCTTTGATGGTGTACTGTGGAGGGTCGGATACATCCTTGGCCAGTTTCCTCAGGAGTTTGTCACTGTCTGTGTCTTGGACATAACTCAACTTGACGTCTTCCAACCATTCTGGTACACAAATAGTAATGGCATGGCATTTTGCATCTCTTCTAGATAAGGCATCTGCAGCAATATTCTCTTTGCCTTTTTTGTATTCGATGGTGTAATCGAATTCCAAATATAGACTCAATCGAGGTTTTTTAAAAAAAGACGCGTTTGTAGATTTAGATGGAATCTATAAGTCGCCGGAAGGGAAGATTGGTTTTTTTGATTGTAGATAAATTGCCGGTTCACGCTGTCGTAGGCTTTCCGAAGATCTACTTTGAGGCAGGTCTTGGCAGCACCAGAAGAAAGATGAAAGTTCCGAACCAGCTCATTGGCAATAAGAGTGTTGTCAGTGATTCTTCGGCCCTTAATGAAGGCTTGATTGGCTTCCGGAGATGATATCAGCCAGCAAGCGCAGAGTGAGGATTTTAGATAGAAATGATGAGAACCTCCAATCACTTATATTATTTTATACTATTATTCAAAGAAAGGCCTTACGTTTAGATTCATTTCCTTTATTGCCTAGGGCTTGGCTTATCAGAACTGATAGGATAATTCCTTGGGCTTGGTTTGTAGAACTCTTTTCCCTTAAGTGGATAAAGGATCGTCAGTGGAGAAGAGGTCAAAGATATCCCTCTCATGATCCCGCAACCACAAAGCAAGAAGTCTCTTGTGTCCCCAACACACCTAATAGGTGCACTAGTTCGGCGAAGAGATAGTGAAATACAGGTGGTATAAATAATATGAGTGGTAATACGCAAATAGCTTGGCGGCAGTAATATGTAGTAGAAAGTAAATAAACGTGTTGTGCAGTGTGCAGTAAAACAGTAAACAAGCAGCGATAGCAGTGTTTAGGAACAAGGCCTAGGGATTAGACTTTCACTAGTGGACACTCTCAACATTGATCACATAACAAAATAGATAAATGCATACTCTACACTCTCTTGTTGGATGATGAACACATTGCGTAGGGCTACACGAACCCTCAAGCCGGAGTTAACAAGCGCCACAACTCAATGTTCATATTTAAATAACCTTAGAGTGCATGAAAGATCGACGCGACTAAACCAAGTACTAACATAGCATGCACACTGTCACCTTCACACCATGTAGGAGGAATAGATCACATCAATACCATCATAGCAATAGTTAACTTCATAATCTACAAGAGATCATAATCATAGCCTACGCAAGTACTAACACGGATGCACACACTGTCACCGTGTAGGAGGAATAAAACTACTTTAATAACATCACATGAGTAGCACATAGATAAATTGTGATACAAAACACATTGCAATCATAAAGAGATATAAATAAGCACTTCACTATGCCATTCATAACAGTGAATAAGTATTCTGTGAAATATAGCTTAAGAGACCCACACGGTGCACACACTGTCACCTTTACACACGTGGGACAAGGAGTCTCCGGAGATCACATAAGTAAAACCCACTTGACTAGCATAATGACATCTAGATTACAAGCATCATCATATGAATCTCAATCATGTAAGGCAGCTCATGAGATTATTGTATTGAAGTACATGGGAGAGAGATGAACCACATAGCTACCGGTACAGCCCGAGCCTCGATGGAGAACTACTCCCTCCTCATGGGAGCAGCAGCGGTGATGAAGATGGCGGTGGAGATGGCAGCGGTGTCGATGGAGAAGCCTTCCGGGGGCACTTCCCGTCCCGGCGGCATGCCGGAACAGAGACTCCTGTCCCCCGGATCTTGGCTTCGCGATGGCGGCTCGGAAGGTTTCGCGTACCGTGGCTTATTCCTATCGGGTTTAGGTCGGGGACCTTTATATGGCGGCGGCGTCGGAAGGTCAACGGGCGACGACACACTAGGGGCGCGGGCCCAGGCCGCGCCACCTGTCGTCTGGGGCCCACGGGCCCTCCTCGTGGCTCTCGGGTGTTGGATGCTTCAGGGCAAAATAGGAACCTGGGCGTTGATTTCGTCCAATTCGAGAATATTTCGTTACTAGGATTTCTGAAACCAAAAACAGCAGAAACGGAACGGCACTTCGGCATCTCGTTAATAGGTTAGTTCCGGAAATAATTATGGCATATAATGTGCATAAAACATGTAGATATCATCAATAAAGTAGCATGGAACATAAGAAATTATCGATACGTCGGAGACGTATCAGACATCACAAGGAGTATCTAGATGCCTGTTTGGAGGGATCTTTCACAAGCAAAGAGGTTGAAGCTAGATGGGATCTTCTTGATCGGATTGAGGAGAACGCTGAAGATTGGGAGAATGACAAAGGTAGAGAGTCAGGTATAAATTATGATTATGAATGCATTGAAACTTTTATGGATACTGATAAATTTTGAAATATGAGTGCTACTTATGGTCTTGACTCTCAAGTTATTGCAAATCTTTATAAAGCTTTTGCCTCTCATTTCGAATTGCCTAGGAAGAATTTTGATAAGTATCATGAACCTTTCAAAGACACTTGCATGGAAAATGAAATTGTTGTTAATGATTGCGATAAACATGCTCAAACTTCTGAGAATGCTATTTCCTATAAGCATGTTAATTTTTGTGGAATACGTAGACCTTGTGAAATTAATCAAATTGAAGATGAATATTGTATCCATCACAGAAATGAAAAAACTAGAAAGTGGTCTAGGGCTCTAGATGATCTTGGTAAAAAAGTTTGTGCCCTCTATCCTTTTATTTGTGAATTTTGCCATAGAGCGGGACATTTTAATTTTCAATGCTCCTCCAATGATAATTCAAACCCCATGAGTGCTGCAAATTTGTATTGTGATGATGAAATTACTCCTAATCAGCATGATGAACTTACCTTATTTTTGAAGTGTGAAGAGTTATCAAGAAAAATTTCTTTGTTAGATATTAACGATCTTGATATTGATGATGTCCTGCATGGGTGTCTTTCTTATTGCATTAATAATTGCCATACAAATACTTACATACAAAATATTTTAGAAGATGACACTTTGCCAAAATATGATAGGACCGCTGTGTGTTTTGAACTTATTAATGAAAAGGAGGAATCCTCCCAAGTTTCTTCTATTGTTTCTGGAAATAAATCAGGTTATGTGGAGAAGCCTCCCTTCAAGCCTCTTCCTCCTAAAGAAGGGAACGAGGAGAAGGAAAAGAAGAAGAAGGGAATGAAGAAGAGGAAGAAGAGGGGGAATAAGAAGAAAGAGGTAACGGCATATCCCCGCGTGTATGAGGTAACGATAGGTAACAGTAAGTATGTTGTTCCTAATGATTATTATGATAATGAATTTGAGTACAATGATCTTCCTATGCCCTTTACCCATATTAGTGATCATGATTTGGAAGAGCACACTACCTTTGATATTGGAAATCTCTTTGGTACCGATTATGAAAGTAATGATGATAGCACTATTCATGTTCCCTCAAATGATGATATTGAAAGCTCTAAGCTTGGGATGTTGTGCTTGAAGATCCTATATTTGAGACCTTTACTTTTAGTGAAAACTAGCTGGTTGGCCCGCGCAAATTGCGCACCTAGAATTAAGACGGTCTAAATCTTCATGTCTAATCTATTTATGTTTCTGGTACTATTTTTGGATTTTTTAAATTGAGAAATAAGGACTTAAAATAAAGTACCTTTATGTATGATACACAATTAAAAATATCATTTGAAAATTAATGGCATCATTTGTGGATTGTTCTAAAAATAAATATAATATATAACATGTACAGCAATAACCATTAAATTACACGCCATGGTGACTTGTTTTACCTTCTTGGTTCTAACACATCTTGTACCGTGCATCCTGCCCAACTCAACATGCCATTTTGGCGGAACTCAATAGTCAGGAAAAAAGGTTTATTTTTTATAGAATTCACTTATTCACTTATACTGCTCTCTTATCTAGTCCGTGCATATAGTCAAGCACAAACATGCTATGCAAAATTTAAATTTATTACTCATCTGTTGTACTTAGATTTGTGGCCGGATCTTCGAGCGGACCTTGACTGGATTTCCTTTTTTTTTTTCGAGGTGGAGACTGGATTTCCTTTCAATATATATTTCATTACATTTCTTATCTTTGATCTTGGACTTCTTATGATAATAAATAAAGAATCTCAGAGCTAATGTAATCTGAACCGTTAGTTAATTCATGAAGTCTACCACTTCAGACCCACGGTGGCTAGTACCGTCATAATTCTAATTTTTTGTATCTTATATTTCTTTTTTTGATGATACCATATTTTTGAACAATTGAACAGAAGATGCCAATATATTTACCAGTATTGTTTTAAAGCATCCCACTTGCTCCACTATTTCCATCTAGGTGATCACAAAAATTCCACATGATGAAATGCAAAAGTAATTTAAATTCTTTGGTTAAGCCTCCAAGTTCGATTATGTATTTTTTCGTCAAACTCCATTCAATGTGTATTCATTCCTCCTACTCCAGCAATTAAAAACGCATAGACACACACGTTTTATCCTTCTCTTATCCAGGCATTGAAGTTCTACCATAATGAACATACTTAAATCCTAGACTAAATCTGGCGCACCTACACAGAGATCATAACTTCTCCAGAACATATCTCTCTTCTGACAGTAAATTAAGAATATCTTTAAGCATCCTATTTGAATTGCTTCATCTTCCAAAATTTATGCATCTCTAAGGGTCAAAACAAAAGAATTTAAATTATTTCCAATGACCATGTACATTTTATTAAATATTTTACCCAATCCATTATTCATCATGCATGTTCCTAAGAGAGAGATGGGCATTGTAGAATGCTATTTTTTTTCAAATCAGGCACTTATCAATCCTTCTTAATTTATTATGAAATGCCTCCACACTTTCCCACTCAGAATTATTTAGATGAGAGTACAGGAAACATGCATAGTATTTTTTAATTACAAATCTATGAAGTGAAGTAAGGTTTCCAGAAATAGAAAATATTGCAAGAAGTAAAAGCTACCTGAAATTCTCCGAGAAGATTTTACTGAAACGCTATTGTCATGTATTCCGAAAACCGTTATCCAAAAGATTATGAAACCTGTAAAAATAAAGAACGGAAATGAAGTCTGCCGAAGTTGTTGCATGAAGGTTCTCAACTAAAGATTATGATTTTTAGCTGAATATATTGTTGTGTGGTGATATTAAAAACTATTGCAAGAAGTAAAAGCGACCTGAAATTCTCCGAGAAGATTTTACTGAAACGCATGTATTCCGAAAATCGTTATCCATAAGATTCTGAAACCTGTAAAAATAAAGAACGGAAATGAAGTCTGCCGAAGTTGTTGCATGAAGGTTCTTAACTGAAGATTATGATTTTTAGCTGAATATATTGTTGTGTGGTGATATTAAAAAAAGTGTTTCTGTACCTTCTAAACCAAAAGCCATAAATAAGCCTAAGCAAACACCCTGTTAGTATATGGCGGGCAGAAACAACACAATTTTCATTATCGATTATTACGTACGGATAGTCATGTGCAGGAATTCACCAGAAATATCGGTTGTAGTAGCCATTCATCCAATCTTCAAGTTGCGGATTATTACTTGTAGATAGATCTGTGCAACGTACAAAAAATAATGATCATTATGAAACTTAATATCATTGTTATTGGGGAGATTTAAAAGGTAGAAAATCAGGAAAAACTTGTAAGAGGATAATTTCAGCATCAATATTGTATCTCTTGGTTGCTGCAAATATGCTTATCTCAAGAGGCCACCTTCCTGATATCTTGATTATATCTTATCCGTTCCCTGCAAATAGTACGATCAGAAGTTTACAATCAGACCCGAACATAGTTTGTGCTTCCCAAGATACTTATGTCCTATTTGGTCATCAGGTACGAATAAACTGAACTACTGATCCAGTAAAAAAAACCATAGTAACTTTCTTGAAACAGAGATTACCTTTGTTGAAACTGAAATACTGAATCTTCTAAATGAGAGCCTGAGAATCTTCTTCAGGATAGCCTAGTAGTACAGAGCCGATCTGCAATTGAAGAACGCACATCTTCAAAATCCCGGCATCTCAATGTATACACATATGCATGCACACCGCTCGTCTGTGGACGTGGATTGAGGATGGCTGAGCCAACGCAAGCGAGGTACACGTCCTGAGCACGGCAGTGCCGCGCGCGTCGATCGAGCAGGGTGTTGTACGTGAAGCTGCATCCTAGGAGACCTCCATGCACATGACATCGATAGACGATATTGATTGATTCGTCAGGCCGACTTCATCTCGATTGTAGCGACTGCCGAGTGCCGACGCGTAGCGGCCGCGGACGGCCCATTGCAGGAGTTCGTCGACTGCAAGATTTGACTGTGCTTGCGCACTGCAGGAGAGGCCGCGGCAGAAATTGTTTTCGCAGGAGTTTGTCGATTGGCTGGCTTGCTGCTTGCGTGCCGCAGGAGAGGCGGCGGCCGATTAGAGACTGCAGATTAGATTAGGAATTGATTTCGTGTATGTCTCACACGGGTACGGGTAGACGTGGGGAAGAAGGACACTCCTTTATACGCAAATATCCAAATCGACACCGCGTTAGGAAGCTAATCTTGGCCGCTATTATTGATTTGACTATGTCTAGCTAATCTAAACCGTTGGTTGTTTGTTGTTTTAATAATATAATAGATGATGATATTATATATTCTGGTTTAGATAATCGTTATAGAGATGGATATGACACATGTTATAATTATCCTTATGAAACTTGTCATAGTTATGATGGGATTGCCAAAAACCATTCCCTTAGTATGCAACTTGTTTACCATGTTCAAATTCTTGATAATGATCCTGCTCCAATTACTATTAATGAGAAGAATTCTTCTTATGCCAAAATTAATGATACTTTTATGCATATGAACCATGATAAGAATGTTTTAAGTGATGGTTATATTGTGGATTTCATCAATGATGCTACTGAAAGTTATTATGAGAGAGGGAAACATAGTTATATGCATCTTCCGGAAATTCAATTCGGCTCCCGGGTGCGTATGCTCCCTATACCAAAAAATAATATTTCGAGTTGTCGAAAATTTTTGACAAAAAATTCTATGTGTACATCTCCATAATATATGAGCATTCGTCAAGTTTCATGAAAAATTAATATTTTTTGTGGTCTATGTAAAAAAGAGAAAATTTATCTTGTAAAAAACATTATTTTTAGCACTTAGTTTTGTCTTTTTTACACACGTCACATGACAAGTCTATTTTTTATGAAACAACTTTGTGAGCGTGTAGCACGTGAAGATGTACGTGCGAATTTTTCGTTCCAATTTTTTTAAAATTCAAAATTTGTGTAAGATGAATTTCAAAATAAAGGGAGCATATGCTCCCATGTTCCATTCCGTATTAAGTTTCCCCTCTTTATGTTGAGAATTTTGAAGTTACTCGTGTTTTATCTTCCTATGCTTGTCACTTTATTCTTCATGAATTCATTTGTGTACAAGATTCCATTTCATAGGAAGTGGGTTAGGCTTAAATGTGTTTTGAATTTGATTCTTGATGTTCTCTTTTGCTTCAACTCTTATTTCTTGCGAGAACATCATTAAAATTACTGAGCCCATCTTAATGGCTATAAAGAAAGCACTTCTTGGAAGATAACCCATGTTTTTATTTTACTACTGTATTGTTGAGCCTTGGAAGTTGTTAATACTGTAGCAACCTCTCCTTATCATGTTTTTGTGCCAAGTAAAGTCTCTATGGTAAAGTTGATTCTAGATTTGGATTGCTGCGCAGAAACAGAATTGCTGTCTGTCACGAATTTGCGTAGAACTCTCTGTAGAAAAATCAAAAAATCTGCCAATTTACGTGCGTGATCCCCAGATATGTACGCAACTTTCATTAGTTTTGAGTTTTTTCGTTTGAGCAAGTTAAGTGCCTCTGGAAAATTCGTCTTTACGGACTGTTCTGTTTTGACAGATTCTGCCTTTTATTTCGCATTGCCTCTTTTGCTGTGTAGAGTGGATTTCTTTGTTCCATTAACTTCCAGTAGCTTTGGGCAATGTCCAGAAGTGTTAAGAATGATTGTGTCAGCTCTGAACACTAGACCATAAAAGCGCACGTTACTGCGCCCACCCATACTGATGAAAGAGAACGAGAAATATTTGAGAAAATATAAACATCGTAGGCATCTGAGAAAATTGAATTTGTTTAAGTTGTAACATGGAAAGTGAATGCATGGCCTCCACAATACTAAATGAAAATTGTAAAGGTTACAACTTATTAATAACATGATCAATCTTAACTAAATGATGGTGAAGATTACAACACTTCAAAATCCCTTTAGAAAAATACTTCAAAAAGAAACATAAATAGGTGAATATGTGTGGGAAGTGCAAAGCTGCAAGGAGATATATGACTGAATTTGTGAAAAAAAAGACTTCACTTATTAGTTATAAATAATTTTTCAGATGTGACAAGTTGTGATATCTAAAATATATTAACAGGTGCAACCCACTCTTATATGGTGTAATGAACTAATTATACAACCTGTATTCGGTTGGGGCACCGTATAAACAAGTAAAAAAATTGGAGAAATATTTACTCGTATCAATTGCCTCTGTAAAGTTCAGTCAAAAGTAATGTTGAATGAAAGGTGCATATGAAAAGAGGGAAACCCTTAGTGTTTGCAACCTATACGGGAATTGTCCATCCACTTAGTAGCATAACCATTAGGTTCGCACCGAAATCCGGAGGAAATATTCTCTTATGCACAAGTTTAATATTATATATGAGGAAGTATGCTCTGCTAATTAAACAAGGTTAATCTTATATGAGGATAACTATATGCTCTGATAACTATTTTTTGAGTTATTAAATTAACAGGAACTTTCGACCGTACTTATCAAGTATGCATCGAAGCTTCACCCCACCTCATGTCTCATGTATGACATACTATACATTGGTAGAAAAATCTGAAAGTTCATCTTTTCATTGAAAACATAAAAGTCATGATTTTTTTAAAAAGAAGGAAATTATAGATTATTCAATACTGTACTAAACATCTTGGAAACTAAACTGGCCAGCATTTTGCAAGAGCTTGAAGTCTTGCAGAGTATTTCAATCCAGCAAACTAAAATAGACCGTTGAACATGCGCACTACATTATTTCATGACTTGTATATGAAATCAATGGCTTGTCGAAGGTTATCGTGCCTGCAAAACCCTGCAGAAATATAAATGGTTTGCTTCGTATATTTTTCCCTGTTATGACTTCTTACTTAAGGGTTCAATCTTAAAATTAATTTATGATAACCTCTCTTCAACAAATGTTCGAGATTTCTGAAGAGAAGAATCTCATCACTCTTACAGTATTGACTAACCACTCATAGAGCATCCAAACCCTTTATCGCTCTATTTCTTCTCAAACACACAAATGCAATTTGTTATGTATTATAAGAAGAACACCAAGATGGCAAACCTTACAACACCATGACCAAAAAACGCAAGGCGAGCTAAGCTTGCAAAACAGGAGAAGAAAAGGCTAACACTGAAGTTGTATATCACCGCCTCGACGTTCTCTTCTAATACAAATTACACGAATTTGGGTGCTTGTTCAAGAAAGAAACATACAAATGGTTGGAAGCATCCTAATAAGGGCATGCTAACAAATAATAATCAAAATCACTACTCAGTATGTACTCAATGTAGTAGAGATAGTGCTAGGCAAGGATAAGTAAAGCAACAGACTGTGACAGACCTGAATATGTCACCTCGTAGTTCCTCTGTTCCTTAACATTGCCCATCAAGTATCAACTCTGCAAGATGTAAAATACATTAAGTCGGTAGGATTAGGAACTAAATCCCAATAGCCTATCAGCCTCTGACGAGTTAATCATCACACTTTCATAATAATAAAGTGCAATTTTATATTTTCAGCACCCATGTCACTTCAAGACAGCAACAATGAAACACGATAAATTGTAACACCTCATAATCAGAAATCAGCAGCATATGTCAACAAATCAGAAGATGCAAACAACTGCATCTTGTTTGTACCAAATAAACGAGATTTCGTGGCTAGGAACAGCATCATGCTAAGTTGTCTTGAGTAATCCCATTCCTTACTTTCCCAGAGAGACAAGCTGCCAATCGCCATGTGCTTAACATTAATAAACAACAACCAATTTACTGTACCAGGGTTCCGGGTGTGATGATCCATGAACATGTCAGGTAGAGGGAAAATCTGCACGGCATCTCGAATTCCTGCAATTACACCAGATTGCCAACTTGTCTGTTAACAGCTCCTTCTCTCACCCGACTGTAAGAAAAATCTACAATCATTTTCTTTTTTCGAGAGTACCATAGTTTTATAGAAGGCATACTGTAAGGAAAAGTCCTATTGCTCTGATTTTATGCTGCAATTTTGAACCTAAAGTAACAAAAACAGTGAACCGTTGATCATGCTGATGAGAGGATGACGGAGGAGGAGCTGCAAAGGGACTCACCAGCGGGAGCCTCCCAGCGCGATTGCACGCCTGCCTATTCCCCATAAAATTGCTCTCACGAGATCCAGTTTTACGCGGTCGCGGCCAATTGAACGACAGTCCGTTTTTTTCTAGCGGAGTAGCATCCCCAAACATCTGTAACATGATTACACGAGGAGCCAAAAGCTTATTCTTAAAAAGAGTTAAGGCCGTTGCATTCCCTGCATCCTCAGCGTTTGGACGGCGCTCGCGTCGCCGTGGGGCCCAGTGTCGCTGTGTGGGCTGTCGTTTGGGTCTGGCCAGCTGCTGCATGGTAGACGCGTGTTCTATTCGGGCCTACTCTATTCTTTCCGTCGGTGTGGGGTTTGACTGACCGCGTTCTCGGAAGCTCCTCTCTCTCGCTCGTCCCAGCCAAGGAGCTCAGGGCAGTTGCAGCCCGGGCCAGGGGACACGCCCTCACGAAGAGCGGCTGCAGCGGACGGAACGAGCTGTTCTTCGACCAGATCGGGGCCGGGGGAGCAACGACGCGGCAGCTTGGGGAGGCGCCGGCCGGATCCGGAAGGAGAGTCGCCGGCCAACGGCCAAAACGAGGTGGTGACGGTCGAGGAAGGGACGGTGGCTGCCGGAATGCAGCGGCGGTTGTCGGGCAAGGCTAGCGGCGGCCGGAACAGGGTGGCCGCGACCGGATCGGGGGCTAAATGGGGCCGGATTGAGGCCAAACCAGACCAAGATCCCCAACAAATACATTCAGGATTCAGCTATGGAGAAGGAGGGGTGGGAGAGCGGCCGGCGCACAGGAACTGCAGCCTTCAACCTTCGGAGAAGAAATTGCCCCGACGACCACGCCTTCGGCCACCGAAATCGCCCCGACGATCACGGCTTCGGCCACCAGCCTGCCACTGGAGCACAGCAGAACAAGGTCCCCTACCTAAGGCCACACATGCAGTGTGCCACCATGACGGCCAATAGCTCTTTGCCGCCGGCCGAGCTGCCCGACTCTCCTGCTGCTGCGTCCTTTCAGTGAAACCCAGCTCTGAAGGCACGAGATTGATCTGCATCTGTTTGCATCTTTCTTTGTTCGGATGGATGCCTATAGGTAAGAAAGTAATATACATTCTGTTTTTTCTTTGATTCTGACTTTCTCAATGCCTATCATGTGCTTGGGGAATGCATCATAAGAAGCGACCAATTTTTTTGTAGCTCTACTTATGCGTTCTGGTGTGAAAGTTTGGATGTCGGCATGGCTGTGAGGATACGTGGTTTGAACCTGGATTTTGGTAGTGTTGATTCTCAACAAGATTTTTTGGATGACGTGCATTTGCCTTAGTTGCTTTTGTTATACATTATAATTGGAATAGTGAAGATATGCTCTAACTGGTACGCAGAAGAGGTGTAATGAATTGAGACAAGATGTTTCGGGTTTTAGCAAACAAATTATGTTATGCTGTTTTTAGTTTAGTAGTTCTCCGTAATCTTAAATGCCTACAGCTATATACAAAAAAGGAAATGCAGCCAAGATTTAATTGTTATGAATTTCTTGATTTATGTATAGAGATGATTTTTCTTTAGATAAAGATAGATGGTGCTTTATATTTATGACTCAGTAGTAGTTTCAACCTCACAATTGTTGTTCTATTAGTATACAAACTGATTCAGTTATTACTGATAACAAACACTCAAGCACATGTTGCTTCATTTTGTCAAAGATTTGTATTTGATATTTATCATGTTCTTAAAGAGAAGACAATGAAAATAGCCTGTGCGTAGCTAAGATGGGGTTTAAATAATTCATTATTCATTTGTTACAGTAGGAGGCGATTTGCACCCAGCTGCTCAAGTAACACGTTTTATTTCAAGAAACCAAAATCACACAATCTAGCATGTTCCTGATTGTTTCGTTACACATGTGATGGGATGCAAGTAGGACTCATCATGCATGCCTGTCTAGGATTTTTTAAGTGGTCGCATAAAGGCTATATATATATTACTATATTGAGTATTGCATTGCTGATTTTATGACAAATGTAGGAAACAACGTCCAGTATACATCTGAAACCGCTCTGTTGAAGGCCAAGTACTTTCAAGTTGCAGAGTCTGAAGGGTTGTGTTTTTAATCAAAAGAAGATTGCAAAATAGACAACCTAAGTTGTTTCAAGTTCATGTGCTACGCCAATCCATCGGAGAATATCTGGCCAACAGAGTGTACTTGTTACAAATTCTTCTTGGATCATAGTTACTGCCAAATAGGCCTAAGACATCAATTCTGTTAGTTGTGTAGGCTGATCGTCATTGTTGATCCCATGAAAGAACAGTTTTTGTCCCTGGCATTTTACAGAGCTAGCAAGGAAATGCTTTGATCATAGGTAAATGTATACATCATCATAAACATCAGCATGAATGCATCGTTAAATTAATATTGGTCAAACAAATTAGTCTTATGAATTTCGATGATATCAAGTTTGAGCTAACAAATCACATGATTATCTAAATACTAGCAAGCTATTAAATCATCTTCATTAACATATTGATTGGAAGTGGTTTGCTTATTATGAATCTAGGTCCTACAAATTGATTTTTGCATGTGGTTTGCCTCTTCTCTTAAAAGGGTGCATTTTATTGATTCAAGTGGAATCATTTGGAATAATACATGATGGTTTTGCAGGTGTTGCTCCTGCACCTAACTGTTTGGGCGACAGTATGTGGCTTAAGGTAGTCTTTTTTTATCTCCATAGAACTGTATCATCATTTTCTACCATCACGCCATCGAATCAGAGACGTTTTTTTTTTACCTTTTTCTATCCTATCAGGCTATCAATGTCCATTTCTTTAATAATATGATGTTGTGCCGCTGTAGCTTAGTTAGTCACTGTACACCATATTAATCCGGAGAATGTGATTGGTCCTCTATTCTCATCCAAAATAGTGAATCTATTTTGCTTTTTGGAATTTGATAGCTATCAACATAGTATAATAAGATGAGTTTGATGGTACTATTTCTACCACCCTACCCCAGCCTCATGATTATGTGCACGATCTGGTGGTAGCACTGTGCTAGGCATATTTTATCTGTTACCTGATTCCATGATTTATTCGTGAAAAGGGTGCAAAGTAATGATCAATGTTCTAGAAATTTCAGCCATTGTGTGGTGTGTATGTCATGGTTTTAAGGCGTTTGCATTGCGCCTTAGGACGCTTAAGCGACGCCTAGGCGATAGAGCGCCCCCAGCGCCTTAGCGCTATACCCGCTTTAAGTCCACTTTAGGCGCTTAGGCGGTAGAGCGCACTCTAACGCTTTAGGACGCCTTACCGCCTTAAAAACCATGGTGTACGTTCTGTTCTTATAATCCCTTTGATTCCCTCTACTACAAATATTAATCTGTTGGTCCTTGAAAAGTCAACATATTCGCGTACCAGGCTTATATAAGAATTGCACATATTATACATATCTGGAAAGGTCAGGTAGCTATTTCCATATAATTTAAATGTTAGGAACACAAGTTATTATTTTGTAGCAAACAAAACTGATTTGGACTTTTTATGTTTCTCTATGGGATTAGGCATAAGAACTTTTTACATCTGTCTATTGTAATATGTTTTACTCTGCAGTAAATAAAAATTAGTTCTGATATCAACTATTAAATGAACTGCAACACACATGTAAATGGGGAGATGATTTTGCTATGTTCATGCCGTCTCAAAATCTAAATATTGTTGTTCTTTTATGTCATGAATGGAAAATATTTTTTTTTGTAGCAAACATAGCGGCTTGGACACTTCTATGTTTCTCTTTTTTGGATTTAGGCATAGAGGATAGGGCAATTTTTTTTTTCCAAAGTCGATAGACTTGAGGCTTTGATCTACTAAAGTTATGCACAATGTGTCCTAAGGGTCTGTTGAGCACACATCACAATTGTACAATGCCGTTCCACTTCTTGCTTATCATATTGAATTACTATTTTTATAATTTGAGCCTAACATGTATTATTACCAGTTTAATTTTGTTACAACCTTCAGGCAATTCAGACGGGTATTGCCTTTTTTTGCGGGGGAGATGGGTATTGCCTCAGGTATGTAGTTTACATTTTGTTTGTTAGCATTAGGAGTGTTATACCTTTCGTAATAGGAAACAACCTAGGAATTTTATAGTGAATCTAGATTGGAGGTTGGATCTGAAATAGTATTCCCTAGAGGCCCATAAATGGAACTGGGCGTTGAATTTATGAACTAGATGTTATTTTCATCATGGGTGTCCTTTGGCAATGTTTTGTTGTGGTTGTATAGAGGATACCCAAAGATACTAGCATTGGTATTTGTAGGAAACATTGTGCGTGTTGCAGCAAAGAGCGGATATATAACACTAGAAGCTTTTGGGCCTGACATTTGCTTCTACCCAAAGACTGGTTATGATGGAGCACTACTATATTTGCTCACTTCATGTGTGCTCACTGGTTGCCTCCTGATCTTGTGTCACCTTCTTCATGCTTCTTTGTTTCTCTCGCAGTTTTGTTAACTCTCTTCCTTATATTACCGCCTTTGTTAGTTCAGTTTCCCTAGCGGTGGCATTGGACAGAAGTTAACAAGTAGAATGTATTGAAAAGAAAGAGATTTTGTTGGTGATGCCCATGATTAATGGTGAAATCATACCAAGGTAGAAATTTGAGGAAGTGTGCGCATCTTTCTTTGTTCCTTTGTTATCTCTCAGTTTTGCTGGTTATTTCTCTTACTGCTAGCATGTATTAGATGTCCATCCGTTGTGCACAATATCATGATATACATAGGTGAAATAAAATGCTGATGGGGAAATTGGCTACATGTTTTCTGTTTGAATGACAAGTTCTTACTTTCTTACATTACAAATGGCTGAATGAAAGGTTCGGAATAGGTAAGGTACAGCCCAAATGATTGTCGAGAAACATAAAAGTTACTCTTGAATACTAACGACTCGCAAAATTTCCACCCATTCTATTGGATAACGTGTGGGTATCTACAAACCAAATTGAAATCTGCAGCAAACTGCATCCACCTTAAAAGAGCATGTAAGATTGCTTTTTGCAGGGCATGTCAAATCCTCTGTAGCCGGCGCGGTGAAACGCGCATCTTCTTCTAGTTCTAGCTATCGCGCGGAGCGAGTTCGTCGGATCTGGCGGGCCACGCCACGCTAGTGCAGAGAGGAGGGAGGTTCCCAAAGGAAAAGCCGTATAAAACCTGGTTGGAGGTAGTAAACGGCAGATTAAACGCCTCTTTATGGACGATCCGGCGAAGAAGAAAGGAGGCGAACGAGTGGTAACGCACCTCCACTTCTGGCAAGAGTTAAGAGCATCTCCAGCCGCGTCCCCCAAACCGTCCCCAAAGCGATTTGGGGCGCGCCGGACAAAAAAAGTTCCAGCCGCGTCCCCCAAAGCCCATTTTTGTCCGGCGCGGCCCGATATGGTGTCCGGCGCCCCGAGCCCGTCCCCGTCCCACCGACGCACGGGACGCGGACACAACGAAAAGCGAGGCGGGCTCCCACATGTCGGCGACTATTTGCATAAACCGTTGGTTCGCGCCTCTTTTCTCGTCGCTCCTTCCTTCCCGCGCCTCCCACCCCACCGCCGCCGCTGGATTTCCCGGCCGTTTGGGCGTCTGATCTCTGCTGCGAGTCGGCACCGTTGTCGCGGCTGGGGCTCCCGCCGGTCGTGCCGCCGCCGCCGCCGCGTCGCCAGCGCCTCCCAGAACGCGCCGTCAAATCCGCCCCACCTCCGCGCACAGAAGGTGCTCGACGACTTGCCAGGTAGGCGCGATTGGTCGCTGTTTGTTGCGACGTCTGCCTCGGCGCAATTTTAACCATTGATTTTGCTTTAGCCATGGACAGCGACGATGAGATGGTTGCCCTGCTGCTGGAGGACGAGCAAGCGTTCGACGACGACCTGCGGGAGCATTTGCTGATCATCGCGTCCCTCCAGGACATGCTTGACGCGAGGCGGAGAAGAGGAAGAGGCCGCGCCGCGGAGGATCAAGGCCGGGAAGAAGGAAGTCGAAGCCCCGGCAGAGGATGGAGGGGCATGCCATGCTGCACAACGACTACTTCGCCGACGGGGCAACACAAGCCGACAATTTTTGGCGCCGGTACAGGATGAGCAAGGGCCTGTTCATGAATATCCTCCACGGCGTTCGAGAGTTCGACCCCTACTTAAAGCTCAAGGCCGACGCTGTAGGTGTTCTCGGGTTCTCATCCATTCAGAAGTGCACCGCCGCCATGAGGATGCTTGCATACGGAGCACCTGCCGATACACAGGACGACTACCTTCGCATGAGTGAGTCTACTGCCATTGAGTGCATGTACAAGTTTTGCCGAGCTGTGGTGGGAAAGTTTGGCAAATACTACTTGAGAGGGCCAACTGAGGAAGAGACTGCAAGGATCATGGCACAAAATGCTGCCAGAGGATTTCCTGGAATGCTTGGAAGCATCGATTGCATGCACTGGGCATGGAAGAACTGCCCGTTTGCTTGGCAAGGTATATACAAAGGGCGTCATGGATATTGCAGTGTGGTGCTTGAAGCTGTGGCAGATTATGACCTGTGGATTTGGCATTCTTTCTTTGGCATGGCGGGATCACACAATGACATCAACGTGTTGCAGCGGTCTCCGGTGTTCAGCAGACTAGTCGAAGGGCATGCTCCACCATGCAACTATGAGATCAATGGCCACCAATATACCAAAGGCTATTATCTAGCCGATGGTATATATCCAAAATGGGCCACTTTTGTCAAAACAATCTCGAATCCATCAGGTCTGAAGAATTCTCACTTTGCTACACGACAGGAGGCTTGCAGGAAGGATGTCGAGCGGGCATTTGGTGTGCTTCAAGCACAATTTGCCATTGTCCGGTACCCTGCTCTAAGCTGGTCTCACGACCAAATGTGTGAGGTGATGCAGGCTTGTGTGATCATGCACAACATGATCATCGAGGATGACCGCAAGAATCATGTTAGGTCACATGTTGGTCCCTATGAGTGTCAAGGCCCTCTCGCGGAGGTTGATCATGAGTTGCCTGCAGATTTTGCTGATTTTCTCGCCATGCACGCAGAGATCCGTGACAGCAATGTGCATGAGCAACTTTAAGCTGATCTCGTTGAGCATTTGTGGAGGATCAAAGGAAATACCGTGGCACCTTGATGTATCATCTAGCCCTTTTTATTATATTTGATTACTTGTTTTATTGTTTGTTGTAATTTAATTTGAAAACAATCCTCGAAAACATTTTTTTTCATATGCTACATTTGATATAAATGGTTTATGTGTTAAAAAATTATTTTAAATGTTTGGGGGCGGCGTTTGGGGGACGCGGCTGGGGAGCGACGTCCCCAAACGCGGCACGAACAAAACACGTCCCCCAAACGCTCAATCCGGCGCGGTTTGGGGACGGTTTGGGGGACGCGGCTGGAGATGCTCGCGAGGACGACGGTCGACTTCCATCGGCATTATTCAGCCGCCTCCAGTCGCAGGGCTCACCGAACACAGAAGTGTCCTAATGGGCCGTTGAATCGGCCAACCAGCATCACGGCCCGGTTAATTAGAAAGCTTCAAAATCAATGTGCGGAGTAGCAGCCTTCACAACGGGCCGAGCGGGTCTCGTGGGTAACGAGGTGAAAGTGCGAGCGGGGCGCTAGCTGAAGCTACGAAATGATCTGAAATGTCCAGCAATGCTATCGGACGGCTCGCAGCGCGAAATCGCTGTGATGGCTCATAGCTGGTTGAGTTTTACTGTTAACTAATGTGAATTTTTATTATGCACTAACCCTCTAATGAGTTTGCTTTAAGTTTGGTGTGGAGGAAGTTTTCAAGGGTCAAGAGAAGAGGATGATATACTATGATCAAGAAGAGTGAAAAGTCTAAGCTTGGGGATGCCCCGTGGTTCATCCTGCATATTTCAAAAGACTCAAGCATCTAAGCGTGGGAATGCCCAAGACATCCCCTTCTTCATCGACAACTTATCAGGTCACTTCTAGTGAAACTATATTTTTATTCTGTCACATCTTATGTACTTTACTTGGAGCGTCTGTGTGCTTTTATTTTCGTTTTGTTATCTTAGTTCTCTGAATAAATTCATGCTTGTGTGGAGAGAGACACGCTGTTGCATATGAACACATGTGTTCTTAGCTTTACTTTTAATGTTCATGGCGAAGGTTGAAACTGCTTCGTTAATTGTTATATGGTTGGAAACAGAAAATGCTACATGTGGTGATTAGTATAATGTCTTGAATAATTTGATACTTGGCAATTGTTGTGCTCAAATAGATCATGTTTAAGCTCTTGCATCATGTACTTTGCACCTATTAATGAAGAACTACATAGAGCTTGTTAAAATTTGGTTTGCATGATTGGTCTCTCTAAAGTCTAGATATTTTCTGGTGAAGTGTTTGAACAACAAGGAAGAGTGTAGAGTCTTATAATGCTTGCAATATGTTCTTATGTAAGTTTTGCTGTACCGGTTCATACTTGTGTTTGCTTCAAACAACCTTGCTAGCCCAAAGCCTTGTACTGAGAGGAAATGTTTCTCGTGCATCCAAAATCCTTGAGCCAAAAACTATGCCATTTGTGTCCACCATACCTACCTTCCGCCGTTCCAAAGTAAATTACTTGAGTGCTACCTTTAAAATTCCATCCTTTGTCTTTGCAATATATAGCTCATGGGAAAAATCGTTTAAAAACTATTGTGGTATTGAATATGTACTTATGTATCTTATTTCTTAATAAGTTGCTTGTTGAGCGATAACCATGTTCCTGGGGACGCCATCAACTATTTCACCTTTGTTGAATATCATGTGAGTTGCTATGCATGTTCGTCTTGTCTGAAGTAAGGGTGATTTATCAAGATCAAATGGTTTGAGTATGCATATTGTTAGAGAAGAACATTGGGCCGCTAACTAAAGCCATGATCCATGGTGGAAGTTTCAGTTTGGACAACAATCCTCAATCTCTTATGAGAATATTATCTGTTGTTGAATGCTTATGCATTAAAGAGGAGTCCATTATCGTTGTCTATGTTGTCCCGGTATGGATGTCTAAGTTGAGAATAATCAAAAGCGAGAAATCCAATGCGAGCTTTCTCTTTAGACCTTTGTACAGGCGGCATAGAGGTACCCCTTTGTGGCACTTGGTTGAAACATATGTTATGCAATGATAATCCATGTAAATCCAAGCTAATTAGGACAAGGTGCGGGCACTATTGGTATACTATGCATGAGGCTTGCAATTTATAGGATATCTTATACATAACACATATGCTTTATTACTACCGTTGACAAAATTGTTTCTTGTTTTCAAAATAAAAGCTCTAGCACAAATACAGCAATCCATGCTTCCCTCTTCGAAGGGCCATTCTTCTACTTTTATGTTGAGTCAGTTTACCTACTTCTTTCTATCTTAGAAGCAAACACTTGTGTTAACTATGCATTGATTCTTACATACTTGCTTATTTGCATTCATCATATTACTTTGTGTTGACAATTATCCATGAGATAAACATGTTTAAGTTGAAAGCAACCGCTGAAAATTATATCTTCCTTTGTGTTGCTTCAAAGCTTTCTACTAAGAATTTATTGCTTTATGAGTTAACTCTTATGCAAGACTTATTGATGCTTGTCTTGAAAGTACTATTCATGAAAAGTCTTTGCTATATGATTCAGTTGTTTAATCATCATCTTTACCATTGCTTTGAATCACTTCATTCATCTCATATGCTTTACAATATTGTTGATCAAGATTATGTTGGTAGCATGTCACTTCAGAAATTATTGTTGTTATCGTTTACCTACTCGAGGGCGAGTAGGAACTAAGCTTGGGGATGCTTGATACGTCTCAAACGTATCTATAATTTGATGTTCCATGCTAGTTTTATGACAATACTTACATGTTTTGTTCACACTTTATATCGTTTTTATGCATTTCCGGAACTAACCTATTAACAAGATGCCGAAGTGCCACTTCCTGTTTTCTGTTGTTTTTGGTTCCAGAAATGCTGTTCGGGCAATATTCTCGGAATTCGACGAAACGAAGACCAAACATCATAATTCACCGAGACGGACCAGGACACCGAAGGGGAGCGGAGAGGGGCCGGGGCCCCACACCACCTGGCGGCGCGGCCAAGGGGGGGCGCCCGGTGTGGGGAGCCCACCTCTGGCACCCCCTCGCGCCGCCTCTTCGCCTATAAGACCCCTCGTGACCTAAAACTTCGATACCGACGAAACTCCGGAAAGACTCCGGGCGCCGCCGCCATCACGAAACTCCAATTCGGGGACGAAGTCTCTGTTCCGGCACCCTGCCGGGACGGGGAATTGCCCCGGAGCCATCTCCATCACCACCACCGCCATCTTCATCGCCGTTGCTGTCTCCCATGATGAGGAGGGAGTAGTTCTCCCTCGAGGCTGAGGGCTCTACCGGTAGCTATGTGGTTAATCTCTCTCTCATGTACCTCAATACAATGATCTCATGAATTGCTTTGCATGATTGAGATCCATATGATGAGTGATACGTCTCCAACGTATCGATAATTTCTTATGTTCCATGCTACTTTATTGATGATACCTACATGTTTTATGCACATTATATGTCGTATTTATGCATTTTCTGGAACTAACCTATTAACAAGATGCCGAAGTGCCGTTCCTTTTCTGCTGTTTTTGGTTTCAGAAATCCTAGTAACGAAATATTCTCGAATCGGACGAAATCAAGACCCAGATTCCTATTTTACCGGAACCATCGAACACACGAGAGCCGAGAGAGGGCCACAGGGCCCCCGGATGATACCTGGCGCGGCCGAGGGGGGCGCGCCGCCTATGGTGTGGCCCCCTGTCAGCCCTCTGCGCCGCCTCTTCGCCTATATAAAGCCTCGTCGCGAAAACCTAATGCATACGAAACCCACGAGAAACCTTCCGAGCCGCCGTCATCGCGAAGCCAAGATAGGGGACAGGAGTCTGTTCCGGCACCCGCCGGAGCGGGGAAGTGCCCCCGGAAGGCTTCTCCATCGACACCGCTGCCATCTCCACCGCCATCTTCATCACCGCTGCTGCTCCATGAGGAGGGGAGTAGTTCTCCATCGAGGCTCGGGCTGTACCGGTAGCTATGTGGTTCATCTCTCTCCTATGTACTTCAATACAATAATCTCATGAGCTGCCTTACATGATTGAGATTCATATGATGATGCTTGTAATCTAGATGTCATTATGCTAGTCAAGTGGGTTTTACTTATGTGATCTCCGGAGACTCCTTGTCCCACGTGTGTAAAGGTGACGGTGTGTGCACACTGTGTGGGTCTCTTAGGCTATATTTCACGAAGTACTTATTCACTGTTGAAGAGCGTAGTGAAGTGCTTATTTATATCTCTTGATGATTGCAATGTGTTTGTATCACAATTTATCTATGTGCTACTCTAGTGATGTGTTATTAAAGTAGTTTTATTCCTCCTGCATGTGTGCAAAGGTGACAGTGCGTGCACCGTGTTAGTACTTGGTTTATGCTATGATCATGATCTCTTGTAGATTGCGAAGTTAACTATTGCTATGATAATATTGATGTGATCTATTCCTCCTACATATGCATGAAGGTGACAGTGTGCATGCTATGCTAGTACTTGGTTTAGTCTTTTGATCTATCTTACACTAAAGGTTACTAAAATATGAGCATTATTGTGGAGCTTGTTAACTCCGGCATTGAGGGTTCGTGTAATCCTACGCAATGTGTTCATCATCCAACAAAAGTGTAGAGTATGCATTTATCTATTCTGTTATGTGATCAATGTTGAGAGTGTCCACTAGTGAAAGTGTAATCCCTAGGCCTTGTTCCTAAATACTGCTGAGTTACTACTGCTTGTTTGCTCTGCGTTACTACTGCTGCAATACTACCACCATCAACTACACGCCAGCAAGCTATTTTGGCACCGTTGCTACTGCTCATACATATTCATACCACCCGTATTTCACTATCTCTTCGCCGAACTAGTGCACCTATTTGGTGTGTTGGGGACACAAGAGACTTCTTGCTTTGTGGTTGCAGGGTTGCTTGAGAGGGATATCTTTGACCTCTTCCTCCCTGAGTTCGATAAACCTTGGGTGATCCACTTAAGGGAAACTTGCTGCTGTTCTACAAACCTCTCCTCTTGGGGGCCCAACACTGTCTACAAGAGTAGAAGCACCCGTAGACATCAATGAGCCTTGTATCACTATTAGTCTATGTGCTACTCTTGTGATGTTATTAAAGTAGTCTATTCCTCCTCCATGATGTAACGATAACAGTGTGTGCATCATGTAGTACTTGGCGTAGGTTATGATTGTAATATTTTGTAGATTATGGATTTACTTATTACTATGATAGTATTGATGTGATCTATTCCCCCTTTCATAGTGTAATGGTGACATTGTGTATGCGATGTTAGTACTCGGTCTAAATTGCAAAGATCTATTATGCTCTAAAGGTTACTTAAATATGAATGCCGAATGTTGTGGCGCTTGTTAACTCCGGCTTGAGGGAGCTCTTGTAGCCCTACACAATGAATGGTGTTTGTTATCAAACAAGAGTATATGTAGCACAAGTGAGGAGAAGTTATTTATTTATTATGTGATCAATGTTGAGAGTGTCCACTAGTGAAAGTATGATCCCTAGGCCTTGTTTCCAATACTGCAAACACCGCTTACTTACTGTTCTACTGCATGTTTACTCGCTGCCATATTTATTTCAGATTGTTATTACCACTCATATTCATCTATACCACATGTGTTTTACTATCTCTTCGCCGAACTAGTGCACCTATACATCTGACAAGTGTATTAGGTGTGTTGGGGACACAAGAGACTTCTTGTATCTTAATTGCAGGGTTGCTTGAGAGGACTATCTTTGACCTCTACATCCCTGAGTTCGATAAACCTTGGGTGATTCACTTAAGGGAAACTTGCTGCTGTTCTACAAACCTCTGCTCTTGGAGGCCCAACACTGTCTACAGGAATAGAAGCGTGAGTAGACATCACGCACACACTGTACCGTTACACCTAGGTCACAGTAACCCCAAAGTTCACATAATAAAACACTTGAGTAGCATATGACATCTAGATTGTAAAGCCTATGATCACATAATTGAATAAATAAATGTTACTCTCAAACACTCTCTTGTTGGATAACAAACACCATTCATCGTAGGGCTACAAAAGCTCCCTCAAGCCGGAATAAACAAGCTCCACAACGTCATAAAGAATCACACACGATGCACACACTGTCACCATTACACCGTGGAGAGTGAATCCGGAGTTCATATTTAAAGTAAACTCTAGAGTGCATAATAGACAAGAGTAACATCTACATATTCATAAAGATCACACCATGGGAGAGAGAGATGAACCACATAGCTACCGGTAGAGCCCTCAGCCTCGGGGGAGAACTACTCCCTCCTCATCATGGGATACATCAACGGCGATGAAGATGGCGGTGGTGTCGATGGATATGGATTCCGGGGGCACTTCCCGTCCGGCGGCGTCTTGGGAACAGAGACTTCTGTCCCCGAACTTGCCCGCGATGGCGGCGGCTACGTAACTCTTCGTGGAATATGACTTGACGATATAGGGTTTTCGCGACTGGAAGAATATATAGGCGGAAGGGCGGCGTCGGAGGGGTCCCGAGGGGCCCACCCCATAGCTGGGCGCGCCCCCCCTCTTGGCCGCGCCGCCAGGTGGGGTGGCCACCTCGTGGACCCTCTCTGTCTCTCCTTCGGTGTTCTGGAACACTCCGTGGAAAATAAGGCCTTGGGCTTTTGTTTCGTCCAATTCAGAATATTTCCTGTGTAGAATTTCTGAAACCAAAAACAGCAGAAAACATGAACTGGCACTTCGGCATTTTGTTAATAGGTTAGTTCCAGAAAATGCATAAAAATGATATAAAGTGTGAACAAAACATGTAGGTATTATCATAAAACTAGCATGGAACACAGAAATTATAGATACGTTGGAGACGTATCACCGCCTTGTGGCCCTTCTCCGTCTCCTCTTCGGTGTTCTGGAAGGCTCCGTGGAAAATAGGACCGTGGGCTTTTGTTTTGTCCAATTCCGAGAATATTCATAAACTAACTTTTCTGAAATCAAAAACAGCAGAAAGACACTGCGACATCTTGTTAATAGGTTAGTTCTGGAAAATGCATAAAAACATTATAAAGTATGACTAAAACATGTAGGTATTGTCATAAAACAAGCATGGAACATAAGAAATTACAGATACGTTGGAGACGTATCAAGCATCCCCAAGCTTAGTTCCTACTCGCCTCGAGTAGGTAAACGATAAAAACAATAATTTCTGAAGTGACATGCTACCAACACAATCTTGATCAATACTATTGTAAAGCATATGAGATGAATGAAGTGACTCAAAGCAATGGTATATAGATTGCTAACAAAAAGATAATGACTAAACAACTGAATCATATAGCAAAAACTTTTCATGAATAGTACTTTCAAGACAAGTATCAAAAAGTCTTGCATAAGAGTTAACTCATAAAGCAATAGATTCAAAGTAAAAGGCATTGAAGCAACACAAAGGATGATTAAGTTTCAGCAATTGCTTTCAACTTTCAACATGTATATCTCATGGATAATTGTCAACACAAAGTAATATAATAAGTGCAATAAGTAAGCATGTAAGAATCAACGCACACAGTTGACACAAGTGTTTGCTTCTAAGATAGAAAGAAGTAGGTAAACTGACTCAACATACAGTAAAAGAAAGGCCCTTCGCAGAGGGAAGCAGGGATTACTCATGTGCTAGAGCTTTTTATTTTGAAAACATGAAAACAATTGTGTCAACGGTAGTAATAATTCATATGGGTTATGCATAAAACTTCCTATAAGTTGCAAGCCTCATGCATCGAATACTAATAGTGCCCGCACCTTGTCCTAATTAGCTCGGATTTCCATGGATTATCATTGCATTACATGTGTTTTAACCAAGTGTCACAAAGGGGTACCTCTATGCCACCTGTACAAAGGTCCAAGGAGATAAATCACATTTGATTTCTCGATTTTGATAGATCTCAACTTGAGGACATCCATACCGGGACAACATAGAAAACAGATAATGGACTCCTCTTTTTAATGCTTTAAGCATTCAACAACAAATAATATTCTCATAAGACATTCTGAGGATTACTGTCCAAACTGAAACTTCCACCATGATACATGGCTTTAGTTGGCGGCCCAATGTTCTTCTCTAACAACATGCATACTCAAACCATTCAACTCATGGCAAATCTCCCTTACTTCAGACAAGACGAACATGCATAGCAACTCACATGATATTCAACAAAGATGTGACAGGTTGATGGCGTCCCCAGAAACATGGTTACCGCTCAACAAGCAACTTATAAGAACTAAGATACATAAACAACATATTCATTACCACAATAGTTTTTAGGCTACTTTCCATGAGATATGTATTGCAAAGACAAGGAATGAAATTTTAAAGGTAGCACGCAAGCAATTTACTTTGGAATGGCAGAAAAATACCACATAGTAGGTAGTTATGGTGGACACAAATGGCATAGGTTTTGGCTCAAGGTTTTGGATGCACGAGAAGCATTCCCTCTCAGTACAAGGCTTTGGCTAGCAAGGTTGTTTGAAGCAAACACAAGTATGAACTGGTACAGCAAAAACTTACACAAGAATATATTGCAAGCATTATAAGACTCTACAGTGTCGTCCTTGTTGTTCAAACACTTTTACCAGAAAATATCTAGACCTTAGAGAAACCAATCATGCAAACCAAATTTCAACAAGCTCTACGGTAGTTCTTCACTAATAGATTTAAACTACATGATGCAAGAGCTTAAACATGATCTACTTGAGAGCTCAAAACAATTGCCAAGTATCAAATTATTCAAGACAATATGAAGCATTTTATGTTTCCAACCAAATAAATAAGTGCTGCGGCTTTCAGCTTTCGCCATGAACATTAAAGACGAAAAACACAAGTGTTCAAATGAAAAAGCGGAGCGTGTCTCTCTCCAACACAAGGATGTTAGGACCCGAATTTATTCAAACATAAACGAAAATAAAAGCAAACAGACGCTCCAAGTAAAGCACATTAGATGTGACGGAATTAAAATATATTTTCACTAGAGGTGACCTGATAAGTTTGTTGATGAAGAAGGGGATGCCTTGGGCATCCCCAAGCTTAGACGCTTGAGTCTTCTTGAAATATGCAGGGATGAACCACGGGGCATCCCCAAGCTTAGACTTTTCACTCTTCTTGATCATATCATATCATCCTCCTCTCTTGATCCTTGAAAACTTCCTCCATACCAAACTTAAAACAATCTCATTAGAGGGTTAGTGGATAATCAAAAATTCACATGTTCAGCAATGAGACAATCATTCTCAACACTTCTGGACATTACCCAAGGCTACTGAAATTTAATGGAGCAAAGAAATCCAATCAAACGCAGTAAAAGAGGCAATGCGAAATAAAAGGCAGAATCTGTCAAAACAGAACAGTTCGTAAAGACGAATTTTTTCGAGGCACTTAACTTGCTCAGATCAGAAAACTCAAAACTAATGAAAGTTGCGTACATATCTGAGGACCACACATGAATTTTCGCAGATTGTTTTGATTCTTCTACAGAGAGACGCGAATTCGTGACAGCTAAGAAATCTGTTTCTGCGCAGAAATCCAAATCTACTATCAACTTCCTATTAGAGACTTTACTTGGCACAACAATACATGAAAATAAAGATACAAAGGTATTGCTACAGTAGTAACAAGCACCTTGACTCAAATATAAAACAAAAATTGCAGAAATAAAACAATGGATTGTCTCCCATAAGCGCTTTTCTTTAACGCCTTTCAGCTAGGCGCAGAAAGTGCAAATCAAGTAATATCAAGAGATGAAGCATCAACATCATAATTTTTCTTAAAAACACAACTTGTCGCAGAGGGTACCTTAGATGCTCCATTATCTAAATTTCCCGTAGTGGTTCTAAGGGTTTTATCAATTTTAAGCTCATAATGATTCTTTGGCTTTGGCATCTTAGGAACATACATGAATTTTTGCTCCTTACCCACATAAGCTTTCTCCTTAAACTTAAGAGAAGAAAAAGTTGAACCCAAGGTTCCCACTTCTTCAAGTTCACCAATCCTATGGGTTTGATTATCATGGATAGCACAAGTTTCTAAAACAGCAATTCTTTCATTAATTCCTCCTTGGGATTTATCAATTTTATCAGTATTATCAAGTAATATCCCCATTTTAGTCTCAAAACTTGGAAGATTTTTCTCTATGGCTTCCAACTTTTTCATGACATCTTCAAGAGAGATTTCAATTTTAGCTTCATTAACAGGTGGTATTCCAACTAGACTCTCAATGATGCAACTAGCTTCTAAAGCAGGAGTACCTAGGAAATTACCTCCCGAAAGAGTATCAAGAACATACCTATTCCAGCTAGAGATACCAACATAAAAGTTCCTAAGGAGGATAATAGTGGAGTGTTTCTTAGTGCACCTATGATGAGCATCACTAATTCTGTACCAAGCATCTTTAAAACTTTCTCCCCCTTGTTGCTTAAACGAACGAACTTCAACTTCAGGATTACTCATTTTAGCAATAATAAAAATAAACTAAGCAAACCGAATTAAATAAAGTAAAACAAGTAACTAATTTTTGTGTGTTTTTGATATAAAGAAAGCAAACAAGACAATAAAATAAAGCATGACAATAAACAAACTAAAGAGATTGGGTGTGAGAGACTCCCCTTGCAGCGTGTCTTGATCTCCCCGGCAACGGTGCCAGAAAAGCTGCTGCTGGCGTGTAGTTGACGTGGGAGTTAGAAATCTCAGGGGTGCAACTTTTCTTCAGGTCCCCGGCAACGGCAGAAAAGCTTGCTGCGGCGTGGGAGGCAGCTCCTTGTGACGGTAAAGCACACGTCCGTTGGGAACCCCAGAGGAAGGTATGATGAGTACGAAGCGAGTTTCCCTCAGAAGAAACCAAGGTTTATCGAACCAGTAGGAGATGAAGGCCACGTGAAGGTTGTTGGTGAAGGAGTGTAGTGCGGCGCAACACCAGTGATTCCGACGCCAACGTGGAACTTGCACAACACAATCAAACTACTTTGCCCCAACTTAACAGTGAGGTTGCCAATCTCACCGGCTTGCTGAAAACAAATGATTAAACGTATGGTGTGGAGAATTATGTTTGCTTGCAGAAAACAACAGAGAACAATGATTTCAGTAGATTGTATTTCAGATGTAAAAGAAAGGACCGGGGTCCACAGTTCACTAGTGGTGTCTCTCCAATAAGATAATTAGCATGTTGGGTGAACAAATTACAGTTGGGCAATTGACAAATAGAGATGCATATACATATCATGATGACTACTATGAGATTTACTTAGGGCATTACGACAAAGAACATAGACCGCCATCCAGCATGCATCTATGCCTAAAAAGTCCACCTTCGGGTTAGCATCCGCACCCCTTCCAGTATTAAGTTGCAAACAACGACAATTGCATTAAGTATTGTGTGTAATGTAAACAATACAAATATCCTTAGACAAAGCATTGATGTTTTATCCCTAGTGGCAACAACACATCCACAACCTTAGGGGTTGTTGTCACATTCAATGGAGACATGAACCCACTATCTAGCATAAATACTCCCTCTTGGAGTCACAAGTATCAACTTGGCCAGAGCCTCTACTAGCAACGGAGAGCATGCAAGAACATAAATAACACATATATGATAGATCAATAATCAACTTGACATAGTATTCAATATTCATCGGATCCCAACAAACACAATATGTAGCATTACAAATTGATGATCCTGATCATGATAGGCAGCTCACAAGATCTAAACATGATAGCACAACAGGAGAAGACAACCATCTAGCTACTGCTATGGACCCGT
The DNA here is from genome assembly GCA_030979885.1 of Lolium multiflorum. Taxonomy (NCBI): domain Eukaryota; kingdom Viridiplantae; phylum Streptophyta; class Magnoliopsida; order Poales; family Poaceae; genus Lolium; species Lolium multiflorum. The sequence goes on along the minus strand of CM061749.1, from coordinate 67,412,677 downwards.
AGTCCAAGGATGAACTACTCACACATCATGGTGATGTAGAGCCCTCCGGTGATGATTCCCCTCTTCGGCAGGGTGCCGGAGGCGATCCTCTGAACCCCCCGAGATGGGGTTGACGGCGGCGGCATCTCTGGACTTTTTCCGTATCGTGGCTCTCGGTACTAGGGTTTTCGCGACGGAAGGAATAAATAGGCGAAGGGGCAGCATCGGGGGCGCCCGAGGGGCCCAACCCATAGGCCGGCGTGGCTAGAGGTGGGGCCGCGCCGCCCTATGGTGTGGCCGCCTCGTGGCCCTTCTCCGTCTCCTCTTCGGTGTTCTGGAAGGCTCCGTTTTAAATAGGACCATGGGCTTTTGTTTCGTCCAATTCCGAGAATATTCGTAAACTAACTTTTCTGAAATCAAAAACAGCAGAAAACAGAACGCATGGCATCTTGTTAATAGGTTAGTTCCAGAAAATGCATAAAAACATTATAAAGTATGACTAAAACATGTAGGTATTTTCATAAAACAAGCATGGAACATAAGAAATTATAGATACGTTGGAGACGTATCAGTACCCATCAGCAGGCGTCAAGCACATGAGATCAAACAGCCCCATCCTTTTCAAGGTATCAACCACAAAACAATACTTGTTGGCTTGATGCAGCGTAAGAACATCCTTGCTGATGGCCTTGGGCATCACAATAACACCATTCTTCATGCACTCTGTAGAGTTGTAGTAATCATCCCACAAATGTTGTTGGGTGTTGGTCCAGAAAAATCTATCTCCATGAGTGTAAGTGGGTTCCTCGAATCGATAGGGGTTCTCCTCTCGAAGTCTTCTCCAGGCACCAACATGTACTGTGCCAACATTGTACGTTGGCACTCTCTCAATAAGGTCATCATCTTGTGCTGCTTGCTTGTCTTTCTTTCTCTTGGCAAATGTCTTGCTTCTAACTCCAGCTGAACTGCCTGGACCAGTATTCTGAGGTGCTCTAGAAGGCAGGCGAGAGCTAGAACGGCATCCTGGTGGCCTCGCATGCCTTCCTCTCTTGGCAACAGTGCCACAGTCATCATCACTTGAACCACGTGTGAACGAGCAAATAGAGAGAGGATAGCAGTGCGATAAGTGTACATGTCATCAGAAATATGGAGGCCAAAGAGTATAGTGTATATTCAAGTGTTTTTGACGGAGTTGTGCAAAGAACTAGGCTACCCGGCGTATGGTCCGGTCCAACCGGACGAGAGACCGGACGAGCCGGTCTGTCATCCGGTCGACCGGGCCACGCGCCGGATCGGCCGGTTGAGCAGCCGGTTGACCGGGCCTAGGGCCGGGTGCTGTAGACTTGTTAGGTTTGGCCTAGAAATTCAACCACAAAATCATGCAAAAACTCAAGACTTGAACATATACTATATAACATTGTAGAGTGGAACATGTGCATAGTGGTGTGAGACACTCTAATGGCATGAGGACTTACAAACCCTAACCCTAACCCTAAATTTTTCTTAACTTCTCCTCAATAATATGCAATGTGTGAGGAGGACTTAGAGATAGAGAGAATGGGAGAGGGATTTACCCGAAGACACGGTCCTCCTTGCTCAAGGGAACAAAGAGAACACCTAGAGAGGGCTTGAGGGCCAACTCCTCAAGATCTCCAAATGTAGCTTGAGGGGGACCAAATCCCTTGGTGGAGATGATGCAAATGTCCCGATCTATGATTTGGTGAAGTTTGAGAGGATTCTAGTGGTTGGAAGGCCCTAGGAAGAGGTGGGGATGATGGAGGTGGCGCCCATGGTGTTTATGGTGGAGGGGGAAGTGAGGAAGAAGACCCCCAAGGGGTAACCTCCTCCCCACTTAACAGACGCGCGACAAGCGCACAACCCGGTCGACCGGGCCAGTGACCGGGTGGCCCGGCGGTGAGGCCAGTCTAACTGGACCAGTGACCGGCCAACCCCTAATTCTGCCTCGTTTTGCCCCTAATCTTTGTGCAATTGTGTGTGTATGCTCAGAAGATGACATGTACATATAGATAGATAGATGTATGATGAGATGAGCATAGACATGGGGTAGGAAACACAAAGTTTTCTAGGCATACCCATTGGAGTGAAATCCAAACAAGATATAAATAGCAACAATGGGCATTATTCGAAATATATCAAGAATCATAAATCATTTTGAAATAGTTTGGCAATAAGATCATTTAGCCTTGTATAGTCAAATCAATTCGCAATTGAGGCTTAATGAGTGGCGGGGGATTACTCCCCCTATGTGAAAGCGCAAATGTCATGAGACCTCGAAGAGACATACTTGGGTCCATATAATGAAATTGAGTCTATTTATGTTGCACACATAAGTATGCATCATACCAAGACATGGTAAGATGACTATCCCCATATGTGCTGCACCTCTAAGCTAGATAGCTAGATAAATGCAAGAATATAGTGCAAGAAGTTATTCAATCTAAGTTTTTAGGATCAAGAATACCAAGTTCTCCTCTCAAGTTTACAAACCGGGCTTCATCCAAAGGCTTAGTGAAAATATCCGCCAATTGGTACGTTGTCCCCACATGAGTGAGATCAATGTCCCTATTAGCAACATGGTCACATAGGAAGTGATGGCGAATGTCAATGTGTTTGGTGCGACAATGTTGAACCGGGTTATTGGCGATCTTTATTGCACTTTCGTTGTCACATAGAAGAGGCACCGTACCAAGAGACACACCATAGTCTTTCAAGGTTTGCTTCATCCATAACAATTGAGTGCAACAAGATGCCGCGGATATGTATTCGGCTTCGGCGGTGGATAAAGCGGTGGAGTTTTGTTTCTTGGATGACCAACTCACCAATGACCGGCCAATAAATTGGCAAGCCCCGGAGGTAGACTTCCGGTCAACCTTATCACCGGCCCAATCGGAATCCGAATAGCCAATGAGTTCAAAGGTTGACCCCTTTGGATACCACAGCCCGAGAGTAGGAGTGAGAACAAGGTATCTTAGAATCCGTTTGACCGCCATCAAATGGCTCTCCTTAGGAGCAGATTGAAAACGAGCACACATCCCTACACTTAGCATAATATCCGGCCTAGAGGCGCACAGGTAGAGCAAGGATCCTATCATGGAACGATATACCTTTATATCCACATCCTTCTCACCATCACATGAGCCAAGTTGCCCCTTTACAGGCATGGGTGTCTTCATTGGGCTTGCATTGGTCATGTTGAACTTCTTGAGCATGTCCTTTACATACTTTTCTTGAGAGATGAAGGTGCCTTGTGCAAGTTGTCTCACTTGGAATCCTAGGAAGAACTTCAACTCTCCCATCATGGACATCTCAAATTTCCTAGTCATCAATAGCTCAAAAGCTTTGTTATGATTGGGGTTAGTTCCACCAAAGATGATATCATCAACATATATTTGATATATAAATAAGCCACCCCCTTTAACCCGTTTGGTGAAAAGGGTGGAATCGACCGTACCCATGCAAACCCCATCATGTAGTAAGAAATCCCTAAGGAACTCATACCAAGAACGTGGAGCTTGCTTGAGACCGTAGAGTGCCTTATGGAGTAAATACACGTGGTTGGGTCGGCATGGGTCTTTGAAACCCGGGGGCTGAGCTACATATGTTGTTGGGGGGATGACCCCCGGTATGCCAAAGGCAGGCCAAACCGGATGGCTTGGCATACCAAGATACCGGTATACAGTTTAATCCAGACTGTGAACTTAGGCTTTTGGCTAAGGAAACCTATACCGGTATGCCCAAAGAGGGTATGCCGGAATGAGCTAAGAAGATACCGGACTACCGGTATAAGCAAAGCTGGTCAAAGATTCTCTCAGGAGCTAGAAGACAAAGATGAGCTAAGCAAAGTAGCTTTAAACGAAGCCATGCGTAAAAGACGAAGGTGACGCCAAAAGCAACCGGAGGACATCAGCCTCCCTGATTAAAGAAGATACCGGCGTCACCTATGATTAAAGTAGCTTTGTAAAGTAGTTTGTCTGTTCAAAGATGCCATTAGGGTTTTCTTCAAGCCACCCTCTCCCCTATATAAGGAGGGGGCATGCTCCTTCGCGGGCACGATGATCCTTGTGTAGAAAAATCTGTAACCTTGTTGACTATGGAATAGAGAAGATCTGGAACAGAGTTCTTCCTTGTGTCTTTTCTTCTTCTACCTCTGGCCTTGGCCAAGTTCTTGAGGAAAGCATCCGGAAGTTCGTCCTACCTAATCAAAAACCCTCCCCCGAATCCTCTAGCGTCCAACTCGGCCCCATCTTAAGCCATCCTATGGCATCTGTCTGTTCACCACGACGACGGTTGGCGCCCACCGGGGGCAAGAAGAGGCGCTGCTGGAGTTCACATTGGGCGGGCATCCTCGACGTCGCCGGCGAGCGAACCGTGTCGGCGCTCGTGCAGCGCATCTACTCCATGGACTTCATCAACGACAACGCAGGCTGCTTCGCCAACGGCGGCAAGTTCCCGCAGAACAGCCGCAGCATCGAGTTCGGCAGCCACCGCATCTACTTCGGCACCGTCCCGTGCGCCAACGCCTCTCGCCGGTGCTGGTGGCGCCGGATCCGCCAAGGTGGCTATGTGCTGGCCGTGCCGCTGGCAGCGTGGAGGTCATGATGGCTGGCGCGGCCGGCGCTGGCAAAGAAGCTGTGGAAGGAGCTGGCCGTGCGGCATCGACCCGCCCGGCGAAGCCACCGCTGGAGCGCGACGTGGGCGCTGCGGGAGCATCTTCTGCACCACCGGAAACCCCTCTCCAAGCGGCGATGAGCGTACTGGCGACGCCCATCGCGCAGAACATCGACCCGGCAGCGGCACAAGCGGAGCTGGAGGCAACGCGCAGAAGCTGCTTTCGGAGCGCGGACATCATCCGGGCTCAGCGCGAGCTGAACCTAACCCTACGTGAGTACAACGCTGCCCATGGCTTTGCTTCTGTTAGCGCTCATGCCGCTAGGATACCGGAGAACCGGCTTAAGGCTCGCAACCTAGATCAGGATCTGCGTAAGGAAGTTCTTGCCGGAAAAAGCACCTCTGCATCTGTGAGCATCATAGAGAAACCTAAGTACAGTAGTCCGGATAAAACTATAAAAGCTGCTAAGGCCGCTATGGAGATGTGTGAGTCGTTATCCGGAGATGCATTAGTAAAGCAACAGGATAGAGTTAGAGATTTGCTTGATGTGATACAGACACAAAATGATGAGCTTGCTAGAATTAACAAAGCAGCGCTCGAGTCAAAATCAGCCCGGTCGACAAAAGTTACCGGAAGCAAATCCCATGGGCAGGCATCGTCCCCCCATCCGGATAAAAGAAAGGAAAAAGAAATGAATGCGCGGCAGATGACCGTGTACGATCTGGTTCTTGCCGGAAAACAAAAAGTCGGGCCACATGATGCCGGAAGAAAAAGCTATGGAGCAGGTCGCGGTTATGCCGGAAATGGCTATGCGGAGGCTATGCCAGAAATGGCTATGCCGGAAACAATCATGCCGGTAGACACGAGACTGGGCAAAATTATCGAGCTGCAAGGGCAGCATATGTTGAAGAGGAAATGCCACCACCAAGGTACCGGCGGGCAAGAGCTACGGAACCGGAAAGATATGAAGAAGGAGATTCCGAAGTGGAACGAACCAGAGCCTACCGGAACCCTTTGGGGGAACGTGTAGGGGAAAGATGCTTGCCAGGCCAGGATGCGAGGCACAGGCTGGATAGAGTACATCTTTCCGAAATGATTGAATCCGAGGGTCCTCCTGGCCCAAAGTGCTTTGGCCCACGGATCATGAGAGAAGAGCCACCGGTACGCAATTTCCAATTGCCCCGGGATACAAAAACATATGACGGCACAACTAAGCCGGAATATTGGCTGGCTGACTATGTCACAGCAGTTTACGTCGCTGGTGGCGGAGTAAACCGGCATTGGGCCGTAAGAATCATACCGTCTTTCCTAGTGGGACCTGCGCGTATTTGGCTTAACAACTTGCCGGCAGGAAGCATAAATGGATGGTTGGATTTTGAGGAAGCCTTTGTGAGCAACTTCAGCAGTACCTACAAGAGGCCAAACAGGCCGCAGCAGCTCGCTTTGTGCCAGCAGCGTGCGAATGAAACAGACCGGGATTATCTAACCCGGTGGAACTCAATGAGAAACACATGTGAAGAAGTGATAGAAGCGCAAGCAATTGATTGGTTTAGTCAAGGATGCCGGAGAGGATCACCTCTGTGGCAGAGGCTACAAAGGAACATGCCAAGCACATTGGCTGAAATGATGCGGGTGGCGGAAAACTATGCGTTGGGAGACCCAATGCAACCGGCAGTGCAAGCTAAACCGGCGCAAACTATCCAACCCCGGCAAGATCAACACCGGGATAACCGGCACAACAAAAGAAGGGAGGACTTTCCAGATCGAAGGTATGGTCCACAGCAGGTAGCCGCGGTGCAGGAAAATTCCGGCCCCAGCGGAAGCCAGAGGCAAAAAACCGGATCGCAGCCGTGGGCGGGTCCTAAAAAGAAAGGGGTTGAAAAGGAAAAGTGGGGGCAGAAAAAAGATTGGCAAGAACATATGAAGTACACCATGGAAGCGGCAATGGAGCAGCCGTGCAAGCACACTCACTCCACATCGAAGCCGGCGAACCATTTGACGAAAGATTGCTCATGGATCAAGCACTTGATGCTAAGAGGCGCGGTAAAAGATGCGCAAGCACAGGGCTGTTCCACAATACTGCAACCCTCGCATGCCATGTTGCACCAACACCCGTTACCACCACCACCACCGCTTACCGGAGCCAACACCATACCGGTACAACCTCAGCAGAACCAGCAAGTTCATCAGGTGGAAGATGGCAATGGCCAACCGCCACCACCGGCACCTTTGGGCCGGAATGTTTACCAGGATCCGCACTTGTGCTGCGTTGTGTTCGTTACTGAGCCAACCGACCGGCAGAGCGTGCATCGCCGTTCCATGGAAGTGAATGCAGTGATGCCGGCAATACCCAGATACATGCTGTGGTCAGATCAGGAAATCACCTGGTCGTTCAAGGATCACCCCAAAATCATGCCTAACCCGGGTGGTTACGCTCTTGTCGTGGACCCAATCATGCATGGGCCGGAAACTCGAGTCAAGTTCAGCAAAGTGCTGATAGACAATGGAAGCAACATAAATATCATGTACAAGCATACAATGCGTACGCTGGGCATAACAGAAAACATGCTACAGCCAACTCACACAACGTTCCATGGAATCGTTCCGGGCTTGTCCTGTGCACCGGTAGGAAAAGTCAGGGTGGATGTGTCGTTCGGAGGACGTGACAATTGCCGGGTGGAAAATGTTCGAAGTGGTGGACCTAGACAGTCCTTACCATGCCTTGCTGGGAGACCGGCACTGGCGGCTTTTATGGCCTCAACTCATACGACTTATCTCAAGATGAAGATGTCGGCACCTCGTGGACCCTTAACTGTGGTGGGAAACTACAAAGTCTCACTGGAAACCGCTTCCGCCGGATCAAATCTGGCTGAATCGCTGGTGATAGCAGAGGAAAAGAAAAGGATACAAACTGCTGTAGCGCTGGCTCAATCCTCGAAGATGAGCTTAGCGGTAATGAGTGGAAACTTGGGCACACCGGCATTCAAGCCGACAAATGAAACAAATGACATTGTGCTGGATCCGGCTTACCCAGAGCGCACCGTTCGTATCGGTGCCGGCCTGAATCAAGCATAGGAAAGCGCGCTCGTCAGCTTCCTCCGTGAGAATCGGAATATCTTTGCCTGGTCTGATGACTTGGTAGGTGTTCCGAGGAGCTGGCTGAGCACTCTCTAAACGTCCGGAAGGATGCTAAGCCGGTGCGACAACCTTTACGATTCGTTGAAGACAGGAGAAAAATCATTGGAGAAGAAGTTACCAAGTTGCTTGTTGCCGGTTTCATCGTGGAAGGCATACTGAGTGGCTAGCCAATCCGGTGATGGTTGAAAAGAAGAAAGAAGAAAACCTGGAGGCAAAAGCTCCAAAGGTGTGGCGCATGTGCATCGACTACACCAACCTCAACAAAGCTTGCCCAAAAGATCCTTTCCCTCTGCCCCGGATCGATCAGGTGATAGATTCTACTGCTGGGTGTGAGTTGTTGTCTTTCTTGGTGTTGGAGATATGCCCAAGAGGCAATAATAAAAGTGGTTATTATATATCTTTATGTTTATGATAAAAGTTTATATACCATGCTATAATTGTATTAACTGAAACATTGATACATGTGTGATATGTAAACAAACAAAGAGTCCCTAGTAAGCCTCTTAACTAGCTTGTTGATTAATAGATGATTAGTTTCATAATCATGAACATTGGATGTTATTAATAACAAGGTTATATCATTGTATGAATGATGTAATGGACACACCCAATTAAGCGTAGCATAAGATCACGTCATTAAGTTATTTGCTATAAGCTTTCGATACATAGTTACCTAGTCCTTATGACCATGAGATCATATAAATCACTTATACCGGAAAGGTACTTTGATTACATCAAACGCCACTGCGTAAATGGGTGGTTATAAAGATGGGATTAAGTATCCGGAAAGTATGAGTTGAGGCATATGGATCAATAGTGGGATTTGTCCATCCCGATGACGGATAGATATACTCTGGGCCCTCTCGGTGGAATGTCGTCTAATGTCTTGCAAGCATATGAATAAGTTCATAAGAGACCACATACCACGGTACGAGTAAAGAGTACTTGTCAGAGACGAGGTTGAACAAGGTATAGTGTGATACCGATGATCAAACCTCGGACAAGTAAAATATCGCGTGACAAAGGGAATTGGTATCATATGTGAATGGTTCATTCGATCACTAAAGTCATCGTTGAATATGTGGGAGCCATTATGGATCTCCAGATCCCGCTATTGGTTATTGGTCGGAGTGAGTACTCAACCATGTCCGCATAGTTCGCGAACCGTAGGGTGACACACTTAAAGTTGGATGTTGAAATGGTAGTACTTGAATATGGAATGAAGTTGGAATATTTGTTCGGAGTCCCGGATGTGATCCCGGACATCACAAGGAGTTCCGGAATGGTCCGGAGAATAAGATTCATATATAGGATGTCATTTTATGTGAATAAAATGATGCGGAAGGTTCTATGGAAGGTTCTAGAAGGTTCTAGAAAAGTCCGGAAGAAACCACCAAGGAAGGTGGAGTCCACATGGGACTCCACCTCCATGGCCGGCCAACCCTAGTGGGGGAGGAGTCCCAAGTGGACTCCCCCTTAGGGCCGGCCCCCCCTATGGAAGGTGGAAATCCCACCTTTGGGTGGGAGTCCTAGTTGGGCTAGGTTTCACCACCATATGGAAGGTTTTGGTTTCGGGTCTTATTCGAAGACTTGGAGACCAACTCTTGGGGATCCACCTATATAATGAAGGGCCAAGGGAGGGGGCCGGCCACCCCAAGACCACAAGCTGGCCGCCCCCCATAGAGTGGCCGGCCACCCCCTCCCAAACCCTAGCCAAGCTCCTCTCCTCCATATTGCCCGCATAGCTTAGCGAAGCTCCGCCGGACTTCTTCACCGCCACCGACACCACGCCGTCGTGCTGTCGGATTCAAGAGGAGCTACTACTTCCGCTGCCCGCTGGAACGGGGAGGTGGACGTCGTCTTCATCAACAACCGAACGTGTGACCGAGTACGGAGGTGCTGCCCGTTCGTGGCGCCGGAACCGATCGTGATCAAGATCTTCTACGCGCTTTTGCAAGCGGCAAGTGAACGTCTACCGCAGCAACAAGAGCCTCCTCTTGTAGGCTTTGGAATCTCTTCAAGGGTGAGTCTCGATAATCCCCTCGTTGCTACCGTCTTCTAGATTGCATCTTGGCTTGGATTGCGTGTTCGCCGTAGGAAAATTTTTGTTTTCTATGCTACGTTATCCTACAGTGGTATCAGAGCCGTGTCTATGCATAGATGGTTGCACGAGTAGAACACAATGGTTTGTGGGCGTTGATGCTCTTGTTATCTTTAGTTGAGTACTTTGCATCTTTGTGGCATAGTGGGATGAAGCGGCTCGGGCTAACTTTACATGACCGCGTTCATGAGATTTGCTCCACGCTTGACATGCAACTTGTATTGCATAAGTGGCTTTGCGGGTGTCTGTCTCTCCTACTATAGTGAAGATTCAATTTACTCTTCTATTGAAAACACTAGTATCACCGTTGTGGTTCATGTTCGTAGGTAGATTGGATCTTACTCGAAAACCCTAAACCACGTAAAATATGCAAACCAAATTAGAGAACGTCTAACTTGTTTTTGCAGGGTTTGGTGATGTGATATGGCCATAATGTGATGATGAATATGTATGAGATGATCATTATTGTATTGTGGCAACCGGCAGGAGCCTTATGGTTGTCTTTAAATTTCATGTTGAGTAGTATTTCAAAGTAGTTGTAATAGTTGCTACATGGAGGACGATCATGAAGACGGCGCCATTGACCTTGGTGCTACGCCGACGATGATGGAGATCATGCCCGTTGATGATGGAGATCATGTCCGTGCTTTGGAGATGAAGATCAAAGGCGCAAAGACAAAAGGGCCATATCATATCACATATGAACTGCATGTGATGTTAATCCTTTTATGCATCTTATTTTGCTTAGATCGCGACGGTAGCATTATAAGATGATCCCTCACTAAAATCTCAAGATAATAAAGTGTTCATCCTTAGTAGCACCGTTATCAAGTCTTGTCGTTTCGAAGCATCTCGTGATGATCGGGTGTGATAGATTCAATAAGTACATACAACGGGTGCAAGACAGTTTTGCACATGCGGATACTAAGGTGGCCTTGACGAGCCTAGCATGTACAGACATGGTCTCGGAACACGTGATACCGAAAGGTAGAGCATGAATCATATGATTGATATGATGAACACTTTGAGCGTTCGCCATTGAAATCACACCTTTTCTCGTGATGATCGGGTTTAGGTGCGGTAGATTTGGTTCGTGTGATCACTAAGACAATGCGAGGGATATTGTTTTGAGTGGGAGTTCACCTAGATTTTTAATTATGTAGAATTAAAATTTTGAACTCAATTTGTCATAAACTTAGTCTAAACTATTGCAAATATGTTGTAGATATGGCGTCCTCAATCAATTTTAATCAGTTCCTAGAGAAAGAAAAGCTTAAGAGCAACGGTAGCAACTTCACCGACTGGTTCCGTCATGTGAGGATCTTCCTCAATGGCGGAAATCTGCAATATGTGCTTGATGCACCGCTAGGTGACCCTCCTGCAGAAACTGAAACCGATGAAGTAAAGAATGTTTACGCGACTCGGAAAACTCGGTACTCTCAAGTTCAGTGTGCCATCTTATGCAGTCTGGAATCCGATCTTCAAAAACGTTTTGAGCACCACGATCCTCATGAGTTGATAAAAGAGTTGAAGACTATTTTTGAGACTCATGCGGCCGTGGAATGCTATGAAGCATCGAAACACTTTTTCAGCTGTATGATGGAAGAAGGCAGCTCCATTAGTGAGCACATGCTCGTTATGACCGGGCATGCGAAGAAACTCAGTGACTTGGGAATAGTGATTCCTAACAGACTGGGGATTAATCGTGTCCTTCAATCACTGCCACCAAGTTACAAGAACTTTGTGATGAACTACAATATGCAGAACATGAACAAGGAGTTTCCTGAACTCTTTGGCATGCTAAAAGCTGCTGAGATTGAGATCAAGAAAGAGCACCAAGTGTTGATGGTCAACAAGACCACCGGTTTCAAGAAACAGGGCAAGTCTAAGGGAAAATTCAAGAAGGGTGGCAAGAAAGCTGCCCGCCTCTATGAAACCTAAGAACGGCCCTAAGCCTGATGCTGAGTGCTATTCTGCAAGGAGAAGGGACACTGGAAGCGTAATTGCTCCAAGTATTTGGCGGATCTGAAGAGCGACCTTGTCAAGAAGAAGAAAGAAGGTATATCGATATACATGTTATAGATGTTCATTTCACTGGTTCTCGTTCTAGTACCTGGGTATTTGATACTGGTTCGGTTGCTCATATTTGTAACTCGAAACAGGAACTAAAGAATAAACGACAACTGCTGAAAGATGAAGTGACGATGCGCGTTGGAAATGGATCCAAGGTCAATGTGATCGCAGTCGGGACACTTCCTCTACATCTACCTTCGGGATTAGTTTTAAGCCTAAATAATTGTTATTATGTACCCGCGTTGAGCATGAACATTATATCAAGATCTTGTTTAATGCAAGACGGTTATTCATTCAAGTCTGAGAATAATGGTTGTTCTATCTTTATGAATAATATCTTTTATGGTCGAGCACCTGAAAAGAATGGCTTATTTTTGTTAGATCTCGATAGTAGTGATACACATATACATAACATTGATGCTAAGCGAATTAAATTGAATGATAATTCTACTTATATGTGGCACTGTCGTCTTGGTCATATTGGAGTGAAACGCATGAAGAAACTCCATACCGATGGATTACTTGAATCACTTGACTTTGAGTCACTTGATAGATGCGAAGCATGTCTGATGGGAAAAATGACTAAGACTCCATTCTCGGGTATGATGGAGCGAGCTACTGACTTATTGGAAATCATACATACAGATGTGTGTGGACCAATGAGTGTAGCATCGCGCGGTGGTTATCGTTATGTTCTAACCTTCACAGATGATTTGAGTAGATATGGGTATATCTATTTAATGAAACATAAATCCGAAACTTTCGAGAAGTTTAAGGAATTCCAAAGTGAAGTAGAAAATCAACGTAACAAGAAGATTAAATTTCTACGATCTGATCGCGGAGGTGAATATCTGAGTTATGAGTTTGGCATGCATTTAAAGAAATGCGGAATACTTTCACAATTGACACCACCGGGAACAACGAAACGGTGTGTCCGAACGTCGTAATCGAACTCTCTTAGATATGGTTCGTTCTATGATGTCTCTTACTGATTTGCCGTTATCATTTTGGAGTTATGCATTAGAGACAGCCGCATTCACTTTAAATAGAGCACCATCAAAATCCGTTGAAACGACGCCGTATGAATTATGGTTTAATAAGAAATCTAAGCTGTCGTTCCTAAAAGTTTGGGGTTGCGAAGCCTATGTAAAAAAGTTACAACCGGACAAGCTAGAACCCAAAGCGGAGAAATGCGTCTTCATAGGATACCCTAAGGAAACTATAGGGTACACTTTCTATCACAGATCCGAAGGCAAGATCTTTGTTGCTAAGAACGGAACCTTTCTTGAGAAAGAATTTCTCACTAAAGAAGTGACTGGAAGAAAAGTAGAACTCGATGAGATTGAAGAATCTCTACTCGTTGATCAGAGTAGCGCAGTACCGGAAAATGTTCCTGTACCACCTACACCGGCAACAGAGGAAGCTAATGATAATGATCATGAAACTTCAAATGAGACAGCTACTGAACCTCGCAGATCGACAAGGGATCGTGCCACTCCAGATTGGTATGATCCTTGTCTAAATGTCATGATTGTGGATAACAATGATGAAGACCCTGCGACGTATGAAGAAGCGATGATGAGCCCAGATTCCAACAAATGGCAAGAAGCCATGAAATCCGAAATGGGATCCATGTATGATAACAAAGTATGGACTTTGGTAGACTTACCTGATAGCCGCAAGGCTGTCGAGAATAAATGGATCTTCAAAAGAAAAACAGATGCTGATGGTAATATTACTGTCTATAAAGCTCGACTTGTCGCAAAGGGTTTCCGACAAATTCAAGGTGTTGACTACGATGAGACTTTCTCACCTGTAGCGAAGCTAAAATCTGTGAGGATTTTGTTAGCAATAGCTGCATTTTTCGATTATGAGATTTGGCAGATGGATGTCAAAACGGCGTTCCTTAATGGAGACATTGAGGAAGAGTTGTATATGGTACAACCCAAAGGTTTTGTCGATCCTAAAAATGCTGACAAAGTATGCAAACTTCAGCGTTCAATCTATGGACTGAAGCAAGCATCGAGAAGTTGGAACCGACGCTTTGATAAGGTGATCAAAGACTTCGGGTTTATACAGTGTCATGGAGAGGCCTGTATTTACAAGAAAGTGAGTGGGAGCTCTGTAGCATTCCTGATATTATATGTAGATGACATATTATTAATTGGGAATGATATAGAACTATTAAGCAGTGTAAAGGGTTATTTGAATAATAGTTTTTCAATGAAAGACCTTGGTGAAGCATCATACATATTAGGCATCAAGATTTATAGAGATAGATCAAGACGTCTAATAGGGCTATCACAGAGTACATACCCGGACAAGATTCTAAAGAAGTTTAGAATGGACGAAAGTAAGAAAGGATTCTTACCTATGTTACCAGGCAAAGTCTTGAGTAAGACTCAAGGACCGGCTACGGCAGAAGAAAGAGAAAGGATGAGTCAGATCCCCTATGCCTCGGCAGTAGGCTCTATCATGTATGCCATGCTATGTACAAGACCGGATATAGCACATGCTGTTAGTTTGACTAGCAGATATCAAAGTGATCCAGGAATAGAACACTGGACAGCGGTCAAGAATATTCTGAAGTACTTGAAAAGAACTAAGGATATGTTTCTTTGTTATGGAGGTGACCAAGAGCTCGTTGTAACAAGTTACACCGATGCAAGTTGGAACACTGATCCTGATGACTCTAAGTCACAATATGGGTACGTGTTTATATTGAATGGTGCTGCAGTAAGCTGGGCAAGCTCGAAGCAGTGCACGGTGGCGAAATCCTCAACAGAATCGGAGTACATAGCGGCTTCAGAGGCTTCATCGGAAGCGGTATGGATGAAGAGGTTCATTGTAGAGCTCGGTGTGGTTCCTAGTGCATTGGACCCACTAGTCATCTACTGTGACAACATGGGTGCCATTGCCAATGCACAAGAACCAAGGTCACACAAGAGGCTGAAGCATATCAAGCTGCGTTACCACTCGATTCGCGAGTACATCGAAGATGGAGAAGTAAAGATTTGCAAAGTACACACTGATCTGAATGTAGCAGATCCGTTGACTAAAGCTCTCCCTAGGGCAAAGCATGACCAACACCAGAATGCCATGGGTGTTAGGTACCTTACAATGTAATCTAGATTATTGACTCTAGTGCAAGTGGGAGACTGTTGGAGATATGCCCAAGAGGCAATAATAAAAGTGGTTATTATATATCTTTATGTTTATGATAAAAGTTTATATACCATGCTATAATTGTATTAACTGAAACATTGATACATGTGTGATATGTAAACAACAAAGAGTCCCTAGTAAGCCTCTTAACTAGCTTGTTGATTAATAGATGATTAGTTTCATAATCATGAACATTGGATGTTATTAATAACAAGGTTATATCATTGTATGAATGATGTAATGGACACACCCAATTAAGCGTAGCATAAGATCACGTCATTAAGTTATTTGCTATAAGCTTTCGATACATAGTTACCTAGTCCTTATGACCATGAGATCATATAAATCACTTATACCGGAAAGGTACTTTGATTACATCAAACGCCACTGCGTAAATGGGTGGTTATAAAGATGGGATTAAGTATCCGGAAAGTATGAGTTGAGGCATATGGATCAATAGTGGGATTTGTCCATCCCGATGACGGATAGATATACTCTGGGCCCTCTCGGTGGAATGTCGTCTAATGTCTTGCAAGCATATGAATAAGTTCATAAGAGACCACATACCACGGTACGAGTAAAGAGTACTTGTCGAGACGAGGTTGAACAAGGTATAGTGTGATACCGATGATCAAACCTCGGACAAGTAAAATATCGCGTGACAAAGGGAATTGGTATCATATGTGAATGGTTCATTCGATCACTAAAGTCATCGTTGAATATGTGGGAGCCATTATGGATCTCCAGATCCCGCTATTGGTTATTGGTCGGAGTGAGTACTCAACCATGTCCGCATAGTTCGCGAACCGTAGGGTGACACACTTAAAGTTGGATGTTGAAATGGTAGTACTTGAATATGGAATGAAGTTGGAATATTTGTTCGGAGTCCCGGATGTGATCCCGGACATCACGAGGAGTTCGGAATGGTCGGGAGAATAAGATTCATATATAGGATGTCATTTTATGTGAATAAAATGATGCGGAAGGTTCTATGGAAGGTTCTAGAAGGTTCTAGAAAAGTCCGGAAGAAACCACCAAGGAAGGTGGAGTCCACATGGGACTCCACCTCCATGGCCGGCCAACCCTAGTGGGGGAGGAGTCCCAAGTGGACTCCCCCTTAGGGCCGGCCACCCCCCCTATGGAAGGTGGAAATCCCACCTTTGGGTGGGAGTCCTAGTTGGGCTAGGTTTCACCACCATATGGAAGGTTTTTGGTTCGGGTCTTATTCGAAGACTTGGAGACCAACTCTTGGGGATCCACCTATATAATGAAGGGCCAAGGGAGGGGGCCGGCCACCCCAAGACCACAAGCTGGCCGCCCCCTTAGGTGGCCGCCCGCCCCCTCCCAAACCCAGCCAAGCTCCTCTCCTCCATATTGCCCGCATAGCTTAGCGAAGCTCCGCGGACTTCTTCACCGCCACCAGAGCACCACGCCGTCGTCTTTGTCGGATTCAGAAGAACTACTACTTCCGCTGCCCGCTGGAAGGGGAGGTGGACGTCGTCTTCATCAACAACCGAACGTGTGTGAGTACGGAGAGTCTTTGCCCGTTCGTGGCGCCGGAACCGTCGTGATCAAGATCTTCTACGCGCTTTGCAAGCGGCAAGTGAACGTCTACCGCGGCCACAGAGCCTCCTCTTGTAGGCTTTGGAATCTCTTCAAGGGTGGTCTCGATAATCCCCTCGTTGCTACCGTCTTCTAGATTGCATCTTGGCTTGGATTGCGTGTTCGCCGTAGGAAAATTTTTGTTTTCTATGCTACGTTATCCTACACTTGGATGCTTACTCCGGTTTCCACCAGATTCCCCTGAAAAAGGAAGATCAAATAAAAACTGCGTTCATTACCCCGCACGGGGCTTATTGCTATGTTACTATGCCTTTTGGTTTGCGCAACGCTGGTGCAACGTACCAGCGCTGTATGCAAAAATGCTTGTTTGATCAAATCGGAAAAAATGTGCAAGTCTATGTGGATGATGTCGTGATAAAAACTAAGGTAAAAGACACCATGATAGATGATATCCGGCAAACATTTGACAACTTAAGAAGGTTCCGGATGAAACTCAATCCAGCAAAGTGCACCTTTGGTGTCACTGCCGGCAAACTGCTTGGTTTTCTTGTATCAAGCCGGGGCATTGAAGTGAATCCGGTAAAAATCCGGGCAATAGAAAGAATGACTATACCGAGAGAACTAAAAGATGTGCAAAAGTTCACCGGAAGCTTAGCATCGCTAAGCCGGTTCATAAGCAGGTTGGGAGAAAAAACCCTACCGCTATATGCTTTAATGAAAAAATCCGATACCTTCGTCTGGACCCCTCAGGCAGACGCGGCGTTTAAAGAGCTGAAAACTATGCTTGCAACGGCCCCAATCTGGCCTCACCTTTGGAAAGGGAACCCATGTTGCTTTACATAGCGGCAACAAACCGGGTGGTAAGTGTTGTGGTTGTGGTAGAACGAGATGAGGAAGGAAAAACCGTGCAGAGGCCGGTATACTGAGCGAGGTGCTCTCCTCTTCAAAGCAAAACTACCCGCACTTCCAAAAGATGACCTACGGTGTGTTCATGGCCGCCACAAAGCTCAAGCATTACTTTGAAGAGCATCCCATGAAAGTGGTGAGTGAAGCACCAATTTCAGACATCATGTGCAACAAAGATGCTAGCGGCCGGATTGCAAAATGGGCAATTCAGCTATCACCGTACGTGCCGGTATACGAAAGAAGAGATGCAATAAAATCACAAGCTTTGGCTGATTTCCTAGTCGATTGGGCGGAAATGCAGTACAAGCCACCGAAGCATAAAGTGGAGTACTGGAAGATGCACTTTGACGGATCCAAGCTCAAGGAGGGTCTGGGTGCCGGTGTGGTACTCACCTCACCAAAGGGAGATCATCTCCGGTATGTTTTGCAAGTGCATTTCAGGGCATCAAACAATGTCGCTGAGTATGAGGCTTTGATCCATGGGTTTAAGGTCGCAAAAGAAATTGGTGCACACCGGATCATTTGCTACGGCGATTCAGATCTTGTGGTGCAACAATGTTCCGGAGATTGGGATGCAAAAGATGCCAACATGGCCTCATACCGGTTTCATGTGCAAAAGATTGCCGGCTTCTTCGAAGGCTGTGAGTTTCACCATGTGCCGCGGGCTGAAAATGAAGCCGCGGATGCTTTATCAAGATGGGCTCATCGAGCAGGAAATTCCTCCCGGAATAGCCTTGGCGCACTTAAGAACACCATCAATCAAACCGAGTCCGGAATCGGAATCAATTTTTGTACCGGAGTCACATGTGGTGCCAATGGATGTTGACGAAGGAAACCCGGGGACTGCTCCGGCAAACTCGGGGACTGCTCCGGCAAGCTCGGGGACTGCTCCGGCAAACCCGGGGACTGCTCCGGTAAACTCGGGGACTGCGACGCCCATACCGGAACAAGCAATGCTTGTGGATAGCATGGACATAGACGTACCGGTGTTCCTGGTTCGGGAGGCACCATCATGGGTTAAACCTATTAAGGAATTCCTGATCAACGGCACCTTGCCGGTTGACGTAAACGAATCAAGAAGGATCCGGAGGAGAGCCAAAGCATACACTTTCATCAATGGAGAGGTGTACAAGAGAAGTGTTACCGGTGTCCTACAAAGATGTGTGGAACCGGAAGAGGGAAAAGAAATGCTTGAGGAAATTCACCAAGGAGAATGTGGGCATCATGCGTCATCAAGGGCGCTGGTGGCAAAGGTGTTCCGGCATGGATTCTATTGGCCAACGGCTTTGGAAAATGCTGAGGATTTGGTGAGAAAATGCAATGGGTGCCAGAGGTACGCCAAGCAAAACCATACCCCAGCATCCGGATTAAAAACCATACCGTTAACCTGGCCATTTGCTGTATGGTGCCTTGACATGGTTGGCCCATTTCAAAGCGCAAGGGGAAACATGACCCACATCCTGGTCATGGTGGATAAATTCACCAAGTGGTTGGAGGTAAAACCTATTGCAAAATGTGATGGGCATACCGCAGTGAAGTTCCTGAAAGATGTTATTCTCCGGTATGGATACCCACACAGCATCATTACTGACAACGGCTCAAACTTTGCCCAAGGAGAATTCAAGCGATTCTGTGAGGATAACACATCCGGTTGGATTTGTGCTCGGTGGCACACCCACAAGGCAATGGCCAGGTTGAAAGAATCAATGCACTGGTGCTTTCCGGCATAAAACCAAGGCTCATTGAACCACTTGAAAAGTCACCAGGATGTTGGCTCGATGAGTTACCATCGGTGCTGTGGAGCATAAGAACGACTCCGAACCGGTCAACCGGATACACTCCACTTTTCATGGTTTACGGAGCAGAAGCGGTAATACCAACCGACATTCTCCATGACTCACCAAGGGTGCAACTCTATACCGAGCAAGAGGTAAAAGAGGCCCGAGAAAACGATGTGGACTTGCTAGAAGAAGCAAGAGCTGGCGTTGGCAAGAACAGCCATTTACCAGCAAAACCTCAGACGCTATCACAGCCGGAAGGTTAACCCGAGAGTTTTCCGGGAAGGAGATCTGGTGTTGCGCCTGGTGCAACGCACTGAAGGCCGGCATAAACTTTCACCTCCTTGGGAAGGGCCATTCATTGTGAGCAAGGCTCTACACAATGATGCCTACTACTTGATTGATGCACAGGAATGGAAAGAAGGAAAGGCGGACAAATCCGGAGATGAGACCAAGCGTCCATGGAACATAGCGTTGTTGCGTCCTTTCTACTCCTGAAGTTGTGCTGTAAGAGGTTACTTTTTGTACCTTCTGCTATGAATAAAAGACTCCGGCACCTCGAATGTTTCTCGGGGACTGCCTCTATCAAACTTGCATGTAATATGTTTATTTTTTCCGTTTACCGGTTGCTTGTTGAACATTTTTTCTTTCCGGTTTAGTAACGTGCTAAACCTACCGGAGTCTTCGACTCTGCTGCTGTCCGCAAACCGGCTTCATGGCAAGCAAGATAAACCGGTAGGAATTAAGCACGTGAACTACGAAAAGAGGGAGTGGGAACGGACAATCCGGAAAAGTTTAACTAACCCCGGTTTTACCGGTTTTTTGTGAAAAATTTCGAATTATTCCTAAGTTCAAGAAAATGTTCGCTTGGCAAAAGAACTTTGTAACTCATACGCCAAAACGCCCAAAAGAGGTAGGCAGAGGCAAAGGGAAAGAACCAAGTGTGCATCGAATTGGATGCGGAAACGATTCCGGAATCTTCACAGTGCAAGATAAAGGCAAACAACAAAGGCAATATGCTAAGTTAACAAACAACCTTAAACTTGATAACCTACCGGTTAAAATACACCGGCATAAAGTTGTACCACAACCAAAAGGATAAGTTTTCTATTACATTTTAAACCCCAGCATACCGGCGTAGAATTTAACGGGCATTGTTTTAAGACAACAGGCACAACAGGAAAAGTTCAGGCAACGGGGGCTTCAGGAGGAACAGCACCGGCATCTGGAGCTTCCGGGGGCACATCACCAGCTTCCGGGGGCGCATCTCCGGCATCCTCATCTTCATCTTCCTCCTCTTCCTCCTCGTCGCTGAGGAAGTCATGGACGTTGGGAGGAGCAGGGATGAAGGTGCGGATTGGCGCGGACTCCGCGATCTGATAGGCACGGTCCTTCCGCTTCGCGGTGAGGACCGGATCCGTGTCCGTGGGAGCGTCGCGGCGGAGGCTGTGGAAGGAGTCCAGGTCAAGATCCTCATACCAGGAGCATGCGATGCGCAAGGCATGATCTGCTCCGGCACGGGCAGCGGAGCACTGCCACTCGCGGATCCTTCGTCCGGCACCTTTCAGCCGTTCAGAAATAAGTGTCAGATTGTCTGGCACCACTTCCTCGGGCCACAACACCTTGAAGAGCTGGAGCGCCAAATCGGGCAGATCGACAAGATGCCGGTCCACCACGCGCATGTGCTGGACCCGGGCTGAGAGCGCAACCAGATGGACATAAGGATCCCACGGCGCAGCCAGATTCTTGAACTTCTGGGCAACCCGGCGCTCCGTCACCTTCTTTTGCACATGCACCTGAGAATCCGGAAAGAGTTCTGCAAAGCAAAGAACAAAGGATAAGGACATGATACCGGAAAATATAAGCTTGTAAGCAGAAACCGGAAAAGATAGAAAAGAAACTTACGAAGGGCGAGCGCATCAGTTTGCATGACCAGCTGGTCATACTCCTTTTGCTCCGCGGTTAAGCGGACGACCTGATCTTCGGCTGTTTTCCGCCCCTTGATCGCCTCCTCCAGCTCCGGCCGCGCTGGAGTTGGTGGAATCCTCCAGAACCACCCCGCCCGCTTGGCCTGTGCTGCTTTGGCGTCTGTCAGCTCCTGATTGTGCCGGAGCCCGGCTTGGATGGCTGATCCCGAGCTCCCGGAGATAGTCTCCAGGCGTCCAGGGCCTTCCGGTGATCCCGGATGAGCTGCTCCTTTTCAGCTGGAATCCGGAAAAGAAAATGTTAACAAAAAATGTAAGGTAAAGCACAAAATGACAAACCAACCGGAGAAAAAACGGTACCTTGAAGCTCGCTGAGCTAGGTCTTGAGGGCCTCGATGGAGGCTTCCGGAACGGCTGTTATGCAAAAAATTCGTAAGTGTTGAGAAAGAAAATTTATACGTAAGAAAGAAGCCGGGTGCACAAAGAAAACAAACCTTGGCAGTGGTTGTGGGCCTCGGCAAGATCCCGGTGCTCCCAAAGAAGCTCCTCGAAGAGCTGCTTCCGGGTGTTCGCCGTGCTCGTTTAAGTAAAAAAGAAAGTGTGAAGATGCCGGTTTTCGGTATCTCTAAGAAAGTTCGCTCAGAGCTGCGCTCTCAACCCGAAACTCGGGGACTGGGAAGATATACATAATCTTGAAAGAGTAAAAACCGGCATGTTGGTAAAAAAGAAGTTTGGAGTTTGGTGAAGCTTACCGCCACATTGTTGGTGGCATCGTGCCACGCGGTGTCAAATTCTTTAACCACGCGGCGCAGACGGCTGAAGTGTTGCGTGGTGTTCCGGGGGCCAGCGGGATCGATCGCCGGCATCTTGTCCTTGCCCAGGCCAAGCGTTGCCGCGGATAGATCCGCCCGATTCCACTTCTCAGCGTAATCGAGCAGATGCCCCAAGCTGGCGCCGCCGTGGCTCAGCTCTGTGATCCGGCCCAGCGGGGCTGGAGCCGTTTCTCCGGCCACAATGGCAGCATGGCCGGCGTGCAGCACGATGGGCTGCGCGCCGGAGGCAAGGGAGCCGGTGGAGATGGACGCCGGCGCAGGTTTGGCCACTACGGGCTCTTGGCTTGGCGGCGGTGTTGGTGGCTTGGCCACAGCAGATCCTCCGGCTGAACCTGCCGGAGGAGGCATGGACGTGGTCTTGGCCGGCGCGGAAGTTTCCTGCACGGTATTCAAGGGGGAGGAAGCGGAAGCCTTCTTTTTCTTCTTCTTCGAGACGGTGGAAACTAAAGGTTCCACCCTCCCCGCAGCATCGGTATCGGCTCCGGTGTTGCTGGCGCCGGTGTCTTGGTTTTCTGGAGGGGACACAATGTCCTCCTCCGCACGGTGATCTGGAAGTTCAGGGGCCGCACACCCCACACTTGTGCCCCAGAGAGCGGAAGAGTTCGCCGGCACCAGATGGTACCGGACTTTGACGAGGAGGAGGCGAAGACCTTGTGGCGTCATCTTTCCGGAGGGATGCCGGAAGCGCTCTTGGAGATCTTGAGCGCTGGGCTGAGAAAGATAGAAAAAAGAAGGTTGGAAAAACCATCCGGAAAAAGAAGTTTGTATAACAAAAGGAAGAACGGAATCTTACCCCTCGGCGACCGGCATCTCCCGCTTCTTGTAAACCCTCTTAGAAGGCTTCTTTGGGCGCTTGGCGGGCGGCGCCTGGCTCGAGCCGGCCTCCGGCTCCGGTGCCTTGTGCTTTTGGCCGCGGCCGGTGAGTTTGTCGATAAACTCATGACCGACCTCGGCCTACAGCAGAACTACCCGTTCCAGGACCTGCAGGTTGGTGCTGGCTGAGCGGGCATCTACAAAAAGATAACCAATGAGGAAACGAAAAAGCTAAGTACCTCAAGTATGACAACCTCGTCGTCCGAACCGGAGTCTTTGGATGGAAAGTTACCGGGGCGCGGGGTGTGCGTGCGGCCCATCTTGAGGTTGGTCCAATGCACGCAAGGATCCGGGTCCTCGGCGTCCAAAGCTCGCCTACGGCGGGGGCCTCGCTTCTCAGTAAGAATGCGAGGGAAACGCTCCTTCGCCTGAAAAAGAATGGAAAGACAGTTAGCCACAACGTAGAAGCTATCGGTAAAACTGTCGTGGTATCGTCATGACATATGCCATAGGGTGGCTAATCGAGGTGGTTCCTAAATGGTCTCACGGCGGTATCCGGATGCGGGTATGGGCACGAGCGACACGGCGACGTAGCCAGGTTCGAGGCCTCCGATGGAGGTAACACCTCTACTCCTCTATGAGTGTATAAGGTAGAAACACAGTACAATGGTGCTCCTTGAGCTGTATCCGGCTGCTCTGGGAGGCTAAGGTAGACGAAGGTCTCTCTCCCGAGCGCTAAGACTAGAATGAATGAGAAGTGATCGATCCTCCCCGCACGAGGGGGTAGCCCGGCTTATATAGGCAGGTACTTTATATAAGTCCCTACGATCTAGTGGCCGGCTTGGCCGGCTCCGGCTCCGCTCCTTCCCGAGGCGTTGACGTCAGGGAGCCGTTGGGCGTAGTGGCACGTCCCATCCGCTTCTCAGGTCAGCGGTATGGAAGGTGGTGTCTCTGTCGCCATCATGCCTGTGGCCAGTACGGACGACGTACGCCCATGATGGCTGTGGCGCATGGCCTTGTTGCTCCACGGTGCCCGGCTACGGAGATGGTCGGCGTGGACCTTTGAACCCGGACCACCTACCCTTCCTTCCGGTGCAAGACTCGCGACCTCGAGTCGGTCTGAAATATTGACCGGATATGGCTTGTAGAAGCCGGCCCACTCTACGCGTTGCGGCCGTAGCCAGACAGCGGGACTTGAGCCAGCGGCTCGAGGCAGCCGCCACGGCTCCGCGGCTGCTCCTCGGCGGCCTTTGCCGCGAGCCGGCAACCTCAAGCCGGCCGCTCCCCGTCCATTGCCCTACCCGGGGTCTTCCCCCGACATTAGCCCCCGAAGGCTGGCAAGGTCGTTAAGAAGGACCTAGGCAGGTTTTCCTGGCTTCTAGATATCTCTCGCTTGTATCTGGCGGCTCCGGAGGGCAGTGAGAATTTTCATTCAGCCGGCTGCGCCCTCATCCGGCTCGCTTCGTCCGGCTTCTTCCAGCCGGACGTTTCTTTTGCTTCTGCTGCTTTTGCTTTTTCGCAAGTGCTGATGATGTTTCCGGCTTGTTGCCAGAATTTGGGGCCGGATTGATTTTATCGTCCGGCTCTGGCTTGGCCGCGCCGGAGGTTTCCTGCTCGGCTTTGCGCCGACTCGACCGTTCTGACGGCTGGTCGGCGTGGTCGTTTCGTCTGGTCACATCAATGTCCCCTTCCGGATTCTTTGCGGTTGTGGGCGATGTGGTGCGGCCGTTTCTGGTAACCGCAGCCATCGTGGGGAGGAGTTACGGCGCAGTTAATCTGATCGTGGGCCACGATCGCCACGTGGCCGCGTAACGGGCGCCGGGCGGCTATAAATGCCCTGGGAGCGGCATCGAGGTACCCTTCTTCTTCCCCGCTCCTTCGCTCCATTCTTCTCTGCTCGAGCGCTCTCGCACGCCACCACTTCTTCCTCGGCAACCTCCTGGCGAACTCCGGCGACCAGACGCGGCCGGACTCCTCCGCCGCCCGGCAGCCGTCCGCACGCCAAGCCGGCGCCACGGGGCCTCGCGTTTCGACGTTGCGCTCATCGCCGCCGCACTCTCCCCCGGTGAGGAGTGGTTCTTCCTCGCCATTCGATCTTTCTTGGTCCTCTTCTTCCTCGTCTCCGTCAATGGCCCAGCCGAGCGGCTCGTGGAGGGGGTCGTATATGCGCGAGGACGACATCGCGCGGCTGGTGCGCCTCCGCCGGATTCCCCAGGAGGTTATCACGAGGGTGCCCGGCGAGGAGAACGAGCCCGAACCGGAACCCGGCGAACGTGTGGTCTTCGGAGCGCACTTCGATCGAGGGCTGGGGCTGCCGGCTTCGCATTTCTTCCGCCGCTTCCTGGACTTCTTCGGCCTGCAGCCTCATCACCTGCCAGCCAACGCCTGCGTCCTCCTCAGCTGCTACGTGGCCTTCATGGAGGGCTACGCCGGCTTGTGGCCAGACGTGGAGTTCTGGAGCCGCTCTTCTACCTCAAGTCGCAGATGACTGAGGGCCGCCTGAGGATCTGCGGCGCCGCCTCCCCTGCCCCGCGCCGGCTCGCCCTTCCCGAAGATCCCGACGGTCGACTCGGTGAAGCGGCAGATGTCGTTCTTCTACGTGAGGAACGCCAACCCGGCCTTCGGCGGATCAACCTCCCAGTTCAACCGGCTCCTCCGACCAACCGGCTCCGGGGCCCTGCGCCAAGTCGGCGGACCCGAGCGCGGAGGTGAACCTCCTGTGGGACTTCTGGGGGAGTGTGTCGCTGGGGGCCGGCTGAGCGCCGAAGACCTCCTCTGCAGTTTCGTTGAGCGCCGGGTGCTGCCGCTCCAAGGCCGCATCCACAAGATCGGGCACATGTCCGGCCGGCTGGATCGACCCGGACGTCGAAGGCTGCGCTCTCCAGTCCCAGGTGGCCCGCCGGGTGAACAGCATCACCAAGGCCAATCTGCCGGAAGATTGAGGTGGGGGCTCCTTACGACCGGTCTTCGCCGCCTGAGCTGGTAAGTTGGTGTTTTGGCTGGCGATTTCCGACTTGCGGCTGCGTGGCCGACTTGAACTTATTGTGCTTTTCAGCTTTTGCCGCCAAGGTATTGAGGAAGGCGACTTGGCGCAGAGATATGGACGCGGATCATGTTGATCCATTTGACCAACCCGGCGACCAAGCCGGCGACGACGATCCGGCGGTGCCGGACCAAGGCGGCCAAGGGGAACTGGCCCTCCGCCCTCGCCGGGCAGCGCGGGAGGATGAGAGGAGCCGGCGACGTCCACCACGGGGCCGATCCCGCGGTGCCTCTGCACAGCCGCTGCCGCCTCGGCGCTCGCCCCGGAAGAGCGAGCCGCTGGCGGGACACGGCCAAGCAGCGCCAGCAAGGGCCCAAGAAGGTCCCGGAGGGGCCGGGTGAGTTCTTTTTTCTCTGTTGTTTGATTCCTTTTCTTTCCTTTCTTTGCACTTATCTTCTTTTGTTTGTTCGATTAGGGCCGCCATAAAGTTTACTCAGGGCGGCGGCTCTGGGCCGGCTGCTCGTGTTGCACCGCCCGCTCCGTGACGAAGGAGCCGCCGCCGCCTTCGATGCTTGCGCGTGCGCCGCCGGTCGTTGTGCGGGTGTGACTACGCCGCCTTCCGGGCGTCTTCTTCGGCTCGCTGCGGCGCACAGCGGGCGCCGCGGGTGAGTCGGCCAAAGGGCCCCACCTTGGATGAGGCATTTCCGCGCCGCGCGCCGTTGTGGGAACTGCGACGGAAGCGCGATGGCGCGCACCGGCGGCGGGCCAGAGCCGGCGGGCAGTGCCGCCTCCAGCGGGAGCCGTGCTGCACCGCCCCGAAGGGACGTCGACGCCGGAGAAGCGGGCTCCACCGGGCCAGCTGCCGCCTCCGGCCTCGACGCCCGCGGAGGAGGCGGCAGGAAGGAGCCGGTGAGAGGAGACGCTCGAGGCCGCGGCTCGGGCGTTGGTGAGGGCGAAGGGCCCGTCAGTGTCGCCCTCGAGCCTTCACGTGGCCAAGGGTGCCCGGCTGGTGGCTGTGCCGTCCGCCTCCGACTCTAGCCTTGGCTCGGCTGGCACCATGGAGAAGGCCTGGCATCAGGCGGACTCCTGCGAGGTGATCAGCCGCGAGGGGCAGCCTGGCACGGCGCCCATGAAGATGCTCTACTCCGGCTACCGCGCCAGCCTCAAGGCCAAGGCCGCCGAGACTATTGCCCAGGCTGGCGACGCTGGAGGATGCTGACAAGGTATGCGTCTTCTCATCTGATTTTTTGCAATTTTATTGTTATCCTGGTAGCCCTCCGAGGCATGGGCCGGCTGCTTGGAGCCGGCCCAGGTTTCGCCTAACGGCTTTCTTTCAGTCGGTTGAGGAGCGCCGCACCGTCTTGTACAACCGGCTCTCCAGGCTCACAAACTTTGCCGCCTTGGTATCGGTGGACAAGGGAGAGATTCTCTTCCTTTTTCTTTTCTCTTTTTCTCCTGATTTCATCCGGCGACGATTTTTCTTACCATTTTACCCGAAGCTGCTCGGGTTCCACAAGTGGAAAGGATCTTCGGATCGCGCGCCAATGCGCCGAGGCGAGAGGCGGAGCCGTGCGAGCTGCGCCAAGCTGAAGGTGGACGGCGGCTGACGGGCTCATGAGCGGAGGCCAACCACCTCAAGGAGCTGGCCACCCTCGGGAAGGCTGAGGAGGAAAAGGTGGAGGACCTGTCCAGCGGCGGAGAGGGTGGAAGCGGCGGCTCGAGCTTCGGCGAGAGGTGACCTCCAAGTCTGAGACGTCGGCTACGCCAGCGGTGGGTGGGAGATGGCTGCTCGCCGCGTCTTACGGGTGAGTCTTCGGACTTCCCCTTGCAGGCTTTCGGCTGTCGGTGTCTTAGGTTGGCAGCCGGCGGCTTACTTGATTTTCGTTCTCCATCTTCGGTGGGGGCAGTCGGTTCTTGCCGGCTGCCGTCAGTCTTGCTTTAGGACTTCGAAATCTCCATCTTCAGGCTGGGGGCAATCGGTTCTTGCCGGCTGCCGCCAGTCTTACTTTAGAGCTTCGGAATCTCCATCTCAGGCTGGGGGCAGTCGGTTCTTGCCGGCTGCCGCCAGTCTTACTAGGACCGAAATCTCCATCTTCAGGCTGGGGGCATCGGTTCTTGCCGGCTGCCGCCGTCTTACCTTAAACTTCGGAATCTCCATCTTGGTGGGGGAGTCGGTTCTTGCCGGCGCCGCCAGTCTTACTTTGATTGCATTTTCTGTCTTTCGATAAGCTTCGACTTGCTTTTTCTTTGCAGCGGCCTTCCCTGAGGCGCAGGATGCGGCGCTAGCGGCAGCCGGCGGCGCGGGATGCGCCGGCGGCTACCGGGGAGCAGAGCTTGGACTGCTTCTCCATGGACGACTACCTGGCGTCCATGGCCGCCCGCGTCGAGCCATCACGAAGCTCGGTGGGAGCTCCGGAAGGCGGCGGAGGAACTGATCCGGCTGCTGTGGCCGACGGAGACGCTGCCGCAGGACCTCGCCAACCTCATCAAGTGGTTGGAGACGGCGCCGGATCGCTTCGCCGACTGGAAGGAGTCGGCGCGCGTGCTGGTGCAGACATGGCCCTCTCCTTCGTGCTCTCCTGGTGCAGCCGAGGTCAGCCTGGATCAGCTGGAGAGCCGGCGAGCTGGCGTGGAGGAAAACCTTCCGGCGGAGAACAAGACCGCCCGGCTTGCCCGCGCCTGCGCCATCGCCGACTTCATCGACAAGCGCATCTTCATCGCGGATCCGAACCCGTCGTCTGACGACGAGGAGGAGCTTGAAGACGAAGAGATCGAGATGGAGTCTCCGCCGCCTGCTGTTGATCCGGCTGGTCCTCCTCCAGCCGGTGCCTAGGCTTTCTGTTCATGTAATCTTGCTTTTGCAAAGACAAGTTATTAAATCCCCGGGATGCCGGGTGCGCATGTAATGACAATATTATCGCCTTTTTATTATGGTACACTTTAGTGTGTTTGTTAATCATTTGTGTGCCGGCTTGCTTTCTTCCGGCTTGCTCGCTTTTTCCCATCCGCCCCACTCTTTGGCGTTGCCCTTGCCGATCGTACGTCCGACTTGCGATCCGTCGCCGGAACAAGAGCGTGCCGCTGGGTGAGGCCGATAGTATTTCAGTCGAACGAGTCGATTTCGGCAATCCGGCACTTTTATGAAAGAGTTGTGTAAATCAACTCGCTTTCACTCTTTCTCTTAGTCGTCTTTCGCGTGCCGGCTCCCTAGGCCTTACCCCCGCCAGCCGGACAGCCGGGTTGCGGTCTGTAGCTGGTCGGAAGTCGGCTGTCGGAAACCGGATCACGTTACTGAGCCGGCCGCGTGAGAGGGTGTTAGCCAATTGGCGAAAACAAGAGTATGCGAAAAATTTGTCGAAATCGGCGCTCTTGGCGCATGCTTTTTCATAGCTTACAAAAGGGATACAAGGGATACATACATTCCTGCTCTCAAGTGTAAAATGGTCGAAGCAACCTGACATTCCAGGGACGTTTTGTCTCCTCGTCAGTTTTGCTCGCCTTGTTCTTTTTGGCCTCTTGGGCATCTATGAGATAGTAGGAATCATTGCCTACTGCCTTGCTCACGATGAAGGGACCCTCCCATGGGGATGCTAGTTTATGCTGTCCGGCTGTCCGTTGGATCAGCCGGAGCACTAGGTCTCCTTCTCGGAATGCTAAGGGCTGCACCTTCCGGCTGTGATAGCGTCGGAGGCTTTGCTGGTATATGGCCGACCTGGACTGAGCCAGCAGCCGGGCCTCTTCGACCAGGTCGACTCCGTCTTCACGAGCTTCTTTGGTTTCAGCTTCCGTGTAGAGCTTGATCCTTGGCGCGTCGTGCTCGATATCAGTCGGCAGGATGGCTTCGGCCCCGTATACGAGGAAGAAGGGCGTGAAGCCGACTGAGCGGTTTGGCGTGGTGCGCAGGCTCCAAAGCACGGAGGGCAGCTCTTCTATCCAGCAGCTGGCTGATGCGCTATGTCCACCCCGAGGAAGGATGAAGGCTATGATCAAGCAGTTTCCTCGGAAAGAAACCAAGGTTGAATCGAACCAGGAGGAGCCAAGAAGCACGTTGAAGGTTGATGGTCGTGAAATGTGATGCGGCGCAACACCGGGGATTCCGGCGCCAACGTGGAACTGCACAACACAACCAAAGTACTTTGCCCCAACGAAACAGTGAGGTTGTCAATCTCACCGGCTTGCTGTAACAAAGGATTAAGCGTATCGAGTGGAAGATGATTGTTTGCAAGAAAATAGTAAAGAACAATTGCAGTAGATTGTATGCTATGTAAAGAATAGGACCGGGGTCCACAGTTCACTAGAGGCGTCTCTCCCATAAGATAAAAGCATGTTGGGTGAACAAATTACAGTCGGGCAATTGACAAATAGAGAAAGGCATAACAATGCATATACATGATATGATAAATATAGTGAGATTTAATTGGGCATTACGACAAAGTACATAGACCGCCATCCAACTGCATCTATGCCTAAAAAGTCCACCTTCAGGTTATCATCCGAACCCCATTCAGTATTAAGTTGCTAAGCAACAGACAATTGCATTAAGTATGGTGCGTAATGTAATCGACAACTACATCCTTAGACATAGAATCAATGTTTTATCCCTAGTGGCAACATCACATCACAACCTTAGAACTTTCTGTCACTGTCCCAGGTGTCAATGAAGGCATGAACCCACTATCGAGCATAAATACTCCCTCTTGGAGTTAAGAGTAAAAACTTGGCCAGAGCCTCTACTAATAACGGAGAGCATGCAAGATCATAAACAACACATAAACAATAGATTGATAATCACCATAACATAGTATTCTCTATCCATCGGATCCCGACAAACACAACATATAGTATTACAGATAGATGATCTTGATCATGTTAGGCAGCTCACAAGATCCAACAATGAAGCACAACAAGGAGAAGACGACCATCTAGCTACTGCTATGGACCCATGGTCCAGGGTGAACTACTCACTCATCACTCCGAAGGCGATCATGGCGATGAAGAGTCCCGGGAGATGAATCCCCTCTCCGGAGGGTGCCGGAGCGATCTCTGAATCCCCCGAGATGGGATTCGCGGCGGCGGCGTCTCGGAAGGTTTTCCGTATCGTGGCTCTCGGTGCTGGGGGTTTCGCGACGGGGTTTTAAGTAGGCGAAAGGGTAGGTCAAGAGGCGGCGCGAGGCCCCACACCACGGGGCGCGGCGGGGGCCGGGGCCGCGCCGCCCTATGGTGACGGCGCCTCGTGGCCCCACTTCCTTCCCTCTTCGGTCTTCTGGAAGCTTCGTGCAAAAATAGGACCCTGGGCGAAGATTTCGTCCAATTCCGAGAATATTTCCTTACTAGGATTTCTGAAACCAAAAACAGCAGAAAACAGCAACTGGCTCTTCGGCATCTTGTTAATAGGTTAGTTCCAGAAAATGCGTAAATACGACATATAATGTGCATAAAACATGTAGGTATCATCAATAAAGTAGCATGGAACATAAGAAATTATCGATACGTTGGAGACGTATCAGCATCCCCAAGCTTAGTTCTGCTCGTCCCGAGCAGGTAAAACGATAACAAAGATAATTTCTGAAGTGACATGCCATCATAATCTTGATCATACTATTTGTAAACATATGTAATGAATGCAGCGATCAAAACAAAGGTAATGACATGAGTAAACAAGTGAATCATATGACAAAGACTTTTCATGAATAGTACTTCAAGACAAGCATCAATAAGTCTTGCATAAGAGTTAACTCATAAAGCAATAAATCAAAGTAAAGGTGTTGAAGCAACACATAGGAAGATTAAGTTTCAGCGGTTGCTTTCAACTTATAACATGTATATCTCATGGATATTGTCAACATAAAGTAATATAACAAGTGCAATATGCAAGTATGTAGGAATCAATGCACAGTTCACACAAGTGTTTGCTTCTTAAGGTGGAGGGAGATAGGTAAACTGACTCAACAATAAAGTAAAAGAATGGCCCTTCAAAGAGGGAAGCATCGATTGCTGTATTTGTGCTAGAGCTTTTATTTTGAAAACATGAAACAATTTTGTCAACGGTAGTAATAAAGCATATGAGTTATGTAAATTATATCTTACAAGTTGCAAGCCTCATGCATAGTATACTAATAGTGCCCGCACCTTGTCCTAATTAGCTTGGACTACCGGATCTTTGCATGCCATGTTTTAACCAAGTGTCACAAAGGGGTACCTCCATGCCGCCTGTACAAAGGTCTAAGGAGAATGCTCGCATTTTGGATTTCTCGCTTTTGATTATTCTCAACTTAGACATCCATACCGGGACAACATGGACAACAGATAATGGACTCCTCTTAAATGCATAAGCATGTAGCAATGATTATTATTCTCATATGAGATTGAGGATATATGTCCAAAACTGAAACTTCAACCATGAT
The DNA here is from genome assembly GCA_030979885.1 of Lolium multiflorum. Classification (NCBI taxonomy): domain Eukaryota; kingdom Viridiplantae; phylum Streptophyta; class Magnoliopsida; order Poales; family Poaceae; genus Lolium; species Lolium multiflorum. The sequence goes on along the minus strand of CM061749.1, from coordinate 67,380,386 downwards.
TCATGGCTTTAGTTAGCGGCCCAATGTTCTTCTCTAACAATTTTGCATGCTCCAACCACTAAAATGATAGATCCTTCAGACAAGACGGACATGCATAGCAACTCACATGATATTCAACAATAGTTGATGGCGTTCCCCGAAGCATGGTTATCGCACAACAAGCAACTTAATAAAAGATAAAGTGCATAAGTACATATTCAATACTACGATAGTTTTTAAGGCTATTTTGTCCCATGAGCTATATATTGCAAAGGCGAATGATGGAATTTTAAAGGTAGCACTCAAGCAATTTACTTTGGAATGGCGGAGAAATACCATGTAGTAGGTAGGTATGGTGGACACAAATGGCATAGTAGTTGGCTCAAGGATTTTGGATGCATGAGAAGTATTCCCTCTCGATACAAGGTTTAGGCTAGCAAGGTTATTTGAAGCAAACTCAAGGATGAACGGTGCAGCAAAACTCACATAAAAGACATATTGTAAACATTATAAGACTCTACACCGTCTTCCTTGTTGTTCAAACTCTATACTAGATATTATCTAGACCTTAGAGAGACCAAATATGCAAATCAAATTTTAGCAAGCTCTATGTATTTCTTCATTAATGGGTGCAAAGCATATGATGCAAGAGCTTAAACATGAGCACAACAATTGCCAAGTATCACATTATCCAAGACATTTTTAGAATTACTACATGTAGCATTTTCCAATTCCAACCATATAACAATTTAACGAAGAAGAAACTTCGCCTTGAATATTATGAGTAAAGCCTAAGGACATATTTGTCCATATGCAACAGCGGAGCGTGTCTCTCTCCCACAAAGTGAATGCTAGGATCCATTTTATTCAAACAAAAACAAAAACAAACCGACGCTCCAAGTAAAGAACACAAGATGTGACTGAATAAAAATATAGTTTCAGGGGAGGAACCTGATGATTTTGTCGATGAAGAAGGGATGCCTTGGGCATCCCCAAGCTTAAACGCTTGAGTCTTCTTAAAATATGCAGGGATGAACCACGGGGGCATCCCCAAGCTTAGAGCTTTCACTCCTCTTGATCATAGTATATCATTCTCCTCTCTTGACCCTTGAAAACTTCCTTCACACCAAACTTCAAGCAAACTCATTAGAGGGTTAGTGCACAATTTAATCACATGTTCAGAGGTGACACAAACATTCTTTACACTTCTGGACATTGCATAAAGCTACTGGACATTAATGGATCAAAGAAATGAATCCAACATAGCAAAAGAGGCAATGCGAAATAAAAGGCAGAATCTGTCAAAAACAGAACAGTCCGTAAAGACGAATTTAAAGCTGGCACCAGACTTGCTCAAATGGAAAAACTCAAAACTAATGAAAGTTGCGCATATCTGAGATCACGCTCGTAAATTGGCAGATTTTTTCGAATTTTCTACAGAGAACTGTGCCCAGATTCGTGACAGACAGCAATGCTGTTTCTGCGCAGCGATCCCAAATATAACATCAACTTTGACATAGAAACTTTACTTGGCACAAAAACATGATAAGGAGAGGTTGCTACAGTAGTAAACAACTTCCAAGACTCAACAAAACAAAAAATTGCTGTAGTAAAAACATGGGTTGTCTCCCATAAGCGCTTTTCTTTAACGCCTTTCAGCTAGGCGCAGAAAGTGCAAATCAAGTAACATCAAGAGTAGAAGCATCAACATCATAGCTTGTTCTAATAATAGAATCAAAAGGAAACTTCATTCTCTTTCTAGGGAAGTGTTCCATACCTTTCTTGAGAGGAAATTGATATTTAATATTACCTTCCCTCATATCAATAACAGCACCAACAGTTCGAAGAAAAGGTCTTCCCAACACAATAGGACAAGATGCATTGCATTCGATATCCAAGACAACAAAATCAACGGGGACAAGGTTATTGTTAACCGTAATGCGCACATTATCAATCCTCCCCAAAGGTTTCTTTTTAACATTATCGGCAAGATTAACATCCAAATAACAATTCTTCAATGGTGGCAAGTCAAGCATATCATAAATCTTTTTAGGCATAACAGAAATACTTGCACCAAGATCACATAAGGCATTACATTCAAAGTCATTGAATTTCATTTTAATGATGGGCTCCCAACCATCTTCTAACTTTCTAGGAATAGAAGTTTCAAGTTTTAGTTTCTCTTCTCTAGCTTTTATGAGAGCATTTGTAATATGTTTTGTAAAGGCTAAATTTATAGCACTAGCATTAGGACTTTTAGCAAGTTTTTGTAAGAACTTTATAACTTCAGAGATGTGGCAATCATCAAAATCTAAATCATTATGAGCTACAGCAATGGGATCATTGTTCCCAAGGTTGGAAAAAATTTCAGCAGTTTTATCACAAGCAGTTTCAGCAGTTTTAGCAATTTCAGGCAGTTTTGTACGCTTTGCACTAGGAGTAGAAACATTGCCAACACCAATTATTTTACCATTGATAGTAGGAGGTGCAGCAACATGTGAAGAATTAGCATTACTAGTGGTGGTGATAGTCCAAACTTTAGCTACATTATTCTCTTTAGCTAGTTTTTCATTTTCTTCTCTATCCCACCTAGCACGCAATTCAGCCATTAATCTTATATTCTCATTAATTCTAACTTGGATGGCATTTGCTGTAGTAGTAATCTTATTATCAATATCCTCATTAGGCATAACTTTCAATTTTAATAACTTAACATCAGAGGCAAGTCTATCAACTCTAGAAGCAATATATCAATTTTATCAAGCTTTTCCTCAACAGATTTGTTAAAAGCAGTTTGTGTACTAATAAATTCTTTAAGCATAGCTTCAAGACCAGAGGGTACACTCCTATTATTATTGTAAGAATTCCCATAAGAATTACCATAACCATTACCATTATCAGAAGGATATGGCCTATAGTTATTACCAGAGTTGTTCCTATAAGCATTGTTGTTGAAATTATTATTTTTAATGAAATTCACATCAACATTTTCTTCTTGAGCAACCAATGAAGCTAAAGGAACATTATTTGGATCAACATTAGATCTACCATTCACAAGCATAGACATAATCACATCAATTTTATCACTCAAGGAAGAGGTTTCTTCAACAGAATTTACCTTCTTACCTTGTGGAGCTCTTTCCGTGTGCCATTCAGAGTAATTCACCATCATATCATCAAGAAGTTTTGTAGCCGCCCCCAAAGTGATGGACATAAAGGTACCTCCAGCAGCTGAATCCAATAAATTCCGCGAAGAAAAATTTAGTCCTGCATAGAAGGTTTGGATGATCATCCAAGTAGTCAGTCCATGGGTTGGGCAATTCTTTACCAAAGATTTCATTCTCTCCCATGCTTGAGCAACATGTTCAGTATCTAATTGCTTAAAATTCATTATGCTACTTCTCAAAGATATAATTTTAGCGGGAGGATAATATCTACCAATAAAAGCATCCTTACATTTAGTCCATGAATCAATACTATTCTTAGGCAAAGATAGCAACCAATCTTTAGCTCTTCCTCTTAATGAGAAAGGAAACACTTTCAATTTAATAATATCACCATCTACATCCTTATACTTTTGCATTTCACAAAGTTCAACAAAATTATTGAGATGGGCAGCAGCATCATCAGAACTAACACCAGAAAATTGATCTCTCATGACAAGATTTAGTAAAGCAGGTTTAATTTCAAAGAATTCTGCTGTAGTAGCAGGTGGAGCAATAGGTGTGCATAGGAAATCATTATTATTTGCATTTGTGAAGTCACACAACTTAGTATTTTCAGGGGTATTCATTTTAGCAACGGTAAATAAAACAAACTAGATAAAGTAAATGCAAGTAACTAATTTTTTTGTGTTTTTGATATAGAGAGCAAGACAGTAAATAAAGTAAAACTAGCAACTAATTTTGTGTGTGTTTTGTTTAGGTGCAGCAAACAAAGTAGTAAATAAAATAAAGCAAGACAAAAACAAAGTAAAGAGATTGAGAAGTGGAGACTCCCCTTGCAGCGTGTCTTGATCTCCCCGGCAACGGCGCCAGAAAAAGTGCTTGATGCGCGTAGATGTACACGTCCGTTGGGAACCCCAAGAGGAAGGTATGATGCGCAACGGCAAGTTTTCCCTCAGAAAGAAACCAAGGTTTAATCGAACCAGTAGGAGCCAAGAAGCACGTTGAAGGTTGATGGTCGCGAAATGTGATGCGGCGCAGGACCGGCGCCAACGTGGAACCTGCACAACACAACCCAAGTACTTTGTCCCAACGAAAGTGAGGTTGTCAATCTCACCGCTTGCCGTAACAAAGGATTAAACGTATCGAGTGGAAGATGTTTGCAAAGAAAACAGTAAACAAGTATAGAGTGTATGCTATGTAAAGAATAGGACCGGGGTCCACGGTTCACTAGAGGTATCTCTCCCATAAGATAAAAGCATGTTGGGTGAACAAATTACGGTCGGGCAATTGACAAATAGAGAAAGGCATAACAATGCATATACATGATATGATAAATATAGTGAGATTTAATTGGGCATTACGACAAAGTACATAGACCGCCATCCAACTGCATCTATGCCTAAAAAGTCCACCTTCAGGTTATCATCCGAACCCCATTCAGTATTAAGTTGCTAAGCAACAGACAATTGCATTAAGTATGGTGCGTAATGTAATCGACAACTACATCCTTAGACATAGAATCAATGTTTTATCCCTAGTGGCAACAACACATCACAACCTTAGAACTTTCTGTCACTGTCCCAGGTGTCAATGAAGGCATGAACCCACTATCGAGCATAAATACTCCCTCTTGGAGTTAAGAGTAAAAACTTGGCCAGAGCCTCTACTAATAACGGAGAGCATGCAAGATCATAAACAACACATAAACAATAGATTGATAATCACCATAACATAGTATTCTCTATCCATCGGATCCCGACAAACACAACATATAGTATTACAGATAGATGATCTTGATCATGTTAGGCAGCTCACAAGATCCAACAATGAAGCACAACAAGGAGAAGACGACCATCTAGCTACTGCTATGGACCCATGGTCCGGGGGTGAACTACTCACTCATCACTCCGGAGGCGATCATGGCGATGAAGAGTCCTCCGGGAGATGAATCCCCTCGGGGTGCGGAGGCGATCTCCTGAATCCCCCGAGATGGGATTCGCGGCGGCGTCTCGGGTTTTCCGTATCGTGGCTCTCGGTGCTGGGGGTTTCGCGACGGAGGCTTTAAGTAGGCGAAAGGGTAGGTCAGGGAGGCGCCCCACACCAGGGCCGCGCGGCCAGGGCCAGGGCCGCGCCGCCCTATGGTGACGGCGCCTCGTGGCCCCACTTCCTTCCCTCTTCGGTCTTGGAAGCTTCGTGCAAAAATAGGACCACAGGCGAAGATTTCGTCAATTCCGAGAATATTTCCTTACTATGATTTCTGAAACCAAAAAGCAGTGACTTGACAATGGCTCTTCGGCATCTTGTTAATAGGTTAGTTCCAGAAAATGCGTAAATACGACATATAATGTGCATAAAACATGTAGGTATCATCAATAAAGTAGCATGGAACATAAGAAATTATCGATACGTTGGAGACGTATCAGCTGAGCGCTCGAGCGGCTCTACTCGGGGCCGGATGGCTAGGATCAAGCCGTTTGCCTTCTCCTTGGCCGTTGGTTTCCGGGTGTACGGACGACAGGTCCATCGGATCCCATCTCCCCCGCGCTTGAATATGCCTTCGGCGAAGTTGCTGCCGTTGTCGGTGATGATGCTATGCGGGTAGCCGTATCTCGCGATTATCTCCTTGAGGAATGTGACGGCTGTGGAGCCGTCCAGCTTCTTGATTGGCTTGGCTTCGATCCACTTGGTGAATTTGTCAATCATCACCAAGAGATGTGTCATGCCGCCTCGGGCTGTTTTGAATGGGCCCACCATATCCAAGCCCCATACGGCAAACGGCCAGGTAATGGGGATGGTTTTTAGGGCGGAAGCCGGCGTTTGCCTTTGCTTTGCGAAGCGCTGGCAGCCGTTGCACTTCTTCACCAGTCTTCTGCGTCTCTGAGCGCAGTCGGCCAGTAAAAACCGTGCCGGAAGGCTTTGGCCACTATGGCTCTGGAGGAGGCGTGATGGCCGCACTCTCCCTGGTGGATTTCCCGTAGGAGTTCAATCCCTTCAGCCGGCTCGACGCACCGCTGGAACACCCCACTTACGCTGCGTTTGTACAGCTGGTGGTTGATGATTGTATAGGCCTTGGCCCTTCTCTCAATCTGCCTTGCTTGAACCCTATCATTGGGCAGCACACCATCGGTGAGGTAGGAGAGGAATTCTTGTGCCCATGATGGTACGCATTTTATTTCAAACACGCTAACCACCAAGGCCTCCATCTTCGGAGCTTCCGGTTTCGACTGCGTGGTCGCCGGGTTCGGCTGTGAGCCGGCGGGTTTGGCTGATAAGCCCCCGACTTGGGCTGATGAAGCCCCCGGGTTTGGCTGAGAAGCCCCGGGTTCGGTGGAGCCGGCGGGTTCGGCCCCGAGAAGCCCCCGGGTTCGGCTGAGAAGCCCCCGGGTTCGCTGTGGAGCCGGCGGGTTCGGCTGAGAAGCCCCCGACTTTGACGCGAAGCCCCCGGGTTTGGCTGAGAAGCCCCCGGGTCAGCCGGCACGAATATGGAATCCGAGTCCGGTGACGGTATGATGGACGGCTTGCGAGATGCTGCAGGGCCACACCCGGCGGAATTGCCTGCCGGGTTGAGCCTATCTTGGACAGGGCGTCAGCCGCCTCGTTGTTTGCTCGTGGCACATGGTGGAATTCGCAGCCCTCGAAGAAGCCGATGCTGCTGAACATGGAAGCGATCGATGCCATGTTGGCATCCTTCGCGTCCCGTCGCCAGATGCTGCTGTATGACCAAGTCGGAGTCGCCGAAGCAGAGGATGCAACGGACGCCTATTTCCTTGGCCAGCTTGAGCCCATGGATGAGCGCTTCATACTCCGCCACATTGTTGGATGCGGCGAAGTGGATCTGCAGGACGTAGTCCAGCCTGTCCCCCTTAGGAGAGGTGATGACGACTCCGGCTCCCAAGCCGGTGCGCATCTTCGAGCCGTCGAAGTGCAGCTTCCAGTGCGTGGAGTCGGACACGGGCGGCAGGTATTGCATCTCGGCCCAGTCGACGAAGAAGTCGGCTAGGATCTGCGACTTGATGGCTGTTCTTGGCTCGTATTGGATAGCATGGGCCGCCAGCTCCAGCGCCCACTTGGCGACCCGGCCGTTGGCGTCTTTGCTGCCAATGATTTCCGCCAAGGGGCTGTGGCCACCACCTTGATGGGGTGCTCTTGGAAGTAGTGCTTGAGCTTCTTGGCCGCCATGTACACGCCATAGGTGACCTTCTGGTAGTGGGGGTAGTTTTGCTTTGACTGGGAAAGCACTTCACTCAGGTAATAGACTGGGCGCTGGACCGGCTGCTCCTTGCCGGCTTCTTTGCGCTCCACCACCAGGACAACGCTAACCACTCGATTGGTGGCTGCGATGTACAACAGCATCGGCTCCATTGAAGCCGGCGTTGCAAGATTGGCGCGGTCGAGAGCATGCGCTTCAAGGGCTTGCGCCGTCCAGCTGAAGGAGTTTGTCTTTTGAGCAACTGGTACAGGGGCAGTGCCTTCTCCCCCAGCCGGCTGACGAAGCGGCTCAAGGAGGCCAGGCATCCGGTGAACTTCTGGACGTCCTTGAGGCACTGCGGCAGCTCCATCTTCTCAATGGCACTGATCTTCTCCGGGTTGGCTTCGATTCCTCGCTGAGAGACGAGGTAGCCCAGGAGCTGGCCAGACGGCACGCCGAAAGTGCACTTGGCCGGGTTCAACTTCATCCGGAATCTTCGCAGATTGGTGAAGGTTTCTCTCAGGTCATCAAGGAGGGTAGGCATCTCCTTGGTTTTTACAACGACATCATCCACGTATGCGTGAACATTTCTGCCGATTTGATCCTGCAAACACTTTTGCATGCACCTTTGGTAGGTGGCGCCTGCATTTTTCAAGCCGAATGGCATAGTCGTGTAGCAATAAGCCCCGAAGTTGAAGTCGCGCCGTGGTTCTGGTGTACCATGGCCGACGATTTTGGTCCCTCCGTGGTGCATGTCAAAACTTTTTTTTTCTCACCTAGCCCGACGAAAGCGGCCAAAACGTGGCGTATGGTGGCCCGGGACGTGGTGCATCTCGAAATCTCGGGTTCGCCGGCCGAGTCAACGCAAATCCGCACCGCCGAGGGATGTAGGGCCCAGATGGCAGCCTCTCTGGCATTGTTTTTTTTCTACATCGCGCCATCTCGTTCAACGTTCTCCGATCGAGCCGTTTACGATGCAGGATCATGGGTCCCGCATGTCATCCTCTATGAACCAAAATTCTTTCTATTCTTGGATTTTTTTGACCCCCTGATTTCTGGCTACTTCCTTTTTCTTTTGATCCCTTGCCGCCTTGGAAACGTTGAGACCGCTGCTGCTAAATGGGACCCGCATGTCATCCTCTATGTGCAATCAACTTTCTTTTCTTGGAGTTTTTTTGGCACCTCAAATTTGGTCACTTGCCTTTTCTTTCGATCCCCTGCCGCCTCTCAAACGGTGATACAGCTGCTGCTAACTGGGACCCGCATGTCATCCTCTATGTACTATAAAACTTTCTTTTCTTGAATTATTTTTGGCACCTCATATTTGGTCACTTACCTTTTTCTTTCGATCCTGCCGCCTCTCAAACGGTGATACCGCTGCTGCTAATGGGACCCGCATGTCATCCTCTATGTACTATAAAACTTTCTTTTCTGGATTATTTTTGGCACCTCAAATTTGGTCACTTGCCTTTTCTTTCGATCCTGCCGCCTCTCAAACGGTGATACCGCTGCTGAAACGGGACCCGCATGTCATCCTCTATGTACTATAAAACTTTCTTTTCTTGAATTATTTTTGGCACCTCATATTTGGTCACTTACCTTTTTCTTTCGATCCCCTGCCGCCTCTCAAACGGTGATACCGCTGCTGCTAAATGGGACCCGCATGTCATCCTCTATGTACTATAAAACTTTCTTTTCTTGGATTTTTTTGGCACCTCATATTTGGTCACTTGACTTTTTCTTTCGATCACCTGCTGCCTCTCAAACAGTGATACCGATGCTGCTAAATGGGACCCGCATGTCATCCTCTATGTACTATAAAACTTTCTTTTCTTGAATTATTTTTGGCTCCTGATATTTTTTCACTTGCCTTTTTCTTTCGATCTCATGCCACGTTTGAAACGTTGAGGAACCTGCAGGCTCATGGGACCCGCATGTCATCCTCTATGTACTATAAAAGTTCTTTTTCTAGGTTTTTTTTCACCATCTGATTTTTGGCAATTTCTTTTTTTCTTTTGATCCCCTGCCACCTCTCAAACGCTGATACCGCTGCTGCTAAATGGGACATGTCATCCTCTATGTACTATAAAACTTTCTTTTCTTGAATTATTTTTGGCTCCTGATATTTTTTCACTTGCCTTTTTCTTTCGATCTCATGCCACGTTTGAAACGTTGAGGAACTGCAGGCTCATGGGACCCGCATGTCATCCTCTATGTACTATAAAAGTTCTTTTTCTTGGTTTTTTTTCACCATCTGATTTTTGGCAATTTCTTTTTTCTTTTGATCCCCTGCCACCTCTCAAACGCTGATACCGCTGCTGCTAAATGGGACCCGCATGTCATCCTCTATGTACTATAAAACTTTCTTTTCTTGAATTATTTTTGGCTCCTGATATTTTTTCACTTGCCTTTTTCTTTCGATCTCATGCCACGTTTGAAACGTTGAGGAACCTGCTGGCTCATGGGACCCGCATGTCATCCTCTATGTACTATAAAAGTTCCTTTCTTGGTTTTTTTTCACCATCTGATTTTTGGCTTGCCTTTTTCTTTTGATCCCCTGCCCCCTTTGAAACGTTGAGTAAGCTGTTGGCTCAAGGGACCCGCATGTCATCCTCTATGTCCATCAACTTTCCTTTCTTGGATTTTTTTCACCCCCTAATTTCTGGCTACTTTCTTTTTCTTTTGATCTCAAGCCGCATTACAAACATTGAGACCGCTGCTGCAAAATGGGACCCACATGTCATCCTCTATGTACAATAAAGTTTCTTTTCTTGGATTATCTTTTGCTCCTGATATTTTGTCACTTGCCTTTTTCTTTCGATCTCATGCCGCCTTTGAAACGTTGAGTAAGCTGCTGGCTCATGGGTCCCGCATGTCATCCTCTACGAACAATAAAAGTTTCCTTTCTTGGAGTTATTTTTGACCCCTAATTTCTGGCTATTTGCCTTTTCTTTGGATCTCCTGCCCCCTTTGAAACGATGAGGACGCTGTTGGCAGGTCGGTCCCACAAGTCATCCTCTATGAACAATAAAAGTTTCCTTTGATGGATTTTTTTGAACCCCTAATTAATTTCTGGATATTTCCTTTTTTTCTTTGATCCCCTGCCGCCTTGGAATCGTTGAGGATGCTGCTGCCTCATGGGTCCCGCATGTCATCCTCTCAGAACGGTAAATGTTTCTTTTCTTGGATATTGTTTACCAAATGATTTTTGGCTTATTTTTTCTTTCGATATCCTGCCGCCTTTAAAACGTTGAGGACGCTGCTGGCTCACGGGTCCCACATGTCAGCCTCTATGAACAATAAGCGCTGAGGACGCTGCTGCCTCATGGGTCCCGCATGTCATCCTCTCAGAACGAAAATGTTTCTTTTCTTGGATTTTTTACCAACAGATTTTTGGTTTATTTTTTCTTTCCATCCCCTGCCGCCTTTAAAACGACGCTGCTGGCTCATGGGTCCACGATGTCAGCCTCCCCGTACAAGAAACATGTGATATCTTGATTATTTTGCAGACAATAAACAGTGTATTGCGCTCTGAGCTATTGCAAACGGATAAATTAAATCTTTATTTTTACAACATATATCTTGAATCTCCTTGTTTTTTGTTTTGGCGAAGCATAGGACTTTCCTGTTTTTTTTTTGAGAAAAATCCGAACTATCATGTTCTGGAGTGGGCTGAAATTGTACGTGTCCAAAGGCCCAGAAGGATAGTTCGAAGGCCCAGATGTCTAGATGCAGCCCAATTGAAATCTTTCTTTTCTTGGATTTTTTTCACCCCCTGATTTCTGGCTACTTCATTTTTCTTTTGGTCCTGTGCCGCCTTGGAAACGTTGAGACCGCTGCTGCAAAATGGGACCCGCATGTCATCCTCTATGTACAATAAAGTTTCTTTTCTTGGATTATTTTTGGCTCCTGATATTTGGTCACTTGCCTTTTTCTTTCGATCTCATGCCACGTTTGAAACGTTGAGGAATCTGCTGGCTCATGGGACCCGCATGTCATCCTCTATGTACAATAAAAGTTTGATTTCTTGGATTTTTTTCACCCTCTGATTTTTGGCTATTTCCTTTTTCTTTTGATCCCTTGCCGCCTTTGAAACGTTCGAAGCTGCTGGCTCATAGGTCCCACATGTCAGCCTGTATGAACGATAAAGCTTTCCTTTCTTGGAGTTTTTTTACCCCCTAATTTCTGGCTACTTTCTTTTTCTTTTGATCTCAAGCCGCATTTGAAACGTTGGGACCTCTGCTGCAAAATGGGACCCGCATGTCATCCTCTATGTACAATAAAGTTTCTTTTCTTGGATTTTTTGGCTCCTGATATTTGGTCACTTGCCTTTTTCCTTCGATCCCATGCCACGTTTGAAACGTTGAGGAACCTGCTGGCTCATGGGACCCGCATGTCATCCTCTATGTACTACAAAAGTTTATTTTCTTGGGTTTTTTTTCACTCTCTGATTTTTGGCTATTTCCTTTTTCTTTTGATCCCCTGCCGCCTTGGAAACGTTGAGTAAGCTGCAAACTCGTGGGACCCGCATGTCATCCTCTATGTACAATCAATTTTCTTTTCTTGGAGTTTTTTTACCCCCTAATTTCTGGCTACTTTCTTTTTCTTTTGATCTCAAACCGCATTTGAAACGTTGGGACAGCATGTCATCCTCTATGTACAATAAAAGTTTCTTTTTTTGGATTATTTTTCACCCTCTGATTTTTGGTCACTTGCCTTTTTCTTTCGATCTCATGCCGCCCTTGAAAACGTTGAGGAACCTGCTGGCCCATGGGACCCACATGTCATCCTCTATGTACTATAAAAGTTTCTTTTCTTTGATTTTTTTCACCCTCTGATCTTTGGCTATTTCCTTTTTCTTTTCATCCCCTGCCGCCTTGGAAACGTTAGTAAGCTGCTGACTGGTGGGACCCGCATGTCATCCTCTATGTACAATCAAGTCTCTTTTCTTGGATTTTTTTTACCCCCTTATTTTTGGTCACTTGCCTTTTTCTTTCGATCTCATGCAGCCTCTGAAACGTTGAGAAGCTGCTGGCTCATGGGACCCACATGTCATCCTCGATACTATAAAAGTTTCTTTTCTTGGATTTTTTCACCCTCTTATTTTTGGCTGTTTCCTTTTTCTTTTGATCCCCTGCCGCCTTGGAAACATTGATTAAGCTGCTGACACAAGGGGCCCGCATGTCATCCTCTATGTACAATCAACTTGCAAGATCTTGGGGCGGAAGAGCTTGTATAAGTGGGACCCATATGTCATCCTCTATGTACAATAAAAGTTTCTTTTTCTTGGATTATTTTTTGCTCCTGGTATTTGGTCTCTTTCCTTTTTCTTTCGATCTCATGCCGCCTCTGAAACGTTGAGTAAGGTGCTGGGTCATGGGACCCGCATGCCATCCTCTATGTACAATCAACTTTCTTTTCTGGGAGTTTTTTTACCCCTAATTTCTGGCTACTCTTTTTCTTTTGATCTCAAGCCGCATTTGAAACGTTGACACCGCTGCTGCAAAATGGGACCCGCATGTCATCTTTTATGTACAATAAAGTTTCTTTTCTTGGATTATTTTTGGCTCCTGATATTTGGTCACTTGTCTTTTCTTTCGATCTCATGCCCCCTTTGAAACGTTGAGGAAGCTGCTAGCGCATGGGTCCCGCATGTCATACTCTATGAACAATAAAAGTTTCCTTCCTTGGAGTTATTGTTTACCGCTAATTTCTGGCTACTTCCTTTTTTCTTTTGATCCCCTGCCGCCTTGGAAACGTTGAGTAAGCTGCTGACACAAGGGGCCCGCATGTCATCCTCTATGTACAATCAACTTGCAAGATCTTGGAGCGAAAGAGCTTGTATAAGTGGGACCCATATGTCATCATCTATGTACAATAAAAGTTTCTTTTCTTGGATTATTTTTTGCTCCTGATATTTGGTCACTTTCCTTTTTCTTTCTATCTCATGCCGCCACTGAAACGTTGAGTAAGGTGCTGGCTCATGGGACTGTACAATAAAGTTTCATTTCTTAGATTTTTTTTACCCACTGATTTTTGCTAACTTGCCTTTTTCTTTTCGATCATATGCCGCCTTTGAAATTGAGGTCGCCGCTGGCTCATGAGTCCCACAAGTCAGCCTCTATGAACAATAAACCTTTCCTTTGTTGTATTTTTTTTACCCCTAATTTCTGGCTATTTGCCTTTTTCTTTTGATCCCCTGCGGCCTTTGAAACGATGAGGACGCTGCTGGCAGGTCGGTCCCACATGTCATCCTCTATGAAGAATATAAGTTTCCTTTTTGGATTTATTTTTGACCCCTAATTTCTGGCTATTTGCCTTTTTCTTCTGATCCCTGCCGACTTCGAAATGATGAGGATGCAGCTGGCAGATCGGTCCCACATGTCAGCCTCTATGAACAATAAATGTTTCCTTTGTAGGATTTATTTTTTACCCCTATTTTCGGGCTACTTGCCTTTTTCTTTGAAACGTTGAGGACGGTACTGTCTCATGGGTCCCACATGGCATCCTCTCTGAACGATAAACCTTCATTTCTTGTTAACGACAGGTTTATCAGTATTATTTTCGCAGACTAATACAAGCTCTTTGGCTCCAAGATCTTGCAAGTTGATAGATTAAATCAAGGAATTATTAGGATATGTTTTAAATTTCAAATCCACTTTATGAATTTTTAAAAATACCGTTATCCATGTGGGTATGGAGCGATCAAGGATTTTCATATTGGGCATGAGCAGTTTCAAAAATTGGAACCCTATAATTCAAAATAAATAAAAACAACTTTTATGTAGAATCTCCGTGTATTTTTTTTTGCCAATCATAGGATCTGTGTTTCATTAGAAAAGGGCCGAAATTGCATGAGCAGAAAGGCCCATTTGTAGTTATTGGGCTTCGACGGCCGGAGCAAGTAGGCCGAGAGCAATTACCATGTAGATGGCCGTTGGCAACCCAAAGTGAAATATTGGGCCCAACAGGGGAATGCTGAACAGTACTATTTTCTAATTGGAAGGTGGTACATGGCGTAATCCTGCCAAAAAAAAAGATGGACACGGGTTGCTGAAATTTGCCCATCTGCGCCTAATATCGCCGCCGCGGCTCCGCTTCCGCCGCCGCCGCCATGCCTCGTCTCGCGTCGAGCTCGCGGTACTGCCGCGTCTCGGGCACGGGGTACCGCGGCGTCCGCGCGCGCCCCAAAGGTACGTATTACGCGGAGATACGTGACGGCGGCGAGCGCATCGGCCTCGGCACCTACGAGACCGCGCACGAGGCCGCGCGCGCGTACGACGCCGTGGCGTGGCGGCTCGGGCGCCCGCGATCGTCGATGAATTTCCATGACGTGTGGACGCGCCAGCAGGCCGAGGATCTCGCGCCGCCGCCGTACATCGTTAGACAGGAGGAACAGCACCGCCGCCGCGAGACGGAGCGCCGTTTGCGCATCGCCGAGCGGGACGAGCGCGCGGCGCGCGAGTGGGCGGCCCGCTTCCCCGAGGACGTTGCCGCCGAGAACGAGCACTTCCGCAGACGGAGGGCGGAGAAGGCGACGAGGCGGGCAGCGAAGAAGGAGGACCGCGCACGACGGAGGGCGGAGAAGGCGACGAAGCGGGCCTTCATCGAAGCGCAGCTCGCCGGGCCGACCACCATTGGCGAGGACGACCCCCGTTGGATTGACCTCTTCTCGTCGGATCCGGTGTCGGGCACGACACCGGACTCGTCAGATGTCGAGTTTTAGTTTAGTTTTATCGCACTACTTTGTACAAATATGAACTACGGAGTATCTATCAAGCTAATTTTATCCTATTTTATGTCTATTTCTAGTCTTTGTTTGATCTTCTGTTTTACTGCACTCTATTTTTCATTATATTCTGTTTTTGGCGCTGCATTTATAGCGCCTCTGAAAATACGCTGTTTCAGCCCTGCATTTGGCCGCCACAGTTTGCAGCTTCCGGTGAAGCTATTGCCGGCTCCATGCGCAGCATCAGCCATTCAGCCCACAGCGCCTAAATATAGAGCCACTGCTGGAGTTGCTGTAATATGTTTGTCAGCAGGAGCTTACCTAATTAGTTAAAAAAAAGATGTTCAGCGTGGGATTCGAAAAAAAGATCTTCATGTTTTTTTCCTAGCTATCCTAGTTCGGACTTTTCATTGTGTTGGCTAGTGCATGAAGCTTGACACCTGTATTATGTGATCCTGATATGAGGATAAGAACACCTTCAGGTTGCATTGCTAATGGTGTCTACTGCAGCAGTGGCGTACCTTCAATGGAGACTGATGCAAGAGAGTTGGTACTGGTGAACCTGCACCTGACATCATCGTGCCACCTGAAGTAGGTTGTGTATTGGGATTAGACTGATAAGCATAGCACCTTGCAAAGAACAAGATGCTGCTAGTGTTGGTTAACGTGATTTTACGACAAAAGTCATGTATGCTCAACAGGTGCCGTACCTAGTTTGGATATTGTGTTGTTACCCTTTTGTGGTTTGGTGTTTGTCCAACAGAGAAAGCTACTCTTTTCCCGTGTAAGTGTTATTATGTGAACAAAAGTTGTATGTACATATATATCGGTCAGAGAACCAAGATTGCATATTCTTGCCTGGTTATAACACATAAGTCATAATAACAATTAAAGAGAAAAGGAACATTTGCCTTTGCAATGTGATTGTGCCAAGTAGATTAGACAACCAACCACAAACATTACAGGTCAACAGCCAAACGCATGCGAAAGTCCTAAGGTAAGCTCCATAATACATGTTGAAACCAAAAGCCTAGAAACCATAAGAAAGGTAGCTCCACATCACAGTTCCACGACAGCAGCATACTGATCATAAAACATATATCAAGTCAGGACAGCTGCACCACTGGGTAAGCATCCATGGGGTCTGGCTCAAGAGCGAAGACTGTGTGAATGCTGCAAAATGTGGCTCTTGCCTCACCCCACCCATACATCTTATCATGGAACCTTACCAAATCAGCATGAATCATCTTGACATAAACATAGCTCCTCTCTCCATGCTGATGGGATTGAACAATGCGCCAGTTGCAGTGCTTCAGCTTGTCAAACAGTATGCAGGAGATGACGAAGCATGCTGGCTGGTCTTTTGTAGTGACAATGGCTTGGAGTAGCTGGTCCTGTGAACCACCCAACTGGATCTTTAGAGCTTGAAGGACAGTCCGTGCTATATAAGCTACCGTTGCTGACTTCAGCTCAGAATCAGGTGAATGACAGCTGACATCTTGTCCTAGAGATGCAGATCCTTCTTGATCATCACCACTACTTACAGGTGCGTCAGGTTCAACAGAAGGCACATCAGGTACATGCTCCGGTTCATAGGAGTCGGTAGCACGGTAGAACCTAAAGGGATAGTAGGACCAGATATGTTCTCGGACAGGACCGCTTGCTGAAATCTCTACAATACCAGCTCCAGGTAGACCACTAGTCTCTACAGAGGGTAAACCACCAATATCCACTTCAGTTAGAGGCTCTACCCTACCAGCTCCAGGTCCACCACCAGTCAGTACTCTGGGCAGGACGGGTTTTAACAATGCAAAACATACTTCAGGTGCAGGATCATCAGTAGCAACTCCAGCATCAGCACCAGTTATATCGGTCTTGACAATAGGTAAACCGTTTTGCTCCAGTTCAGAGAATTCCCGTGGCACGACACCGTTCACTAGAGGCTCTACACTAGCAGCTCCAGCTGCACCACCAGTTTCTACAGCAGGGGGTAAACCCAATCCACAACCTTCTTCATGTGACACGATGATGCCAGGTATAGGCTCATCAGTACCAGGTCCAGCTGCATCAGTCTCCATAGACAGTAAACAAGGTGGCGTCGGAGGTTTAAAAGACTGGCATGCCATTTCACCTTTGTCATCAGACAATATAGAGTTTTCTTCAACTCTATGTTTCTGCAATAATAAGCACATGAACAGAAATTAGACCAGAGCATCTAGCCATCTAACGGGGGCAGCAGCAAAACAAGCGTCGGTCCATATGTTTACCTTGTCATCTGGGATATCAGAACACACAGATTTAGAAGTCATTTCACATAGCATCCGCTTTTTCGTTCCTTCCCCTACGTCCATCTGGAATAAGTAATACTATTGATCACATAAAACTAATTAATCAAATATATGCATATGTTGAGAAGTTTGCACGGCAAATTGTGGATTCTGCTTTTATCACCTACGAATCGTCGTTCTATATATTTACCTTGTTATCTGGGATATCAGAAGTCAAAGAATGAGAAGTCATCTCACTAAGTATCGGTTTTTTCGCTCTTTCCCCTCCATCCATCTGCAATAAGAAGTACTATTGATCACATAAAGCCAATTCATTGAATATATGCATATGTTGAGAAGTTTGCACAACAAATTGTGGATTCTACTTCCAATCACCAAGTAATCTCGTGAGAAATGCATGATCAAGATATGTTTCTCCCTCTTGATCGACATCTGCATCTCCATTAAGACTAATCATCGTGCGATGGTGCTAGCGCATACACTTCCAATCACCAGACAAGCAAAAAATTGTTGATTCTAGTAATGCTTAATCAGCAGTGGCCATGGAACGACCACAGATCGACCAAGCAAAAAAATAAATCATCAGCCTACTGACCACCAGGCAAAACAAACTAGGCCCATACATGGCCTCACAAATCATCATCAAACGTCGATCAAACTAGCAAGTTTGAACATGGATTACTAATTTATTTTCTGATAAAGTGAGTATATTAATATCGAAAGATATTGATTACACTGAGCCTCTGCAACAACGCAATACCTTACTGGTAGTACGGATGCACATGGATTCCTAATACTCCCTCTGTTCGGTTTTAATTAGTCGACGAGAGGGAGAGAAGAAAATGAACTGTCGATGCTTTCAACTAGAGTCAATTAAATACGAACGGAAGAAGTACGTAGTAGTATTGACAAATATCCGGATCTAGTCTAAAAACAAATTGGCATGTAAATCCTAGTAGTCTACTAAACTAGGATCAATACCCTAGATTAGGGTTGCAAGCGGCGTCCGCGAATCGTCCCGCAAAGCAGAAAATTAGAGCAAATAGTGGTTGAGATTAGAGCAGATTTAAAGCACTCGCACTGAAACTAGCTAGCCCGCTACCCACCCCGCTTGACACCCTGCCCTAGATGTGAATCTACACCAAATATTCAAACAAGGATGAGCAACCGCCAATAAAATTTTATCCGCACATCATCATCTCTACCATACAAAAGGGTATGGTGATTTCACATACAGCCATTGTTGCCGCGGGACGAGGATGAGTGATGCGCCGCGGAGAAGGTGCCTCACGCCTCTGTCGCCGCCGCCGTCGAAGAGGAAGTCGAAGCCGCGCGATTGTGGTCCGTCGCCGATATGGAGGTGGAGCTACTAGGGAAGAGATGGAGGTGGAGGTGGAGAGGGAGTGATGGTTTGTACTAGTGGCGGCCGGTGAGATAGTTATAAATACAGCCTCTCTCTCTTTTTTGGCAAGGAATGCAGCTTCTCTTGGAAGGCAACGAGGCAACGCACTCCAGATTATTATAATAATATGGACGGAGAAATTTGGTCGCATCTGTGTTGTCTTGTCAAATGAATCACCAGGATTTGCTTTTAGTACTCCAGATTTGGGCGACCCAAGGAAGTAGAGATAGTAATGTACGCCATCTAGCTGCACGCTATCAAATCAAATAAATGGTCATGCCATTTACTTTTAAGATGGTGCAGCAGTTATTCTGACCAAAGAAACATGCACGTCTGCTGATTATTTCTGATGGGTATACATTTACCGTCCGCTAGCAAAGATTGTTTGGCACATTGTTCTTATGGCTTTCAACATCACACCCCTTAATAATATTATTAATCAATGTTTGGGCAATCAATTGAGTGTGTTAATAAAAAATTAAAACCCACAAATCCAACTGTACTATTTTTAGGACCATATGAAAGACAAGGAATGATTTTAAATGCCATATGGAGTACCTCCAACCATGTGAAATATGGTTCTGTCATGCAGGTGATACCCATGGCTTCGCATTGGATCTGTATGTTGTCCTACATACAGTCAACTATGAAGTACCACGATTTGGTTTTTGGGTGCAACCGGCTAGAGAATGATGCACGGGTTTGTACAGCCAGTACAATTCACATTAAGATTTTCTGATAGGATGTTGATGTGTATATGTAAGAATCATACACTAGAATGTCTTCTATGTTTAGATGGTTGATCTACGTTTATACTTTCTGTGAACCATGAGGTTAAGACCTTTGTACTGTAATAAAGATTGCTAAATAACAGTATATATGTATGCCTCTAGGGACACTGAAACAGCCAAACAACCATGCATGTGTATAGACCGTATTTGATCAAATTAAAAGAAGCGCCTGGGTTCATGCAAATAGCATAAATTTATCACCTAAGTACATTAGCTATAAATAGTTAAATAGGAGTCAAGACCAACTGAGCTAGCTAGTAGTATGATCCTACTATTACATAAATATCCCTAACTCTGATTGTCTTTGTTCCAGTCCAGCGCGTTGGTGTAGCTTGGGATGAACCAAAACCCCGTATGCCAGTTGGCCCCTGGACCGCTGCTTGAGAAAGATATGCTTTGGTGGTCTTCGCCATTTAGACTGAAGCGGAAAATTTCTTGATGTGATGTGTCAAACTGAGAGCCAATGGCCTGAGGCGTGGTGTAGATGCAGTTTCTTCTTGTCAAATATCCTGGGGGAAATGTTGCACCACCCACTGGCATGAAAATCGGATAGTTCAACCCAAGGAACATAGAATAGTCTCCAAGATTAGTAACCCTTTCCCACGGGTTGGCTGGAAGTAACCGACTAGTGTCATTCGAGAATACAATGCAGGTATACCCCGAATAGCTGTGAACAGCGCGACCGCAATGGACAGAAGGGGTACTATCATAATGAGTTGGAGCACCGTCAGCGTCAAAATCCATTACGCCACGTGCATAGACCAGGAGAAGTCTAGAACGATCTTGAGATCTTGCCAGCCACCACGTACGACTATTAGAGTCAAAATCATCATCGTCATCAAATCCAGCCGTCCACGGAATGAATGGAGCAGGGAGCACTATAGGACCTTGAAAAAGGAAAGAACACGTCACATGAAAATATATTTCATGATTTATCTACTAGTGATATTGATTTGATATTGGGATGCCAATACTAGTACTTTATAAAATCATGGTCGAACATAAGATGGTTTGAAATATATTTCGAACATCTTGGTAAAACTTCATATGGATTTAAAACATGTTCCCGAAAATATTGGTCCAAATTTTAGATGGTTTGAATATAGTACTCCTTATTCTCTAGAACCGGGGGAATATAAACAAATGAAAGTTTTTATCAATATTGCATGGCACCTTTATTGATTCTATTTCTACTCTACCTTAAATTTTCTAGGGAGTAATAATAAAGAAACTTAATTACTAGGGGGCCTTTTTCCTAAGGAACAACATGCACATTAGACCATACTAAAATTCCTATAGATGTTAAATTCTATATATGTCCATACCACAAGAGGGTTATGGTGTGCGCCTATGGAATTCCTTTAAGCCAAAAGATGCCAAGACAGTTCAACAAATAAGAGGTGAAATACTATATAAGTTACGTATATAAAAAAGATAGGGAGGAAATGTTACCAAATTGATTAGGATCCCATGCATAAACATTTCCAAGCTCAGTAACGGCGAACACAAGTCCGTTATGTATAATTGCATCGCAGTATATGGCGCCGTACTGAAACTGGTTTTCAAGAAATATCCATGCACGAGGATATTCGCCATGGAGGTAGGCAATTGCAAAGTCGAAGATTGCGACAAGGGAGAAATCTTGATACCCCCTAGCAGCTGTAGGAACTTGGCAAATAGCTATCTTCTGCAGTCGAATAGCAGAACGCTGATACTCGAATATAAGTGGATTGTGTGTGGTTTCCAACTTGTCCCTCAAAGATGGAAGCTTAATCTTGCGATGAGTGTAGACATTGAGGAGGTTCCACTTGCCTTCGGGGCCAACCATGGCGATCCAATCTCCATTGGCGCCTGCCCGCTCCTCATCCTTACCGTGTGGCATTAGGCCATCATAGGAGAACCTGTCCAGCGGCAGTAGTTTGCACTTGCTGTGCACCGGCAAATCCTCCTTGAACACCGCCCATGGTTTATCCGCCGGGTCACAACAGAGAACACACGGAAGGCCAAACGGCTGAGAAGCAGGCAGAGTGGCACTGTATTTGGCTGACTGAAGAATACTTTTGGAGGAACCGACTAGGGACGCGGCGGTGATGGCGTCGCACTGGCTGATGAGCACTTCAAGGGGGCCTTCCGTAAACACCTTGTGAAACAGCCCAGATCCACAGACCCTGCTCGATTTCGCCATCGCAATGAGGCAGGTGGTACAATGGGGTTGGTATTTTCTTGGGCGATCTACTGATTCGAACTTTGGGAGAGAGATGGCGATCAATGGCGGCAGGTGGGGGTTTGAGTTGGAGAACAGAGGCTCTCAAACTGGGCACTGCTGGATAGGATGCGAAAGCGCCATGGCGGAGACGCAGGCGCGTGCTATGGAAGATGGGCGGAGTGGGGATAGACGACGGAGGTGAACCGAGACGCTCATATACTGCCTACTGCAGTTTCGAGGAGAGTGTGAATGTGTTCAAAAAAAGAGGAGAGTGTGAATGTGTTCAAAAAAAGAGGAGAGTGTGAATGTGACCCGACACCCGAGTAGGAGCAGACGGACTATAGGAGTAGCCCCATCATTACAGAACATTAATCGTGCTTCCTACAATAAATAAGTGAAACATCCCAGGCTTGTGTTGTCTAATCAAATCGATGGCCATGTCAGTATTATGGTGAACAAATAAAACAAATACACACCAACCTTGTTCTTTTTGCAACGTACACCAACCTAGCAAGGCATCAACCTTCTCGCCATCAACTACGACTCCGTGGCTCCGTCCCACCAAAGTTGTCTCAACTTTGTAAAAAAAATACATCTATCCATCTAAATTTTAACAAAGGTGAGACACTTTTGGTGGGACCGAGGGAGTACAAAAAAACTTCACTACTCCATGCTAGTATCGGCCACTAATTCAAATTTCAACTGAAGGCGTGCTATTTTATGGTCCTGAAAATTGCCAAAAAAAATACAACCCAAAAATGCAACAGATCCATGTTAAGGGGGTACACCCTACGCAATATACATTAAGAAACTTTGAAACTTCAGCGACCTTGTAAGAATGCCCATGACAGTGCAGTTTTGCCAAATTAGGAAGAGACGAAATATGAATTCAACCAAAGAAATCTAAACGAATCCTTAGACAATAGCATAGTTAACACGTTCAGAAAAAAATGATGACTCCAAAAGAACAACATTAGCAAGAAATAGTCCATTTTAGTTTGAATTTGCAGTCACATACATAACTAGTAGTACTGCCAAAATACTATAATACTCCGAGCTGCATTCTAGCACTCCAACTAGCTAGTAATAGTTCTGGAGTAGTAGTACTACTATACAAGTCCAAAATACATCCGAACGAACCCTACTTCGAACTAAACTACTCCCTCCGATCTTCGAGTAACTACATTGCAGTATGACTAAACGAAGATTATTGTATAACCTTCTTGTTGATGCAAACGCAGATAGGCAACACACGCTGCCCTCCATTCTGCTTCGCGTAACGGGGCGGCACCGCCAGGAAAGAAGTGAGCTGCTGCAACATGATCGAGCTAGGCGTCGGGGAGCTCGTCGGCTCGATTACCGCCATCAAGGTGTCCGTCGAGAGGTCACTGGTCCCAGCCGTCGCCGGCGCCGGCGGACCAATCACCAACAGCTGCGCCTTGTACATCGGAAACAAGCACGCGGCCGACCTGATGCACACACAGGACACAATGGTGGTCGGGCCGAGCGCTCCAACGGTGATGGCGAACACGCTACCGTCTTCTTCCCCACTGCCGATGAACAGGTGTCCCCGCGGTTGTACCGGAAGACGAACTATGCACCAGGCGGGTATGCCATACTGGAACGTAAACACTGGGATGGAGTGGGATGCTTGGAGGTGTACCAGGAGCTCCCGCGGCGGGCCGGTGAAGCTGCAGCCGGTATTGATGGCCTCTGTGCAGCCGCACGGACCATGCGGGCACGCGATATAGTGCTTGTAGGACTCCGTGGAGGCGACCAAGCTCTGGCAGCCGACGCACTTGACCATTGCCCCAGATCGATTCGACGGCGGCAATCTTGGCCCAGATCGATTCGACGGCGGCAACCACGCCGGCTGCTCGCACTTCTTGCACGGGTTCGGCGCAAGCTCGCCGACGCAGCGCCGACAGCCCATATGACCGCCCTTGCACTGCACGGAACAACGTACGTGGCATCAGTTGTCATTGACATTTCTCACAGGTGAACCTAAGAATGAAATCGGAAGGGAGCGACCTTGGATATGGGGGGTTTGAAGGGCAGCAGGCAGAGGGGGCACAAGAAGAGGGCCTCCTCCATCTTCAGAGAAGAGTGATCGGGAAAACGAGAACGGGATGGGTTCTTTTTTTTATACATGCCTTGGAGTGGAGTATGGATACTACTACTTATAGGAAGAACTTCCTTGCTAAGAATCGGCGTCGGCCGTACGCAAGCATAGATGCACCAGCGGCTCTGCAGTTTGTCAAAATAAAAGGACAGAGCTGCAGTGACTTGAAGTCTCCAAATCTCATTGTGACTTGGTGCCACCATCTACCAACCATTTGAGATCCAACGTTCCAAACTAATCTCTTATTTCGAACCTAAAAACAAAAATTACGAAAAAAATCCAGTAAAATGTAGATGCCTTGTTCTAAAATCTGTGAATATTTCATCCCACTCGGACGATTAGCTTGTGATTAAAGAGCTTTTTACGTATACGAGCACTAGTTTAAACTAAATACTCCCTCTGATTCATATTAATTGACTTCAATATGGATGTATCTAGAACTAAAATGTGTCTAGTACATCCATATTAGAGTCAATTAATATGAACCGGAGGGAGTATATATTTGCTCACAAACCTTTGATTCAAATCGAATGAAACTTCACCAAAATATAAATCGAAATATGCACGATTAACTGGAAGTTCTTGAAATATTTCTGAGCAATTATAATAATTATTTAGTTTAAATTCTAAGTCGATCGCATACATTGGATCTGAGATGGATGGTGGATGGTGGCACCAAGTCACTGTGAAACTTGGAAGTATCAAGTCAGTGAAGCTCTATCCCAAAATAAAAGCTTCGTGAAGGGGGCAGTTTGGTTCAAAAAAGAAGACAGTGCCAAGCAGTTGTCAAACAATACCCATATAGTCAAATGTACTCCCTCTGATTCAAATGAATTGACTCAACTTTGTCTAGATATATGGATGTATCAAGTCACTGAAGCTAAAATAAAAGCTTCATGAAGGGGGAAGTTTGGTTCGAAAAAAATACAGTGCCAAGCAGCTGTCAAATAGTACCATAACGTCAAATGTACTCCCTCCGATTCAAACGAAATGACTCAACTTTGTATTTTGCATGTTAAAGGTTTTTCGTAAAACTTGGCCAATCTTAACATAGTTTGCCTTTCTAAAAAAAGATATAAGCCCTAAGGCTCCTTTGATTCATAGGATGGGAAAACCATAGAAATATGGAAAACATAGGATTGAGATTTAATGGCTAGTTGAATCATATAGGAAGATGAGTTGTGTTTGATTGTGCCAAAGGAAATTTTCCATGAGGTATGACCTAATGTTTTATTCTTATAGGATTTGCACTGCAAGATTCCTATAGGATATGTTCCTATGAATCAAACAACTAGTGTGGGGAAAATTCACATGTGATCTAAATCCTACATAATTCCTATACAAATCCTATATATGAATTTTAGTTGTTAGGTCACTTAAAATGACTTCACTTGAAGAGTTACATTTTTGTTTTTTTCTGAATTAGTAGTGATGCCTAACCATATATATACCTAAACCAAGAGAATCAGCATAAACTTATGTATATTAATAGTAAGCGCATATATGAATGTTTTTTATCTACAAACCCAGGGTCATATATATGTACATAGAAACATGCATATATACTAGTTTTTGTACCTTGGTGTGTTCCTCTTTTGGGCTATCTCTTTTTTGTTCACCGATTCACAACCAACGCCCTAGATTAATTTGGCACTTAAAAAATAACATTTTGTTTTTGGCGCACTAACACAAATAGTAGTAGCACGGTCAACACTGTAGAGAAGTACAAAATAAATGTGTGTGGGAAAAAATGACTTAAAGTGACCATTACATTGAGAAAAAGGGTAGAACCAAGCATTGCACAGGGAAAAAGCAGTGTAGTGCCCAGAAGAAAAAAACAAGTTGGGTTATACTCCCTCCATCCTGAAATAATGGGTGTAGAGTTAAAATTTGTCCATAAAAGAGTGTACTTCTCGTTTTGCAATGCACTTCAAAATTTGTCCACAAAAGAGTGGTAGTAAAAAATATTTCTTTCTCATCACGAGGGATATAGTTTCTTCACGACTAGTACGTACTACCTCCATCACAAAGCTTAAGTCTTTTTTTAAGAGTCAAAGCAAGTAAAGGTTGACGAAAATTTAGAACAATCTATCAACTAATATAATATTTTGTAGATACCATACCAAAAAAAATCGTTGTCTATGTATTGATATTAATTTTGTATTTTGCATGATAATGATTTTTGGTAAAATCTTAGTTTACCTTGACATAGTTTGAGCTTCTAAAAATAATATAAGCCTTACGCTTTGGGATGGAGGTAGTAGTATTTAGCATAATATGGTTTTCTTATTTACTACATGCATTTAGATCATTGGAGGTGGAAAAGTTGAAGAGGAAAGTGATGGTCGATGACAGTTTCCCAATGTAATAATAAAATCCTTAATATGCCTTGAAAACCCACACGTACGCTCTTTCTAGGACAGAGGCTATGAGGTAATGCACCCACGCGCTGTCATCTGCCGGTTCGTGCTATGTCTCCCAAATCTTGAAATATCGTCAGTTATCCATTTCACGTCCACACTTCTCCCTCTCTCCACGGACTAGGAAAAAACCCTCTCTTCACTTCCCCTTCCCATTCCACCGATGGAGAGCCCAACCGACGCCGTCAACGCAGCGAAAGCGAAAGCCGCGCGGCTGGCCTTAGCCGCAGAGGAGGCGTGCAGAGCCGCGACCGCAGCACGCATGGCCGCAACGGCGGCGATCATTGCCGCAGCGGATGCCAAAGACGAAGCGGAGGCCATTGCCGAAGGTCGGGCCATCGGTCGCTCATCGGCATCTGATGCTGTTGGTAGATGGGTCCACTCTCTTGGGAAGCATCCCCTAGATGACGAGGACGAGGTTGAACTCATCTTTGAACCGCCGCCGCCGACCTTCGACGAGAATATCGTCGACGAGGGGGAGGAAGTATGTTCCGATTCACCTCTCTCCCTTATTCAACATAGCCCTGTATCGATTTGCGCTATGGTCTCTCCCTCTTTTTTTGCGCTATAGCGTTTTGAATTAGCGTCAGAATCTTTTTAGATTCATATTCAGTATTAGTTGCAACTGCTACATATTTGCTTCACATCCGATTCACCTCTCTCCCTTATTTAACATAGCCCTGTATCGATTTGCTCTATGGTCTCTCCCTCTTTTTTTTGCGCTATAGGGTTTTGAATTAGCGTCAGAATCTTTTTAGATTCATATTCATTATTAGTTGCAACTGCTACATATTTGCTTCACCTGTTTATTTGGCATGTATCAGGTTGCTACTGATGAGGTTGACAGCGATGTCGAGTCGCGTCATAGGAAGGCCAGGGCCACTCTCAACAAGCTTAAGGCGGGGAAGTTCGACAAGTATTGGAGTGAACCCTGGACTGGTGCCAGGAACAGCTGCCCCTTCTGCACAAAGAGCATAAAGGTTGACTTTCGAAGCGTCCTGCAGCATGCCGAAGCCGGTGGGTCCGGCTGTCTCAAAGTTGGGGAAACTGTTAACCGATCCGGCTTCATAGCCAACCACATGGCATATGGGCTATTCCTAAGGAAGAAATTGAACCAAGCTATCGAGACCGGTCGTGTGCCTCCTCCCAAGCCCAAGCCACCAAAGATTAAAGGTATGGGCAGCAAGAAGCAGAAGAAGCGGGACCAGGAAGAAGATGGTAAATATACTCCGTAACTGTTGTGCATGTTTGTCTCTCCTACTGCTTCAAAAGCAGCATCTTTTGTTGAACTCTGTTTATGTTTGCTGCTCAGCAGCGTTTGTGGTGAACCTATTAGCTTAATTAGGGGTTGTTGAACTATGTCTGTGTTGAACCTTGCTTAATTAGGTTGTGTTGAACTCTGTTTGTGTTGGCGTGGGAAGGGGGGCATGATGCTACCCTGAATTTGCGGGACCCCCAAAAAACTTGCAAATACGAGTGATGCATCCAAAAGGAACAAACTTCTTACATGGTAGACCCCAGTCTGAAAGCAAGAAATGCGATCGGGTCCTTAACAGCCACCGCCCGGATTGATCGGGTATTTTGCCTGCCTACCGCATGTGACTTGTGCTCACTGAAGTTTGGGACCTCACGCATGGGCACCACACGTAAGTGACAGACCTGTTGGTGTAAAAACTCGAGTGATTATTATACTGCATTAGTACAAAGTTTCCTATGGATTCAAGGGTTGGAAAGCCAAGTTAACTCATTTTCATGACTAAGAAGGAGCCAGGCTTACTTTTTCATTTTCATGTTTTAACTTGTTTAAATCTTGGTCAAACAAAGGATCTGACCAGGATTCAAGTGGGCATAAAAATTCAAAAAAGAAATCAAAAAAAAAACCAAAGCACATAAGCTTCTTATGTCATATAGTAAGCATTACAGTTGATCAACGAAGTCTAGACATATTCAAACCAGAAAAATATTGTATATACCCCCTAACCCTAAACTCTGTCTTATGAAGTCAAGCATGAAGAAAAGTGGTTTTGGGTTTCAAACATTGGAAATTGAAAAAACTCCCAAAAGCTTCATTTTGGAGTGACTAAGAAGAATCCAGGCTTTCATTTTCATTTTCATGTTTTAAATTGGTTTAAATCTTGGTCAAACCTAGGATTTGACCAAGATTCAAATGGACATAACAAATTCAAAAAAATCAAAACCAAACACATAGTCTTTTGATGTCATATAGTAAGCATTCAAGTTGATAAACAAAGTCTAGACATATTTAAACAAGAAAAATCATGTATATACTTGGCCCCTAACCCTAAACTCTGTCTTATGAAGTCAAGCATTAAGAGGAGTGGTTTTGGGTTTCAAACATGGAAATTTAAAAAACCTCCCAAAAGCTTCATTTTGGAGGGACTAAGAAGAATCCAGGCTTACTTTTCATTTTCATGTTTTAAACTGGTTTAAATCTTGGTCAAACCTAGGATTTGACCAAGATTCAAATGGGCATAACAAATTCAAAAAAAAACTAAACACATAGTCTTTTGATGTCACATAATAAGCATTCAAGTTGATAAACAAGGTCTAGACATATTCAAACCAGAAAAATCATGTATCTACCCCCTACCCCTAAACTTTGTCTTATGAAGTAAAGCACGGAGAGATATCATTTTGGGTTTCGAACATGGAAAATTTAAAAAAACCTCCCAAAAGCTTCATTTTGGAGTGAATAAGAAGGATCCACACTTACTTTTCATTTTCATGTTTTAAACTTGTTTAAATATTGGTCAAACCTGCAAGGATTTGACCAAGATTCAAATGGGCATAAAATTCAAAAAAAAAAGAAAAATGTCCTTGACTTCATTAGACAGAGTTTAGGGTTGGGGTATATACATGATTTGTAATGTTTAAATATGTATAGACTCTCTTGATCAACATGAATGCTTACTATAACTTAAGAAGCTTAATTATGTGCTTTGGTTTTTCATTTTTTGAATTCTTTATTGAATTTTTATGCCTATTTGAATCTTGGTCAAATCCTAGGTTTGACCAAGAATTAAACAAGTCAGTAACATGAAAATGAAAAAGTAAGCCTGGATCCTTCTTATTCACTCAAAAAATGAAGCTTTTGGGAGGGTTTTTGAATTTTCCATGTTTGAAACCCAAAACCATTCCTCTTATATGCTTGACTTCATATATATCACAGAGTTTAGCCTTAGGGGGTATATACATGATTTTTCTAGTTTGAATATGTCTAAACCTTGTTTATCAACTTGAATGCTTACTATAAACCAAAAATTCATGTATCTACACCTAACCCTAAACTATGCATGAAGAGAAGTGGTTTTGGGTTTCAAACCTGGATATCTCAAAAACCCTCCCAAAAGCTTCATTTTGGAGTGAATAAGAAGGATCAAGGCTTAATTTTTCATTTTCATGTTTTAATCTTGTTTAAATCTTGCTCAAACCTAGGATTTGACCAAGATTCAAATGGGCATAATTTAAAAAAATGAAAAATCAAGGCACATAGTCTTCTTATATATGTCATATAGTAAGCATTCAATTAAGTTGATAAACAAGCTATGGACATATTCAACCCAGAAAAATCATGATGAATCTACCCCCTATATATCCCTAAACCCTAACTTATGAAGTCAAGCATGAAGAGAAGTGGTTTTTGGTATAAATCATGGAAATTTCATATTCATGTTTATTAAACTTGTTTAAATCATGGTCAAACCTAGGATTTGACCAAGATTCAAATGGGCATAAATATTCAGAAAAAACAAAAAATGGAAAATCAAGGCACATGTTTTAAACTTGTTTAAATCTTGGTCAAACCAAGGATTTGACCAAGATTCAAATGGGCCTAAAAATTTAGAAAAAAATCAAAAAGAGAATGAAAAACCAAAGCACATAGCATTCTTATGTCATATGTATAGTAAGCATTCAAGTTGATAAACAAGGTCTAGACATATTCAAACCAAAAAATCATGTATATATCTACCCTAAACTGATCTGTCGATCTTATGGAAGTCAATCATGAAGAGAAGTGGTTTTGGGTTTCAAACATGGAAATTTCAAGAACATCCCAAAAGCTTCATTTTAGAGTGACTAAGAAGGATCCATGCTTACTTACTCGTTTGCACGTGTTAAACTTGTCTAAATCTTGGTGAAACCTAGGATTTGACCAAGATATGATTCAAATGCGCAGAAAATTAAAAAAGTCAGAAAAATTAAAAACCAAAGTACATAGTCTTCTTATGTCATATAGTAAGCATATTCAAGTTGATAAACAAGGTTTGGACATATTCAAACCATACAAATCATGTATCTATACCCCCTAACCCTAAACTTTTTCTTATGAAGTCAAGCATGAAGAGAAGTGGTTTTGGGTTTCAAAGATGGAAATTTCAAAAACCTCCAAAAACTTCATTTTAGAGTGACTGAGAAGTTAGCATTAAAGTTGATAAACAAGGTTTAGACATATTCAAACCAGACAAATCATGTATCTACCCCTAACCCTAAACTCGGTCTTATGAAGTCTAGCATGAAGAGAATCGTTTTGAGTTTCAAACGTTTAAGCCAAAAGCCCCATTTCAAATATTTCAAACTTATTCAAAGTTGGTTCAAATTTGAAAGACATACAAGTTATAGCACACATAGTGCATACATTTTCACACATACTGCACTAGATGCTAACCCTATAGTTTGAGGCCACTTGGATGAGGTCGAAAAAGTTCTTGGATTAGAATCGTGTTGTTCGAACCCCGTAGTTGGATTTTTTTGAACCTTGATCTGTAGTACTGGGCAAAACCCTAGTTTAACCTATTTAATTATAGATTCGTATATCGATTTTTCTACCTTTTTATTATTACTATGCTGCAGATGTGTTTGGCCGTCGAGTGAAACTCGGAGGAAGAGGGATCACTCGGAGGAGAGAAAAAGGCGAGCATTATGGTGTCTTCCCACTTTCGGGTGATGATGATGTTGGTATTGTGCGAGGTTTGTCGGTGCGCGGGAGGTGCGAGGCGAGCGACGGCGGAGTCGAGCGGGCGAGAATGAGAGAGATTTGTTTTTTGTGAGAGGGACAACCGAAGGATCGAGAAGGACCCACAGACTTCCAATACGCATCTGATCGTCTTCTCTTAAACAAAGAAGATGGGCTAGGGAGTTAGCGTACCTATTGCACGTGACTTGTGCTCACTCAAGTGTGGGACCTCCGAATGGGCACCACACGTAAGTGTCCTTGTTGGTGTAAAAACTCGGTTGATTATAATAGTGCATTAGAACAAAGTTTCCTATGGATTCAAGGGTAGGAAATCCAAGTTAACTCATTTACATGACATTATTTTTTCCATGAAGCAAAGTTAACACTATCAATTGGTACATTTTGGAGTGACTAAGAAGGATCAATGCTTACTTATTCGTTTAATTTCACGTGTTAAACTTGTCTAAATCTTGTTCAAACCTAGGATTTGACCAAGATTCAAATGGGCAGAAAAATAATTAAAAAACAGAAAAATGAAAAACCAAATCACATAGTCTTCTTATGTCATATAGTAAGCATTCAAGTTGATAAATAAGGTCTAGACATATTCAAACTAGAAAATCATGTATATATCTGCCCCTAACCCTAAACTCTGTCTTATGAAGTCAATCATGAAGAGAAGTGGTTTTGGGTTTCAAACATCGAAATTTCAAAAACCTCCCAAAAGCTTCATTTTAGAGTGACTAAGAAGGATACATGCTTCCCTTTACATTTTCATGTTTTAAACTTGTTTAAATTATCTTGGTCAAACCTAGGATTTGACGAAGATACAAATGGGTGGGCACAAAATTCAAAAAAATCAGAAAAATGAAAAACCAAATCACATAGTCTTCTTATGTCATATCGTAAGCAATCAAGTTGATAAACAAGGTCTAGATATATCCAAACCAGACAAATCATGTATCTACCCCCTGTCGATCTTATGAAGTCTAGCATGAAGGGAAGTCGTTTTGGGTTTCAAACATTGAAATTTAAAGAACATCCCAAAAGCTTCATTTTAGAGTGACTAAGAAGGATACAGACTTCCCTTTTCATTTTCATGTTTTAAATTTGTTTAAATCTTGGTCAAACCAAGGATTTGACCAAGATTCAAATGGCCCTAAAAATTCAGAAAAAAATGAAAAGAATGAAAAACCAAAGCACATAACATTCTTATGTCATATGTATAGTAAGCATTCAAGTTGATATACAAGGTCTAGACATATATATTCAAACCTAGGATTTGACTAAGATTCAAATGGGCATAACAAATTCAAAAAACAAAAACCAAACACATAGTCTTCTGATGTCATATAGCAAGCATTCAAGTTGATAAACAAACTTGTTTAAATCATGGTCAAACCTAGGATTTGACCAAGATTCAAATGGGCATAATTTTAAAAAAATGTAAAATCAAGGCACATAGTCTTCTTATGTCATATAGTAAGCATTCAATTAAGTTGATAAACAAGGTCTAGACATATCAAACCAGAAAATTCAGGTGTCTAGCTACCCCTAACCCTAAACTCTGCACGAAGAGAAGTGGTTTTGGGTTTCAAACATGGATATTTCAAAAACCCTCCCAAAAACCTTCATTTTGGAGTTAATAAGAAGGATCAAGGCTTACTTTTTCATTTTCATGTTTTAATCTTTTTTAAATCTTTGTCAAACCTAGGTTTTGACCAATATTCAAAAGGGCATAATTAAAAAAAAAATGAAATATCAAGGCACATAGTCTTCTTATGTCATATAGTAAGCATTCAATTAAGTTGATAAACAAGCTCTAGACATATTCAAACCAGAAAAATCATGATGTATCTACCCCCTATATATCCCTAAACCCTAACTTATGAACAACGTCTCAAAATCGTCCGCTAAGGGGTATTTTTCGTCGCCTATGGGCCTAACCCGACGATATGGGTTCTGTTGTCGAAACTGCGTCAGGCAAAGTCCAACGACGATTTTTTCGGTCCGTCGCGCTTGGGCGCCCTTCCGCCACGGAAAATCGGACCGTTGCGGAAGTGTTTCCGGGAGCCCGTTGACTGCTGACGTCATGCAAACTGACACGTGGCAGACGCCGTTAACTAGCAGTTAACGGCGTAACCCCGTGGTAGATGGTAGGCCCACACGAGGCCTGCCACGTCTTAAGCGGGCCGGGCCAGATGACATAGTTTGACCGGTCAACTATATAGCTGGGCTGGTCCATTAGTTACGTGGGCCGGGCCTAACCTCTAAGGTTGACTGGTCAAAACTTAAATGGGCCGGCCCATTTAACATGTGGGGTCCACCTTACAGCAACTGGGCGACCCCGAAGCAGTGGACGGACCAAAAACACGGGTGGGTCCCACTTTCTGTTAAAGGAGCCGGCCCATTTAGTGTGTGGGGTCCCGCGTGTATGAAATGGCGGCCCAACAGCTAGTGGGCCGGGGCCAAAAGCACGAGTGGGTCCCACTTTCCGATTAAAGGTGCGGCCCATTTCGTTTGTGGGGTCCACCATACAGCAAGTGGGCCAGCCCAACAAAATAGTGGGCCGGGCCAAAAACAGAGGTGGCTTCCTGTTAAAGGGCCAGCCCATTTAGTATGTGGGGTCCACGCATATAGCAAGTCTGGCCCAACAAGATGGTGGGCCGGGCCAAAAACACGGAGTGGAGTCCCACTTTCTGGTAAGGCGACCCCGATTAGTATGTAGGGTCCGCCCGCATATAGCGGTGGGCAGGCCCAACAAGATGTGGGCCGGGCCAAAAACAGCAGTGGGTCCCACTTTCCTCTTAAAAGGCGGCCCATTTAGTATGTGGGACCACCATATAGCAAGTGGGCGGCCAAAGCACTTAAGATAGTGGGCGGGCCAAAAACACATGTAGGTCCTTTCTGTTAAGGCGGCCCAACTAGTATGTAGGGTCCACCATGCCCGCAAGTGGGCCGGCCCCAACAAGATAGTGGGCAGGGCCAAAAACACGGGTGGGTCCCACTTTCCTGTTAACGGCCCATTTATTATGTGGGGTCCACAAAAAAAGCAAATGGGCTGGCCCAACTAATTAGTGGGCCGGCCCAGTAGTTGGTGGGGTCCACCTTAAAGCAAGTGGGCCAGCCCAATTAGTGTGTGGGGTCCACCGTAAATCAAATGGGCTGGCCCAAGAAGTAAGTGGGCCAGCCCGTTTAGTTGTTGTTTATATGCCGGCATAATATGCGCTTTAGGATTTTGCGGGCCGGCACATATGTGATTTCGCTTAATTGGGCCGTTTAAGGGATGGGAATTCGTGATTTAGATACTGAGAATATTTACGCAGCATTGATTTCTATCGGATAGCCTCACTTACCACAAGCACCAAAGAAAAAATGCGCGAAAGAACTAGCAAGGCATTGAAAAAATATTACAGAACCCAGAGAAATTGAATGGTAATTAAACCTAGCAATACAATGAAGCGATCCGGCAATCTTTTAAGTTGTCCATGCAGCACCTATATCCGAAACAAAGACATTACAAGTTAAGACAGCAACAATGGAAAGGCAAAGACACTACAATATTGTTTGGCAAAGAATTTGGAACTCATCATTTCGTCGTTATAACAAGATCATTGTAATGCGCACAATAAGCAAACAAAGAGTGCATGCCGCATACCAACAACCAATATAACAGAGCATGTTAGAATGAAACAACAGACTTACTACTGTCGAGTCCCATGCAAACCAACATGTTCAGGGAGTACAAAATTGGCATGAACAACATAGTAGCAGGCTATAAATTTTGTAACAACGACTGAGCAAGATGAAGTTATGATGGCTACATCTACAGAGCAGGGAATGTAAACCAAAAATAGAAGTTACGATGGCAAAAGCTAAAGAGGAGGGAATGTGAACCAACATGTGCCAAGTGCAATTACTTCATTTTGGCCGTGAACTAAATAATACTCCTGAACTTATAGTGAAGGGGATGCAAATCAAGATGTTTTGGGATATAAACTTGTAATGAGCAACACATGGAGGATAGTTAATGCTGGAGCTTAGGATGGACCAGATACAGAATATAGTGGGATCACCTGTGAACTTGTATAAGAGGGAATGCAAACCAATATGTTCAGCTTTCCATATGTGAGCGTCATGCCAAGTCAGAGAAACAAGTCAATAATGCAGCTTTTGAAGAACAAGATGGCACGCAAAATTATTATCTAGTAGTATGACAAGGTTATTGCCTCTAGGAGCTGAATATGAGTGATAACATCATAGAACTAAGTCATGCACATTAGCTTGCAATGAACTAGATACAAACAATGGCATCACCTGCTTAGTCCCCAGGGGAATTGCATAAAATAACATGTTCATGGGCTAAAAATTGGCACAAACAACATAGTAACGGTACAATTTTTGTAAACAACGTGAGCAAGATAAGTTATGATGGCTAGTCTACGGAAGCGGGAATGTAAACAAATATAGAAGTTACGTTGCAAAAGCTATGGGCGGAGATGAACCAACATGTGCAATTATAGGTGGCCTGGGAACTAAAAATAATACTTGGATGTTACTATCATCTCTGATATGGTATGGCTGTAGTGAGCAAGATAAAGAGGATGATGGCTGTCTACGGAGCAGAATGCAAACCAAAATGTTCAATCGCTTAAAGTTAGCAATGAAGTAGAAAATAGCAAGGTGTTACGGTCATAGCTAGGAATGAACTAAAAGAGCTTCAGACAAACAAGCATCTGAACCCAGAACATGGCGCTAAAACAAGGGACTTACATTAGGAGAAGCACTCTGTGGGAGTCACAGCAGATCTTCCTAGGGTTGATAGATCCGGTGATGAAGTACGCTACATGTGCTACTTGGGGTTGGAGAGACGGCCATTACACTTCATGGTTACTCATCTAATGCAAAGACGTAACGGCGCGTCGTTAGCACAAACAGGTTCCCCCAAGATTAAACAAGAACTTGCAGGCAAGCAATAGAAAAGCGACAATAGAAGAGTTTAGATCATGCAAGGCGCCGGTGAAGCGATCCGGTTCATGCACAGCGGTGTCGGTGAGCAAGATCCGATGCGGTGGACGACGGATCCGGCGAAGCGGCTCCGGCGGGGTGGACGATACCGCAGCTGAAGCGACTGCGGTAGACTGCTGGATGAGCATATGGTTTCGAGGTTCGGCGGGGATGATCCGGTCCGGTTGATGACGGCGTCGATGAAGCGGCTCCGGCAGGCAGACGGATGTCGAGGATCGCGAGGTAGACCAGGGAAGTCCGGCGGGGATGTTCCGGTGCGGTGGTCGTGGAGGTGGGAGAGAGGGACTTGGGAAGTTCCGGTGGGTGGTCTGAGGGAAATGAATTTTTTTTGGGAGGGTTTCCGGGCTAGGGAGGTGGTGATCCAAAAAATGACGGGCAGACCCCCCCACCAACCGACTTTGCTGCCATCTCCACAGGGGTAGAATGGGAATTTGGAAGCGTGTGAAATTTTTGTATTTTGTGGGCGGGAAGTTTTGCCGCTATGAGATTTTGAATTTGGCCACCGTCCAAGTATAATGATAAAAAATTATGAGACCGTACTAGTACCTCTGTTCAAGGCCGAGTGCAAAATCAAATCATCATCACGTTGAAAATTTGTTACCAACTTACCATGATCATGATCTACCTCTGAAAATGGGCGCATCCACTAAAACTTGCAAAGTATAATGATACAAATTTGTGAGACCGTACTAGTACTTATGTTCAAGGTCGAGTGCAACATCAAATCATCATTATATTGAAAATTGTGTTACCATGATCACGATATTTCTCTGAATTTGGCGCAACCGCTAAATCTCGCAAAGGATAATGATAAAAAAAGGTGAGATTGTACTAGTTCTTATGTTCAAGGCCGAGTACAAGATCAAATCATCATCACGTTGAAATTTGTTACAATGATCATGACATATCTCTAAAATTAGTGCATCCGCTAAATCTTGCACGTGGCGCATCTCGGTGCGGAGCAACAAGTCGGTGCTATCAAGGTTGAGGCGTCGGTAGCGTCATCGGGCTCTCATCTCTTGATAGATCTTCTACATGGCGCGGCGCACCACCCGCCGATAAGCAGTCACAAGTGAGACCGAGGTGGAGACGTCCCCGGCATCCTCGAGGCGCGGCCGCCCTTCTACGAGCCAGCGTCGACTCAAGGTATGAATCCATGTGGTGTCTTAGATTTATTGTTCTTCTCTTATGATTATTTTGAGCCGAACATGTGTGCTCTTTCTCTGAATATATTGCTTGAAAAGCTTACCAAGTTACTTAAATTCACTTCGTTCTTAATCTTGCGAGCTAATATTGTTATTTTTAATGAACGGTGGTGTGCGCAAGCAGAGTTATTTGTGGATGTGTTGAGCTGTTAGGCATAAGTCGAAATCCTCATCTAAACGAGGCCTCAGCTTAACACATAAAAAAGGTGTTCAATCTCGCCCACAATACCCTCTTCTTTCCTCTCCCTTTATTGGAACTTGTTTTGCAGACAAGGAAAGTGGCACGTGTAATGTGAGTAAAACCCTCTTAGCCAAAATCATCTACGAGCAAGATTTTCTATATTGTAGATGCCCCAATTGACTCTCATCCCCAAAGTAGTTTTTTTATGTCAGTATAGACTTCTTTACTGGATGTATACTATCGTACATGGCATGCATTTGCCTAATGAGCAACATTGTATTGCTATTCTAGCCAACCTGATCGATATGTCAAGCTTCATGCACGAGATGCCATGTTTAATTTACTCCCTCGCTCTGATCCATATTTCTTGATGTGAAATGAATGTGAATCGGAGGGAGTACTTTTCTTAGATAGTACTATATCATTTCAAAAAAAGTACTACTACATCACAAATGCATCAAAAGAGTACTACATCACAAGACCACCACGGTTGTACTAGTAGAGTTTAATGCTGAACTTCCAAAGGGATTAAGATTACACATATGAACTTTAAACATGACCAGGAGCATGAGGGCCAGCAGCAGGGGCGTTGACGTGGAGCAAGCTAGGCAAGACGTAATTCTGGAGGAAGAGGCCATATGATGCGTACTTGGCCTTGGTTGCAGGGCGGTGTTTCCCCCTATGTACTTAGGCCTACACCCATCGCATGTTGGATCAGGCTGTGGATGTCCTTCTAGAGAAATTTGCCACATAATGGGCAAAATAGCTCCCCGCGCGTATGCAGAAACGAATTTCACCACCCTTCAGCCGCTTGAGAACATAGCGGCTTTTCCGGTCCCTGCGCACCTTGTTGTTGTCCATGTCATCAGAATACTCCTATGAATTATTAAGTACTACATAATCAAGTTTTTATGACAGATCGAATAAATACTCCACTAACATAATCAAACCTTAGAAACCCTAAAATTAAATGTGTAGAACAAGTAAATGGCAGAAGAAATCGTAATAAATCATGAGAAACCCTATGAACAACCATGAACATTAGCCACAACAATTGCAAGTCCACTAAGTATGAACACATAAATTGATTATATGACTACATGGCAGATTAGTCGAAATTAAACTAGAATCTGATCTTACGAATCGTAGAATCAATTACATCTACAAGAACAAGGTAGGATATCAAATCAATCAAGAACCAGGCTCGTGCAAACCATGTGAACAGCAATATGACACAAAGAGGGTTGGGACAGTTTCGGTAAAAGAGAAGTACCTCCTCGTCATCACCCTCAACATCCTCCTGGAACTGAACGTTTGGGCCGAAATCATCGAAGGGGTCGAGGTTCGCGTCCAGCATCGGGCCTAGGAAGACCTCGCCGTGGTGGCCTGCAACGCCGTGCACATCTTCGGCGGGATAAACAACGTTGGTATCCACCTTCTGCTCGACGGCCAGGACGCCCGTTTCGACCGAGGTCGAAGAACCAGACAAGCAGAGGAGACGAGCGGCATGGGTGCCCGGTGAAGCCTCACCCGTCGTGACGGCCAGGATGCCCATTTCGACCGAGGTCGAAGAATCCGACAAGCAGAGGAGACGAGCGGCTTGGGTGCCCGGTGAAGCCTCACCCACCACGAAGGCCACTACCGTAGAGGCATCCTCTGCGTGGGCGGTCGCCTATTGCTCCGCCTCGTATGCAATACCTATCTTCATGCTGTTGTGGTTGGAAACGGGAAAGTCGATGCCTCAGAGGTGCGGTGAGTGGATGGGGGTTTTCACAGTGTGGGGGAGGCAAGTTGGGGGAGTGGAGAGGACGAGCTCGCGAGAGATGATGAGGCCGATTATGTTATAGCCTCCGACCCCCTGTATCCAGTAGTGGACGCGTGAAGTCATGCATGTACTCGACTTTCCACTTTCTGGGAGACGTGTACGAAACTTTTTTTTTGGACCATTTAACTTCATCTGGGACTCATGTATACCAATACTTCCAAACGTCATAAGTAATTCAAAATCATTCAGAATAATATGAGACCTTAACATTTTATTTTTTGTGTCAGATATTGTCTATGAAAAATAACATCCTTCAAAAAATAAATCGCCTATGCCAATCCGATCATGCCCGTCTACTCCAACTAGCTTCCTCGAGTAATTTGTCACCTTACATTCTTAAAATGAACCAAAATTTGGCACAGGGGTGCATCATCACATGGAAAATGATGTTACCATTCTGTCTTCCCATTTTTTTTTTTTGAATTTTCATGCCCTAACGGAAAAAATGTACTCCTTCTAAGAAGCATGTATCAGAATGGCATTACCAAAACCTAGGGGTGGGGTGGGGGGAGGGGGGCACATGGTGGTGTGATGATACATCACATTTGGACCACACAACACCATTTGGACCAACCAAAAAAAAAACACCCTACACAAACCCTGGTCAAAACTAGTTTGACCAATATTACAAAATTTGTACGGAGTACATAATTCAGAAACCGTCAGAAATATACGAAGCATTCACGAGTCCCCAAAGTCAGTGACTTTGAGTCACTTACAACTGTGGTCCACATATCAGTCACCCAAAGTCATGGCAAAGTCAGCTTGGCAAAGTCACCGACAGACAAAGCAAGCAGTGAACAGACAACTCCGTAGCACTGAAAAGACATCTCACAGAAAAGGCTAGTACTACCTTTTCTTCCCGGATAAGCAAAAATAGCTGATCGGTACTGACGAAATGCACCAGGGACGCAATGTACTCCAGCTATAAGTGAAGCATGCCTACCACTGAAGAGGAAATTCAAGATTCCACCAGATCCCCATATCACTCTTTTGCATAAAACACGGACATATCTTTTGCACAATTCACCACTTGTTGGTCTAATCTATCGCAGCTTCCATCAGTTGGTCATCCAATTAACGATTTAACGGATTAGAAAAATAAGCGGTGGAATTAGAAGTACTAGTAGCGAAATGTGCAAAATATACCGCCCTTCCCGAGGGGGTTTGTCCAGAAGAGGGCCGGATGACAATGTCCCGGGTGCATCCAGAAACGAGAGGGGTAGTTTCTAATACATGTAAGAAATTATTTTACAAAAAGGTAGATATTAAGTAGTACAACTATTAGTACAGTACTACTATTTCGAGGGAAAATGCCATGTCGTGCGACCTCTAATCAATGAGTAGAAGTTGTAGGTGCGCCTAACATGCATTGCTGAAAGCTGGTTCCGCTGGAATTTGAGCTCAGCCGGGGCGGATTCTGCGAAGTTCGCCCGACGTCACTCATGTATCCCACCAAACTGCTCACTTCTTTCAATGTCTCTTCTCTTTCACTGCAGCTCTCCAACATCAGGTGCATCAACTTATCTTGTGCCTTCTGCCTCTCGAGAAGGGCAAGGATGGCGATGTCAGCATATTCAAGGTTCAACTTTTGGAGCTGTACTTTATCCTGAAGAAGGATTTTGTACTCTATATCAGACTTGTCTCTGTCGAGGCACACAGTCTTGAGTATGCTGCTGGCTTTCTCCGCTGATGCTTTCTGCTTAATCAGCTCGTTCTTCAACATATCGCGCTCATTTCGAAGGCTGCAAATGAGCTCCACAAGAGTTTTCGAATTCTTCTTCTTGGCAGCCAAATCGTCTCGGAGGCGATCACACTCTAAGCTGAGCTCCTCGTTTTTTTCCATCAAGATGGCGACAGTGGTGTCGATAGTCGGCGCCGCTTCCTTCAGGGCGAAATCATCGGTAGCAAGTAAGCGCAAAGGAAGAAGAAGAAGAAGAAGAAGAAGAAGAAGAAGTTGGTGCTACCTCATTTCGCCGGGGTAGGGCCGGGTTGAAATCATCGGACGACGATGATTCCTTGGTCGTGGAAGTTGGTGCAGTAGGGGCGTCGTTGGAACTTCCAACCCTTTAAGATGTATAACCATAGAGACTCTTAAAGAGCTTGAGCCCGGGCAAGAAGAAACGAAAGTACATGGCGAAGGAAACTAACCCGGTGAGCACAGCACGGACGCGTTTCGGCGGCGGCGGCGGCGAGCCCACTTGGTTTCTGGAAGCGTCTCTCGAAATTTCGAGCCGGCGTTTTTTCTCCGCGTACTTGACCGCCGACGACCTGAATTTTGAAGACATTGCTGGAGGAGAGAGCGACGAACAAATGTTTGTTAGGTGGAGAGAGGAAGAAAGTGAATGGAACGAGAGAGTTTAGCGTTTTGCCCTTATAGTCATAGTCGCTAACCGTGACGCGGGAAGGTTGGTCGTCGGCGTTTAATGGTCTCCCGCGTGGAAACCGAGGCGGCCACGAGGCAGCGGCTGGCCACGCGGCGTCCAGTCGCCTACGCCGCCGTAAATAAGGGTAGTTGCCTACCACCACCAGGTGACATGCACCTTTTCCATGTCACCGTGTGACATGCGGCCTAAATTCAAATTTAAAACATTGCGAAAAAAATCATGCATCCGGTGACATGCCCATGGCATGCCACCGATGAAGAGTTCCGTGCCATGCACTCTGGCACTCTGCGCCGTCTTGGATCAGAAAATGAGCGAAGAACGAGGACGAGGCACTAGTTCAAATTTAGGATGAAGTTTAAGTTTTATTTTGGTTTAAATTAGATTAGAGGGAGTAGTACTCTTACTTTATTACTCGTACTTGTGTTAATGTAGTAGTATTATTATGGTGGTGTACTTGCGTCCGTGTACTGCTTGTTTCAGCTGTTTTGGTGAAGGAGACATGCATCACCCTTTTTTGGTGATATATCTAGTCGTCATGTAGCCCTCTACCATGTACTATTTTTGCTATGAATATATGTGGTATTGATTGTCAAAAAAAAACCCCCAAGATCCTGAAAAACTGTTGGTCTATCCCGAGAAACGAGGAGGTTTAAGGAAACGAGGAGTCCAGCGCGTGCGGAAGGAGCTTTAATCGTGCGAGCATGCAGGGGCAAAATGAGGAAACTAGCGATTACTTTCTCTCCTGCCAGTCTTATACC
The DNA here is from genome assembly GCA_030979885.1 of Lolium multiflorum. Lineage (NCBI taxonomy): Eukaryota > Viridiplantae > Streptophyta > Magnoliopsida > Poales > Poaceae > Lolium > Lolium multiflorum. The sequence goes on along the minus strand of CM061749.1, from coordinate 67,337,734 downwards.
TTAATAAATGGGCAAACTGAGCACGTTGTAGCTAATCCTTTTATTAATTAAACAGCTATATTAGTCAATAAGATTGCCTTATGTTTTTCCTCAGTTTTCGCCAAGCCCTTATTTGTAACCCGCAGAAGGAGCTCAGACGGGAGGATTCCAGTTTAGTTGACCGTTCCGTGCTGACGTGTGGGGCTAGTAGAAAGGGACCGCGTGGGACAGGACGAGACCGCGTTTGGTTGTACGTGAGCAGGAGCTGGGTTCTGTCTCTCTCGGCGCGAATTGGCATTTTTAAGAGCACCTTTTCCCCCTCTGTCTCTTTGTCTTTATTAACCAAAAGTATCAAATCTAGAGAAGCTTGCATTTCTGTCTTTCTTCAATTATTTGTGCCTTTTGGCCCTCGTTGTTTGCCCAATATGGCAGCAAATCTAGTACTCCCTCTGGTCCATATGTATGTAGTTAAATCTAGAAGCAAATCTCCAGGGTAATGTACTCCGTACGACAAATTCACAGTAATAGTAAATCGAGAAAACAAAGTAGGGCCAACAAAATATACTCCAGTAGAATAGGGATAGATAATAGGGATCCCTCCCTAGATAATAAGCTGCATACACAGCAGCCAACAGGTTCGAGGTTCTTCACAACACCATCATACTAACAACATAACAACAAGGGATCCCTAGCTAACAACAAAATAGAAGCTGCTTTGCAGCAGCAGCAGCACACGTCCGGGACTCCGCCTACCCCATCTGCCTCCACTTGTTGCTCCCCTTGGGAGCCTTGGGCTTGAGCGGAGGCATGCGCCCGGCGGAGATCTCCACCCGCTGGATGCTGCGGAGGTGCATGCCGAGCGCCATGTGCTTGGCGCGGAAGGAGTGGGGGTTCACCGACGCGCCGACCTTGGGGTTGGTGTTGCCGATGTTCTCGGCATGCGTGAGGAGGCAGTTGAAGTCAGTGCGGCCGAGCCTCCTAGTGCAGAAGGGGCACCTGTAGACACCCTTGGCGAAGTAGGAGACGTACTGGCCGACCTGCAGCCTCCGCAGCACCTGGCGAGTCTTGACGTCATGGTGCTCGTCGTCGCTGCCGACGTCGCTGCCAGACAGCTGATCCATATCAAACGGGAACTATTAGTGAATGAGATGCAACGATGACTAACGTGCATGATAACAAAGTAAGGAAAAACAGAGCCAGCCTCAGTTAGAGTGGACACGATTATATGTCTACAGGGATGGTGTTAGCGAACCATAGCTCATGCACAACAGATTTGTACACAGCAATGGTTCGCTGAACCCACTCTGTAAAAATTTGTGCCCAACGATTCATCATAGGCAAAGAAACAGATTCCAGATCTGATTTTGAACAGATTCCAGAATATTTGCAAAATTAAACGGTTGATATCTTTTGATTCCTGCATAAAATAACTGACTGAGATCCCATAAATTAACTGATTGAGATCCCATTATTACTTGCATAAATTAACCGAACGGCCGAACTCCAAATCTTAAACGAAATCAAGAAGGGATCAAAGCAAAATGGAATAAAATCGATCGGCGCAAATATTAACCCAATACTCAACCATGCATCTACAGATCGGCACTAATAGTTACTAGGGAACCAGCAAAAATAGGGTTAAAAAAGGAATGGGCGAAGAAAAAAGGGAGCAAACCATAGTTACCTCGTTCCATGGGTCGTCCATGAAGGTGTCGTAGGGGTTCGGAGGCGAGATGTACGGCACCGGCTCATAGGGGTCCCATCCCGGCGGGATACGACCGCCACCGGCGGCGGCGACGGCCTTTGAGGGGACGACGTCGAAGAGGGAGGCGTCGCGCTTGGAGCCGACGGCGTCATGGACGATGGGATTCGCATTCTCCATGTCCATCTCGCCTGCAGAGAGGGAGAGGGTTTTTGCTTTGGAGAAGATGATGGGACGTGAGAGGCGGCGTTGCATGAGCGAGTGAGAGTGACAGAGATAGTGCGAGGAGGCGTCTATAAAGGCGAGGGGTGGTTAATGCGACCCGCGTCCTACGCGTCCACCATTTAACGTCTGCACGTCTTGGGCTTCTGCAACGCGACACGCGTCCACAATTGCACGTCTTCGACTTCTGCACCGCGACTCGCGTCAGTACCCGTCAACAATTGCACGTCTTCCACTTCTGCACCGCAACACGCGTACTCGAGTCTAACCCTGGAAATTTAGATATACTCTCGAGTCTTATACTGTAGCATTTTTT